>OX596235.1:46391880-47591880 GCA_951394345.1 Salicornia ramosissima | reverse complement strand
TCAAAAATTAAACTAAAATTGATCAAAACCTATTTGGACCACTCGACATTTTCAATAACACAACAATAATTATATAAATTCATTAAATAGTCATATAAACAATTAAATAAATCATTTAAATTAACAATTAATCATATAAATTATCAATTATCAACTAATATTACTTAGAACATGATAAAAATCCTATTTTTTCCTACTTCATCCTACTCGACAATTATATAAATAATAACCAAAATTATACTTTAAATTATTTAAACACAATCATCAATAATTAATCAATAAACTTAATAATAACAATTAAAAATCATGCTTTAACATTAAATCATCAAGATTAAACCTAAAACAAGATCAAATCACTTCTTTTACACATGAACCACACGGCTTTTTGGCCAAACCATTTTATCAAGATTAAATGTCAAGAATTAACAACAACATAATTAATTTAAAGACTAAATTCAAGATTACTAATAACAATTCAAGATTATTACTTTAATTCAAGAAAACGTCACAAAAATCATCATAATCCTCATCATAATACTCGACAATCACACGACCAAGCAAGAACAAGAATAACAAATTTTCATGCAATTAATCTACATAAATATACAATTAAATAAATTATTCTATACATGAAATTAATTAAAAATAATTAAAGATTCATGAAGATTTCATGAATATATCAAGAAAATAACATAATAGTTTACATAATACCATTCGAAAATCCTAACCATAACATGATACTAATTCTATCAATTTTCATGATTTAATCCTAATTAACTATATGGAAAACTTGTTCCAAATTTAAAAAGGATAGTCTAGTTACCTTAGATTAGGAAAGAAAACAAAGAAAATCTCATTTGGAGCTTTGAAAACACTCGGCCACTATAGGAACTTTTTAGGGTTTTTTGTGAGTTTAGAGTTATTTTGAGATTAGGGTAAAAGGGTATGAGCTTTGTAACCTATTTAATTATAAAGAACCAAAAGAAAACAAAATAAAGAAAAATTAAAGAGGGGGTCGTGAGGTTAGAGGGGAGTTAGGGGTTTGTTGAGCAAGTTAGGGAGACTTGGTACTAAGTAGTAAAAATAGGGTTTTTAATTTAAAATAAAATAATCAAAGGATTAGATATAATTATAATAGTAATAATAATACATAAAAGAGAAATAATTCCTTGGCCATCAACTAGCATGGCCGGCCAAGGGAGAAGGAGTTGGGTCATTGGGCCCAATTTCTAAGCTAAGGAAAAGAATTAAGAATAAACAGTCTAAATTAATTGGGCCTTTTGGACTTAGAGTATTAGAATAGTATTAATAAACCGTGAAATTTTCTGGCCCTAAATTTCGGGTTATTATAGAAACGTTGGGTGTTTAGTTTAATTTATTTTATTAAAAAAATAGAACTAAAAATTACTAGGTTGTAAAGCTGAATAGATAATAAGCCCTATAAAAATTGACTATAAAACAATTTCAAACCCAAGGCAGTAAAAAAAAAGCCCAAGGCTAATAGTAATCCCAAGTCTTTAAAAACAAACAAGAAATATTCTCTTAGTAAAAAAAGAAAAGACAAAAGGAAAAGAAAGAAGTCAAAAGCGTTAGAAACCTTTCAGTAAAAAAGGAAAAGATAAAAGGGGGGGAAAAGAAGAAGTCTTAAAAGGGTTTGAAACTTTTCATTTTCACGTGAATGAAAAAAAAAGGAACAGAGAGAGAAAAAACATCAAATAAAGGAGGAGAGAGAAACCATATTCATCTTCCACAACCACACGGACCCCGTCCATCGAAGAGGCGAAGAAGAACTTGTTGGAGTTCTGACTGTTATGTTCAGATCGTCTCAACTCCGCGAGTAAAAGCCCCATAACTCTGCTTTTCAATTCTTTCAAAGTTTAGATCTAGGTTTTTGGCAAGGTCCGAGTTTAAATTGCGAGAAAAAGGAAACATCATGACCACCGCACTGAGACGTGAACCACAACGATTTGGGATGCCTTTGTTCCGCGATCCGATACGAATGACTCAGGTCGCGGCTCGGCTGTACGTCCCACGTCCCTTGTTTCACTAGTTGAAACTGACGCAAAGAAGGTAGAGGCTGTCTCTCAATGGCCTATTCCTTCTACTATCAAAGAGCTCAGAAGTTTCCTTGGCTTGACAGGCTACTATAGGAAATTTGTAAAAGATTATGCACTCATCTGCAGGCCTCTACATGATCTTCTCAAAAAAGGGGCATTTTTATGGTCTGTTGCAGCTCAAGAAGCTTTTGAAAAATTGAAAACAGCCTTGGTGTCTTCTCAAGTTCTTGTAGTTCCAAATTTTTCTCAAACACTCATTGTGGAGACTGATGCTTCAGTAACTGGAATAGGAGTTGTACTGATGCAGCAAGGGCATCCCTTAGCCTTTATTAGCAGGACCTTAGGAACAAAATGGCAAAGGATATCTGTTTATGAAAAAGAACTATTGGCCATTGTTTTTGCGATTCAGAAATGGGAACAATACTTATTAGGTGCCCATTTTATTATCAAGACTGATCAAATTAGTTTGAAGTGGTTGTTGGACCAGAAAATTTCTACTCCATTCCAACAATTTTGGCTCTCAAAACTAATGGGTTTTTATTATGAGATCCAATACAAAAGTGGTACTACCAATGTTGTAGCTGATACTCTATCTAGAGTAAAAGTGTAACACCCCGCATTTTAGCAACGACGTTATTAGTGATAACGTCGTAAATAGGTAGTTACCAATCAATTTATAAAGAAAGAAAATAACTAAAACTCATGGAAATAGTACTTATTATTAATAATAATGGAATCCCAAATTACAAAAGGTTAAATAAACCATAAATCTAGTCCTAAAAACTGAAATAAAAACCTATTGAAAAAACAGGAAATAAAAATAGGGGCCTAGACGCTCATCAATTCATCCTGCTACTAGCTTCTAACCTGTTTTCCTGCAAAATAAAATTGGGGGTCCACCAGTGGCGAGTAACTAGACTGTCCTACTTAGAAGTAGGACCACATTACATAAAATAATAGGGTTAGAAACTCAGGGACAACATCAGTTATAGATAACAAGTTCAATCATCAGAATTAGCAGCGGAACATAACAGTCAACTTAAACAATATCATGCACGTCAAACTAGTACACGCACTTCCAAGTACCACACGCAAGATTACAAATTCAACATCAAGACAACGCTCGGTCTACAACCGATAACAAGACTAACACAAAAGGACTTGCCCCGCACGATTCATCACTGTGAATCGATAGACCCGCACGGTTTATCACCGATAAACCGATAGACGCACGATCTTAAACCGTTCGACATGATTCTGACTCGCAATCAAACACACAAGACTTGCCCCGCACGATTCATCACAGATGAACCGATAGACCCACACGGTTTATCACCGATAAACCGATAGACGCGCGATCTTCAACCGCTCGACGCGACACGACTCAACAAGACTCCATACAAGATCATCACACGAATTCAACATTACGCATATCATGCTATTCGGATCATCACAATAACTTTCATCAACAAAATAACTTGAAACAAGCATCAAGATTATAAAGCAAGATCATAAAACGAAATAAAAATCAAAGCTTTAGTTCACCAAAACCATGCATGAGAAAAAGGCCAAAAACAAAATTAAGAATCCAAATATTGATCAAGAATGATATAAAAATCCATACTTTGGCATCATGTACACACACATAACACTAGTAACAAGAATCAATCAAGAACTTCATGGCTTCACAAGATTATTCAAAATTCATAAAGAAAGGTCATAAAACGTTAAGACATGAAAATATTCAATCAAATTTCATCAAAGATCAATCAAAGAATTCGAACCACAATCCTAAACCACTCGGCCAAAACACGCACAAAAAGGACAATAACTACAACGTTCTAATTCTATTATCCTATGCAATCTAATACTATTCCTAAGTAGAATAATCTGGTTACCTTAGAAGAACAACAAAACACACGCATAAACCACGCCCAAACACGCCACCTTCGACCACCAACGTACGACCATGAGCAAGGCAAGCTTTGATCTTCAAAGGCTAAAGGTTGAACTTTATTTGATGAAGGTGTTTGAATTGATAAAGTGAAGGAAGTATTTGTGTGGGAAAAAGGAGGAGTTTTTTTATTTGTAGTTTAGTTTTTATTTGTAGTTTAAGATTGGAAAAAAAAAAAACAAAGGGGCCGGCTAGGGAGATGTACAATAAGATTTTTTTTGATGTTCCTAAAATGTAGTAGGGTGGTTAGGAAAAATAAAAATAGAGTTTTTAGGTTTTAAACAAAATAGATATGGATTGTTAATTATGGAAAATAAATTAAATTGATTAAGTAAAAGGAAAATATAGCAAGGGGCCGGTTTTAGGAGGAGTCAAACATGGGTTTTGGGCCTGATCAATTAAATAAAAATTAAGTCTTAGGGCCCAAATCGGATGATTCGGATTTAAAGGCTTAATTTCAAACGAAATTTTACGGCCCAAAAATCCGGGTCGTTACAAAAAGGATCAGAGATTTTATGCCTAGCAATTTCTATCACTTCAGGGAATTGGGCTTCACAAATTAAATCCAGTTACCATTTGGATTATAATTTGGTGCACATAATTGAAGAATTACAGGACACAGAGTCCCATGCTAACTACAAACTTAAGGAATGGCTCTTAAGGAAGAAAGGAAGAATTGTGATAGGGCCCAATTCAGATATAAAGACAACAATTTTACAATGGCTACATTTTGCCCCTGAGAGTGGACATTTTGGAAGAGAGTTGACCTTAAGAAGAGTTAAACAACTCTTCATTTGGACATGTATGACCAAACATGTGAGTCAGTATGTTAGGAATTGTCAAGTTTGCCAAGTATCTAAATATGACCATGCTGCTACCCCACAACCTCTTCCTATTCCTCAAGAAGTTTGGGTTGATGTGTCAATGGACTTTATAACTGGACTTCCAAAATCTGTAGGGAAGGAGGTTATTTTTGTAGTTGTGGACAGACTGATCAAATATGCTCATTTTGTGGCACTAAAACCATCCTTTTGCAGCTGTAGAGGTGGCTCAAGTTTACCTTGATAATATATTCAAGTTGCATGGTTGGCCTAGGAGCACATTTTGGAAGGCATTATTCTCTTTAAATGGAACAGAATTTTATATGTCTAGCGCTTATCATCCATAGAATGATGGTCAAACTGAGATAGTAAACGAGTGCTTAGAAAACTATCTAAGGTGCATGAGTGGTGATTCACCTACTGATTGGGCTTCATGGCTTCCTTTGGCACAATGGTGGTACAACACCCACTTCCGCACTTCTATTCAGTTAACACCTTTTGAAGTGGACTGCATTTGCCTTATCTTCTAGGAGAAAGTAGTAATGCTGAGGCAAATAGATCAACGGCTAGAAGAGAACAGATGATACAGACTCTCAAATTTCACCTAACTAGGGCTCAATGTACAATGAAGCCTCAAGCTGATAAACACAGGAGTGAAAGAACATTCCAGGCTAGGGAATGGGTTTGGCTCAAATTGCAGCCTTATAGGAAGCAAACAGTACAATCAAGAACTAATCAAAAGCTAGCCTATAAGTTCTATGGTCCTTTTCAAATTCACAGCAAGATAGGCAAGGTTGCCTATAAATTGAATTTGCCAGTAGAAGCTCAAGTTCATGATGTATTTCATGTGTCTCAACTTGAGAAATTTCATGGTACTTTACCTATTGCTTCACATATACCTCCTTGGTTCTATGGGAAATCTGTGGCACAAGCTTTGATTCCTGAAAAGATTTTGGAAAGAAGGTTTATCAAGCAACATAACAGGGCTGTTACTCAATATTTGGTGAAATGGAAAGGGTATGCAGATTTTGAATCAACTTGGGAGAATGCTGATGACTTTGAAGCCAAGCACCCTACATTTTCTGTTTCCTAAAGCCTAGGGTCAAGTCTTTTCTAAGGGGGAGGGAATGTTAAAGGGGATTTTAAATGTTAGTTAGTTAGTTGTTTTGGCGCCAAGTTCTGTTATGTTAGCTAATTGTTTCTGCTGTATTAATTAGTGCCTATAAATACTTATTTTCTCTAAGCTTTGTAGTCATATTTTTGATAATGAATAAACTTCAATTATTTTCTTAAACTCTGATTTCTCTTCCCTCCTATTTTCTTATTTCTTTCCCTGTGTTGTCATTGTTACTGCCACTTTGGTGCTTAAGTGCCTATTCACCATAACAGTTAATTCTGATTATGAATTATTGATTAATATGCGTTGTATGCGATTTGTTTTGCGCTTATATGTGAACAATTATGTTGATAAGAATATTGACTGCTCTGTAGTTGTTTATAGGGTTAAGAAGAGAAGAGAAGAAAAGAGTAGACGAGGAAGAATCAATGGAGAGTTGTGATAAGGAGAAGGTAAAGAAGAAGATATTGTTGCACACAGTGAAATGGGATGTAGAAAGATATAATTATGAGGAATTCTACATCATTGATTTGGAGAATGAGCAAGTTTCAGAATTGCCTCATGTTTTGTTGGTGGACACGGAGTCAAACTCGATGGTGTGGTTGGGGTCGGTGATGTACGTTGTTGGGTGTCAGCGATTGGAATCGATGGCGAAAGCCCCCCAATTCAAACTGCAACAAAAAAGGCATCTATCACAAGGGCATGTCCTATCTGGAGGATCTCACCAAATTGAAGTTGAAATCACACCACCGACAACAAGAACAACAAGAAGAAGAACAAGAACAACAAGAACAAGATGATGGTGATTGTGATTAGAAGGAAGCCCCATGTCCGGAGGAGGGCATGAGCCATAGCCCTTCCGTGGTGGTGTTTGGTGGTAAGATATATGTGTTCCATATCGGTGGGACATCAAAGAGCGACGATGTATTCCACCCGGTGTCAAACGAGTGGGAAACATTGCTTCCACCAACTGAAGTGGGGTGCTTTAAAGCCCTTCGGTCATACAACGTATGCGGTTGATGATCCTGAAAATGACTTCATCTTAACCCTAACCCTAGATGGGAGTTGATCCTCCCTCATGCCGGTTGGGAGCTTATCGTGAGAAATGTGAGAAGACATAAATACATTAACTATAACCTAGAGCTACATTGATTAACAACTATATGTACATTCAAAATATACTATAAATACATTGATTTTATGCCATAGATACATTGACTCCAAACAATAGGAGGAGTAAAGAGAGAAAATCAAATTTTATCTTAACCGTTCATTTGTTGATCAAAGGTTTGTGGTTGCTTCTCACCCTTCTCACCAAAACTACATTTCTCACATGAGCCTACTTCTATATATATATATATATATATATATATAATATATATATATATAATATAAAGTAAATATCATTCTAAGTTTCCTTTTCAGTGTATCTGATAGATGCTATTCATACTGGATTACTTAATTAAATAATAATAATTATTATAATAGCATGATAATAGGATAGATACGAAATCGATGACAGGTACTCAAATAGAGTAGTCCGTAGGTAAACGTTAAACTGACTCTTATGTTTCTAAAAGTTTACTATATTTTATTTTTCACGTTTTAAAACACAACTTTAAATGAATATATATTTAGATGGATATAATAAAAAATTATAAAAATTACATATTAAAAAACTACACATTGAGCCGAATCAAACGAGATCTTACTTGACTATATTTTTTATTATACGTATAAAATTAGAGAGAGTCAAAGTTACATAATAAATAGTGCTAAAAGTCCTTACGTAGCAATTCAAACAAATAGTGAAATAGGGACGGAGTAAGGATTGGCTTAGCAGCTTAGGTGTAGTTTATTTTACCTGTGCATGCATCACTTTGCATATTCTAAATGTCCATTTGGAAGTCACTTTTTGAGTCTGATAATGTATATATAATGGCGTTAATGGACATTATTAGCTGAATTTCTCATGGTTGATAAAATATAATGTATATACAATGGTGTTAATGGTTTTTTTTTAGGATTATTCTCACTGGTACACCTGAAAATTTAACAAATCCCACTGGTACACCTGAGTTTTTTAAATCCCCAATAATAAACCTGGGTTTCTGACAATTCCCAAATGTGACATTTATTAACCAAAACCGTTAACTACTTGTCTCGATTTATGTACAATCGGGTTGTGTGACAAATAAATTACACAATCAAAGGTTTTTGGGGTCATTTTAGCCCTTAATGGATCAAATTTGAGGTCAAAATTTGCAAAAAACAACAATATTCATCCTCAAATGCGTGCTAAAAAATAAGATGAATAGTAATTTAACGGAATATTATGTTTTTAAACGGAATATTCCTTTTAAATGTCACATTTGGGAATTGTCAAAAACTCAGGTTTATTATTGGGAATTTAAAAAACTTAGGTGTACCAGTGGGATTTGTTAAATTTTCAGGTGTACCAGTGGGAATAACCCTTTTTTTAATTTTTTACTGATTCATGCATTTGACTTTTTAGAGAACAAAGCTTGACAAAATATGATGTAAGCATTAAATTATTCTTTTCCTAAAATAATTTGTCTGATTGGGTTCTTGAAACTTTTTTATTAAAGGATTTGTGCACACTTTAAAGCCAATATGTCACACTTAATTTTTGTGTCGTAAAATGATATACTCACTTACTTTAGAGTATTAGAGGTCTATTAATAAAAATAATGGATAAGTTGCCAAAGGAACAACGAAAGAAACTTTAATGGAACAAGATATGTAAGTTCCCACATAAATTAAAATCGATCTCAATATCTTTGACGGCCCGGCCCGTTTGGTATCCGGTCACAAATGATGGTAATTAGAATAGATTTATAACTAAATTTGGAAAGGGAATCAAAATTCATTCCTATGGTGGTGATACCTTAGCTCCAATTTATCTAATTTTTTTCACAAATATCCATTCCCATCAAATACCACACTACCCAATGGTAATAGATGGGAATAAAAAATGAGAAGAAAATTGAAGCTTGAGAATGAATTTTTTTTTCCATGGGGATTATAAGAAACCTCCTTAACAAAATTATACTATAAATTTATTACCATATATTACCATAATTTATTACTAATAACCAAACGGGCCGTGAGGGAACAAACCTATATTTAAACTTTACTTAAAATATTCTTATCCACGTGATTCCTTATTTCATTATTACATCGTCCTAATCTATTTCTTTTAACTCATATTCGCATAACTTTCCATGTGCTCTAAATTAATATACATCGTCGCCTTTTTATGATCCAGTGATGCATAAAGAGTTTTTGCGAAAAGGTGATTATTATATGCTTTTGAAGGAAAGTTGTTCAATTATGGGACTATTCTTGTAAGTTCCAAAGTGGAGAAAAATGTTGATGAATAAGAAGGTGAATAAGGAGGAGTTAAGTGGAAGAGTAAACTTAATATTCTTTACTACTTAAATTTCTTATTCTAGGAATCCATATCTACTTGTATTGACACCCTTCCAAAATAAGAAGCTAAGAAGAAGAAAAGAATCAAAAAGAAAAAGTAAAAAAATGAAGGGATTGTCAAAATTTAAATTTTCCTAGAAAACATTAGATGGTTTTGAAGATTATTATTAAAAGTTGGAGGAACAACAACAAACGTGGAAGGAACTTGTTCTCAAATTTGAAAAATTTTCAAGTCCCATTGATTAATATGTTCCTCTACAAAGGTTGGTTGTCGAAGTGAAGGGAAACTGTTCTATATGTATCTAGGTGAATTGGTGTTATGTTTGGCTACACATTATGAGGTGAAGATAACAAAACTATAATGATTATTGTTGAGAACCTCAATTAAAAGGCTAAAATAAAAGCTATAGCACAATACCCAACTAATTATCATAGTTTCCTCGATCTCTACTCAAATTGATAATTTATTAACTTATTTTTGTTCATAATTTATCAATCTAACTTTAAAACCTATTCTTTTGTTTGACTTTTATTAAATTATTTGTCAAGTTCCTTCATCGGGTTGAAGTTGGGCCTTTGGATTGTGAGTTGGAAATCTGTGAAGTAATGACAACCCAATTAGAAATTGAGACCTTGAGGCTTTAAAGGAACAACAAATATTTTACCTAAATGGTGGTAAGTGTGACAAATAATTTTGTGTGTGCGTGCATGATTCATCTAAAGATATGTGGAAATATACCCTTTTAGATAATGACAAAAGGGGGAAGAATATGTAAGATGCTTATCATCCAAATAGTCAAGAATATGCGAGTTCTTTGTTTACAAGTTCCTTGTAGTACATGTTCCTCACAATACATTTTAGACTTATTAATTGTTTTTATAATGCTTAAGGGGGAATTAATGTGCATCACTTGATTTGTGATAAGCATTATTTGTTTGTCATCATCAAAAAGGGAAAATTGTTGAGTTATTATGTATGGTTTTGATGATTGTAAACAAATGATGGTTACCTAACTAATATATGTTGTAAGATGTGCATATTATATTCCAAAGCATCACTGGACAAGTCATATAAAGTTGATTCAATCATGAGAAGGTGTATACAACATGAATGAATAAGTGAAGTTCTTAAAGGAGAATTTCCAAAGAGAAAAAGCCTAATTGCTATTTGGGCTAAAGATAAGTTTTATAAGAGAACAATCAAAGAGAAGCTTCAGAGTAGAAACAAACCAATACGACGTTTCAGAGTTGAAACACAAATCTATTGAGGATAGAAAAATAAGAGTTTATTTTTCTTTTTTTAAAGTTATTATATTAGAACAAGTAAAGGAACACCTTAAAAAGGAGTAGGGATAAACATTGATAAATTAATATTTGTCTGAATGGAGTTGATGCCAAAACATATATTGTAACGACCCGTATTTTAGCAACGTTGTTTTCGAAGAAAACAACAATACGAATCATCAAAGACAAAAAGGTTGCAATAATAAATTAAATAATTACAGCGGAAGCTCTAAACTTAATCATTTTATTTAATAAACTTTAAAGTCATCCCAAACAATGGAATCGACATAGTCCCTTATTACAACCAAAACTACTAAAAACTAGGGAAGTAACAGGAAGGACACGGGAGCCTAATTTGCTCGCCAAACACTCAACCCAACTCTAAGTTTTATCCTGATCACCTGCAAATAAAAATTGGGAGTACACCATCAGTGGCGAGTAACTAGACTGTTCCACTTAGCAGTGGAACCAAACAACATAAAACAATAGATCAAATAGCAGGCACGTAATGACCAAATCATCTTTAACAACGTTTAAATAATAGAATCATACAACAGAGAGCACAAGCAGCGGAAAGACTTCATCAAATACCAAGTTCGAATATTACGCTTTATATAAAACAATAGAATCATTAATCAACAGGAGACATCAAGAATTATTCCGACACGACCGAAGTCGATACAATAAGCAAGTCCCCGACACGGCACAAGGCCGATAACAACAAACAAGTCCCCGACACGATTCATCACAAATGAACCGATAACAACAAACAAGTCCCCGACACGATTCATCACAGATGAACCGATAACAACAAACAAGTCCTCGACACGATTCATCATAGATGGACCGATAACAACAAACAAGTCCCCGACACGATTCATCACAGATGATCCGATAACAAAAAACAAGTCTCCGACACGAGTCATCACAGATGAACCGATAACAACAAACAAGTCCCCGACACGATCGATGAACCGATACACGCACAGTCTTCAACCGCTCGACGCACAGTCTTCAACCGCTCGACACGACATGACTGACTCAAAGATAAATGACACGACTCAAGTTCAAATAACAATCATCAAGGCTCAAACAAGGACACCAACATTCACGCAAGAAAATATACACGCAACAAGACTTCGGAATTTATCAATTCATACGAGCATCATACCAAAATCACCATATCAACTTAAACACACAAAATGACGTTACAACCATTCATGAAAAGCCATAACTAAATACATAGCGCAAGAGCATGGTAAAATAGTCATATAGGTTCAAGCTTTATTCAAAGACAACAAGATAACAAGATTTCGAAATCAAAACTAATCTAGTGCCATTCGGCCATCAAGAATTCAAAACAAGAAGACTAAGCAAGATTTAAAACAAGATTCAATAATTCCGATAAGACTCAAAAAGATTAAACTTGCATAAAAGATAACTCAAGAGATCAAGAACATAAACACCCAACTTTATCATGCTATTCGGCCATCCAAGGTAAATTCAAGAACCAGGGTTATTCTTCAACAATCAAAAAGATTCGCAAACTAGATCATATATTCAAGATTATGAAAGATTACAACAAAAAGGTTCAAACTTGAATATCATACAAGAATATGCGCATGAACAAGAATAAAAATACAAGCTTTAAACTGCTATCTAGATTCATTAATAAAAATCCATGCTTTAGAACTAAAGAACCACACGCATAACTTCATCAATGGACAATTCAAGATTGCTATAATTCACAACATGATTCATATCAAACTATCACATGAAGCTTAAACAATGCATAAACATTCCAAGATTCATCAAGAAAAAATTTAAGCAAGTAAAGAAACTAGGAAAAACTCCCCACACCGCTCGACATTCCTACGCACAACAACACCATCAACAACAATCTATCTAATCTAGTATCCTATGTTGGTTGATCCTACTACTAAGTGAAAAAGCTAGTTACCTTAATAAGATCAACAAGCAAGCACACACAAACACTCGCCCAACTTCGAGTACTCTACTCGACACCCCACTCGGCCAAGCACCACCACGCACGGTCCAAAGCTGGTGTTTGATCAAGGTTGAGAGAAATTTTGATGGTTGAAAGATTTATGAGATTAATGTTTGATTTAATGAAGTGAAAAGGAAACTTGGATTGGTTGTTTTGGGAGTGTGCCATGAGAAAGAATGGAGGAAGGGATGATATTATTTTTAGTTTGATCATATAATGACTAGGGAGAAAAAGAGTGGGTTTTTAGGATATTAATAGATAGGCTTTACTAGATTTTAGGAGTTAGATTAGGAGATGGATTAAGAGAAAAATTTAATGAGGGGGCCGGCTAAGGGATGGGTTGGTCAAGGGTTTTGGGCTTGGATTAACACACATAATCAAGTCCTTTGGCCCAAAATAGAATATTTGGGTTTTAAATAATATCATCTTGGAAATATTTATACAAATGAAAAGATAACTTTTATTTGATAAAATATATCCTTTTTACTTTCTAAGTTGAAAGAATTTTTACTTCATAAAAATAATATCTTTTTACTAAGTCAAGATGAATATTATAATATAAGTTAATTGTATTAGAAAAATATTTCTAACACTAATAATTTTGTTTGGTGAATATTATAATATAAGTTATGTCTAATATTGTATGGTATTTTACAGGTCCAAATTAAGCTTCACATTATTAATGGTCCAAATGTTTTTTTTTTTTGAGGGAAATGTTCCAAATGTTATGTCACTATATATTTGGGCCTAGGAAGTTTTCCTCATATATTAACTTGTTTGTGTATCCTGTTCCTCGTTACTATATATTCTCTCCACTTATCTTACTTGTTTTTATATTCATTAAATTACGTAAAAATTGACAAGCAAGTCTCATACTACAATTCACCCTTTCTTGTAGTATATCATCCAAAATAACATAGGGAGGGGTAAGACAGTAGTGTAAATTAAAGATTGGAGAAAAAATTCACATGAATGATCCGACCTTTCCACGGTCATCTTAAAATGGCCCGAAATTTTGATTAACTCAGAATAATCCAACCTTTTAGGGGTGTCTTTCTAAAATATTCTCACCTTTAATCAATTTAGGATATAATAAAAGAATTATTATTGATTAATTAATTAAAGGATAAATTATATGATGAATTAATTAAAGGATAAATTATATGATGAATTAATTAAAGGATATAAATTTGGAATAATGGGCTGAAAATGTTGAGTGGACCAATTTAAAAGTGGACATTGATAAAATAAGTTAATTATTGGATTAAAGATTATAATGTTACTAATTTAAAGATTAGGGTTTTAATTAAAGTATGCACTCTTTAAAACAAGAAATTTATTTAGTAAAATAAGGGATAGGGTCGAGTGGCATTAAGGACTAAAAGAAAGAATTTTACCTTCAATTTAGATGAACCATGACTAATTGAAGTTATTTAGATTTTTAATAAATTATTTTACTAAAATAAAATTATAAGAAATAATATTATTTTTTATAAAATAAAATTGGTAAATAGTTTAATAATATGGTGAAGGCCGAGTTGCATTATGATTAAGAAAGATTAAGAAAGATTACAACTAATTCTGATCTCTCAAAAAAAAAAGGTTACAACTAATTAAGTGAATACCCCCTTTCTCTCACACTTATATCTTCTTCTCTAATTCTTTAATTTAAATATAAGTTAAAGATTTAATCCTTAATATCTTTAACTAATTCCACAAAAATTAAATTAAATTGGGTGTTTTAAAGGCTTGAGGATTCGACTTCTTGCTTAAAAGTATGGAATATATTTGCATTTTGTTCATCAATTCAAGGTAACTAGATGTATCTATTTAATTTGGAAATTGGACTCATATATAGTAATTTAGGTTAAAAGATGATAGAATAATAATTAGGTAAAGTTTTTTCTTAATGCTCAACATGGCCGAATATATTATGTTATATCCTTTAATGTGCAGTGGTTTGCAATTATTTTGTTGATCTATGCTTATTTTTATAGTAAAGACTATTATTGTTGAATTATAGTTTAAAACCATGATCATATGTACAATTAGGGTTTAAAACTTAAATTGTTATAGTTCTTGATTTGGCATAGTGGTTTCTTTGTAACCAATATTGAATTTTTATGTTGTTTCATTAATTATCTTGTATATTTAGTGATGATTGTTTGTTTAATTAATTCAACTATGTAATTATATAAAATTTGTACTTCCTCCGTTCCAAAAAAAAGCAACAGTTTCCATTTTGGATGTTTCAAAATAAATGCAATAAATTTTTATTTTCCTTATATAGTAAACTTTTGCTACTTAAAAGACATAAATACCCTTACTAATTCTTTATTTGTCCCCACCTTCTCTCTCCAATTCTTTAATTATCCCCACCCTCTCTCACAACTCCTTTAATTGTCCCCACTTTTCTCTCCATTTATTTTAATCAACTATCCTTCACTTTTTCTAATTACCCACAACAAAAAAATGCCCAGGAGTTCGTGCCATGACAATTGTTGCGTTTTTTTGGAACGGAGATAGTATAAAGTTTCGAATTTAATATATAGAGAAATGCCGAATGAATTTTGAATTTGAACATAGTATTTTCTTGATTTTATTCTTATAAATTAAAATATGATTGAATCTCGATATAATATTGATCTAATTAAATTGTTAGTATAATCCTGATATAGTAAAAAGTGCACTAATTATAAAAATAAGCCAGATTAATTTTGGTAATAATTTGGTGTTGGACGAATACTTATTATAATTTTGATAAATAAATTTTGTAATTTTATTAAGTCTATGATGAATTTAAGTTAAAATAAATGGATTAATATGATTTAATAGCTTAAAAAGATCATTTATGAGAATTATAAAAAAATTAATTGAATGAAATAATTTGGACTTTTAAACTCTAAAATGACGCATGGCATGACATGAATTTATGTATTGATAACTCGAATTACTTTATTTAAAGATAATAATTTTGTTAAGTAAGGATTAGGGTTTTGATCAAATTATGAGATCTTTGAATCAAGAAATTAATTGGTGAAAATTAGTGGCTTGGCCGAATAGTTTAAGGAAATTAACGAATGGATTTTGACTTCCAATTTAAGTAAATTTTGACTAATTAAAGTTAATTGAGTATTATATTAATCTACTACTTAAAATAAGGTTATAAAGATTATAAGTAGATTTAACAAATTTAAGTAAATAAAATGTTCATATTATTCATTAATTGATGGAATAATAGGAAGACTAAAAGCTTTGTATTGTTGTTGTGTTATTAGCCTAAATGAATATATGTTATATTTGTTGATAAATGCTAATCTATTTAATGATTTAAGTTATATGTTACTACCGTGCCTAGATTGTGTTAAGTGTTTATATTAATAAATGTTAGTTAAGGAAATGAGTTGAATGAAGTTGAGATTAGTAGTTTAGTATATGGTCTTAAGAAACTAATTTATGTCGTTAAGAAATTTGAAGCTGATTTTATGATTATTAAGTTGATACGGAATTGATATTGATAAGTTGAAGTTAAGATTAAGATTTGGTAAGGCATTAGTAAAGGTTGCCTAGGTTAGTGACGCAAATGTTACTAACTTGGGTTAAGTCGAAGTCACTGCCCTACTGCGGTCTCTGGGCAGTTTAGTCCTAGGGTGTGTTGTCGTCTAGGTTAGTGACGCAAAAATTGCTAACTTAAAAGTAATGGCCATGCCTTAGACAAAGTCCGTCGCAAATGAGGGGCTACGAGAATGATGCAAAGGTTCGACCCAACATATTTTAGGAAAGTTGAGACGCGCAAAGGTGGACCAACGAGCATAGACGGGAGCATAGTTAAGTACGTAAGATAAGGAAGTTTATAAGGAGTATTTTATTAAAAGATAAGTTTTGAAGGAAAGGAAACAAAGTAAATTGTTATTGTTTTGTTTCGATCTCTGGCTAGGAAAGACTTGGTATTTAAGATGGCCTACATACGTGTCGCACCTTCCTTTACTGGGTTTCGAACATATCAGTTCCAATTACGGACACCTGGTACTTCCGTTATGATTAAAAAAAAATTCTAAAGATTTACGAAATACGGATGGACCCTACAAGAAATTGTTCTAAGGAAAGTTATGTTAGTAAAGTATGACTGATAAGTGAGCATTTATGAGTTAGTATATGTGATATATGATTTCCATTGCGAAGGACTTCAGGTACGCAAACATGTGATTGAATTATATGATTTAACTGTCAAATGCTTGATTATTACTCTGTTATTGATTGGCTTAAATTTCAATATGTTTGTTTGATTTCCATATTCAAATGAGACAATATAGTTACTCGCTACTGAAAGTGGACCCAACATTTCAGGTAAATCTGAAGAGTAGTTGTCGCGTGGTTGATGGGTGTATGGTGCGAGGCTAGAGTTGTAGTTTCCTCTTTTAGTTATTTAGTCCTAATCCTATGAATAGAATTTTCCCATTTATTGTTAAGACTATTTTTATCATAGTTTGTTTGGAACGCTAGTATTTTCAGTAAACAATTTTAAGTCTCGGATTTATTAATAAAGAATGATATTGGTTTGTTTATTTCACCTTTTGCATTACTTATTACCCAAACATGTATGAAGTGACAGTTCGACTTGTCGATAATTCCGCGATCGACGTTGGGCTAAGCCGGGTCGTTACATGAACATATCTGTATAAGTTAGTGAACATTGAAAATCATAAGTTTGACATTTTAACACTATCTGATGAATATTTGTGTACAGTAGTGAGAACATTGCTCTTTTAGTGTGTGAACATTGTTCTTTTCATGTGTGAACATTTAAGGTCCGTTTTGCAGGGCGTAAAACATTTTCAATGTAAAATGGTTTTCAATGAAAATCATTTTACAACGGGAACTCATCTATAAAAGAATTTTCCGTTGTTTGGTTGAATAAAAATGATTTTCCATTTTAAGCGTTTTTGAGGAGAGAGAAAATTACTGAGCTATGTGGTTGGTGGGAGAGAGAAATTATATAGATGAGGAGTGACGTGTCGAGTTTGTACAAGTTATTTAACTCCATTTTAGTTCATTCATGTAATTATTTTAGCGTAAATTTGCACATTTTGTTACTTTCAAGTTTAAATGAAAGTTTTACTTGAAATGTAAAGTTGTAGTGCATTTTACGATTTTTATTGCTTTTTAGGAATTAGTTTGTTTTTCTATGTTTCTCTTCTATTTTTGTTAGGCTTTGGTTCATTGCCCTTGAAAGTGGTAGAAGATTTCAACGATATTTTTATGAAGAATTGAAGAAGTAGGAATTCCCTGTTGATGTGTCAAAGTTTTGTGATATTCTTAGATGCTTGTGATGATGTGTTTGAAGTTATAATATGAAGGATGAATATTTGGAGCAATGTTTTATTGAAGAAGAAGAGCTTCGCAAAAGCCATGTATGTAATGACGGTCGAAAAGACATTGAGAATGTTATCGAATAACTTCAAATGGGTACAACTTTCAGTCTATGCATTGTTTTTGTATGATTCAAGCTGGAGGTGATAACTTTCTTCAAGAGCTTTCCAATGACTGGTCATAAGCTCAATTTGGATGAGAAACGAGGGATATATGGTTGTCTTAGTCTAAGTTGTCAAGCCCTGATCGCGAGTCGCCCTCGCGAGTCGCGACATGGGGGATTTTCCTCCTTGATCCAAAATCAAAGCAGAGCAAGAACAAAGCAGAACAGAGGCTCCTCTCGATTCGTGACATTCCTCGCGAGTCGCGACCTTTGACGGTGCCAATTGCCTTTTGTTTTACTTTTTTGCAAGTTGGGTTGTTTTACTTATTTTGATTGGTTGGAAGCGGGGTGCACGTCTTGTATTATCCAAAAAAGGAGAGAGATAGATCATAACTCATCTTTCATACTTAGAAACATTCTACACTTCTCCTATCTCTTTACATAGTTTTTCACCATTTTTGCACTTTTGATGAGCTTCAAAGTTTATATATTTTGGTTTCAATGAAGCTTATAGCTTAAACATTATTTGGGTGAAGATTTATTGAAGCTTCCACTGTTGTATTGTGAGAATTTCTACTCTTTATTTATACTTGATTATCACTTGTTTTTCATGTTTGAATATATTGATTTGTTGCATAGCTTGCTAGGAGTACTACTAGTACTATTGTGTTGATGAATTT
The DNA here is from genome assembly GCA_951394345.1 of Salicornia ramosissima. Classification (NCBI taxonomy): domain Eukaryota; kingdom Viridiplantae; phylum Streptophyta; class Magnoliopsida; order Caryophyllales; family Amaranthaceae; genus Salicornia; species Salicornia ramosissima. The sequence goes on along the minus strand of OX596235.1, from coordinate 47,573,033 downwards.
ATTGCAAGATTTGTGACTTGCCTTGCTAAGGAAGTCCCTTGTAAATTAGTAGCAAGTTAGGGTTTTGGATGTGCTACATCCTTATTTCTCCTTAAGAATTCAAGTGTGTTGTTAAAGCTTTTTTAACATAAACAATCTTATTGTTCTCTTCCCTTAATACTATTCTCGGATTGAATTTAGAGGCTGATCTTCTAGGTTGTCTTTGAATAAAGGTTTTGTAGTATTGAAAATTTTACTACTTAGCTAATCATAAGGAGATTAGAAGTATTATTCTTCACATTAGGTAATCAAGATTATAGATTTTGAGTTGAATTCGATGATTGATACTCTAATCGGAAGTGGATATTAATCGGAGCCAAGACCTCCTTCTTAGATTTTTAATCCTCCGATTATTGAACTTTTATATTCTTGCTCAATTCCATTGTTTTTATTGAGTTTCTTAATTAGTTTAATCATTAGTTCAACAATTTTATAAATCCCCTCTTTCACTATCTTAGTTTAATTCAAGTACATTTTAGTAATCCTTGTTTCCTATGGATACGAACGTTGCTTCCCTACTACATTTATTTGTATTAGAAAGTAAGATAATTATATTTGGTTTAGGCACATACGACAAGGGTTTGCCAAAGAGAGAGTGTGTTGTGAGGTCATGAGAATAGATAATGAAAAATAATTTTCTTTTGATTTTGAGAGGAAAACAGTTTCAACTCTGGTGTAAAACCATTTTACACTCTAACTTTTCCATTTCAATTTTTAGTCCAGCCAAACATTGTAAAATGAGGAAAATAATTTTTAGGAGAAATACTTAACGCCCTATTAAACGGACCCTTATAAAGTGTAGGGTAAAAAAGCACATGCATTTTTTTTATTTCATGCATCGGGATGTGCGGCACCACAAAAAGTTGTGTGGTCCCGTGTCATCTATGGTTAATTTCACTAATCACTCTCATTAGTCATTAGTTAGTCATTCCCGCCTAAAACAAGGGAGGGATATATTTCTCTTCCCTATTTTGCTCTTAACAAGGGAGGGATATATTTCTCTTCCAGCAAAAACATATACTAGCAGTAGTAAGGCCCTTCTACCTCAGAGCTTCAAACCATGGCGTTTTTGAATTCAAGCAAGAAAACCTTAGAAGTTGAAGATCAAATTGAAGGAGAAACTATCGAAACCAGTGATTATTTCTTCTGTAAAGTTGGCGAATCCATTTCTCTCATGTCCGATGGCTCGAACTTCGATGCTAATAACCCTCCTACAAAGCCCTTGGACATCTCTCAACGTTTAGGTCTCATTTTTGCTGCTCACTCTTCAGGTAAATCCCCGAATTATTCGACGATTGTCCTTTGTTGTTTTTAGTCAGTTATATTTTTATCATACTTTTGTTTGAAATATATGCTGAAGTTTGAACTTATGAGCAGGATTTTGTGTTGCCAAGATCAAGGATGTTGTGGCGGCTGCTGAGGAGATTAAGAATAAAGGAAGTGGTTTTTCTGTTCAGGAATTGAGTGTAGCTGATGTTCATATTGGTAGGGTTTCTATTTTGGCTCTTTCAATTGATTCTTCCTTCGTTTCCGTGGTCGTTGGAGGAGAAATTCAGTGTTTCAGGGTGGATTCCCTTCTCAATAAGGTATCACCCCCCTCCCCTGGCGTCGCATTCATGTATTGATTTTGATCACTTAATGCAATTGATTAATTTTTAGATTTTAGTGAAGGAGATTAATTGGTATTGGAAACTGTAACTAGCGTGCTATTTGGTGATTGACGAAACCTAGTCCTTGATGCACCCCTTTTTACTATTGTTAAGAATGCTTTCACTTATTAGGCTCGCACTCTACCTTATTTTTACTTATTTCATGAATTGGACTCTTTTTACTATTAGTAAGATTTTTTTTTTCTCACTCAGGCTCCGTTTAGTTGATCTTATTTGTTCTTGTTTTAGAAAATAATAAGTTAAACTAAGTTCAGGTAAATGAAATAGTGTAAATAAGCTTTATGGCTGTACTGGTTACCATATTTTTGCTTACAAGATAAAATAGGTTTAGATTAGTTAAATTTAACAATTATAAGTTTCATTTCCTTGAAAATAAGTTCTGATCTCACAAATAAGTTATCCTACTAGTATAATGAAAATAAGCTTATACAATCAGCAAAAATAGGTTGAATAGCACATATTCTTAATAAGTTTAAAAATATAGGCAAAGTTATTTTTAATGGAAAATGGAATTGATAAATAGTTTTTTTTTCTCCCATGCAAGAAAGATTAGAGAGAAAGAAAAATGGAAATGGTGAAGAATGGGTGGATGTGAGTTGGTCAGTTGGGAAAGAGGAATGTAAGAGGGTGGATAATGGTGCATACCTTGTTAAAAAAGGAAATATTTAGTAACCATTAGGAAGGAAATTTCTCAACATGCAGTTTTGGATAGAAACCTCTCTGCTAAGCTAAAGTTGCAAACTTGCATTTGTATGCATGCTTCATTCGACCTCGTATCTGCCTTAAGAAAGAGATTTTTATAGGCATTTGGACTATATTGATGAGACACTCATATAGTTATCTGAATTATTTTCTTATAGTTAACGTGTTATTCGCAGGATAAAAAACCTGTATTATGCTGCTCTGTTGAACAAAATCATGTGAAGGACATGCTCTGGATCAAAGAGACAGAGCCTTCCTTTATCGTACTCACATATAGTGGAACATTGCATCTGGGAACTATAAACAAAACTCTAAAATTAGTTATGGATAGCGTGGATGCTGGTGAGTTTCTTTGTACCCAAGTACCTAACACATATACTCCCTTTTGAATGTAAAACTTTGTGGGTCGTTAATGTATGGCGCTATGGTCTGTCATGACTCAATGACTCGTGTTTTTCACATGATGAATTAGGCTATGTTCTCTTCATCTGGATTTGATGTTAATTATTCTGATCTCATTTTTTTTAGATCTGGTTTGGCCAGATGTGATTATTTTTTTTTTTATTTATTTATTTTTTTTCTGATTTGATCTAAAACTTTGACTAAACTTTGGCTTGCTTTACACTAATTTATAAGAACAAAAATGATCAAATGGGTTATCATTATATTCGTATTCGTATTGATGAGTAGTTTTCAACTATATAATCTTCATTATTTATTTTAGTATGAATTTGAAAAAATTTAATAATAAATAAAGGCAAATAAGAAGATTTGATTTGATTTTTTGTGATTTGGTATGATCTAATCTAAACTTTTTTGATCCTGTCTGATATGATTTGATTATTTTTTTTTTGATCTGATCTTTATTTCCAATGAGAAAGAGGGTGCTAAAATAAAATGGGGAGAACATAGTCTTAGGTTTTTGCCACACATAATCTACCCATTTTCTAAGTAAGCCATGCTCTAATTTCATACGCTTTGATCAAACTTTTTTTTTCTTTGAAAAAAATTGATGTATGATAACAAATTATTACCATTTTGATTCCTGTTAAATTTGTTTCAATTTGTTTTCTCGAACATCAATTATTATAATATTACTTAAATGTCATCAAAGATATTAATAAACAAATATGTGCATGAAGATTGTGAGCACTTTTTAAAATACGGAAGGTGAATGTCATGCACACACACGTCACACAGGTACTCATATATATGTGTTCATCACTGGTATACATATCTACATATGCACATACATAAACACATAGTTGTGCATACAATGTGCGTGTGTGTAGAGGGGGTTGGGGAGTGGTTAGAGTGAAAGGGAGACAAGTGTGTGTGTGTGTGTGTGTGCGTGCGGGCGCATTATTTGTGTATATGGGCATGAATGCTAAATAATATACTCCCTCCGTTTTTTTTTTATTTACCCACTTTCCTTTTTGGATATATTTTTTTAATTTACCCACTTCTCACATTTATTCTCCTACATTTGTTAATTTATGATTCCCAAGTGTTTTTTCCATAATCTCTCTCTTACTTTTGACTAACTTCAATAAAATTATCCTCTTTTCTCTCTTTTTCATACATACTCTCTTATTTTTTATACAACTTTTAATCATCATTTATTTTTTTCTCCTATTCCCAATTGCTTTCTTGGTTTTAATGAAAACCCGAGTAAACTAAAAAAAACGGAGTATTATATGCGTAGTATGTGTTTTTCAGTGAATAATTCTATACATTCTACTTTCATATTTGTGTTTGCAGTGTCGCATATGCATATGTGCAATTGCAAACAAATGCATTCAGACAATACATATTGGCAGTTCTACATATACAAGCAGAGATGCATGATATAATGATTGACATAACATATACGTATACAAACATTGTGGTTATCTTTGGTGGTAAGAACTAAATCAAGATAATATTATGAGAGTTTTATTTTATGGGAAGTTTAAACAACAATATGGTTGCCAATAGGAAAGCAAAATGTTCCTGTTATTGGTAAGAACCTATCTCCATTTTTTGTGACGAACCACTGTAGAAACGTTTACTTCTGATCTTGTGTTAGACATAAAACTCATAGTTTACTACTTGCCAAGAGTGCAAGTGTACTTTGTTTGTCTATGCCAACCAAATGACTTTGGATACATCACACTTGTTTTTTTTTTGAAGAAAGGTAAGAATTTTATTGCACAACAAAAAGAGTACACGGATGCCGCTAGGCACCTATGGCCTACATCACAAAAATGGCCAGAAAAGCAAAACTAAGCAAAACAGAAACAAATACAGATACCAATTACATTAGCTTATTAAGCCAACTAATCATGCTTGAGTTAGTTTTCCTAGAGAGGATACATTTTATTCTCAACATACAAGCCTCATTAGACTGCTGCATCAAGATCTCAGGTCTAAGCAATGACTGATTCCAGACGCAATCGTTCCTTTGAATCCAGACTTGGTACATCATCCCAGCTAGGAAGCAACCAACAACACCCCTTTTACATCTGTTCAGCTGTGAGCTGTCTAAGACTATCATAACAGGAAGCAGGACTTGCAAAATTGCATATGCTTTTGACAAAAACAGGAAGGAAATGTATGCACAGCTTACTGTAATAGCACTCAAAAAACAGGTGCTCAACAGATTCCTCAGCATCACCACACAAAGCACAGTTAGAATCAATATTCTGCAAGAATCTGGCCAATTGTAGCCAAGCGCAAACCTGTGCTTAGGAATATTAAATCTGTGCCACACCCATTCTACCCAGTCTACTTTGCTACTATCAGGCCTAAGCCAATGATATACACTTGAAACAGTAAAGCTATGAAGATGGTATAGCCATATATCTTCCCTAAAGCCAGCCTTGAGGATCTCCTTGACTTTCTAGATCTGCTTCCATTGCCATGGGGCATTAGACTGACATGACATCCTTTTCCAGTTTCTCCCCTTAATATTGTGGTGGTTGACCCACTTAAGCCAAAGACTGTAATTTCTGTGAGCAATATCCCACACATATTTCCCATAGCAGCTAGATTCCAAGTATGACAATCAATGACCCCCAACCCCCCTTGTTTTTTAGGTCTACAAACATAGTCCCAATCTATGAGTGGAACTCTAGAAGCAATGGCTTTCCAATCCCAAAGAAAAGTCCTACAAATTGTCATTACCTCATTTATTACTTTCTTGGGCAAAGTGAAAATATTTGCCCAATAAGACTGCATGGAAATCAGGACAGCATAAATTAACACACATCTAGCAGCATAAGCCAAAGTTTTGAGCCCCAACTTCCTGATTGTCATCACAATCTTATCTATGAGTACTTGACATTCCACATTAGACATTTTCCTAGTCCTAATGCTAACCCCCAAATATTTAAAAGGGAGTTCACCTTCCTTAAAATCAGTAGTGGCCTGGACTCTACTTTTAACCTCAGCAGGAAAATTAAAAAAAAAATGTGAGTAGTAGTTGTTAGGACATTTTACATCACACATGTTGCACACATGAGCAGACACATATAGACATGCGCAAATGCACACACATATGTGTGTGTGTGTGTTATGTGCACACACACCTGTAGAACTTGTGCGAATTCCTAAAAGACTAAGACACACATCTGCTTTGAACCTAAGATGAAATGAATCACTCTTAGCAACTTTAATTCGGATATTTTAGAGATTGGAGTAAAGATCACTCCTTTATCCTAACAACTAAATTGATTAGTTTCAATTGAGGGATTCACTCCCCTAATCTACTAGCTTAGATTATTTAACTAAGGGTCTCGGTCTCTTAATCCAATTAATTTAATTATGAAAATCTTTCTGTTCGACAATTATCCTAGAATCTTGTTTAATTTTACTTTTTAAACACAATTTAATAGCCTAGAGAGTCACCAATGTTTTCAATCATTCTAACAACCAAATGATACAAAAGCTATTATGAAATACAAGTAGGAAGTATCTAGAGCTCATTCTTCTATTCTACTATCAAACGTATAATACAAGGTGGCAATACAAGTAAGAATCTGCAATTTGTACTTCTACAATCATAATACACAAAAACCTTACCACCTACAAGTGCTTGGATATCAAGGGATTCCTTAACATACCTCTTCCAAGTTCTTAGTGATTGGGTTTAAGTGATCCGGGTGACTTGCATTCGCTAACCTTTCAAAAGAAACTAGCCTATCCAACTATTGTAGGACAAACTATGGTCAATCCCATGTAGAAGCATAGTTGATTCTAGTATTATTAAAAGTATAGATTATATAAAGAGCTTTGGTCAAGAACTAGTAATTAATGAGTAACTAAACTGTACTAATTTGCAAGCAAAATACATATATAATCTGAAAGTCATGGCTGAAAATTATTGTATAGAATCTGAAGATTATTACTTAGAATTTGAAAAAAAAAAAATTCAAAATCTTGGTTCTCACAGGATCCTCACCCTATATATATAGAATGTAATCATTGATAATTTTAGGGCAACTTGCATCCTTTAGGTCAGAAAGGGGAAAGGCAAAAGCAAGGAGGGAAAAAGGTGCTCACATTATTTAAATGATGATGAATTTTAAGTCATTTATTTATTTATTGATTTTCTATTTGTTTTTATAAATGTCCCTTTGGTATTCGTGTCATAAAATCTTAACTATTAGTGCTAGGAGGTTTCCACCAATAATATGGAAAGCTTATATGGGTTTTGTCAGAATGTCAGGAGAGAAGAATGCCTATGAATGTTATGATTGACGGGTATAAGCATATCTATTCTCTATTGGAATTGTCAAGGATAAAATTTTGTTTGAATGCATAATATGTTTCATTTTCTGTTGAATCCTGCTTGCAGCCGAGCTCTTTTTGTTGGGTTTATAATGGTTTTAATAGATAACCAACATAACTAGGTTGCCTGTATTGAAGCATATATATTTCTTAGCTGGCTGATATCAGCATGCTAAAAGCTTTATTTATTTTGAAACACTACATTGGCACTGTAGTTTTGATTATTATTATTATTTCTTGATTTCTTGCAGTTGGAAGGAGTGAAGATGGAAACCATATTGCTATTGGGAGAAAAAACAATCTTAGCATTTTTTCGTCAAAATTTGAGGAACTTTTCCAAGTTGTACTTCCAATGGATATGTGGACGGGTGAGAGCAACACTATCAAAGGTATGCAGCTTCCTTCATGGATTTTGGCTTGCTCAATGCAGTTGCTAAACTATGTTATCTGATTTAGTTTGTAATACAAGATTAAATAGTACATTCTCAATGCTTTACATGTTCTCTTATACTTGTAGGTTGCATATCCTATTTGTTCTGCTTATCTTTTCCCGTTATTGCATGGATGGTGATAATGTAATCGATTAACTATTACGAAAACAGAGTATGATGACATCACCACTGTCCACATGTCACTTTTTTAAGAAAAATTTTCCCGCCTAAATGCAAGGATGTGTCATTTTTTCGTGGAGCTATCCTATTTCATATTTGGAAATTTGAATATTAGAAACTTTTACATCCACAATTATTACTCACAGCCTATCCATTTTTCCTAGGAAATTGAAACGATTTTAAATAGCACACTAATCTATTCTATTAACAAATAATTGACTTCACCACTGTCCACATGTCACTTTCTTAAGAAAAAAAATTTCGCCTAAACACAAGGATGATGTCATTTTTTTTGTGGAGCTATCCTATTTAATATTTGGAAATTTGAATGTTAGAAACTTATACATCCAACCTATCCATTTTTCCTAGGAAATTGAAACACTTTTAAATAGCACACTAATAATTGACTTCCTAGGGATCCTACACTAAAATATGTATTAGACGATGTTGAACATGTACTATATCATAATTATGATGAAAATCTAAAATTTTAAAATTACAAATACTTTTTGTACTATACAAGGTGCATAATTCTTATATAGAATAATGTATAATAGCTATGTTTTAATAATTTACAAATTACAAAAATAGGTTCTATGTAGACCGTGCATCACACGGGTTCTAATCTAGTATGTAATAAACTATGATGTAATGTGTCATTTTGTTGGAAAAGTACTAAAGTTAATTGATGCTGAGTTTTTTGTTTATCTCTTCGAATTCTGACTTGAGGGTTGGGAACTCTTGAGTCTTGACTAATCTGAACCTTGCTGTAATTGTGTGCAAGGTTGCATTTTATTTTCTACAAGTTTTTGCCCAGCTGTTTACATTCTTTCAATATTTAGAGATGCTAAGAGGCTTTCTGTTTGCATTCTTGGATGTTTTGATGGCAGTGGATAGTATCAGATGGATTCGCTCAGATAGTATTGTGGTAGGATGCTTTCAGCAAACTGAAGATAGCAAGGAGGAAAATTACTTCATACAAGTCATTATGAATAAGGATGGAGAAATTATCAAAGTGAGTCAATTGCTTGATAGTTTCTGGTGGTGGTCTCCTTTTTGATATTTCTTCAAACATGTATTACAATTTATTGTATACTCAATAGTCAATACACCATTCATTTTTTTTTTTATTTGAAAAAATAACATTGCACCCAAGATCTTTTCTGGGTGAACTATCCAATTTTAATAGGCCTTCAGACTCAGATTCTCTGAATGTCTTTATTGGGTGATCATTGGTGTATTTTTTTTTTTTTTTATATTTTTGATGTGATTTCTGTCATCATTTCTGGAAGAATGACAGAATGAGGTTACGTACCATTTGGGAATGCTATGTACTGTTTCTGAGTTCAGACTGTCCAGTACTATATGTAATTATCCAATTAGCTTACCAAGATGATATACAGAAACCAGCACTGTGAAAGGTGATAACGAGAAATATTGAAATTTATTCAATATTGTTGTTAAATGCTATGTTTAATTTTATGAAATGAAACACTTGTTCTTTGACTTCTTTCTTTCTTTTTTTTTTAATCAGTGGCCTCTCCTCACCGTCTTTTTAGCTTTCCTCACTTTTCTTTACTGACTTTGGAGTTCCTTACTGTTTTTTTTGTAGGATACTCAGAAGCTCACTTCAGTGGATTTTAGTGATCTTTTTACAGGCATTGTTGATGATATTGTGCCATGTGGCTTTGGGCCGCATTTGTTTGTAAATTATTTGGAAAATGGGTATTTTACTTGCCTTTTGGTTCAATGTTGGAATTATATCTGTTCAAATTTATTGAAATTTTGTTGGACAAAAAAAGGTATGGTACAACCTGAATTAAAAAATTTGTTGCAGTAAAGCTGACAGTTTCTGTCAGTAATCAGGCATATTATTGACCAGTTTTTAGTTCTGTATCCTACGTTACCTATAGATTAAAACATTTAGCACCATTAGTTTAAGTATTGTATGCATTCTATATATCAGCAGTTTTTGGTTCATCATCCCATAGATAAAAGGTTTAGAGCTCTTGCTAGATAGTAGAGAGAACTGTAAAGAGGTACAGAGACATGGGTGTGGGGGATGGTTTGGACATATGTGGTTGCTAATGTGATTATGTGAAGTCTTGGATGGAACTATGCTACGAGTCCAACTCAACCTCAGGAACTGTTAACTTATATTAGGAGGAATAAACGTGTTCAGAAGAGTTAATTGCTTTAGTTAAGTGCTGGCTGTATTTTTAGTAGTAAGGGAAGTTTGGTCTTTTTCTGTTTAATTAGATATGTCGGTTTTGTAATGTAGTAAGCCTATAAATAATGCATTAGTGTGTGTAAAGTTATTATGAACAAATTAATACAAGAAGGTGCACCTTGGGAGTGAATTTGACCACTTGAAAGTCAAGTTTAATCTGTCTAAATTTGTCCAGAACCTAGCAAACTACATTCGTGTTTCTGAGTGAATTATGTGATATATTTAGACATCTAACAGTTCCAACAGGTACTATCTACCAATTCATATGAAACTAGGCTTCAAACTAAAAGTATTTAAGCTTATCTGGATACCAATGAAACTCAGTTTAGTTTTAGAAGCCTTGCTCATCTGTAGTTGGTTATATTAAAAATTTTGTGGCTTGGCTTTTATGAAAGTGCTGTATATAGACGAAACTGATGGGAGACTTGAGACTCACTCTCTCTTTCTCTGGATTCTAATTCCGAGAAGGAAAGGAAATTACTATAGAAGGACCTAAACTACCTAAAGGTAAATAGGGATGCAGAAACAAATTAGAATATAGATAATGCTGGAAGATCTCTTTGTGAGTTTTGCTAAAGTCAAATCCCAAGTCACAGGATTTCTTATATTTTGATGAGCTGCTATGTGTTCAATGGAATTGAGTAGCCTAGTACTTCAGCTTGGTTTATCAGTCAGGAAAATGACTTTATATTATAGTTGCACGTGGTATGTAATGCTATCAGATATCCTTTTGAATAAGCAACAAAGAATTACATGAGAGCCTATTTTCCTCAACTTATTTATGTTTAATGTGAATCTTTAGATCTCACTGAAAATTTTGGAATACTGTGAATCCTAAAAATACTGAATAACCTTAACTAAAACAATAACACTGTGTAATAATGCGAAAACAAATGAATAATGTTCTCCTGCATATGGTTGCATGACAAAAATTTACACTCGAGATAATGGTTTTGTGTAGTATCAGTAGATTATGAAAAGCATTGAGCTTCCTAAAAAAGCTGCCAAGGTAGAAGCTTTTTCCTTCTTTGTCACCTAGGCCTTCTCTTCTGCAAATGAAAATAGGAATGCAGGAAAAAGGAATGCTATTGACATTAACAACCTTGTGATTCAGCCATATCCTAGGATCATGATCTGGAAATGGATTCAAGGATCTTCAGCATAGCAAGCTGTTATCTGAAGCATTGAGCTTCCTAAAGTAGCTACCAAGGTATAAGCTATTACCTTCTTCGAAACCTTGGCCTTCCGCCCTTCCCTTCTTCATATAAATAGGAAAACAGGAATAAGGAATTACATTAAGGATCCTTGAGATTCAGCCATATCCTAGGATGTGGCCTGCAAATGGATTCAAGGATTTTCAACTAGCTAGTAAGCTCCTTCTACTTCCTATTGGGATATTCCCTCAAATGAAAATTCCAAGAAATGTTATCGCAATGGCTAACCCAGAAAAATAAATAAATTAAGGAATAAGATGATTATCTGTCAGTTGACAATCTTTGAAAAAGAGAGATTTTGAAAGGCTGTGTAATGAAATCTCGACACTAAAGTACCAACTCCCAGGCCACCTCTCCTCTTCAGGTCTATGTATACAATGTCATCTCATAGGGTGGTCAGCTGTTCTGTATCCTCCTTACCAATCCCTGATGACAAAAAAAATTGCTACACCTGTACACCACTTGAGGCTTTAATGGAAACAAAATGCAAAGTTAGATTAAAAAAAGTGAAAGGTGAAACTCACACGGCTTTCTAATGGATTTAAACCCTTTTCCGCTCATACAATTCTCCTGAAACCTTCTCTGCAACTGGACTCTAAAAACTGCTCATTCAAAGATTGGAGGAACTTCCTTAGAAGGGGGATCATGGCAAGTGAGCTGCAAATTATAAATGAATCCCTGAGATAAAGCAGCATGTGATTCATTTTAGCATGTGATTCATTTTGAGCAATGGATCCAGATGTCAACTTCTTCATATAAATGGAGGGATAACATAAGTTGGCTTTCCTTTTTATGTCCACCAAAATAGTACAAAGAATATTAAATGCAGTTACACTAGACATGGATAGATTGATCCCAATTCCCAAGTCGCAAGACCAAATTGGAGACCTTTAAGTGAGTAAAGGCATTTGAAACTCATCAGGATTATCAAAGCCATATTTTTATATTTGGTTCTTCCTTCAAAAGTTGTACTTATAAATTATAATGATCTTAAGCCACACATCTACCTTTTCCTGGTATGGAGATGAGCATGTCAAGACAATTCAGATCCTTGCTATGATGTTGCATTTCTGGTTTTTGTCAGATTTTGTGCATGTTCTCTTGTAGAATTTCCTTTAGTCCATGATAAACGCTACAAATAAATTGAGTGTTTATCTACTTTACTTTCTGCATAATGCTGCTTTCATGTCAAGCAATTCAATCAATTTGAGACTTGGTTGATTCCTCCTGTTATTTTATCAATAAATTTCATAGCTATGTTTCAGATGTGGTCACTGATGTTTTATTGTTTGGACTTTGCAGTGGATTTGCTTTTGTTTCAAACAGGAAGAATACTGATCAACATATTATGTTATTTGATTGGTCGCAAGGGAACAACCAAGTGTCTCTTGTTTACATTGATAGAGATACTTGGCTTCCAAGAATTGAACTTCAAGGTACATATTTTTTGTGTTACTGCTTCATCATATTTTGTGTAGTTTGTACTTAATTTTTTCTCCTTTTTTAATTTCAGAAAGCGGGGATGAAAACTTGATCCTTGGGCTTTGTGTTGATGAATCATCTGTTTATGAAAATGTGAAAGTCAAGTTAGGACTTGAAGAGGAGAGAGAACTTCTGCCGCATTGCCTTCTTATGTGTTTGACACTAGAGGGAAAGTTTCTTATGTTTAAAGTTGCCAGGTAAAGGTGCCTTCATTCTCCCTGCAATAGTTTTTGAGTATGTTGCTTTCGTCTCTTCTCCTTTAGCATGCATGTTAGCGAAGTGCCAAAATTAACACCTGAATTAGATCATGCTGAACCAAGTTTCTTGTTTGATATGGCTCTTTCTTCTAGCCCCCTATCCTTCTAATGAGAGAAAAATATTATTAGAAAGACAATTGTCTCAATCTTTTTAGATCAGTAAAGGAAAACCATGTCTCGGATCATTGAAAAAACTCTGTGAAATCCTAGTAGCATGCCCTAATAAAGGATTTGGAAGACTACTTGGTCCCATGTTCTTGTCCAATGGCCATTTCAAATATTATTAATGTTGTGGATTTTCTGAATTTCATGTTCTTTTGTTTTCACAGCATTACTGGGCCGCAATGCTCAAATCAGGCTTTATCTACCACTTCTTGTAATGCACAAAGCATATCTGTGGTCGGACCTTCAGATATTGGAGAAGCCAATTTGCAATTGGAGGAGGAAAGAGCCAAGCAATCTTCTTATGATTTGGGATTGCGTGAATCGTATGCAAAACAAACTAGCTCTGCACTCAGTGAAGTTTCTTCAGGGGATCAAAAGAAATTGGGGGAGGAAAAATACACTTTTGGTAATTCTCATTTTAATCAAACCATCAGAGAGGAGGTAATTTCTGGCGGCAATAATCAGAAAGCCGTGGCTGATGTCAAGAACTCTAAGCCTTTTGGACGATTAGGGGGGCAGTCTCGAGAGGGCCTAGGTATTGTTGCAGGTGATGTTGGGTCTGAAAGAAGGAATACAGAGCATGGTGTATTATTGAATGATAAGTTTCTTGACAAAAACCTGACCAGTAGTGGCCAAGGTGTAGAAGAAAAGACCAGATCTGATGACTTGAACAGTACTTTAAGCACTGGAGCTTCAAGCACTTCTCTGGGTGTCTCCAATGCGAGATCTCAATCATCATCATTAGTTTTCCCCAACAGTGCTTTGTCTGAGGGTCCTTTTTCATCTACTGATAGAGCAAATAGATCTGGAGGCTTCTTTAGAAACCTTGGTCCTCATCCATCAAATTCTTTTGTTTCTGGTACAGGGAAAGCTCTGAATTTCAGTCAACAATCAATTGCTAGCAGTGGTGTTTCTGGGGTACCGTGTAGTATTAATAGTAGCTCAAAAATGCAGCCACAAGAAAGTAGCAAATTACAGAACTGTACTGGTGAAACTACGCATAAAATGGTAGGGAATGATAAGAAGTCTTCTCCTTTTGGGCAGCCAAGCTCTCAGAAGAATTTGCCGAAGCAATTTTCCACTGTAATATCTTGCTGCTGTACTATTTTCCCATTTGTGTGTATATATATAATCTTTAAAATTTTCTTCCCTACTGATTCTGAATGCTTTCTGCCTGCTCTGCTGCCTTAAAAGATACCTTGCTGGGTGATCGCCTTCCTTGTGATCTACCTTAATTGTTGCCTTTTCTGTTAAATTTACTCATTGGAAGAGGGTGGAGTATCATGTTAGCTTTGAAGTCGATCAACATATTTTGATGAATTCATGAATATACAGGGAGCTTTTCCCAGTTATAAGGCTCTGATATTTATAGTAGGGGCAGTTTTGAATTTCGCATTTTTTGTTTCCATTTTGTTTTTTTTTCCCTGCCCCCAACTCACTCCCCCTTTTCCCAATTTAGCCTTCACTTTTATTAAAAATTGCTGAATCTATAAATTACTATTATCTGTATCAGTTAGGAACTTAGGATTACCTGTTTTGTAGCATTATATTTTTATCATTAGATATGTTTCCGACCCCAGCTTGATGGAAAAAAAAAATTGCAGTCCTTTTACAGTACTCCCATCCACAGCAACTTGCACCTTTGTGGTTTAGCATATATTTTTTACTGGATCAGTGTTGGCTCTCTCTTGCTTGAAGCTTCAGCCTGAAGGCCTTGTACTGTTTTCTGGTAGTGAGGCTTCATCCATGGAAGCTTGTATCAAAAGGGGGAACTTCCATATCTACCTTTCCTGTTTTCCTCCTCTCTCTCTCTCACTTTCTATCTCATATACCTGGGTAACTGCTATCATTATTAACGCCTTTACAGTTGGTATTCACGAAATTAGCACTACCAGGGGCATTATAATTTGTTGATACCTTTCTGGATGTTGTTAGTATTTTATACAGCTACAACTTGATCGGTGTAATCTGTTGTCTGTTTTGAAATCACTTGTGATTTCTGATTCTGCATTCTGAGGTTATGATTAAATTTCTACATTTTTGTTAGGTTCAAAACATGGCAAATGAGTTGGACAAACTTCTTGAGTCTATTGAAGAAGCAGGAGGTTTTAGGGATGTTTGCACAGCTGCTCATAAAAATTCAGTAAAAGAATTAGAGGAAGGCATGGACAGCTTATACGAAAGAAACAGAGTGTGGCAGGTACTTCATTTGATTATTTAAATTTTAATGCCGGTATAAGACAATTAGAAGATTCTAAGCACTAGTATGCAAGTTAATTTTAGCCATCCAAGTGTATTCACGTTGTCTGACCAATATGAGATATGAAAAAATTTTGGATGTGATATCGGGCTGGGCTTTGCCAAAAGAAGTCTGCTTGTTTTTCCTTTTCTGGCATGATCATAGGCTTTGGTCCTTGTCAAAATATCTATCCAATCCTGGCAAAACTAGGCCAGGGATGAGTTGGGTCTCCCTGCGATATAGCCTGAAAACACATTTCAAGTTTTCGAATTCTTGGCTGAATCACAAAAATAATACTATGCACTGCAGTTTGGATGAATGTTTTTGAATTATCCACTCAAAATCGGTTGGTCTAGTCTGAGTAGGCTAGGCCATGGTTGGCCAGCTCTAGAAGTTTAATTCTTCCTACTTATTTTTCTTTCGTGGAGGGTTTGCTTTTCAGTTTTACCTTATTGATCTCTATGCTTGCCACCCAATCGGAAAATGTTCTCAATTTCATCATGATGCATGCTCTCATCACCTGAAAGGATTGGGGTACGGGGAATACTGTTTACCTATCCTCCATGGACTTTTTTTAATTGAAGGATGTTTGATATCTATGTTATCTTTCATATCTATTGTTAGACCAGGAATATAAATCCTTCAAAAGCCCTAAATCATTTAGATATGTTGCCATACTGGAGTTGTATTGAATCAACTTTATTACTTAAGGTTATTTGTGGTGGTCCTTATCAGCTTATTCGTTGTAGAGGATTCCACATTTCTAGTGAGCAATTCTTTGATGGGCTTTCATACAAGTTTTTGTGCTATTATTTTGTCCGCCATGGTTTCTACTTTTTTTATGGCCAATATCATTTGTCAGGTAATGTTTTTCCTTTGATAAGAACTTTTTTGTGGATGAGCTACGAAATGGCTTAGCTAGGGAGATTCGGATGAAGATGATTAAGAGAATAAGACAAACTTTCAAAATCTGGTAAATTATGCGAATTAAAGTATAGATATTAAGCTGTGAAGTGGCCAGTCATTCTCAAGAACTAGCTAAAAAACGTAGCCAACTTCACTTTAATTTTGTTTCTTTCCGTATTCTTCTATTTATAGAGTTTATGATTTCCTTCCCCATGCTCTCTTTTAACTAATTCTTTACCTTTTCCCACAAGCTAATCCATGTCAATATCCATAGCAGAATTACAAATTTATTCCTAGAGTACCTCCCCTATAGATTTGCTCGTTACTATTTTGCAGTTCATGTAGATGTACCTTTTGGGGATTGAAATTGTCGTGGAGGAAATATTGCTATGTGCAATAAATTTTTGATATGGTACAAATTTGCCTTGTTTTACCTCTGATCAGCCTTGACGTAGTGACCGGCGAAGAGGCTGTTGTCATAGAAGAGAAATTAAATGTTATCACAGGAAGTGAAGTGGTCGAATTATATGGGCTTCTTATTGGATCTTGAGGTTGAAGCTGCAATTGTTACCTATCTCAACCTTACAGAGTTACAGGAGATGAAGCAATAGAGTGTTAGGGAATCATTAGTCATCTCAATTCAGGGGCTGTTTGGTTCAGTCTTCACACTACAGAAAGAGAAGGTAGACAAATGTGGGAACTTAAATACATTGGTATAAGGGGTAGAATTAAATCATTCTTTTCTTTTCTTTTTTTTTTTTGGTTTTTTTTTTATATATATTTTTTTCAGTCACATAAAAGAAATATCAACCCCGGGGTCTTCCTGTGCTTTAACTTTTCACACTATCTACCTCAACCTCCATATTGTTGAACTTTGTACTTTTCAACTTCCATAGCCTTCATCTTTAATCTCCATAATGTTCATCTTGATACCTTCCACCTCTATCCTCTATAACCATTGTTCACTGCCTGCATCAGCTACTCTTGACCATTGGCTGCTGTTTCCACTGATATAATCAGGAACTAAATTGCTGTACCACAATTTGTACAGGCAGTGGAAAATTTGAACATAAATATTCCAGATTTGGAGATTTCATTGTTAAATTTGAAAATTGAAATATACGGCCACTGCTCATTTTAGAATGGTATGTATATATATCTTGCTTTTATCTTTTCTCAAAGCTATAAATTTGGCACTGATTGTGAGAGGACATAGGATGCAGTTTTTGATGATGGGGATTTTGTGGGTGGTGGGTTGCAGTTTGGCAATGGGGTTGGTGGTAGTGATCCTTTGGTGGAAATTCTCAGGTTGGAAGCGGGGTTGGTGGTGGTGATGTTGGGATCAAAGTCTGCTATGATGGGCTTGGCTGAAGATGGTACATGTTTGTTTTTTCAAACTTCAAAGCAGGGAATTTAATCCAAGATAAGGTGGGGATATCATCAAATGTGTAATCAAACACAGCCTAAGGGAATAGGTCTGCAGTAGTTAAATCCTTTCTCTTTTATGATGCCCCTAAACCAAACAACCCCTTAATTCTTTACCATTACATGTTATTCTGTTCTCTTATCATTGTTGGTTAATTTGAGCATCAATAATTTTTTTTTTGTCTTGTATGATGTGGGCTTGATGTTCAAAGTTCAAACTCTTTAGAGCTATTAGAAGGGATTGCATGATATCTACTTCTAAAACTGTAGGGGTTTCAACTTTATCTGCTTCTTTCATTTTAAAAAGTGTGCTGCGTAGATAAAATGATAATAATTGATTTATTTTGTCTAGGTTTCTTTCATATAATTTCTATAACCATGTGCATTTTATTGGGTTTGCATCGGAAGCATTGAACATATTATATGAACCTAGTGAGCATTTCATAAAGGTCATTCCATGCATTTTCTTATTTAGCACATGTATATTGATACTTCATCTACTCCATGGATGCAATTTCAATGTTAGTTGTGGAAGTACTTGGTTATATTTTATAACTCCTCCCCCATTAATCAACACCACATGTAAGAAACTTTGGATTTCTCACTTTTCTGATCAAATTCTCTCAATTGATTAAAGTGTCCATGTGTTTCTAGACATCTTGACTATTGTTCGGTTTAGTATTGTGGAATTTCTCTCTTTGAGTCACCTTTGTGCTGCAGCACCTAATTTCCATCACCTAAATAGTAGTCTTGTGTTTCCCTCTATAGCGTACTTCTACCCAAAATCTATTGCTTTTGACACAGTTTGCATTTCACTGAACTTAATTTCTTGCCTAAATTTTTAATAGTTAATTTCACCAACACTCCTCATCCCTTGTGGCATTCCCCTCTTTTTTTAACTTATAGAATTGTTTATTGTATCTGAAGAATTGTATGGAGGAGCGACTAGAAGAGATCCAAGTTCTTCTTGATAAGACTGTACAAGGTATTCTCTAACACCTATATGCTAGTTCTCTTTGGTGCTTCATTTGTTTTATTCTGGTTGGGATACTTTATGATGAGAAATGTTAATAATAGGTTATTTCCTGGCCTCTTTTGATCAGTTTTGCGCTCCATAATCAATTTTTTTAAGTTCAGCTTTCTTGTCATTATGAACCTAAAATTATCTACTGTTACAATCATGACCCTTTATTTCATTTTTTCCCAATGCAATGCTTTCTAGCTGTTATATGCAGTAAAAAAACTACTCGGTGCTCCTCAAAACTGACATCCAATTAATCACACATTTCACTTGCCCTTTATTCATGAGCTGGCTGATTGGCCTTTACTTTTGTTATTGGTTCAACTATGTTTCAGTTTTGGCAAGGAAAACACACATGGAGGGCATTGTTAGGCAAACTACTGATGGACAATATTGGGAGTTATGGAATCGCCAAAAGCTAAATTCAGAACTCAATCAAAAGCAACATAACGTATTAAATCAAAATCAGGTATTGGTTCTGGCTCTGCTATAGCTCAAGTGAAACACACTACCTTCCATAACTTGTGTAAATAAAGTGAACCACTAGCCTAGGAATGGTAATGCATTGAAATAGGATTGAATTATGTATAATCCGACTACTAGTTATCAAGTTTTTATTTGACTGCAATTTTGACATTTGACTGTCATAATCCGACTCAAACTTTGACTTTCGACTATTGTAATTTGACCCCGGTTTCAACTTAAATTTCTTATAACTGCCTTTACTTTGTCCTCTATCTAATTCTAGATTCTTTTGCTAAGGACCTTTTTCTAATTTTATGTTACTATATGAAGTAAAAAAAATTTGTATTGTTTTGGATTTTTGTCGTTTTCTCTATTAATTAAGGTTACTACTAAATACATTAATATTTCTTTTTATATGACTAAGATTATCATAGTTATATTCATAATAGTATTCCGTGATAGATTGAAGTCACCATACACTACCTCCGTATCACAATACTCGCAGCTTTTACTATTTTAGGCTGTAACACAATACTTGCAACAATTTTTTTTTTACTATATTTAGTATAAAACTTACCCATGTGTTGCTTTTTTATTATTTTTTAACTTTACTTTTGTTGTGGGCCCAATTAATTATTCATTTTTCACTATCTCTCTCCTTAAATCCATTTTTTGCCTAGGAGTCCGTGTCATCTACTTATGTAGCGAGTATTGTGATACGGAGGTAATATATATTTTATATCACCTGATACTGATGCATAATAAGAAGCAAAAATCCCACAAAAACAATCTAAATTCATTCACCAAAATACACTCGATAATATCACCATCAAAATGACATGTAAAACATGATATGAACTTGAGAATTAATTCTCTAAGTATTAATTATCATGAGCTAGGCATAATCCAACCTAAACACCAAGTAAAAGATTAGATTAAGACTTACAAATCAACAAGTTTTGTAAGATTTGAATCCACCAATGATGTCAAGCTCACAAAGGGCTCAAAAGAGAGCTTTCTCAAGTTTTCAATTCAGCAAAAGATCCTTACAAATTAGGACTAATTAGGAATTTAAGGAGTCAAATTAGAAATAATGAAACTTATGAAAGTGTTAGTCTAGCCATTGATCCTTAGCATAATCAACGGCCAAGATCTAATCATCACTAAGAATAAGCGAGAGGAGAAAACCCATAAAAGGGGCATCTACTTTGCGCGGATGGAGGGATTATGTGCGCCTGCGTAAACTCGTCTGTCCGCGTCACAAAAACGAGTAACTTTGGAAAAAGAGATGCCGCGCCCACACTTGTGCCATCAACCTGCAATGCTTATGCCAAAGCTTCCTAGCCTTAGGCCAAACCCTACATACAAGCCTAGGTACTATTACAAGTTCCACAAACTTCCAAAACACAACTACTGCGAGTTTTAGCTACTTTATTTCAAACCAAAATGCATGAAATCAAATTAAACAAAGTATAGTAAGAACCATGGATGGTTTATGAGGGACCGGACCTCCATAGCTCATGATGGTGGATATGATTTGAGGATGATGATCATTTCCTAATTCAACGGTTGCTCCCGCGTCAAATACAACCTAAAATAACTAAATCTAATTACATCACAATAAAACTAATTACATTCAAATCCTACTTGGTGGTCAGTGATGTGCTGAAAGTACCAATCCGGCCCTCTGCCAACTCAGAGTTGGATCTTTTTAATGTTATGAGATTATTTTTTTTGGATTAAGTTTGAATCAGTTGCCTCGGATTAGATCAGATTATTTTCTGATCTGAATTAGATTGTAATTCATATACTAGCAAATTCTCTTGCATTTGTGGGTAATGTTATCAAGTAAAATTGGTCACATTTGCACAATAAACCCCAAATAATCTTCTAGTTGTCCCGGGGATTTAGTCACTTACATGACATATAGGCTTCTAAAATGAGTAGTTGATTCTTTGTATATTTGTGTTGGAGTATGACATGTTTCATTTTAATGAAGGAGATGGATGCAGAATCTCTCTTAAAATGTCATGATATCTGTATTTTAAATTGTCATCACTGCTAGAAAATCCATTGGCTGTGATTTTGTAGTTTGTACATGGGTGGAACTAGATTATGGAGGCCCTGTGCAAAATCTCAAAAGAGGCCCTTGGAACACAACTTAGAAAATAAAAAACTCCTACGTACATAAAAAACATTGCTAACAACATCAACAGTAAAAAAAGAGCAATTTTTGTTAACCAAAAAAGTCAATTGATATATTAAAATGTCAAATTATATGATAAACATAAAGAAAACAATAAAATATTCACTTATAAAGTTATGTCCTTAGATTTTGGACATAAAATAAAAAAGAAAAAATAATCCAATTATTATTAATGAATATTATGAAAGAATGCTTAAGAGAAATAGAGGCATTGTAAAAAAAGACCTAGGTGTACTCAAAAGAGCATGTAGGTGATCAGGGGGTGCTTTATTTAAAATGAACATATAGTTTTAAATTTTGAACTAATAGTTATAATGAATATAACATTAAAAAGACCACAATGTGTGTTGAGATTTATGTGATTTAGAGTATAAATGTGAATGATTATGAACATTTGTGATACTAGAAGTAGTATTATGGGTTATAAGTTCATAGTTATGTAAGTTATTTTAATGATTTAAAGTCATTAAAAGTTGAGAAAACAAAGAAGAAACAGAGGCAAATCACGACTCGTGCATGATATGCACGACTCGCGAAAACAGGCTTGAAGGAACCAACGAGGCAGAAAGTTTTCACGACTCGCGGAACAAGATCATGACTCGCTCGCGAAAACATGCCTGAAGGAACCAACAAGGCAGAAAGTTTTCGCGACTCGCGTAACAAGATCGGTCACGACTCATGAGCCACTTGGCTCGTGGCGATTTTGTTCAGTTTTTTCCCGTTGCGTTGTGTTGTTTTGGGATAACTGCTATGGTTTTCTTTGATGCTATATAGAGCATACTTTCTCTGATGAAAGATAAGGAATTCATTCCATATCTTGGCATACAAAGTTACTTGCATAAACAACACAAAGTTTCTCCATTATTACTTCATAAAAACATCAAAACCATGTTCTCATTTCTTGTTGTATCTGGTTAACGAATTCCTTGTAACCCGGCCTAAGAATTGGGTAGGAATATTGTTTTCGGGAAATTGTTCTTCGTACATGCCTCAAGTCATTTGCTAATCTTTTTTCTACATACACCCAATTGAGAGAAAAGTTCCAACAATCCAAAAACAATATCTTTAAGTATGTCTACCATCAAAGAGTTGACAACAAACATCACCAAACTTGACAAGTTTGAGGGCGTGGAATTTCGTCGGTGGCAAAATAAAGTTCATTTCTTGTTGACATCATTGGGGGTGGCGTATGTACTTACAACACCGAAGCCAGTGAAAGAAGATGTTGGCGAAGATCCGCTTGAGACAACTAGACGAAGGAGCAAGTGGGAAAATGACGACTACATTTGTCGTGGTCACATTCTAAACGGTAGGTATGTCCGATGCTTTCTTTGATATCTATCAATATTGTGAGTCCGCTCAATCTCTTTGGGACGATCTTGAATCTAAATATGTTGTGGAAGATGCATCTAGTAAAAAATTTCTTGTGAGTAATTTTAACAATTACCGCATGGTAGATTCAAGACCGATCATGGAACAATTTCATGAATTACAAAGGATTTTAGGAAGTTTGAGACAACACAATATTGAAATGAATGAGATTTTTGTTGTTTCCTCTATAATTGATAAGTTGCCTCAAAGTTGGAAGGATGTTAGAAACCATTTGAAACATAGAAAAGATGACATAAATGTTGAACAATTGGGATCCCATCTTCGGGTTGAAGAAGAGATTCGTTTACAAGATGGACGAAAGGATCCTAATCCTACTGCTTCCACGGTTAATATGGTGGAAGGGGAAAAGTTCAAGAGTGGTAATTACAACCCTAGAAAGAGGAAGTTCAACGGAAAAGGAAATGTTTCGGTGAAGAAACCTAAGAGTGATGGTGATTCACAAGATGCATTCGGTCGAGGATGTTGGGAATGTGGAAAACCGGGTCACTTAAAAAAGGATTGCTCCGTGTGGAAGCGAAGGTTGGGCAAAAAGGCTCATGGAAGCGGGAATGACGGTACGTCATCCCATGATAAGCAAGGTAATGCTTGTACACAAGTTTCACTTAATCTATGTATTGATTGTGTATGATTTCTGAAGTCAATTGTGTGCAGGATGATTGCGGTTGGTATATCGATTCCGGTGCATCAAAACATGTATTCAAGAACCGTTCTCTATTCAAGACTTTAAAAGAGGTCAGCGATGGAGAACGGCTTTAAATGGGAAACGATTCTACAACAAGTGTTCGAGGCAAAGGACAAGTAGAATTGATGTTTAGTTCCGGTAAAACAATCATTCTTAATGATGTATTGTGATCTCCGAAGCTTAGGAGAAATTTAGTTTCTGGTGCATTGTTGAATCGATTAGGTTTCAAGATGGTTTTTGAATCTGACAAATTTGTACTTTCTAAGGGAGGTGTTTTCTTTGGACTTGGTTATTTAAGTAGTGGTTTGTTTAGACTAAGTGTAGATGATTCTACACAAGACAATGTTTTTATTGTAAATGATGATTCTAGCTTATGGCATTGTAGGCTAGGTCATGTTAATTACAAGAAGTTATTTTTTGTGTCTAAACTCTAAACATGCTTTGATTCCTTCTTTTGATCCTAGTACGGAAAAATGTAAAACATGCATGCTTACTAAGATCACTAGAAAACCATTTCCAAGTTTTATAGAGCGAAACACAAACTTGTTAGACTTGGTGCATAGTGACTTGTGTGACTTTCATAGT
The DNA here is from genome assembly GCA_951394345.1 of Salicornia ramosissima. Classification (NCBI taxonomy): domain Eukaryota; kingdom Viridiplantae; phylum Streptophyta; class Magnoliopsida; order Caryophyllales; family Amaranthaceae; genus Salicornia; species Salicornia ramosissima. The sequence continues at coordinate 47,548,972 of OX596235.1, read as the reverse complement.
CCTCCATCTTTAGGAAACAAGAAGTATACTGTCACTTTTATTGATGATTGATTTTGTTATGTGTGCTTGTTATTTTCTAAAGATGGGACCCTAGACAAGTTTAAAGAATTTAAAGAAAAAGTTGAGTTGCAGTTGAATTGTAAAATCAAAAAGTTAAGGACCGATAAAGGTGGAGAATACTATAGTCCCGGTTATTTCCGTTCCACAGGTATTATACATGAAACTACGACAACATGTACACCACAACAAAATGGTGTAGCCGAAAGAAAGAATAGGATTCGTGAAACGATGTTTAACTCCATGCTTTCTTATTTGGGTTTGAGTGACGGATTTTGGGAAGAAGCAATATTAACGGCTAGTTATATACTTAACCGAGTTCCTATGAAACGGAATAAGGTTACCCCATATGATTCTTGGTACAAAAGGAAACCAAACTTGAGTTATCTCTAGGTTTGGGGATGTAGGGCAATAGTTAAAGTTCCGGAACCCAAACGTGTGCCCTAGTGGGCCTAGTTCTAACCCATGACAAAACCTAGTCCTAGCCCATGACAAAAGAATTTTGTTCTATAAGCAATGTTGTTCACATTGTATGGTGTGGTGCTTTTCCTTTTGTTATTTTAAATTCTTTTCTTAGGTTGGGAAATGTATTTTTATGTCTAACAATTGTTTATGAAGTCATGTTGACATTGCCCCTTTTCCGTGTCCACTTTATCTCCTACGACCACCCCCCCCCCCCACACACGGAAAAAAAAAACTGAATTTTGAATGGGAGCTTGAAAAGAATTGGTGCATAGATAAGAGCCTGTATGTCTGGAGCTTTATATACACGTTACAATATTCAGTTTGGAAAATTTTCACTTTTGTTCTCTAGATCTGACTTGTGGTTAGGGAGATTTGTCTGTTTCTTTTCCTTTCATATAATTATTTTTCTGAACCTGAACTGTGGCTAGGCCGCTCAGGCATTTGTCTGTTGTTTTTTGCCTATTGTCTTTTCTTGCCATTTGCGGAACTCATTACTTAGGCTATGTTTACTTCTTTTGATAAGGTCTGGAATTTTCCTGATGTGATATGATTTGATCCGACTTTTTACGTTCTGAAATTTTTTACTAAACTTTGACAGTACTTGTCCACAAACCCATAAGAACAAAATTATCAACTATGATATCATTATATTTTTTATTGATAAGTAGTTTTAAATAAGTAACTGTCTTGATTTATTTTAAAATGAAATTAAAGATATTTAACGATACATGAAAGCAAAATAAAAGATCCGATCTGATGCAGCATGAATTTTTCTGATATATTTTTTCCTCCAATAAGAAAATAAATTGCTTAAATAAGCTCAAGCAAACATAACCTTATTCAAAATTGAGCCCAAAGAATCCCTCTATCCATTACCAAAAAAAAAACAAAAACAAAGAATCTCTCTATCCACTTGTGTTTAATTTTAGTGGAATGGCTCATTGAACTGTCTAGTCTTATTTAATTATCTATTAATTGATGGCTGTTGTGTTTTCGACAGGTTCTAAATGAAACAAAATTGTTATTATGCATATTTCCCGATCCTCACAGAAATAGAAGCCTCTTTGAAGTCTGTTCTTATCCTTATGTTGACTGGCATAATTTGTTATATAACGCTCTTTCTCTATTTCAACTTTCTTTTGAAGGTATGAACTAGGTGAAGGCCTATGCTTTATTAATTGTTTGGAGAGTTCAAGTTCATGGTAGGCTTCAGATGTCATGCCAAAATTAGTGCTTCTCAAGGACATATTTTAAGTTGGTGTTCATTGGGAAGATAAGTGGAAAAAAATATTTTCTTGTATCATAAGATGGCATCTTTCTTTGAGAACATGTTCTAGTGTATGATGTATGAGGATCCAATGATGTTTTTTTATGTTCAGCTTTGTTGTAGTTGCTGTGTGTACAACTGTACACCGTAAGAGAATGGTACCAATTGATTGTACTTGTCTTCGTGTTTTATGGTGGATGAGATTCATGAGAATGAACTTTTTGAGATAAAAATAGAAGTAATTGAGACCTCCACTTATTGAAGTTCAATTGAATCCGTTAAAATTGATAGATGGTACAAGACTATGCTATGTGATTATTATTATTATAAAAGGTGGTTCATCAATTAAATCATGTTTTGCACAGGATCTAATCAACAGGATGATTGAATTAGAAAAGCATTTCAACACCCTTGAGATGAATCTGTATGGTGAAAGCAGTGGAGTACACTTAGCTTCTCGAACTCTGAATTCTAGATCTGCGCAATCAAGGTATTGAACTGTGTTATGTACACAATTAAACAAGTGTATATGATGTAATATGTGAATTGTGAATTCGGGTCTACATTGAACATCATGCATCTGTACTTAAAATAGAATATTTATGTTGTATTTAGAACATTCATATAATACGTTCAGAACACTTAATTTTATAAAGTAGGTGTTCTAAATATGAAACATTCATGTTCTAAATGCATGACATAAATGCCATTATTCTTTTGTGCATCAATAATTGTGTGCATTACACTGTGGATTGGCAATAATGAACTAAGTTAGTATTTGCAGTGAATCACCATAAATAGTGATGCATTGTGATAGGAACTCTCAATTCTCTAGCAAATACATCCCTTTTCATCTTCTAAATGCATAAGATGAATATTTTATTTTAAGTGAAGATGCTTGGTAATCACCATGCACTCAGTTGCACAAAGAAATTTCCATATATGATGCAGCTCACCAGTGATGGAATTCGCACATGATATTATTGAGTTACTGTATGTGCTGCATTTGCCAGAATCTAAACAAATTTCAGAAATGAATATTAAAATAATTAAATTTTAACATTTTGCTTTCGGAAGTCATTATAATTCCTGCATTCCTGTTTCATATCAAAGCATTTTTGGGTTCATCTGAAATAAGTTGATCTGATGTGGTTTTAACTATTGTGAAATTTGAAGATTGTTGTTGCTTTGTTGATTTTTCAATTAGCTATTGTTATGCCCTTTTTTAATTGGATACATATAAAGTGTCTATTTGGATGCGGGTGTCCAAGTGCCGGATTCTAGTATTGTGAGTTAAGAGCATATTAGAGTACTAAACTTTGCCATAAGTTACAATTAAGACACTTTAGTTGCAAAATAGGTATTGAAACTAACATCTGTTATGTAATTTGTAATTTTTTTTTCTAAAAGCCAAAATCCCATCTCTCTCTTGCCATCATCTTCTCCAAATTCTTTCTTTAAACCTTTCTTCTACAATTTCAACTCCATCAACATGGTTAATAACAATCCCTGGGCAAAACCATGAAGAAATGTTCAAAATCTTTCTCCACCTAATGCCAATTTTTTTATTTTTTTATTGTCATAATTTTTTTTTTTTTTTTGATAGCTGTGAAAAATTGAATTTTTAATTTGTTTCTGCTTAAAAATATCTTGTTTCATTAAGGATTTTATACTTTTCCGTTAGTACACGTTTAACACAAAAAAATATCAGATATCATGCAAGCATTTTATTCGCTAATTCGAATATTTGCCGTTAGTGCCTAGTAATTGAAGATTGCAAAATGGCTTCATATTAGAGCAGCAGATTAGCGCAAATTTTGTAGCTTCAGATTAGAGCAGCAGAAATTTAATAATTTAGTTTTTTTTTTTGATGAATTAATACGTAGTATGTTTTTTGGAAGGAATTGAACTTCTGTTGGCATCCCTTTGTGCTTAATTTGCTGTTATTTTAAACCCTGATTTCGATATTTTTGACAGTAGAAAACAATTGGAATTTGGGTTTTAATTGATCTTCAAATTTCGGGTATGATATCGAAGCTCATTTTTCTAAGCATTTATATCTGCACTTTAGCCAAAGTCCAATACCCTTAGCAGCAAGAGGAAACAGAAGTTAATTTGAGTACTCAGTTTGCAACTTTTGCTACTAGAGTACTCATCTTGCAACTTTTTATAAAAGTTAATTACCCATCTTTGCACTTTACTCAGTATTTTGCACAAAAAAGTCTTGTTTTCAGTAATTAAATGTAGTATACAAGTGATTTTTTGTGTCCGACACACACAAGTCGACACCCAAGTTTTGAGGTAAATGAAGGTGTCGAACATAGGTTATGTCTATTATGTTATTTTCCTTTGTTAATGTTTGTATTAATCTTTGTAATTAATAGTTGGAGTTTCTTTTGGAAAATCTATTTTCCATTGCTAGTATTTGTACTAATCTTTGTATTTAATAGTTGAAGGTTGTTTTGGAAAATCATCCATGCCATTGAAATTAGTTTATATGTGCATTAATATATCGAAATGTGTTTATATAATTTCTTTGTTTCTTTTTAAATGCAACAATTTCTATCTTTGGCATTTTCAAATTAAATGCAACAATTCACTTTTTTTTTTTTGGTATGATTTTTACACTTGAATTAGCAAAATATCCTTTTTAAACACAATTATACAACCCAATCATATTAACTACAGATCTAACCAAAATTTCTTTCAAAATGAGTCTTATTGCATCAAGCAGTGATAGGAAGAGTTGGCAAGACTAGTCTATTTATTTCTATCTTTGAAAAATTAAGACATGTCTCAGTCATGGCACTGTTGATTACCTTGAAGTGTCATGCTTTGTAGTGTTCCATGCTGGAAACTATGCTTCATGATGCCCAATCAAGCAATCAGGTGTCATCAGTTCTAATAAAACTATAGATGCTGGGATGACAGATGCTTTAAGAAATGATGATTCACTAATTACAGGGTTCTGGACTAGAGTGCTGCACACCCACTCGTTGTACCTGGTTCAAAGACAAGAAGAAGTGAAATAGGCTTTATTCGAGAGAAAGCTAGCTCTCCTAAATTCCAATTCTGATATTTCTTATTCCATAATTCCCCAAATGCCAAGTACAAGGGTTATTTATAGAACTTTACTCCTAAAACAGAAAAAGACTAAAATGCCCTTATGAGACTTAAAATAAAAGAATTGACTACAACATAATAAAACTAAAGAAAAGACTTGATTTATTTATGCCTTCTTCTAAAATAAGTCTCCCTAATATTCGTAGTAGCTCGGTGTGTAGCATAGAGCTAGCAAGCTTACAACTATTTTTCTACCTTTCTTTTTTTTGTTAACGTAGCTAGTAGGTGATATCCTAAGAGAGCAAGAGGCTTGATTTAGTAATATTACAGTGATATGATTGTTTTTATTTTGTCCGCTAGAAAATATTAAGCTATTAGTAAGTAGTTTCTTGTTGTCAAATTTATAATTTTATAGTACTCTGTTTGAATGCATGTTTCTGCATGCTAGAAGTTTAAAAAAAAAATCAATTAACATTTTACATGATAAGGTTTATGACTGCTCACATTGATAAGGTTTATGTTTGGTGAAATCTATGTGTTTAAAAAATCTAATGGTGTTCGTTCCCCTTCCTCTCAACTCACAACCCAAAACAAAAGTATATGATGTTGTCCATGTAGATTATATTCTGGCTGACATTGGTGGCGGTTTACTTGGTGATATTTCTACAGGAACAACCAGTCATTGCATGCTATTCATAATGCAACGATTTCACAGCTAGCTGCTGCAAAGCAACTTTCTGATTCTCTGTCCAAACAAATGGATTTACTGAGCATCAAATCACCTCCGACAAAACAAGCTACTGTGAAAAGGCAAGTGTTCGAGTCAATCGGGATACCTTACCCTGATGATTCTCCTTGTTCTCCAAAGTTAGTCAAGGTGGACTCCCCGTCAAACAGATATCAATCAGTTTCACACTCAGGTGAAACTCGTACTGATTCTAAAAGGATCCACGTGAGTGGTGTGAGCAGTCATGATCTTGAAACTGCAAGAAGGCGGAGGGATTCACTAGATAGGGTAAAGGTTTTAGTTAACTGTGTTTATTTCCCCGTATACATCTTCATTGTTCTGTTCTGTGAATTCACTAGTAGCTGGAAGTTCTTGTGTTGATAATTTTGTTTCATTTGCATGCCATCCTTCACTTCAATTTAGGCTGATATAGAAGTATGGTCCAAACTCCAAATTGTTAGTGAGTATGATAACTATTACTTCACTGTAGGGTTTCTGGGAAATGTCTCAACTTCTGTAGGTGACAGAAGCTTGTCTTGACCAATATTTAAAACAGGAAATTTCACAAGTCTCAGTCCCCATCTTTAATAATCTTCCCGCAAGTGTTGTCATTTTTAAAATTTGTAGCTTCTTTCTCCTGTTCTTCAGTCCTTCAAATATGCCTGTTTTTTTTGTGTTTTGTTTGTGTGTGTGTGTGTTTTTTTTTTCTGAAATCAATTATTATCACTATTTTAGATCATTCTTCAAAATTGGCTCTTATTTCTTACTCTCTATTCTATTTATTGTTATTATTATTCGTTTTGAATAGCTTTTGTAATTTTATTTGCTTGACCTTTATAAGGTTGCTAAATAATCAACAATTTTTATGAATAATAATAAGCATGCATCACACAGGTTCATATCTATTTAGCGTCTCAAAAATCAACAACTCCAAGATATGGCTTAGGAGAATTGCATTATTAGCTATCTCCTGCTCCTTTGTTCCATTCAAAATTTATGTCGATGACACTAACTTAGCCAAAGCTATTCATATGTGCTCTATTTTGCTAAGAGTTGAAAAGCTAAAACAATGATGATAGAGAGTGGTCAGTGTTTTTCACCCATTAGCAAGGCCCTTTAATTTTGAGTGTGTTGCTTCTTTCTGGTATGTTTTGCTATATTCTAGTTACTGTGACCAGTTCCTTATGAATCTGAATTTCAGAATTGGGCAAATTTTGAGGCACCTAAAACAACAGTCAAGAGGATAGTGGTACAAAATGAGCCCCAAAAAGTTGGCAGTTTGTTCTCTCCAATGGATAAGCAATTTGAAAGTCCTGACAAACTGGAAAGGCCAATAGCCAACTATTCCAAGGTTCTTACGGCACATGGTAGGAATGGTAAGCATTGAAGATTACACACACACAACTACCCCCTCCCCCCCTCCCCACACACACAAAAAAAAAAAAAGAAGCGCACACACACAAAAATGGAAAAAGGAAGGACACAAGCCGATTTTGAATCTGAATGAAATGTCTATGATTTGCACAGATAGTCCGGAAAAACTCAAATCTGATACTTGGGCTAAATCCAAGTTTAAGTGGGCTGGTGGCATCCCTGAACTTTCAGTGACTGGAAAAGAGCAGCCTCCTAAATGGCATCTCATACAAGGAGAGAGTTTTTCAGCCAACCAAAACAGATCACCGACATCTCCTTCGTCATCATTTTTGGATCCAAATTTGAAGAAAGGGAGCACTCTTTCCGTTGCTGAAAGACCAGGGTCTCAGATGGGGAATATTGACAGGCCTGATAGATCTGTTACTGCTTCAGCTGACACCAAGCCTTCTGCATTACAGTTTACTGAAAAATTATCTACCAGTGAAAAGATTCCGCCAAGACTATTCTCCTTTCCAAATGGTGGCCAGGATTCAATTGCTGGTAGCAAGGAGACTGAATTAACAAATCATGGTAGTGGCCAAATCATTTCGGATGTTTCATCTAGTAAACAAGACGTTGCATCCTCACCTCCCGTATTTCTACCTGTCAATTCCTCCTCCTTACCTAATCTTTGTATGAAGCCTTTACCAATCACGGCTGTAGAAGGTGGATCTAATACCGGTACAAGGATGCCCAAAGATACGAATAAGGAAGTTCTGCAACTTTCCTCTTCAGCCTTTTCCGTATCTTCCTCATTTGGAGCATCTTTGAGCTCTTTAAACTCCAAGGATTCCAAGGAGGTTTTACCATTCCCTTCTGCCATTTCTGTTTCTGCACCACAGACAACAACTTTGAGCTCTTTAACCTCCAAGGATTCCAAGGAGGTTCTACAGTTCCCGTCAGCCATTTCTTTTTCTGCACCACAAGCCGCACCTTTGATTTCTCAGTCTTTCAAAGGTACTGAGGTGGTAGATTCTGATTCTACTGAATCTTTTGTGAATCCAGCTGGAGAGCCTCTGAAGATAGGGCCCCATGCTGCTGCTAACAAAGAGAATGCTGAGAAATCTGCCTCCTCTTCCAGCGTTAGCTCAAATTTTGCGCACTTGATGCCATCTGCATCTTCAAATGAAGTTCCAAAAGCAATTACATCAAGCCCTGATTTGAACAAAAGTCCCACAGATGTATCTAGTATGGTATCATATGCTCCAGAAAAGCAACCTACAACCTTCGCACCATCCTCGATATCTTCTTCAGAACCTGGAGATACCACTGGTGGACAGAGCAATATTGATGCTACTGTATCCCAAGAAGATGAAATGGAGGAAGAAGCTCCAGAGACAAATCAAACTTCCCAGAATTCTCTGGGAAGCTTTGCTAGTTTCGGGTTAGGTTCAACACCCCTTGCCACGGCTCCCAAAACTAATCCGTTTGGTGGTCCTATTACTACTGCCCCCCAAATTATGCCAAACTCAGTTTCTTTAACTGTTCCCTCTGGAGAACTGTTTCGTCCTGCATCATTAAGTTTTCAATCTCTACAGGCCTCCCAGCCTTCGCAGTCCCTAAATGTTGGAGCACCTTCTAGTGCATTTGGCTTTACAAATTCTCAGCAGATTTCCTCAGGAAGTGGGTTTGGTCAACCATCTCAGATTGGCTCAGGACAACAGGCTTTGGGTTCAGTTCTTGGTTCATTTGGTCAATCAAGGCAACTTGGTGCTGGCTTACCTGGGAGTGGTTTTGGGGTTGCTCAGTCTCCTGTTGGTGGCTTTCTAAATGCACCCACTAGTGGCTTTGGTGGTGGTTTTGCTACTGCAGGTACTGGTGTGGTTGGGTTTGCTTCTGCAGCCACAGGTGGAGGATTTGCTGCTGCTGCATCCCCAGGTGGAGGTGGGTTTGCTGCTGCAGCCCCAGGTATGGGTGGGTTTTCTGCTGCGACAGCCCCAAGTGGAGGGGGGTTTTCTGCTGCAGCAGCCTCTAGTGGAGGCGGGTTTTCTGCTGCTGCTGGTGGGGGTGAGTTTTCTTCTGAAACTTTTATTACTTGTATCTTGTGGGTGGTGTTACATTGTAGCTGACTCTTTAATTTGCAGGTGGTGGATTTGGTGCCTTTGGTAAACCAGGGACCACTGGCTTTGCTGGTGCAGCGGGAGGAAGGCAGGCACCATCAGAGCTATTTACTCAAATGAGAAGATAGTTCAGTTCCTATTGATAATGGCTTCTCTAGTAGTAATAAAAAAAAATACGTCTTCTCTAGTAGTCTTGCATCTTCTGTGGAGTTTTTTTTAGTAGTGCAGGCAAATTCAATCCGCTGTTGATTTTATTGCATTAGATAGTAGGATACGCTGACAGAGTAATATAACTTAGGAAGCCTTTATTTGAAACAACAATAACAACTGTTACTGTTAGAAAGTGTCGGTCGTGTGTACAAGGTATCACTACCCAGCCAAATTAGAGTGTAATGATATTAACAGCCTGTTTATTGGTAGCCATATATGGCAATCAGATTGAATTGTGTTCTTTATGACGATGAGAATGTACAATTTAGCAAGGAAAACACGTTACAGTCCTATGGCAATTCAATATTGTTGTATTTCCATTTTGGTTTTGATGATGACAAATTATTGTGCTAGGTTTAGTAGTTTACTATTTGATTTATTAGAATTTTATTATTTGTTTCATGTTATTTATTTTTGTATTTTTACTTATAGTTTTAATTTCTCTTATTTTATTTTAAGTGTCTTATTAATTTATTTTATGGAGAATGAGAATGAGAAATTTTATTTGGCTAAGTGGTCAAATATTTGAGAATATAATATTATTCCCTAAGTTCAATTTTGATTAAGTTTAATGATTATTTGGAAGTTTATTTATATGGTGTTGCTTGGCATTGGTTTTAATTAATTAAATATGACATGGCTTTTAAAAGGTAGACTTTGTCTTACTTCTTAATAGTCACGTAACTAAGGAATTTGTTGTATGTTAACAAACTTTAAGGAATTAGTTGGAGTTTGAATTGTCAAACCCACTAACCAAGGAAGTGGAGCTATTTTCTAGCAAAGTCTTCCTTGTAGCCGTTTTGTTTAGTTTGTTGGCAGAATATTTCTATGGTGATGTGACAGTCAAAGCACTCAACAAACTACACTCCACTTATCTACAAGTCAGTTAACATTCAAAGTCAAAAGAAGAAACAAACTACCTTCCACTATCCTTGTGCGTGGGAGTATGGAATGATGGTGTGGAATCATGTCATGATGCCTACTTTATTGGAAGGATGTTGCAGTTTTTTTTCTGAAGTTAATTTCTGGCGGAAATCATCTATAAATACAATGACACGCAGCAGTAATAGTGTGCAACACACAGCATAGAGAATATCAAGAGAAGAATAGAGAATTTATTTCTTTCTTGAGTTATTTTATTTTCTTCCAAAAATCTTGTAACTTAGTCTAAGTGTTGGGGAGCGTTTTTATTTTAATATTTTATTTTGAGAAAAAAAAAAGAAAAAGAAAAGAAAAGAAGAGAGAAGAAAATCGGCTTTTAGAAAAGCTGTGAGCACGAGTTCAGGGGGAACTGGTTCGTAGAGGAACCACTTAGAGAAAGGTCCATCCTTAGGTTGTAAACTGAGTTGTTTTTTGCCTATGGTTAATGAGAAGTGTCAAGTCAAGAGTCTAAATCCCTAGAGAAAAAGGGTCAAGGTTTTTCTTCCTATTCGGGCCTAGGAAGTTTTCCTTGTAGGTTAAAATTCTATCTTCTTTATTATTTCTTTCTCTTTCAAAGTTTTTATTTCCGCAAAAAGTTCCAATAATCACCGTAACTACAATTCACCCCCCCCCTCTTGTAGTTAGTATTCAAATCAACAAATATTATTTACAAGCTTGTGGCATATTTATTGAGGGAAGGGTTCATATGGATATACTATCTGCGTAACTAGTCATGTGCAAAAACTTGGGTTGCATTGACTTCTAGGGAAAATTTGATTATGTTAAATTGATAGAGACGAAAAGAGACTTGTGATGAAGAGAGAAATGACATCAATAAAAAAAAAAGGAGACTATTGTTGCAAGTAATATGTTCTATCATTTTTTTCTTAAACATTGCAAATAACCTATTACATAGGTTTAAAAATTTTCCCAAAAGTTATAACAATGAGATTTATTATAAGTATTACAAGTAATTTATATGCTAACTCTCTTCTTCACCTCCCTTTCTCTCCCTCTATACTGGTTTCTTTTAGATGATAATAATTCCATAATTTGAACCTTTTTCCTAATGTTTTTTAGAATAAATAAATGAACTAAATTTGTATGGATTTGAACCCCTACATTATCAGTGTAATTTTTAATTTTTTAATACTATCATATGATACATTTAAAAATAGTGAAACATACTAAAGTCATTATATTTTGGAAAACCAACAACATAGAAGTATTTTGTTTATATTTTTCCGTTTTTGGGTTTTTATTTTCAAAAAATAAAATAAAACGAAAAATAATAAACAATACTGAACGAGCACTAAGCTTTTACTAGTACTAAAGACCTAACTTAAATCCTCAATCATATTAACACATAACAAATCTGCCTCTACCCTATGTTCAAAAATCAAAATCCCACCTAGTTCTTCGGTTATCATTTGTGTATGGAATTAAGTGGAAATGACGTGATTTAGAATAATACAAATTTATATGTAAATTCATTTCCATGCCTATTAATATATTATCAATAATTAGTCACTAAACAGGCCATATAGGTTAAATGGATCTATGACTTTGGAAGATGAAATACGCAATATTTTAGTATCAATTTTACAGTTTCAATACTCTAGCAATATGACTTAAAAAAAAATGTCACTTGTTGAATCAGCTGCACAAAATTCACAGTTATAACTTATTTTTGCCTTTTCATTTATCCAAATATGCAATATCATTAGTTTAAAATCGTAGAAAACGTGAAAGTAAACTGTATACAAAAGCCATGTTCTTCAATGTCCACAGAAACCCTAGTAAGCATGTTGTCAACCAAAATCCAACATTTAGGTTGGTAGGATTATTGTGAGGGCGATTACAGCTGCATAACATTGGTTTCCCCAGGACTAATTCTGCCCCAACTTACATTACTAATTGTCTAGATTTTTAAATTTGCTGAGAAGCTTACATTACTAATTGTCTAGATTTTTAAATTTGCTGAGAAGCTCTGGAATTTCATACCCCAACATCTCATCAACCCCTTGAATTAGTTTGGGTTTCAACCTTTCAAACTTATCAATATTATAACCCTTGAGGATTTCCCTAAAATGCTCCACATTGGGGAAATCTCCTGCTGGTAAGTGGTACTCTCTTTGGACCTAAGAACAAGGAAAAGTTTAACATTTCAATAAACAGAGGTCTTTGTAGTAAAGCATTCAAAGGATTTTGCATCAACTATTTTACAAAAAGAATATACAAGCAAGAGGAGCATTGAGGGGTTAGCTAAGAACCTTTCTGAATTCAATCTCCAAGTTGTCAATAAGAGTCTCTTGTGCCTTGGCCTTGCCTATCAAAACAGGCATCTCCTTTTTTAGATGGCTGATAATAAGGGCATGGATCTTTGCTGCTCTAGCACGCTTCACAAATTCATTGACCTGGAAACCAAACACCGTTATGAAACTGTATCCTTTTCCATACTTCACAGATACAGTACATCACAAAATATGCTAGGGAAATTCTGCACCTACTACAAGTTCACAATAAGATCTAACAACCAATTGACATTTCATATAACCACTAGTTACCATGTCCATAAACAATAGTAGTTGAATCATTGTTTGTGGTTAATATCCTAGTCAAATGAATTCAGCAAACTTACTCTTCGATTGCAGGCATTCTTTGGAATATCTTTGAGATCAGCAAGAAGGTCATTCTGTTCTTTTACGAAAAGGTCCCGTGCCATTGGACCAGCAGCTGCTTCATTTAATGGCTCATCATTAAAAGAGCTGTATAAATAACAGTCATGTATCCTCATGAAATGAGCATTATGGCTTATAAACAAGCTGGAGGCCGGACGAGATTAAAGAGAACTAGTGGTTACTATTCTGCTTAATTAAGACAAAGCTTACCCGATGTACACACGAGTAACCTCAGGAGTACTAAGTACCTTCCCAAGTGACCACATCAAGGCTCCATAGATCCTCATCAGCTGCATGTACCCAAAGAAGAAAGAACAAGGTGGGGAAAAAAACCCATAACTAATTAGATAATTTACATTCAGCACTAAAATCAGACAAAACGTATCAATTTTTAACTTGTAATAACCTGCTGAGTGTCCACTTGATCTGCTTTGTTCAAAACAACACGTATCTTATCATCATGACCTTGTAGAGATGAGATAACACGTTTGAATTCATCACTAACATCAAGTTTGTGAGGATCAAAAAGGAGCAGGATGAGGTCACACTTGGCAGCAAACCAAGATGTCACACCAGTGAAGTCATAACTCCTTTCTATTCGTTGCTTTTCTCCTGACAATACCCCAGGGGTATCAATGAAAGTCATATGCTCCAAAAGCTTCAAGAAATAAAATAAAAATTCACTTCCTGCTCTAGTATATAAAAAAAGTACAAAGTGAAGCATAATGGTGGCAACTCACTGGGTGTGGCATCTGAGCACACTCAAATTTGGACAAAAAGGCAGAGCCAAATGCTGTAAGACCTTTGTATGGCATGTCTTCTTGAACAGTAATAGTGTTTCCCGGTATACGTCTTTCATCAGGACCAGACTGCAGAAAATCACATTGGATTAACCAAAAAAAATTGACTTGTATCAGCAATTATTCAAGAAAGCAGAGCAGGAGGAAATTAAACCTTTCAGCAGTATAATAAGATTCAGACTAAACCTAATCCTCATTCATGTTACCATAACGACAATAAATCTATCTGTAGTTGGCTCTGGTCCAATATGTGCTCCTGTAAGTAACCAGTAAAGGGGGTTGATCAGAAAAGTTTGAACACTACACAACTAAAGCAAATAAAAAGAGAGATAACTACCAGGATAACCATTTTCTAGCAAATGTTTGATGAAGGTTGTTTTCCCAGTGGAATACTGTCCCAGAAGCATGACCATAGGCTTGGCATCAAAATCACCATTTGTCTATCCCAGACAAACGGAATAAGAAAATTGTAAGTACGATTGACACTCAACAATACGTTGTAAATTATGAAAGCACAAAAAACAGGGTAAATTAATTAAGAGAAAATTGGTACGACTTATGTCCTCACTTACCAATAAAGGTGATGCAAAATCATGAAATTGATAAGCTAGCTCTAGTGGCTTCAGCTTCTGTTCGTACAACCTTTTCAAACCATCAAATATAGATTTCATTGACGATAACTGTTCCTGAAAAGTGTGTCACAAAAGGTTTTAAAAAATAGATAGCATGACCAGTGGCCAAAAAAGCACACAAACTTGGATATATAAAAAATACAAGCAAGAAGTTTTGAGCAACAACTAAGCCTTAGTCCCAAAATAATAATTTGGGATCGGCTAGACATGAATCACTATGTGAAATCACAAAAGGCATTTGCCCATATTTTCTCCCTCCAAGAAGTTACGAGCAATGAAGAGAATTGTTCTAGCTACCAAGTAGTGAAAAAACTGCTTAGGAAAAAGTAAAGTCCTAAAATTAACGCCTATCTTGTTGGCATCTTCATATATACAAGAAGTTGTGAACTGCAATGGATTATAATTTTTACAGTAGCGGGTAGCCAATCTATATTGGTCATCCTGCAATTGACACGATGTATCTTCCAAAGGAATAATCAATTAAGTTATGAAAAAAAGTGACCTACAATGCAGAGGTTTCTTTAGAGTTTAAAGAAAAATGTTATAGCAGTGGACTCAAATCGATCCACCAAAAAGACACTAGTTATTAGGTACCAGGTTAAGTAATTTTAATTTGTAAAAACTGTCATGTGAGATGTAAAACTCTTGCTCATAGCAGGCATCAGGTAAAGTTTCACCTTTTCATCCCATTGCTTGCGCTCTCTCTATTAGGCATTCCCTGTCTAGTTTCTACATCGAATCTTCTTGAAATCCTGATTCAAACATAAAGGTAATGATGCTCATGATGAATTCACATAACATCCTACAGGAACCCCCCCCCCCATATAAGCTGTGTGAATATTTTAACCAATATCTTCAGCTGCTTCCTATTTTGCAAGCTAATCCTATTTTAAACATTAATATATTTCACTTCACTGTAAATAATATCAAAATATATGCAACCAAAGCTTGAACTATATAACTCAGAATTGTCAATTCCAGCAAGTTCAGTGAGGGTTTGAATCAATGATCTTCACTAAAGCTGTCACAGCTCATTCCCACATCATTAGCTCAGTGGCTCATTCAATAATTGGTCCAAATCACCTTAGGATCTACAGAGTATTGGGTGATTCCAGATGTAACTTTCCTTTAACGAATTACTCGAAAGGTCTAGGGCAATTGCCACCTCCTAGTCTCCTAGAGACTTATTTTTTGAAGTATTAGGTTTTTGCAACTGTGAAGATAGCTTACTAAAACGAGTTGCCGTGTAATTTCAATTTAACTCTACCTTCACCTACTTTAGAAAATCTCCGCTCTTGAATGTTGAAAACTCTGTTTACACAGATTCCAATCTCACTTCTCTCTAGTTCTCTTGTGGATAGTATTTTCATCCTCCATTATATGAGGAAAAACATTCATCTGATGAAAATTTTCTGTTATTCCTAGGGCAGTCTCCAACATAGTTTCTGCCTCATGACCATACTTGCAAAAAATATGCCGATCAATTATTCATATATTAGTTTGACATTTTACTTTAAGTCATTCAAGGCACCGTAGGATCCCTGAATCAAGCAAACTATCCCCAAAATCACCTCAGACCACAGGATAACCTGCCCCACATTTGAAATGTTTTCGGATGAGGTATTGAATCATCAACGTTTGGGTGACACAGCAGGCAAATTTGGTGAAGACACACAAACATTTCCTTGACAAAATATTTATGCCTTCTTTATTCTTTACATACAAAATGTAAGTGACATCTACTACTTGATAGCTAGCAAGTCAATCAACTCCAAGAATAATAGTTTATATTAGTATATTAAAGTTTATCTAAAGCCAAAAGATCCTACCAATTAGGTCCTTAAGCATTAAACCCAAGCAACCAGTTCCAAATCTGGATATTTTTTTAAAGAGCAAGCTCATTGACATAATACTCCTACCATCTTAGGACTGTATAAAAGCTCCTACTATTTCTGCAGGGACCGTTTACTTATAATTGGATGGAATAACTAATCATTGCTATACGAGCAATCAGCACTGCATCCATGTCCAGTTTCCACACATACATGAACTCTAAGAGAAAATATCATGAAATTTAGGGCCTAGT
This sequence comes from Salicornia ramosissima, assembly GCA_951394345.1. Lineage (NCBI taxonomy): Eukaryota > Viridiplantae > Streptophyta > Magnoliopsida > Caryophyllales > Amaranthaceae > Salicornia > Salicornia ramosissima. The sequence goes on along the minus strand of OX596235.1, from coordinate 47,532,590 downwards.
CCTTCTCTAGAGCTCAACGAAAAGATCTCTGCCAACTATTTACATATCCTTTTGCTATTCAGAGAATGCTCAGTCACATCCAAATCATTTTTCTCCTTTTTCCAACAAATAATCGAGATTTTTTTTATAAGCAATCCATAATTCAATTTCAACCTGAACCAGGCATAAAACTTCTCAATTTCTTCTCTTCTTATCAAAATGTTTTTACAACAACCAATGTTATCACTGTTGGAACATTTATAGATAAATGAGTTTATAGACCATATGTTATGTATGTAATATATTACAAGTGAAGGGGATCTAATATATTGAGGAGTGAAAGAGGTCAAATATATTGAGGCTATATAAGGTTGACAAACTAAAGAAAATCATGAGCAGTGAAGTGTATATTGAGGTGGGTGAAGAGAAACTGACTCTTTTTATATTGCGACAATGCCGAGGTTGCCAGATGCAACGCTAGTCTGTCCTGCAACTCATTTCTGCGACAGTTACTTTGATGGGTATGTTTTTATATACAGCAGAGTACGTACATTATTTGACTTAGTATTCTGTTTGTGTATTTGCATTGGTTTACATCTAAGATTAGTGAATGGATAATGATAATCTTTCACTTGTACAGAATGATTCAACACCACCTTTTCAATCTTACACAAGTTTCTCTATAAATAGAGAACTTGTGTCTCATATGGGATTATAAGAAAAATTAGAAAAAAAACTCACACACTTGCTTAATAGAAATTTCTCCAGTAAATTTTGCTTTTAAGAGTTTACCTAAATTTCATACAAATTTCTTGCTTTGATTTTCTTTGAAGAACCACATAGAATCATTTTATCTATTGTACACAATTGGTTTTATTGCAGTAAGCCAATAATCGATGTTTGTAGAGGGGCAGTAATAAACTAATAGGAAAATATAATAGTCAGTCACTATTACACGTGCGCTATTATAACAAACTTAGAAATAATTAGTTACTAAGACAATATAACTACCTTTTGGTTGTTAAGATTGTAATAGCTTATAATAGCACTTGTTGAGTTGTATTAAGAATTTAAGAAAACATATATGAATATACACATTCTTTTCTCACATTTCTTACTTCTTCTCTCTCCCTTACCCTCTCTTTCTCTCTTTCCCTTTGAATCCTACCTCCCACTTGCTCCTCCTGTTCTCACACACACACAGACAAGCAACACAACAACACTCACAGCAAATGATATTCTGAAAGTAATAATCTGGGCAGAACAATAATAAGGAACAACAATAAAACGGTTGGCAGGAAGTGGATTGATATTCATTCAACTGATAAACACAGCTTTCCGAGTAGCTTACACTCCCATTAAACTACAAACTAATATACAAAACAAAACATAAATTTTATCTTCACTCATCAACATGTCCTCTTCCATCCTAATTAAGTATATATATAGAGAAAACTTATCTAGTGACTCTTGAAACTTCTAGAAATTTCTAATAGCACTTATTGCAAACTTCTTAGAATACTCTTACTAAAATATATTGATGCATAACACTCCCATGTCCTGGAGACTACTTCCCTGCTGCATTGGTATAAGAACCGAAAATTGGAGCAATCTGGCACCACAGTCACCGAGCATCATCATTCATCAATGGAGAATCATCTGAAGAATGTTGAAGAAAGATTAAAGGCTCAAAATGCGAAGTATTCGCAAATGGATAAAGTAATGTAGAAGCTGCTTCAATCAATCAATGACGTCTCGTAGAAATTGAAGAACACATCAGATTCACCTCGTATTTTTAGTGAATCTAGTAAGACTGTACGAGCACTCCAAGAAGTTCTGGATATGTCCCAAAGCTGGAATTTCCTAGGTTTAATGGTACTCAACCTCGAATTTGGATCAAGAAATGTTTTAAGTATTTCAAATTGTGTAAAATTCTTAAGGAACAAAGGGTTTATTTAGCTTCTCTGTATATGGTGAATAAGGCTGAAACAATAGCTGTCTTACTATTACGAAGGATGTGGATTGGGATAATTTTGTGATTGATTTGAATACAAGATTTAAAGATGAGTTGGAGTTAATGTAGTTGAAAATTTTAATAAACTGCAACAACATGACACTTAGGACTTAGGAGAAATATGTGGATGAACATGAAATAAAATCAATAATGTTGCAAAACAATCATGTCCTCCCCGACTCATATATATGTTGGACATTTTCATTGGAGGTCTTCATCCTAAAGTCAAACCTTTTGTTAGACCTTTTAAACCAACTACTCTCTCCCAACTCCCAAGCCATTGAATATACTAGACATCAAGAAGAGTCACTGATGAATTCTAACCTTCCTAAAACAAACTCTAATTTTAATCCCAGTAATACCTTCTCTTAGCCCACCTTCACAAATTCAACTAAAACTTTGCCACCACTCTTGCCTACTCCACTTCCTTCACTGAAATTGCCAACCACCACAAAATCCACACCTACATTTCCACACTCAAATTCTAAACCTCAAATTACTTTAACTCCAACGGAAAGGAGAGAAAGTCAGGCTAAGGGCCTATGTTACTTTTGTATCCAAGTAATCCAACCTTATGATAAGAACCATAAATCTCCATTCAAGAACACTTAGAGCATGTTTGGTTGCAACATTTTAGAATGGAATAGAATGGATGTGATACTATTAATGAACAATATAGTGTTTGGTTGGGGTATTTGGGTATGGAACCTCATACCCAATGGTTTCTCAACCCCATGAATTCCATACTCACCTCCCCTCATAAGTTTCTCATCCCCATACCATTCCATACCCAAAGGATTATCATTCTCATACCATTTCATTCTACCTTTTTAAACCAGATACCCCATTTAGTTGTTCATTGTAGAGATTCCAGGGTAGGATGTTGATGAGGGGGAATCTAAAGAGGAAGAACCTGTTACATTTGCTATGTCTGAGGTCAATCCTTCTATTTTAGGCAATGCTTCGAGTGGCAATCATGCTTACCAAACTAAGAGAGTGAGTGGTATGTGTGGGTCACATACTTTACACGTCTAGGTGGAATTAGGTAGTACCAGCTATTTTGTGGATCTGGGAATGGCCAGGAAGTTAGGTTTGAATATGGAAAAAATCTCCCCACACGCAATGATTGTAGTTGATGGGAATCATTTGGCTTGCCAATATATTTGTAGAGGTTTTACTTGGCGGTTGCAGGATGCCCATTTTCATTTTAATGTACTATTAATTCCTTTAGGAGGTTGTGATATGGTGTAGGGAACACAATAATTAAGTTCTTTAGGGATAGTTAAATGAGATTTTAGTAAGATGTTAATGGATTTTGATTTTGGATGTACTCAACATAATTGGAAAGGCATTTCACCCAAATCTATAAAGACAACAGTTTCTTCAAAAACCATGATTAAAACTACTCAACTGTTCTTATAGTTGGTCCCAACTGTACAGAAGGATGCCAACATATTGAGTTTCTCTGCTGAAAGTGTGATGGTACATTGGCACCTCAAGAGACCGTTGTCTTTGTAGATTTGCCACTGATGAGTATACAAATTATGTTCTCTTCCTTCATCTCTCTTTCTATCTTCCCTCTAAATCCTACCTTCCCTAACATGGAGAAATTGGAGACTACAGACTACTTCCCTCATGCAGAAAATGTTATACCATGCCCTGGAGAAGTAGTCCTCTAAATTCATACTCAAGTTCTAACAATCACTAATTAAATACATCCCCATCCTTTCCAAATAAAAATTCATCCCCCTACCACTACGCACAAAATCTAAGCAGCATTTTCGACCAAATTACAAATTATTGAAATCACAACATTCTTCAATCAAAAACTCTACAAAAACGACCGACTTTGACTCGCAATAAAAACACCAAAAACATAAAGCATTACCTCGTCAGAAACATTAGAGAGAGAATGGAAGCCATTGAAGCCATGATGGTGGTATTGGTTGTGGTAAACAATAGAATAACGAGAAGAGAAATAGCTGAAGCTTCGAGAATGAGGAAGAAGCTTCCTTGACGAACTTCGAATAAACATTAATGCAGCCATGTTTATAGCTTTGCAAGCTTCGATCAACAGAATGAAACAAAGGTAGAAATTGGAGGAAGATTCTTTTTACAATTGCCAAAGCGACGTCGTTGCATACTTCATTAGTTTGTTCTTTTACTTCTTTACTAGACTAGATAGGGTTGTAAATGTGGTCAGAAAACTGTTTAACCGATCGATTATAACTCGCATACTGGTTACGACTGGAAAAAAAAATTTGACCAACCGAATGCGACTTGTTACCGACAACGACTGGACCAATAAGTACTTGATCGAAACCGACCGACGTCTGTTTAGGAAAATACCGAGGGGATACCGAATAAGGCTGACCATTATCGACCGATACCGAAAGGGTTCATATGACTTGTTTTTGACTGACCTGTTTCTGACCGTTTGATTATTTTTACACCCCTGTTACCAAATATGGAGGGTCGTTTAAATCATACCCCGCGGTGTACTCCATCCGTACAAGCAAGGGGTCAAATCCCTCAACTCAACCCGTTAATAACAGGTCGATTTCATGTCGGGTTAGCGGATCGTGTACTCGTGTGTATTTTTTTATATTAAGATTATTAAATTAAGATGAGTAGATGACAATTTGTATGTAATCGTATCGCGTAGTGTCAACCCATATTAGTGAAACCCCCAACTCTAATCCCACCCATTTAATAAATTTGTCGTGCCGTGTCAACTTTTATACTTAAACGGGTCGATTCCCTTAAATTAAACTCGTTAATAACGTGTCGATTTCGTGTCGGATTAGCAAATCGTGTCAAAATTTTCCAGCTCTAATGAAGATATCCTTGTTTGGCATGTGTCACTAAAGAATGGTAATGGAAAGAATACTACCATTGACTGCATTTCATATACGGTAATATGAATGCCAATTTTCTTAAAGCCTTTTGATCATGTCAAAACTTTGAAGGTTTTCTAATGGCTAATATCGATGGCTAATATTCATCCTGCATAAATTTACAAATTTAAAATAAAAATAAAATAAAAAATATTAAACTCTCACCCTCACAACTCTACAACTCTACCAAACAATAACTCTAGACGATCACAATATCCTTATTTGGCATGAGTATTGCATTTTCATTTATGTAAATATCAACATTTTTTATAAGGATTTTTGGTCATAAGAAACCTTTTTTTTTTTGGTTAATCTATGTAGTGCCCCTGTGGTATAGCGTTTTTTACAATGTATCCCTTCAAATTGGGACTTCTACATGGTTCCCCTAAGAAACTATTGTTCACCACTTAGTATCCTCTAAATTATTAATTATGTAATTAACAATCTAAACTTGATTATTAGTGCACTAACCGTCATAATTAATATAATTTGCTGCTAATTATTACTCATTATTACCAAAGAATTACCAAAAAATACAATAAAATAAAAACAAAAACTACCGAAATTTTTTAAAAATAGCAATTATTAGCAGTTGTTTATATTAATCATGAAGGTTAGTGCACTAATAATCATGTTTAGTGTGTTAATTACGTAATTAATAATATATAGGGGTACTACGTGGTGAACAGTAGTTACTCTGGGGTACCATGTACAAGTCCCATTTTAGAAGGGTACATTGTAGAAAACCTTATACTACAGGGGCACTACATAGAAAAAACCTATTTCTTTGTCAGATGAAACCTTAAAAAAATTGGCAACTTACAGCCTTGAACTAAGAATTCTTTATGAGATAAAACCTTGACTCCAGTTTCCGACGTTGACTGAAATTTTCCGACGTTGACTGAAATTTTCCGACGTTGACTCGTGTGATTTCCTTCCTCATCTATTTCCTTCTTCGCTTTCCCCCTTTTCTCCCTCCTTTTTTCACCTCCTCATTTTCTCTCCTTTTTCCCCTCGATCTTTTTATCCCATCCTATTTTATCTCCCTCTTATAAAACTGAATCAGACCTATGTTAAACCCATGTGTAATCTTCTATCTCATCTCCTACCTCCTTATCTTCAACTAGTGTTTTTTTATGCACGCAATGCGTGCGATCTTAAAATTCGTTAACAACATAGTTTGACAATAAAATTAATAAGTTTAGTAAAAAAAAATTAAGTAATTTTTATTTTTTAAAATTTAGTCTAGTTTTTTCCTTTCGCTCTTACATAGGAAGTAGGGGTGAGCAAAATAAAAACTGGGTACCCGGTATTGGAACTGGTCCTAGTCTGGAACCGATGGGTCCGAACACGGAATCGATGTAACTGGGTCTAGTTCTGGGTCCAAAGAAGAGGACCCGGTTGAAGACGGTTCCAGGTCTTGGTAGTAAAATTGGTGACCCAGTACCCAGTAGGTACCCGATGGAACCAGGTCCGATTTTGGGTACCCAGTTGGATCCGGGTGTGGCACTAGGTACCCATTGTGTAAGACCGTATTTAACTCATTTTATTATAATTCCTTAACCCATAAAAGGCTCACCTACTTATTCAAGTGAAATTGCTTGTTGTAATTAGTAAAGTATACTACTCCCTCCTTAACACAAAAATGTAAACTTTGTAGAAAACATAGACTCCCATGTAAAAGTTTATGTGGGTTAATTGTGTTGTAATTGTGTAGAGAAGAGAGAAATAAATAAGAAAACACGGACTCCCATGTAAAAGTAATAGCAAATGTGTAAATTGTATGAAGTTTTTTTTGCCATATATAGAAAGTTTTGTAAAAGTTGATATTTTTGTGTTACACCCATATTTAGCAAAAGTTTAAATTTTTATGTTACGGAGGGAGTACATTATTTTTTAAATTACACGAATCGGGTACCCGGTCCCAATCGCAGTTAGCAAAGTAGTGCTATGTTATTTTACAAATTACACGAATTGAGTACCCAGTCCCGGACCCGGTCCCGCCGGTTCCAAGGCTGGGTCCGAAAATCTAGGAACCGGTTGAATTGGGTACGGGTCTGGTTCCAAATTCTGGGACCTGCCTGGTTCTGGGTCCGGGGTACCCCAAAATAGACTGGGTACTCGGTCCCGCGCACCCCTAATAGTAAGTATATTACAAATTGAGTAAAAGTTATTTCTCTAAAATATTTATTATTTATGAATAAATTTTGATTAATTTTACAATTAATTTTACTTATCAAATATCAATATGGAAGATTTTAGTACACAACGACAAGATTGTCCCTAACTTGACTAACTATTAGAAAGGGTGTGTAAAGGTAAAGAAGTAATCCGCTTGGACATCGTCGCGACCTCACCCTTCCCTTATATAATAGAGATAAATCTGAAAGTTGAAGTTGTTTAAGTGTGAATTTTTTCTAGGAATAATGGTTGCTAATTGTGCTTGCAGAGTTCCTGTTGTTTCCTCCATGCCATTTTCTGTACCAAAAGATTCATGTATAGTTCATTGAATATCATTGCCAGATATATATTGTAGTCATATATATGAGCTCAAGGGACAATGTGATCATGAGGTTGAATTAACTCTGACAGATAAGGGTTCTCACTCATCTTTGCTATTGAATTTTTCAATCTGATTTAGAATAGTGGTAATGGTAATCAATTGATGATGCTTTAGCTTTTGCATATGCATTTAAAAGTGAGACACGTGAATAAGGCATTCTCATTCCCTTTTAATATCAGGGTGTTAGCTGGTAATAAAACTGGAGTATAACAATTTTGAAATTTCATTACCAAATTTTATTACTGAGTATTACCATCGAAGAGTACCAAACACTCGGAATGAGCTTACCAAATTTTATTACTATTACCACCATTCTAATACTGTCTACGTACCAAACGGGCCGTTATGGTATTGGGTAATATAATCATCACTCAATCACTTGCACATTTGAAGATGTATCTACTTACACTGCACCCACTAGCTTAGCTTGGTTTTCAATAGTCTTTACGGCCAGTTTGGTAGCCGATTATAAATTGAGGTAATAAGAATGAATTTTATAAATAAATTTGGAAAAAAAATCAAAATTCATTCCCATAGTAGTGCTAGCTTAACTCCAATTTATCTAATTTTCTTCACAAATATTCATTCCCATCTAATACCACTCTTCCATATGGCAATTAATGGTAATGGAAAACAAAGAATAAATTTCAAGTTTAGGAATGAAATTAAAAATATGTTTTCCATGAGAATTTTGAAGTTTCTCCTTAACAAATTACACTTTAAATCCATTACCACAATTTATTACCAACAATCAAACGAGCCGTTAGTGTACATATAAGAATTATACAAGTATCAATTTATTAATTACAAAGTTTAGGTTTCTTAAGCAGAATAGTATTATGGTATAAATCATTTACTTACATCTAATGGTGCTTCACTATTACTATTAGAAGGTATGTCTTCAAGTCTCATGATCAAGAATCCCATATACATAGATTTTTAAATTTTACACATTACTTATTTTGTGAAACCACACATCATTCTTTAACAGCAGCTGCTACTCTTTTAGAAGATGCATCATACCTGTCAAGTGTCAATACATCAAAATTGGATATTACTCCGTGTTAGTTTTGTTATCCTCTACATCAAGGAATTCATAAAATAATGGTTTCCACCTCTAATCTCAAATGTCATATGTTTGAATATTAATCCTTTCCTGTAATAATGCTTCCAAAATTTACAATTCCCATTTTACAGTTATAATTTTATCAATTTCAAGATTACCATCCACGTCATCTTTTAATTTTTTTTTAACAGGAAAACCACCACTGAGAGTGGCCACTTGTTCTGTTTAGGCATAGTTAAAGGGAAAACTAGTAGCGGTTTTGCACCAAAAATAAAAGGCGTAATTTTTCACACTTAACTGTTAAAGTAATAAAACCGCTATTTGGAGTAGCGATTTTTTTTTTTTTACAGAAAACCGCTACTGGTGGTACCAGTAGCGGTTTTCTGAAAAATCTGGAAAAAAAAATTGCTGACGTGGGCGGTAATCTGAAAATTGAGAAAAAAAGGGTCGTATGATGGGAATTGCAAGATTTGGGAGCTTTATTAGGGAAAAGGATTCGAATATTCATGCTCATAACAACTTTCTTAACAAATAAAAAAGAAAAGAAAAGTTAGGTAGCCTTAGGGCTCGTTTACATTAGCTGAATAGAGCTGAACTGAACTAAACTGAATAGAAGTGTACTAATTGAACTAAATAGAGATGAACTGAACTGAATAAAGATTAACTGAACTAAACTGAACTGAATATAATCTGAAGTAAACAAGCCCTTAGGCTCCAAGGTGTATTTTGTATGTCAAACATTTATGTGCTATGCTATAGGCCTTGACGTTAATGCTACTAGTTGGCAAATACTTGGAGGGCAAAAGAGTAGATGCAAGTAAATGAATCTCAACTTGAATATCAAACTGCATGAATACTAGTAGCTGCTATATGTTTTTTTCTCACTTGAATATCAAACTGCACCACAATTTGTGCCAATGATCTCATTTTATAAAAGAATATTTTATCCGATCCATTTTAATCACAACAAATGGTATTTTCTATGAGAGATAAAATATTCATTTATTGCGATTAAAACGAATCAGCGGAAATATATTTTAAGTAGGAAAAATTCATATAAATAATCTCAACTATTGGACGTTTTTCAATATTAATCCCAACTATTAGTTATTACAGTATAATCCAAACTTTGGGGTTGTTATATGATATTAGTCCATTGACTTATTTAACCTATTGCAATCGGTCACCAATTCATAAAGTATTTGTTGTCTTTCCTCTTTTCTTATTTATTATACTTGACTATACTTTCCTCCCATTCTACGAAGGAAATCGGAGCCAGTCAAAAGTTAGTATGGACTAATATCATAAAACTAACCCCTTAGTTTAGATTATAGTGTAATAACATATAGTTGGGATTAATATTGGAAGACCTCCAATAGTTAGCATTATTCATATGAATTTTTCCAAAGATATATGCCATATATGTAGCTCAATTTGTAGAGATAAGTGGAACACAAGAAAAAACAGAAGGAAAAACAATATAGTGTGAGTATATTAGTGTTGAAGAATACAAAAGCACCATAAGTGTTTGATGATTGATTGGTGCGAGGCAAACAAAATATTAGTGAGAGGGTGTTTAATTAGAATTAGTAGTAAAGAATTAGAGTTAATGATTCTTAATTACCGAAACTTCCTAGAAAGTTGCCATAGCCCTGTCATTGACATTGTAAAATTTACGCTACACAAATTCCAGTTTTTCTGCAATTAAACACAAAACTAACATTAGATGGTTCTCTAGTTAGTAAATGCATATATAATCGATTTGAAGACAAATGCAATGTAGTTAGTAGATATTGCGTTGTTTTTTAAACAAAGTACAATGGCATATTTGTAAATAAATTGAAAGTTATTAAACATATGGCACTCAGCCATTTGTAATTTTGGTATACTTTCTTTAATTTGTAATATTTACAAATTACAACTATGTCATTGTGCTTTGTTTAAAAATATAGCACATTGCAGAACTTGACACCCTAAAACTTAGATGCTAAAACAAAGAACAATACTTTCTCTTTCACATCCTTAATTACTCAATTATAATCTAAAGCACTTACCTCTTGTGAAACCGCAACCATTTGTATATGCAGATAAAGTGTTTTAGGATTTCATTCTCTTCAACTTTATTAGTTAAATTCCAAGCAAAACGAGTTTTGCAAGCAATTTCAATGTGGTAAAAAGTAAAAGCTAGAAACTGTATTCTAGTTAAAAAAAAAAGTAATAGTGAATAAGCAAAGCATGATTTAGAAAGTGAAATCATAAAGTCAAGCATTATAAGAGCATTTTTCCATATTTTGTCTTGACAATTATTTGGTATTAGAGCATCTGCAATGCTTAAGCCCCAAGAGCTGTCTCTCGTCATAATTTTCTTATACCTTATTCTTATTGGTTAGTAATAACTTTAATTTTTACAATAATAAATTGCGAATAAGTGGCACACAAATGGTACACAAAATGTGGGACAGGAGATTTAGACTCCTAATTTTCTATACCTACCCTCGTCAATTCTTTTACACAAATCCAATGCTCGGGTTACCTAACAATTTACCACTTCTACTTTTTATATACTCGGCTCACTTTTTTTAAAATATTTTTATATTAAAAAGAACAAAAAAGGCAAAATAAAAGGAAAACACAAGAGAAAAGGTATTGAAAACTCTTATAGAAACTAAGGTGGCCCAATGCTAGGACAAGTTACTAGTACAATATTGATCTTGCCTATATATCATCAAAAAGTTAATTTGAGAAGGGTAGATCCTCCCCATTACTGATGCTCAGATCATAATTGTAATAATGACGTTTGCGTCAAACAACATAGAAATCAAATCTACCCCTTCTTAACATAAAAATTTCTAATTTTGTTTTTTGACGCATTTTGATGATGTAAACAATCACATTAATCAAAATGGATTTGATATTAGTAACTTACAATCACATTTTTGCTTGTATTAAAAACATTTTGATTAATTTATTTGTTTACACACTTAAATCGCTACCTAAAAATGCATGACAAAATAAAAGTAGAAATTTTTATGTTACGGAGAAAGTACTAAACTTTTAAAGTGGCAATAGTTGAGGCAATTGTCTATTTGAACAATATCCATGTAATGAAATAAGGGCTTGTTTACTTCAGATTATATTCAGTTCAGTTCAGTTAATCTCTAATCAGTTCAGTTCAGTTAATCTCTAATCAGTTCAGTTCAGTTCATCTCTATTTAGTTCAATTAATACACTTCTATTCAGTTCAGTTTAGTTCATCTCTATTAAGCTAATGTGAACGAGTCCTAAATCTAAATACTCTACAAAAAGAATTAATTAAAAAAAAAACAAATTAAAATAAGGTTATAATAACCACATACAATATATCCGAAGATATCAAGCAATCTTACCGGTGTTATAACCAAGCAGTAGCGCGACCAAATAAGTCCAGAGACTGCTACGACTGTAAGGAAAGAAACCAACATGATATCACATAGGCCCTATTCTTTTGGACTTAAAAACTACAGTAATCAGATCATATCAGACTTTTCAGATCATATCAGATCAGTTCAGTTCAGCTTTGTTTTAATTTTATACTCTCACAAAATAACACCCTCACCTAATCAGATCACATCAGTTCAGATCAGATCAATTCACAAAGAACAGGGCCATAGTCTTAGAGTATCTGGGTCTTTAAACTAATACATGATAGCTTGTTTACTTCAATTGAATACAGCTGAATTGAACTGAACTGAACTGAATTATGCTGAACTGAACTGAATACAACTGAAAGTAATATTTTATAAGAGAATAAAATTGAAAGTTGTATTTATAACAAAACAGGCCCTAAATGAAAGAGCTGATTTATAACAAATAAACAAAAAACATGTGCAAGGAACCTCCAATTATTTAGTAACTATAATATGCACATTGTTCCAACAAGTCCTAAACTCCCCAAAATGTGCACAATACGGTTATAAATATCAAATTACATACTTTATTGAAGTTTTATTTGATAGAGTGTAAAACATTTTCATAAAAAAATAATTTTCTTCATTTTTATATTCACCATTGTTTATTTGCAAAGGAAATATGCTTTCCTTAGAGTAAAATATCTAATTTTGAAAAGAAAAAAAAAACATTTTCCTTTTATAAGAACTTTCTCTTCCATTACCCATAAATTTCTTATATAAAACGAAACAACAAAAACTGAAAATTATTTTTTATGAAAAATAAATTTACATTAAACAACTAAACTAACCAATTTGTTGATTGTAAGAGATCTTCTCAGGGGGGTTGGAGAAATCCGCAATATTTGCTATGGTAAGTCCCCACTTGAATGTCGGTGCCCAAAAGTGAACTGCATTGGCACAAAGACATATATATAAGTACTTTTTTTTAATAGGATAATGTGCGGGATAATAGATCTTGGAACTGGGCTCTACTGCAGGTTACCCTATCCAATTTTAGCCAACACACGCATCTGTAAGGTGGATAATAAATAATCCTCGCAAATGCGTGCGATGAGAATCGAACCCAGGATCTCGTGCCTGAAATTCTGAAACCCTAACCACTGGGTTATGACTTCATCCTCAAAACATATAAGTACTTACCATCACACTTTAGGATGTTTTTGTTCTCATTACACTTTGTAATTAACCTTAGTTTTCAATTACACTTCCATAGTTCCATATACTTTTATATCCACAAACATTTTATTAAGTACAATAGGTACTCGATAACTTTCTACTCTTATGACTAAATAAAAACTTAAGATGTATTTATTGATAGAAGCTTTTAGATATCTGTTTTTTTTTTCCAGAGAATGAGTGATAAGAGTAATGATATATTTATTTTTTATTTATTAGGAAAGAAAAACCGGTTAGCCTCGCTCAGAAGGCCAACCACAAGCGCCTTTACGGACAATGAGGGAAAGATTATGATCACAAGGATAGTACCAAAAAGTCATTAAGCGATGACTATGACCTAAATTTGCAAGGTAGTCTGCAGCATGGTTAGCTTCCCTATAAATATGGTGGATAGAGCAATTACCAAACTTTAAAAGGTCTAGACGTGTGTCATGGACTACTTGCTGGATTTCCCAAGGAATTTGTCAAACTTGTCTAATTGCATTAATGACAGTAAGATTGTCACCTTCAATTTGAATATTTTTAATACCTAAAGAAATAACATTTTTCACTCCTTCCCGAAGAGTCAAAGCTTCAGCGAATAAAATAGAGTGATCATTTTGAATTTGCATTGCACTGGAATTGAGCATATTTCCTTCATGATTGCGAATGATAAATCCAATAGTGGTGATGGCGTTGTCATACTTGGAACCATCAAAGTTTAATTTATAATAATTGGGGTTAGGAGGGACCCAACTAACAAGGTGGGGGTTCTTTTTAGGGGGAATGTGTGAGGAAGGGGAATGAGATGGGTCTTCAGCAAGAACTTTATTCCAATTATATATGTGGTTTTGAATCTGATGGACAGTGATGTGGGGAGATGGGATTATCTTTGAAAACTAGAGAATTACGAGCAAACCAGATATACCACCAAGTAGTGGCTATAATAGCAAAAGGATCTAAACCTATCTTGTTTTTTAGGAGGCAAATGTTATCAATAGTAGATGAGTTACGGTCCAAGAAAAAGTCGTTCCAATGATTATTATTTAGGGCATGAAAAATGTCCTTTGTGAAAGGGCAATCAAAGTGTAAATGGGTCAAATTTTCGCGTGGGTGATCACAAAATTGACCATATTGAGGAACTACCACATGGCATCTGTCAAGTCTTTCTTTAGTGGGAAGAGCATCCACACATATTTTCCATAGGAAATTTTTCATTTTGGGGGAGCAATTTAAATCCCAGATCCAGTTGAAGGGGACTGGCGTGAGATTATTGTTTGGGTTTTGGATTAGTTGGGCAGCAGATTTGACTGTAAATTCTCCATTTGTTGAAAGGCCCCAAATCAAGTTATCCTGAATATTAATTATTCGTTGATCATGGGGTGCTTAAATCATTGCCTGTTATCCGGAAATGATAACATTTCACAAATTAAATGCAAGATATGTAAAATTTATTCTGATGATGATATACAAATATTCAATTTTAAAACTGATGATCACATTAAATATTTCAATAATAAATACAATTTTAAATTCTTAATCTCTATTATATAAGCCAAGGGGAGCCATGGTGTCCCCCTCGAAATGTCCATCTTACCCCTCTATACTTTTTAAAAACTCAATTTATATCACACCCTAATTATTAAGGAAAGTTATTACAAGTTTTGAACTTTTTCAAATAAAAATAGTACCAAATATAAAATTCGAAAAAATAAAACAAAAATTTTAAATTAAAAATTTTAAATTCTCTATAAAAAGACATCCATATTGATATATTTCACAAATAAAAATTTTACATTATAATTATTGTAGAAATTTGGTAGCCAATAGAATATGATAAATAAAACTTTTCTTTCGTTTATTGTTTTGGGATGACCGAACGAAAGAGAAATTTTTGTTTTTATATATAATAAAATTTGTTTAGTCTGATTAATAAATGTATTTAAAATATCATCGCACGCAAAGCGTGCATAGAAGGCTAGTCATATTGTAAGAACTTAAGCATAATTATCTCTAACAAGATAACATAGAAAAAGATAACATAGAAACTATAAATAAACTGGCTGATGGAGGTTATGGTAAGTGGGTGACCCCATTTGGGCTAAAAAAATTATGATATATTTATTCATTTCAATAAAATTTTGTAAAAAAAATATTTTGTATACAATAAAGGAGTCGTTTAATAGTGAAAAGTGACCCCATAATGTAAAATTCTAAGTATAATCATGTCATCGTTGAGAGATAAATGCATCTTTTTATAAAGTCACCTCGCTACATAATATTCTTGGATCCGCCACTGCATGCATAGATATGATACTGTGCATCACACGGGTTTGACATACAGTATTAGCTCCTATAATTTGCAAAAAAAAAAAATGCTCCCTTATTATTGTAAATACTATTAAATGGAGACAAGACAACAAATGTAAACACAATTCGATGCATTCTCAAATCGTTGTCTCAATACGACTTTGTAGTTTCTATGAATGGATTTGCCGCTCCGTTAATAATATGAGAAATATCTTCTATGTTAATTGACTTACCAGATTGCAGACGAATAATTAATAACCATTTTAGATATACATAACAATCAATGTTTTTGAGAAATAAACCCTAAAAAAGAAAATGGATCTTTTTGTCTAGTTTTTGAGAAATATCTTCTATGTTAATTTATGAGGTGCTTAAATCATTGCCTCTTATAAGGAATTAAGTAGTCATGAGTTCAAATCAAACATGGGAGTGATTAAAGGTGGGCACGGGCCGTGCCGGGAAGGCCCACGTGCCAAACCCACGTGCCTCGTGCCTTAGCGTGTCGTGCCTATACGGGCTAAGAAAAGTTCGTGCCATGTCGGGCTCATGCCAAGTTATTATAAAATATAAGACCCATGCACGGCCCAGCTCACGTGCCGTGCCGGGCCGACTCGTGTCATACCATCGTGCCTTATACTAATTTACTAATTTTTATAAATTCTGAAATTTTAATCAAAATGAGCGTGCCAACTTACGGGCCGGCCCATCGTGCTCGTGTCGGGCTCGTGCCAAAATTTTAAAATGTTGTTCGTGGATGGCCCACAACCCACCATTCGTGCCTTCGTGGTGTGTTGTGCTTATAGTGGGCTCGTGCTGAGCCGGGCCCAAACCGTGCCGAGTTGGCCCTTGTGTCGGCCCGACCCATGCCCAGCTCTAGGAGTGATATATATAAGGTGGTGATATGTAACATAGTACTGGATAACGACACATGGCAAAGTCTTGTCAAAAACTACCTCTTAACAAATGGCTAATGAGTAATGATTTATGCACATCAACATTACCCACAATTTTTTTCCCATAAATGAATTATTGTTGTGTGCGGTGATCAAAACAATGTTGTGTAAATCAATTCTCTTGACAATTGAGGGAGTGATCGATATCTACTACAACAACAAAGAGAACACACCCTAAGTGGCCCCTGTAAGATGGGTTAACCGATTTTAATTTTCATTAATATATAATGGAAGGAGAGGCGACGACGGCGTCCGGGTGAATTACACTTTTATCCCGCTCCCTTAACTAAAAAGAAATACTTCCTTTATTCTTTAAGTTTGATATATTTACTTTTTCACACTTCCTAAAACATAATGTTAAATAAATATATCTTTAGATTAGATATATATAATAACAAATTATATAATTTTTTTTCTTATATATATAAAAATAAGAGAGATTCAAAGTTACACAATAAATAATGACAAAGTCCTTATGCAATAAACATATAGTGACGAAGGTTATACTACAAAACTAAGTAATAAACCAAAACCAGTATACAAAATCTTTGCATATAATAAACATTCAATCAATATAAAATAAGTCAACAACAATCATTCTTTTACGAATCCATATATAATCCACTTATATGTATTGCATTAATGACATGCATTAAAAAGTTTTGGTTCAAACCATGAGATTTCAGTTTGGACCAGATTTAATCACTAAAGAATATTGTGTATATTGACAAAAATAATACAATATTTTTAAAATTGACGCAAGCATAGTGTGCAAAGAAAGTTAGTTTTCTTTAAAGAAACCACAAAATCTTGAAAATTCTTCTATGATCATTGGAAAAACGACTACCTAAGTCAAGAAAATTCAGACCGTTGATTTTGGTAATTAGATTTGACTTTTATTTTAAATAAAATATATATTTTAATTTTTTTTTGTGATATTAATTCATTTTTAATATTTTTGGATTTACCTAAATTAATTTTAGATTTTGATAATTTAAAAATTAAATTAAAAATCTAAAACTAATTTACATAAATCCAGAAACATTAAAAATGAAGGGGAAATTGCCAAGAATAAGTCAACATTTGGACGATTTTTCACAAATAAGCCAACATTTTGAAAATCTAGAATTAAACTAACCTTGTTATCATTTAAGCCAAAGATAGGTCAAATAATTATTTACCATGTTATTTTCTTGGCTTATATGATAACAAGGTTAACTTAATTCTGGATTTTCAAAATGTTGGCTTATTTGTGGAAAATCGGCCAAATATTTGTTTATTTTTGACAATTTTTTCCAAAAATGAATCAATATATATATAAAAACAATTTAGAAATCTTTATTTTTATTTACGAAGTCAAAACTAATTAACAAAATCGACAGTCTAAATTATTTTGACTGGTCGTGTTTTTTTTTTTTACTATCCACAAAATCTAATCCTTGTAGGGTTGTACTTGATCAATATAGCTAAATTATTAGTGCTTTTTGTTTTGTTTCCTAACATGTGATCCGATTACAAATTAAGTAAAAGTATATACTCGGTGAAGATTAAAAGTATAGCAACAAAAAAAAGGCATTAATTAAATTGTGAAATTCGATCATTTTTATTATGTGAATAATATAACTAATAAGAAGAAGAGAAGATAGAGATGATAGAAGAAGAGAAAACAAACTGGTTTTAAGACCAGCAGGATGATTCCAGAAAGCTTTAAACTTGGATGACGCCATTAACTTTAATTATCTCCCTCCCTCGCTCGCTCTACCTTTTCTTTTAATTTTCCTCAAGTTGCAGATCAGACCTCTAATTTACATACGGAGGAGAGGCAGAGACAGAGACAGAGACAGAGACAGAGTAATTCAGTTTATAGTATTTACTTTAATTTTCTTTAATTATTTTTATTTTTTCAAAATTTGGGGATATATCATTCCAAATTAGGGGTGGGTGGCTTGCCATTGATTTTTTTGGTAATAACTAATAACAAAAAGATGCGTGTTAAATACTCTTTCAAATATCAATCACAAGGCTTATACATTAGAGTTGCATTAAATATATTTTCTAAAATGGAAAAAAAAAATTGGGAATTTATAAAAAAATCTCATTCAAAATGACCTAGTATTTTACAAAAATATTGTTTTGAGCAAAAATATTTACCAAAATAATGCTATTGCAAAAGTATTTACCAAAATAATGTCCACATAGGAAAAAGGGTGTTTTTTTTTTGCAGTGACAAAATCGCTATCTGAAATAGCGATTTTGTTAGAAATAAAAATCGCTATTTCAAATAGCGATTTACCCTTTAATTAGAACAAAATCAACTTTAGCCATTGATCTTTACAACAAAGGCATTGCTTCCTTTTTTTTACTTAGGACAAAATCGCTATCTCAATTAGCGATTGTGTTAACAAAATCGCTAATAGGGATAGCGATTTAAGCTGCATCTTTTTTAAAAAAAAATTGCTTACGTGGATAGTATTTTTTCGTAAATACTTTTGCAATGACATTATTTTGGTAAATATTTTTGCTCAAAACAATATTTTTGTCAAACACTCTATTATACTTCCTCCGTCCCTATCTGTTTGCTACATAAAAACTTTTAGCACTATTTGTTGTGTAACTTTGACTCTCTCTAATTTTATTTGTATAAGAAAAAATATAGTCAAGTGGATCTCGTTTGATTCAGCTCAATGTATAGTTTTTTAATATGTAATTTTTATAATTTTTTATTATATACATCTAAAAATATATTCATTTAAAGTTGTGTTTTGTGAGGCGTGAAAAGGCAAATGTAGCAAACTTTAAGGGAACAGAGGAAGTGTAAGGGTGGGGAGTCCGCGACGCTGTCTAAGGGCTCGTTTACTTTAGATGAACTGAACTGAGCTGAGCTGAACTGAACTAAATACAACTGAAAGTAATCTCTATTATATAAGCCAAGGGGAGTCATGGTGTCCCTCCCTGAAAAGTCCATAATGCCCCTTAAAATTTTATTAAAAATCAAATAGCATCATTCTTATTTATTAAGGAAAGTTATTACAATTTTTGAATTTTTAAAAATGAAAATATTACAAAATATACAATTTGTAAAATAAAAAAAATCAAAATTCATATTTTTGAATTCTCTATGAATAGACACTCATTTTAATATAGTTTGTTACATAAAAATTTTTCATTTTGATTATCGTAGAAATTTAATAGCCGATTTTGCTCATTGTTGTGAAATGGTTGGATGAAAGGGGAAAGTTTGTTTACGATTATGTGAATGAGTGTGAATTTAAAAAATATTTCAATTTCTCGAACAAAAACCTTCGATTTTTTAAGATACTTTAAAAATATCGTCGCATGCAAAGTGTGCACACAAGGCTAGTATTTTATAAGAGAAGGAAATTGAGAGCTGGGCTGAACGGAACTGAGCTGAACTGAATTTAAGATGAAGTAAACAAGCCCTAAGTGGATTACTACACTACTTTTAATCATCCTTCATAATTGTCAATTAAGTTTGGATGATTTTATAAAATTACTCAATATTAATAAATATATTAGAGAGATTAATTATTTACTCAATTTGCAATATATTTTTAAGTTTGAGCAAAATGAAAAAACTTGATTAAATTTTTGTTTTTAAAAAAATTATTTAAAAGTTCTTTTACAATTATGTGGGGACTTATTAATTTTATTGTCAAGCTATGTTGTTAACGGATTTTAAGATAGCATGCATTGCGTGCACAAAAAACTAGTGTAATTAATGCTAAGTTTTATTGAAACTTTCTATTTTATGCCTCTTATATGCAACCCTTAATTATATACTACCTCTGCCCAATTTAGTTACAACATTAATCCAAAAGGTGAAGTATACATTTTTTTATCAATAAAAGTAAGAAATTCATTAAGCTCAAATAACATCACAAAATACAACCTACAAGCTAACTTCGCATCCCAACAAGAAATGACCAAAAAGTCAGCTTAAGACCAACACCACACTAATACAAAGTGTTAAACCACACCATATCCCTTCTAGAGATTTTCCTAGGGATGACATTTGCAACCCTAAGCATAACTACCTCCTTAATTTGCTTTACAATACTATGGACATTACAAGACTCATCATGCCAATAAGCTCTATTCCTAGCCAACCATGCATAATACACAGTAGCCTGAATTGCCACAAGACTCACTCCCATTTGAAATTTAGAAACCCCCTTTTGCCTATAAAGCTGCCTACACAGCAGCAACACTTGCCGACTCATAACTCTAATCTATAACCAAGCACTGACTTCCTTCCAGACCTGCTGAACCACAGGACAATAGAAAAAGAGATGATCATGGCTTTCACTACCCTGCTTGCATAATAAACACAAATCAGACCTGCAGATCCCAATATACTTCAATCTATCCCTCGTTTTCAATTTTCGCTGCAACACCAACCAAAACACAAATCTGTGTTTAGGCACTGCTAGCCTCTGCCAAACATATCTGCACCATTGGTTGTGCTGCTGCTGAGAAGGGCATATTTTTTCATAGATTGCAGAAACAGAATATTTATCCATGGACAATAAATCTTGCTTAAGGCCCATACTCAATAACATATCCTTTATTTCACAAATATTCTTCCAATACCAACAAGAGTCCATTAGTGGTTGATAATCCCACCAATTTTGTTGCTTTAAGTACACAGAATGAATCCATTGAACCCACAAATTCTCCTTCTTATGAGCAAGAGCCCAAACATGCCTCCCCAGGTTTGCTATGTTCCATTTAATCACATCCCTAATGCCCAAACCCCCTGCTCTTTTAGGCAAACAAACTCTCTCCCAGCAAACATTTCCAGGTTTAGAAGACCTAGCTTACCAGTCCATAAAAAAGACCTGCAAACTTTATTAATTTCCTTGAGCACAGAGCTAGATAGAATAAATACCTTAGCCCAATACAAATGAATACTCAGTAGCAAAGAATTGATTAATTGGAGCCTCCCTGAAAAAGATAAGTGCCTTCATTCCCCCACACAAATTCTACTTATCTTTTCTACCAGAATTTCACAACCCTTGGCTGAAACTTTCTTAGAACATATAGGCACCCCTAAGTACCTAAATGGTAACTTCCCATAAGCAAAACCAGAGCACTGCATTACTTCTTGCACATCCTCATCACTCATGCCCCTACAGACCACTTCAGACTTCTGAATATTGGCTTGCAAACCAGAAGAATCTGCAAAAACTTGAAAAGCAGCCAAAATAGCTTTAATTGACTCCATCTCACCCTTGCAACACAAAATTAAATCATCCGCAAAACACATGTGTGTTAATTTTGGAAGCCTGCACCTATGATGGAATCTGAACACAGTATTCCTTACCATACGGGCCATCACCCTTGATAAGTAATCCATCACAAGCACAAAAAGCAGAGGAGAGATGGGATCACCTTGCCTTAGCCCTCTCTTAGAAGATAAAAAAACATGAGGAGAACCATTCAGTACTAGAGAGAATTTAGGTGTCTTCACACACTGCATCACCAATTGCAAGAAATGACAAGGAAACCCCAAAGCTCTCATAAATCCTCCAAGAAACCCCAATCAACTGTGTCATAGGCCTTTCTGATATCAATCTTCATAAGGCAACTAGGCTTCACAGAACTCCTACCATAGTGTGTAACCAAGTCCTGGCATACCATAATATTATGAATAATATGCCTCCCCTGAATAAAAGCCCCCTGATTTTCAGCAACAATTGCAGGTAGAATCAAATTCAATCTACCACACAACACCTTAGAGAAACATTTATAGATAGTATTACAACATGAGATTGGCCTAAACTCAGAAACATCCTTTGGGCAAGCTATCTTAGGAATAAGAGAGACAAGAGTAGCATTCAGCTCCTTTAAAATCTCACCCTTTGTGAGGCATTCTTGCACAACATCCATAACCAAATCACCAACAATTTCCCAGTTATCTTTGAAAAAGTAAGCACCAAAACCATATGGCCCTGGAGCTTTGTCACCGTCAATTGAGAACATCGCAATCTTTACCTCAGCTCTAGTAAAAGGTTGGGACAAAATGTCCTTATGCTCCTGTGTTAGAACAAAACTATACCCCACAATTTCTTGAGATATATTCAGTCTATCTGCCACACAAGACCCAAGAAGAGCATTATAGAACTCCAAAAAAGCACCCCCAATACTCTCTTGATCAGTCATTAGAACCCCATGAACATCATGAACACTATTTTGCAGTTGCCTTCTTTTAATAGCCCTGTGGAAAAAAGAGGTGTTAGAATCACCCTCTTTCAGCCACTGCACTCTTGCCTTCTGTTTCAAGAACTGAAGATGATTATCAAGGGCCAACTGGTAGCTCTGAACAGCCATCTTCTCCTCCTCTTTCACATCAGGATCCCTTGGTCTTTCATGAGTAGCTTTATGAGCTTCAATCATAACCTGCCAAGCCTTGTTCATCTTAACCTGCAGATCATAGAACCCATGCTTGTTCACCTCCTTTAAGCCATTCTTTACATGTTTCAACTTCTGAACCACCTGAAACATCTTGTTGCCATGACAATCCAGCCCCCACCATCTCTGCAAGTTGCTTTTGAAATTAGGATCTGATTGTCACATCCTGAAAAATTTAAAAGACTTCTTCCCTTTCATGTCAGCCTCAGTCTGATCAACATAGCAGAATGATCAGAGACCCCTTCCTGCATAAAGATAGCATTAGCATTGGGAAAAGCCTCCAGCCATAAATCATTAGCCATAACCCTATCAATTTTAGAGAAAACACAAGTCTCTCCTTCCTGTTTATTGCTCCAAGTTCAAAAATTCCCACAAGAATTAATATCCATGAGCTCACACACCTCCATACATTCTCTTGCAGCTGCAATTTCCCAAGCCCTTATAGTAGCCTCTAACCTCTCATCCATATTCAACACACAATTTAGGTCCCCCATTAGAAGCTAAGAGCCCCTATATGCCTAGCAGCACACCTCTTCAAATCAGACCATAACTCACCCCTCAACTGCCTATCATTATGAGCATACACAACAGTACAGAAGAAGGCATTCAACCCACTCTTTGGCTGCAAGACCAAATGCATCTGTAACACCCCCAAATCTCCCTCTACGGAAATACCAAGTTAATACATACAAAATACCGTAGAGGTAGACTTGGGCGTATTACCGCCACGTGATAACGTAAGGCTATTAAAATACTTCCATACTAACTTGCAGCGGAAAATTCAAATACTTTATTAATATTGAGCAAATACTTAATTAAATTGTATTTCAATAACTAATGCATTAAAGAAGTAAATCCTAAGCTAGGTGGATTATGCCCTTAATCCCCTTGATGCCACATGTAGAAGTCTTCATTTATCATTACCTAACTACTCATCAAAATGATAAATAGGGCCAAGCCAAAAACAAAACAAAGTATGGGTTAGCAAAATATGCTAAGTACGAAAAATGCAAGATAAGTCAAAATAACTTTATTTAATAAACATGCTTTTGAAATACTCAAGCCATATTATATGACAACAATTATTTATCCAAAATGATCATTTTCCAAAGATATTCCAAACCAATAATATTGAATGTAAAAACTCAAATATTGAAAATAAAATTTTCCTATACCCCAAATTCCTCCTCTAAGTGTGCACGCCCCCAAGTTAGTATCTTTCTGTATAAAGGCTATCCTTGAGGAAAGACTAGGTCATACAAAGTCCAAAGTCTTATCAACCAAATCCGCATAGTGGGATTACAAAACAATAAATAAGCTTATAAAGCTTGTGGGGTCACCAAAATATTTTTTTAATATAATAAGAGTTGAGTATAAAGAAAATATACTCTTACTTGTAACTTTCCTAAATTCCTTATTTCCTTAAAGTGATATGACAATATCAATAAATATTTAGTTATTCCAAAACTTTTCATAGAATATATTTTTTCTAAGATGTTATTTTCCAAAATATAATAAGATTCAAATCTTTCCAAAACTTTACTTTCTAAATATAATAAGATGATTCAAATCATAATTTAATATATTTCCAAAATCTAAAAATTTCATGACAAAAATATATGGCTACTAAAATAAAAAAAAGATTTGTCATCAAACTTTAAATTAACATAATGCAAAATTAATTGAACATAAATTATATCATGTATCATATAAACCCGTAAAAATCATGTAAATACTTTAATAAGGTATCTAGCCACTTAACGTACCTTGCATCGTTCTATACCAATATAAAGTCACTTTTAAAGAGATCGCGTAAAACACCCTACAAATAAAATATAACCCTAATTAATACAAGGCTATATTGACAAGGACTATAAACATGGATTTACTATGTGCATGAATTTTTTTATTTTTTTTTATTTTTTTATTTTATAATCAACTTATTTTAATAATTAAAGAAAATCTGATTTTATTTTTGTATTAAATTAATTAGATTATTACTTATCATAATAGCTAGTGACGATTAAATACTAGGTAATTATTTGCTTATAATCATAATAATATTAGAAATGTAATTCCCAGATTTATTTAAGTGTAAAAAATATGTAATTAGTTATTTATAAAAACATGTTATCATTTTAATTTATTCAATTGAGAGAAAAGGGGAAGGAATAAACCCAAAATAAAGAAGTATGAAGGAAAGGTCGGTCGGCGAGAGGTGGATGTCGGTGGTGGCATTGTCGCCGGTGGGGGTGCACCGGTTGTGGTATGAGAGAGTGTGGGGGATTTGAGAGAAAAGCTATGTGTGAGAGGAAAAATCAATGAAAATGTGTGAATAAACTGAATGGTTTAAGGGGTTTATATAGTTGTTGATGTGACATAATTTTTGACATAAAATATTGTGTAAGGGATTAAGAATGATATGTTTAGGAAAAATCATAGTATGGAAGGTTTATGTTGATGGGAGAATTTATTTTGCTTGTAGAATAAGAATTAAATGAATTAGGAAAGTTTGATTATTGACCAAAATCTTTTCTTTTTCTTTTTTATTTTTTTAGAATTTATTTTGCTTGGAGAATAAGAATTAAATGAATTAGGAAAGTTTGATTATTGACCAAAATCTTTTCTTTTTCTTTTTTATTTTTTTCTTTTCCTTTTCTCCTTTCTTAACCGTGTAATGCTAGTATGCTAGCCTTTTTTTTTATATTTTTTTTCCCTTTTCTTTTCTCTCTTTTTTTTAAAATTTGTTTTTTCATTTTCCTTTTTGGGCTTCCTAATTGGTCTTATTGGGTTTCGTTTTGGGTTTTAAGATAGTCATAAATAACATTTAGGGTTAAATATTTGTTCAATAAATTTAGCTTAATCATGAGATCATAGTAATTTATGAAAATAGGCTTATTTAAAATATACGAAAATCACGTGTATGTATATGAAATTTCGGTTTTTATAATTTAAAACAACATTTTGACTTGAACTTTTATGTCTAAAATTCAAATAAATAATTTTAGTAGTATAAAATATATTAATTAATTATAAAATATTTATCCAAAATTACGGGGTATTACAACATCATCTGATCAGTAGTCTGCAAGATACCTACATCAACAGAAAGAGGATTCCAAGCAATAACAACTCTACCGCGCTTATCTTTAGCTGAATTAGAAGAAAAGCACCACCCAGCAAACAAGTTTGAGTACAGTGAGCTCATCTTATGAGGCCTCACCTTTGTCTCAAGGAGGGCTACAAAACCATAATGCTGACTACTAATAAGGAAAGATTTAATAGCAGCTTGCTTACTAGCTTTGTTAGCCCCCTTCACATTCCAACACACAAGACTATCCATTAGGGGCAGGAGGGTTCAACTCCTCCCTCCCATCTTCAACTTGAACCTCCACTGCAGGAACATCCTTCACCAGAACCTCAAAACCATTTTGCAACAAAGTCACCATGGTCCCCACCATACTAGTACGAGATGTCTTCTTAGGAGCCTGAAAGCTCTGAGTATCATCCATCACACCCTGATTAATAGGTGTGCCAACCTCATTGCTAAACTGAGGTTCAACACCCTGCTCTACCACAGGTACCCCTAGGGAAATACCTGACTGAACAACCAGGGGGACAGACTTCTCAGCAACCTGCTTAGGCTTCCACACCTTCCTCACTCCTCCTACATTTTTGTCCTTCCTCCTACAATTGGCCACATTATGCCCAAGTTTCTTGCAAGCCTCACACAGGACAGGCTGCCATTTACGCTCAATCCTAGCATCTACAAACACACCCTTCTCATTAACAAAGTTCACAACATCAGGAATAGCTTGCAATAACTTAACATCAACCAAGCAACGAGCAAATTGCAACTTATCACGATTTATGGTTGCTTGATCAAGCTTCAATAAACATCCAATAGGCTTCAAAATTTTCTCAAGGACATTAAACCCCCAATACTTAAAATCAATATGAATATTAATCCAAATAGGAACAGATTTAACCTCATCCTTTTGATAATCAACATCAGGCGACCAATATTTCATTATTAAAGGTTTATGATAAAAAAATAGGTCTCTCATTATTCATGACATTATCACATTGTTCCATTGATCTAAACCTAACAATGAACACCCCTTTACTCAACCCTGAAGTTTTATCCACTCCATACTTCCCCCAAATCCTACTAATGAAACCCTTAAACACAGCAATTGGAGGATTCGCACCCAATACAGACACAACAATAGAAGAGTTCCAAAAATCAATTTCAGGTTGTATATCATCACATTCAATCCTAGGCACTTTATCATAATCAATCACATTTTCAGCAGACGACATAGCAGAGGAATTTTCAATGGGATTAAACAAAATAGGACTATCATTTACCTCATCATCAACTATCGTCCTTAGTCGAGCACCAGGATGCTTCGAGTGAATCACAGACAACCATTCTGAGAAATTGCGCCTACACTCAGCTTTGCTCCTCAGCTCATTCATAGCGGATTTGGGTGTGAGAACACACGCCCCCTCCCCATCAATCATCGAATCCTCCTTAGAGCTCATCGATGAGAAATCATCACCAGAATAATGCTCATTATTAACCGCAGCTTGCTCAATTTCCCTTCTGAGGTTCCATCGTGTCCTAGACTTCCTTGCCATGGCGCCAAAAGAATTTGGAGAAGACACTAGACAGAGAGAATCTTAGAGAGAGAAACCTTTTAAAATTAAGGTGAAGTATACATTAGTTCCAACAAATATTTTCGTTCCTTAATAGAGATAGAACCGAACTGAACCGAAATTAATAGAGTGTATTAATTGAACTTAATAGAGATGAACTGAACTGAATTGACTTTAATCTGAAGTAAACAAGCCTTAGTAATCATTTTTAATGAAGTTTCTTATCAAATATTTTTTTTATATCTTTCTATCCATTTCAAACTCATACACAAATTTTGCCTATAGTTGGCACATCTTCCTTTTGTTGCAACAAATTTGGGGCTAAGTTAGTATTTGTAAAAATGGTAAAAATCATTTCATCCATTTGACAAGATTCCTTACGGTCAAATGTTGGATAGAAAATGAATGAAAGGGCTACTCAAGTGTGGACAATTTATGAAAATAATGAGATGGTGGGAAATCAATGTAGTGGATAATTAAAGGCTCAATACTTATGAATGATGTTTTTATGTAACTATAAAAGGCTGGAAGATGAATTGAAAAGATATTAAATTAGGGTTACATACTTACATATATATGACCAAAGGTAAGATGGAAATTGGAAAATGATTAGAAATGACAAGGGTTGTCAATTTATGAATGAGAGTAATGAGTAAATAATGAGAGTCTCTATTTTGCCTTTGAAGTAATTAGGCATGCAAGCCCATAATCGAGATTTTTAATTGGAAAAAAAGTTGGGCACTTATATTTATTCATAAGTTTAATGATAATAGAAAACATGTAACTTGTAGGCAAATCAACATTGATATTTAGTACATTTGTAATAATTATAATAAATAAAATGCTTCTTATTTGTTTTATACAGAAAAAAATACACACAATGTATAGTTTCATATAATGTATATAATCCTAATTAGTATCAACTTCATCCGCTTTTTTTTTTTAATTTACTCACTTCACTTTTTACATTTGCCGAGGCAAAACTTTGAAGATTAATATCTTTAATTGTGTGTTTGTAAAAATTATAAAAACTAGATATTAAAAAACTACATGTTAAAACGAATCCAATGAGACCCCACATGACTATGTTTTTTCTTTATGTATAAATCACAAACGATAGTCAAAGTATACTTGTGAATAGCGCCAAAGTCAAACTGAGTAAACTAAAAAAACGGAGGTAGTACTAAATAATATTTGCTTACATTATAATATGATCTTATATTATTGCAGGTTCTGTTTAAATAACATGTGAGCTTGTCACCTGTGCCTTATAGCTTGAACGGGCTTAAAACCTACTTTTCTTAAAACTTTTAATTTTCCCTTATTATTTTATGTCATATTTGGTCATTATACTTCCAGGATTATATAAAGGATAACATTTTTTCGTGAAAAGATAAAAATATATATATCTAATCGATCAATTACCAACATACAACCAAGCTTTAAAAAAGCTCAAAAGTGGCCAAACAGCCCGCAGCCAAAAACAAAGCATACAACAGGATTAAGGGGTCGTTTGGTTCAAAATGTTAGAAATGGCTTGGTGTGGGGATAGCAACCCCAAGGGTATGGATTGAAAATCCATTGTTTTTAAAAAGTTGTTTGGTTCATCAAAGGTATGTATTTTGATAGTGTTAATGAATAGGGGACGTATGTAATCTCAATCTATAGGGGGGGTGATGGGTATGAGATTGAAGGGGATGAGAAACCATTGGGTATGCGATTCCATACCCAAATAACCCCAACCAAACAACTTTTACATCATTAATAATATAATACCCAT
This sequence comes from Salicornia ramosissima, assembly GCA_951394345.1. Taxonomy (NCBI): domain Eukaryota; kingdom Viridiplantae; phylum Streptophyta; class Magnoliopsida; order Caryophyllales; family Amaranthaceae; genus Salicornia; species Salicornia ramosissima. The sequence goes on along the minus strand of OX596235.1, from coordinate 47,503,330 downwards.
ACCATTCCAATGTAAAAGCTTCAACCAAACACCCCCTAAGAGAGTCCTAAAAGACAAAGGATAATATTTAACTAATTAAAAATGTCACTCGTACGAGTCAAAAATTAGTTAAATAATTATACATTGCCAAACAAAAAAATGAGGTAACAATGAGTCGATGACACATAATATTTAGAGGTTAAAGTTAGGAGAATGAATGAAGAGATCCTAAATATAATTTTTGGGTGGTATAGATTATATTGTACTCCCTCCATAACACAAAGATTTCAACCTTTGCAAAATTGCGGACTCCAATGCAAAAGTTTTTAGTGGGTTGAGTGTGTTGTTTAAGACATTAATGAGACATACTAATCAAACACCACTACAGTAATATGTTTTAAAATAAATCAGCCACTCATACCTATCCACTCCCCCAAACACCACCACCACCACCATCTTTCACCATTCATCCAGCACGTAACCGCATCAACAAAATCGCCGTTGACAACACACTGCCACCTGTGTTTCGGGTTCTAAACCACCATCGTTCACCATCATCGTTTTGGATTCAAAGCCCACATCGTTCACCATCATCACCACCGATACAACATTGCCACCATCAATACAGTATCACAACTACCAATCGAACCCACGAACCATCATCACAATCAATCGAAACCACAAACCACCACCCGTCGAATTAAACACCAATCGTTCCCAGCCAACCATCAACACCATCGATTGAACCCACAAATCACCATCCTTTGAAATCAAAATAAACAAATGAACCCCCACATTTGAAATCTAAATAAACTTAGGTGTTTTAGGGTTCAAAATCAACCCACAACGATCGCAATCAACCCACAAATGGTTCGTTCGAAACGGAGGGTGAAAGTTCGTGTGCTAGGGTTCGAATTCGAAATTTCACCCAAATTAGTTCGTTTCCTAGGGTTCGAATTCGTGTTCTACGGCTGGTGTTTGTGTTCGTATTCGAGTTCGTGTTCTAGGGTTAGGGTTATAGGTTCGAATGCGTGTTGCTGTTCTAAGGTTAGTGTTCTGGGTTCGAGGGGTTCAAGTTCGTGTTCTAGGGTTAGGAATCTGGGTTCGAGTTCATATTCTAGGGTTAGGGTTCTGGGTTCGAGTTCGTGTTCTAGGTTGGTGTGCGGTGGTGATGGTGGTGATTCCAGGGATTCATGGTGATGGAGGTGTCGCTAGAATTCTATAAATGTTGGCGGTGGTGGTTTTGTGGGTGATGGTGGTGGTCGAGGTTGGTGATTCATGGATGCCGATGGTGGTTTCACTGCTGGTGCCTGGTGGTGGTGTAGGTTGGTGGTTTGTTGGGATTAATATGTGTTGGTGGTTTTGTGTTGGTATGGGTTTAATTAAGTTTTAACGATAATTTTAAAAGTTATAAACAATGTATTATTGTGTTTAGTAATGGCATTTTTGTAAATAAATGGATTTTTTTGCCAAAAATGAAAAGTTTGTGAAAGGGTGAAATTTTTTTGTTACACCCAAAAATGGCAAATGGTGAAATTTTTGCGTTACGGAGGGAGTACTATTATTCCATTTAAGTTGTTCAATTCGTTAGCATCATGTAATAAGTAATACTCCCTCTGATCTTATTTATTTGCTACATTTACTCTAGCATAATTTTTTTATAAGAAATATGTGAATTGGTAAGAACCATTAAAAAGTAGATATATTTATTGAAAAGATGACAAAATTAAGGTTAAATAGGTAGAATAAAGTGTATAAATGACAAAAATATTGATATAATACTTAGAATTTATGTAAGCCCCACATGCCAAAATAGTAAATGTAGCAAGTAAATTAAGACATTCAAATAAAAAAAGTGTAGCAAGTAAAAATAGGACAGAGGGACTAACTACAAAGTTAATAGTTCAACCAAAATGAACCAAAGAAATATTAACTTTTCCCAAGATCAAGCTTATGGAGATATTTTTTACACATGAATAATTATGGCAAAATTTGCATCCTTAACTTCCTTCATCTAAAGATGAGTATTAGCTCATAAACAGTACTATATAGAATGATCATGCAGCTGATACACTGAGTGCTTCAAGTATCTTATCATCAATTTCAAACTTGATATCCTTCTTGTCTCTCCCAATCTTAACATACTCTTGGTATCGCTCCTTTAGATCTTCGGGAAGGTTAGTTGTAGGTTGCCATCCTAGTATTTCCTTAGCTGCTCTTGGCTCTGCATAAAAATGCTGCATAACACACACATAATTCACAATTATTATGAGTTTTTTCCTTACTACTTTGGCTTTCTTCTTAGCATTTACCAATTTGTATGAATGTTGAACCCATATGGTGCACTAGTAAGTGTCCCACGTCAGAAGATGAGGAGAGACTAAACTAAGTTTAGGAGTTACTCCTTCTATTACCAATTGGTTTTAGGATGAAACCTTCTATGACTTGTAAGTAATCTAACTCTCTTCTTCCATACTAGGTTGCCCCGACTCGTTTTTAATATTCAATCAAAAATTTAACAATGAACTCATTAATTACCATGTTTCGAAAAGGAAAAGCTTTCTTAGCATCTACTCCGACTGCCTTTGGATCATAATGCACGATTTTAAGAGGCCGACCTGCAGCTTGAGCACAGAGTTTAGCCATTCCATCGAGGGTCACTGCTCGATCACTTACACAGTTGAAGATGTTTCCACTTGCTGCACTCGGGTTTTCGACTGCTTGAGTAAGCATCGACGATAAGTCCCTTACGTGGCTAATGTTTGTTAGTTGCATTCCTGAGCCCGGGATTGGCACTGCCCTGTCCCGGGCAATCCCTGCCATCAAACACCAAAAATGATCGAATAAAATTAGTCCAATAATCATTCAAAATCTATCAATAAATAAGACCTTGTTCGTTCTTTTGGACTTAATTTTAGACTAATTCAGTTCAGTTCAGTTCAGTTCAGATTCGTGTAGTCCAAACAGGGCAATGATCAAAAGTTCAGAACTCCCAAGTAAAATCAATGTTGATGAACTTACTATCAAAAAACCATTCTTCACAATCCTTATTGTTTCCTGAGCCAATCATGTACTGTGGACGAAACACAGCCCAGCTACTGAAAGTTTTAGCAATTTTCTCTTCTACTCCAACATGGGAGGCATCAGCTTTAACAACATCCTACAACATATTATGATCAGCTTCACCATTGTTAAGACATACATACACTTACCAGCCACTAAATTAATTAAATGGACTCATAATTAATTAATTACTTAGCTTACCCCTTCAACATGAGGAGGCTCATCTGTAGTCTTATAAATACCAGCACTGCTAATAAACAGGAATTGCCCCACTCCTGAGCTCTTTGCCCAATCTATCACTGGACTATTACATCACATTCACATATATAGTTGATTTACATTAGTATTGCATCAAAAATCATGGCCAACAAGTATAGAGAGAGTTTACATAATATTTAGTTTATATTACAATATATTTTTTTTTTTATTTAATTTGATGATGTGTTTAGTAATTAGAGCTTTCAATTTTCGACCTGCCCTGAAAACCCCAATAAACTCGACCCGTAAATAGTGGGTTGTGACAAAAAAATAAGAATCTGAACCCGTTTAATATCTGTTAAATATAACCCGTTCTTAACCCGACCCGACCCGAAAATCATAGTAATGTATTAAACTTATGATATTATGGAGAATTTTAGGCAAAAACAATGACTACCATTAAAACTTTGAATTTAACAGTATTTTTATTGGACCACAACATCAATTATCTGCATAAATTGGCTATTAATGGAGATATTTTATAATTTGTATTTTTTTAGAACGCATTAAATCAAGAAAGAAATAATTAAAGGGCGTTATAAAACTTCTCAACCCGCTAAGTCAACCGGATGACATTAGGTTATAAAAAAACCTAATACCGACACGAACCCGTTACAACCTGAACCCACATCTATTTAACACCAACCTGACCCGATCCGACCCGTTTGACAGGTCTAGTAGTTTAATACTAGGCCTTGAAACGTGCCTTTTTTGCAAGTCAGTCGGTCTAATTTAGCACTCACACTTCTGAAACAATGAGATTCACACCCAAGAACCCAGATTTGACGTTCGCAAGACTTAACCAGCAGGCTAAGACTAGCACCTCAGTTTATATATAGGTAGAGTAAATATATAAATACCTCACAGTTTCAAGGTCCTTGCCATTATTATCTAGGACCACATCAAAGGCTTCTCCTCCTACTACTTTACCAATGTCTGCAGGACTTCCCCACACTGTCTTTCCTCCAGCGCTTGTAATTTCCTAACCAATCAAATAATTTACCCAAAAAAAATGCAAAACACATTCAGAACAGTACTTTATTATAGGGTATATATGAACTATGTGATACTCAGCCATAGTACATACTACAATTTTGTTATAGGTTCTCATAGCTGCTAAATGCAAATAGCAGCTCGGAGACCAATTATATTGCTCCATTTGTGTCAAACAAATGGAAGTGGTTTCGCGCACAGCTAAAACAGGACGTGGACAATAAGCGACACCCTTGGGACAATAATTGTGTTACACAAGACAATAATTGCGTTGCACAGGACAATAATAAAGACATTCATTCAAGAACTGTTAAATGCATATAACAACTAAGTGTTTATCATTACTCTTATGTAATGTATAATGAACTTGAAACTAATTTGAATTAAAATCATGCAAAAAAAAATTCAAAATGACTGTGAAATGTATGGCTAACTACCTAACAAATCCTATATACAACTAATTGTATTACAATAATGTACATAACTAAAATATGTCATGGTATTAAATACTAAAACTAAAGTGAACAAAATAAAGAAATGATTAGGTGAATGAAATTAAACTTAACAGAAAAACGGTTGAAAGGAGGCTTCTTCATTTTGTCAGAGCCTTCATCTCCAACTGTAAAAACTGTAACTTGATGACCAGAACCAAGAAGCTCCTTAGCAAAGTAGAATCCAATAACAGCATGTCCACCACTATTTGTGTTTACAATAAGCACTTTTTTCTTATCTGCAGAACCACTAGCATTAATACTGAAACTGCTGCTGCTGCTGCTGTTTCTGAAAATCAGAGGAAATGCAGAGCGGTTCGACGAATGTAAAGAGCTTATTAGAGGGGAGAAAATTGAAGAATTAGAGGATGAAAAGGATGAAGATAAGACAGAAAATGATGGGAGTGATAATTGTGAAGGATTGTTGAAAGATTGTTGAAGAGAAGAGGAAGTTAAGAGGGAGTTGGCTGATAGAGCAGCAACTGTAGTAGCCATTTTGTTGTTTGTTTGTTTAATTAGTTGGTTAGCTTCTTGTATTGGTGATCAAAAAGTTAACTGATTTTTGAGAAGTTTTAAGCAGTTTCTTTGAATTGGAGATTGGGCCATAAAGATCTTAAATTTCTGAGAAGGTATACATGTGGAGATGAGGTAGTAGTTGAGATGAAATGGGGGCCTACTTATCCTAGTCTTATGCAATTTTGTTTAGGGCCAAGAAATAACCAAAGACATCTTTGTGGTGGGGTTAACACTTAACATGTTTTTTTTTTTTTTTTTATTACTCCGTATTATCTATATTTTTTATTTTTTTTAAAGGGTATGATGAGGTAAACAACACTCGCACTAGAGCTGTCAATCGGGTCGTGTCGTGTCGATTTCGGGTCAACCTACATACATAAACGGATTGAATCTTCTAACCCAAACTCAACCCGTTGAATAAACGTGTCGTGTCAACCCGTTTATCTAAACGTGTCAAAGTCCTTGACCCAAACCTGTTAATTTATTGTCATGTTCGGGGTCGTGTTACCGTGTCAGGTCAAAATTTTCGCTATATAATTAATATTCAAGTGTAATCGTGTCGTGTCAACCCGTTTATATAAACGGGTTGAATCCCTTCCCAAACCCGACCCTTTTAATAAACATGTCATGTCGTGTCAACCCGTTTACTTAATCGTGTCAAAGTCTTTGACCCAAACCCGCTAGTTCTGTGTCATGTTCGGGTCGTGTTATCGAGTCGTGTCAGTTTTTGCCGATTCTGCTCGCACACAAAACTATCATAGGATAATACCTTGACAGGGAAGAAGGAGGGTGTGGACTTGTGGTATGAGGTTTGAACCCAAGGATTGACATTTGGGGGGCATGGCCTTTACCACTAGGCCATGCTTCAACCTCTATTAATAGAGGTTTGAACCGGAGGCATGACACCCGGGGAGCATAGCCTTTACCATTAGGCCATGTTTTAACCTCTATTAACATGTGTTATACAAATGACTAAAGAGAGTACGTTAAAGTACAATATTAACTTATTATTACCATTTTTTTGTGTCAAATCGTCTGACAATAAATGGTCTGACATATAACTTTTAATTAAAAATTGTGATTTTTTACCATAAATCTAAAACTTGTTATATAATTAGTCAAACTTTATAAAAAAATTATTTTTTTATGCTAAAATAAATAGTTTTTTTAGTGAAAAGTTATCCTGTAAATATGATCCTATAAAAGAAAGTGTCAACCCGTTTATTTAAACGTGTCAAAGTCCTTGACCCAAACCTGTTAATTTCGTGTCGTGTTCGGGTTGTGTTAGCATGTCAGGTCAATTTTTGCACTATATAATTAGTATTAAAGTGTAATTATGTCGTATAGTGTCGTGTCAACCCGTTTATATAAACGGGTTGAATCCAATGACCCAAACCCGACCCGTTTAATTAATAAACATGTCGTGTCGTGTCAACCTGTTTACTTAATCGTGTCAAAGTCTTTGACCCAAACCCGCTAATTCTGTGTTGTGTCGTGTCAACCCATTTATATAAACGGGTTGAATCCCTTGACACAAACCCGACCCGTTTAATTAATAAACATGTCAATCTGTTTACTTAATTGTGTCAAAGTCTTTGACCCAAACCCGCTAATTCTGTGTCATGTTCGGGGGGTCGTGTTATCGTGACGTATCTGTTTTTGCCGGCTCTACTTGCACACAAGACTCATATGATCATATCATAGGATAATACCTTGACAGGGAAGAACGGGGGTGTGGACTTGTGGTATTAGGTTTGAACACGAGGCTTGACACCTGGGGGGCATGGCATTTACCACGCACTAGGCCATGCTTCAACCTCTATTAATAGAGGTTTGAACCGGAGGTATGACACCCATGCATGGCCTTTCTTGAAAGTTCATGTTTCAAACTTTCAACCTCTATTAACATGCTTTATACAAATTACTAAAGAGAGTAAAAGTACACTATTAACTTATTATTACCATTTCTTGTGTCAAGTCGTCTGACAATAAACAATTTGACATAACTTTTAACTAAAAACTGTGACTTTTTACCATAAATTTAAAACTAATCATATACTCATATAAGTGATATAACTAGTCAAACTTTATTAAAAAGTTATTGTTTTATGCTAAAATAAATAGCTTTTTAGTGAAAAGATATCCTAAACATGATCTAATTATAGCGTGCGTGACACTACACTTGCTAGTTGTAGGGGAAAAAATGGATTATTGATCCAAAATACTACCTTCCCTAAAAATTTATTTGCAAAAATTTAATATAAAATTTACAGCAAAAATGTCAATTGTTGCACTAATAAACATTTTTGAAGTGAATGTGTTCTTGTTTTGGGGTAAGTGATCTAGATTTGCACTAAAGAGACAAAGACATTACTCAATGCTTGAACCTTTTTACAATTTTACTTCTTAAAATAATCTCTTTGCATTCTATTAGCTAAATTGAGTATATAACTGTTTTCAAATTAAAGAAAATGATGAGTAATAATTATATTCCTACTCATATTCCACTCTTTGAAAGTAAAAAAATTACATTGGATATATCCACATTTCAGAAATAGAGAAAATAAGATCAAATTAGGGATTTGAGGAAGAAAGTGTCTGAATGATAGTTTTATGCCATGGATCAGAGAGATGTTCCATTAGATTCTGAATTGGACCAACATGTGTAACTGAGGCTTGCACAAATATGCCTAGCATAGCTATCATTGCTAACCTTCCTGAAAAAAAAAAAAAATGCACATTTTCCTTGTTACTTTATTATTTGCATTACGGGTCCGTTTACTTTGGTGTAAAATATTTTCGGTGCAAAATGATTTTTCATGAAAAATATTTTACGTTGAAAAACTCATTTTCATATAAAATTTCTAATGTTTACTTGCACGGAAAATAAGTTTTACTTCCAAATTTGAAGGAAAATGTTTCCAATAGGGTGTAAAATGAGTTTTCACCCAAAATTTTACATTTTATTTTTTTACATAAAGTAAACGATGTAAAATAGAAAAATTGTTTTCAGGAAAAACATTTTTTACTCTAGTAAACGAACCCTATATTAAAATTGTTTTGACCAAATTGTTAGTATTAGGATAAACTACTCACCGTTTTTAATTTCTTTGAGCTTCAATTCTTGAGCATTCTTTATATCTTTGGCTAGGCCAAGTGGGTTTAGTAATGGGCCACCTGGGTACCTGTTTTCCAGCCCACAAATCAAACGAAAATAATAACATTCCACTAGTCAAATTCATGATATGGATTATGGAATAATGATTTCACATCCACTTTTAATTCCAAAGGTTCGAGATTCGAATCCTCATACCAATGGAAATAAATAATCAATGACTTTCTTACCAAATAAAATATAATACGCTCAATAAAGAACCAATGGCCTTCTTAACAAATAAAGTATATCACGCAAAATCACATACCAAATCACGGCCTTTTAAAAGTATCAATGGGACATATTATCTTACTCCGTAATTTATATATAATTCGATTTACTTCGTGAAAAAAATATTGTATTTGACAAAAATACTCAAAAGTTAAGAAAATTGGGCAAAAAAAATTGGGCAAAAGTATATTGTATCGTGAAAAAAATTGGGCAAAAAATTACTACGTAGTATTTTGATTATTCTCTTGTAATAAAAGGATATGATTATGCGTTAAAAAGTTAAAGTAATGTTCACAAATTATTACATGGTCTCGGGACCACGTACCTCTCTGTGGTCCCGGTGTAATATTTTTTTTTTGTTGGAAATGAACATTGTAGTGTATTGAATACATTACAATATATGAATATTCTTTGTTGCAAATAAATATTGTAGTGTATTGAAATAAATATTGTAATGTATTGAATACATTACAATATATGTATTGAATACATTACAATATATGAATGAATATTGTTTACAATAAATATACTTTTAGCATTGTTTTTATATAGAAATGTATATTGTTTGTTGGAAATGTATATTGTAGTGTGTTGAAATGAATAGTGTAGTGTATTCAAATGAATATTATTGAGAAATTAATATGCAGTATTGAGAAATGAATATGCAGTATTGAGAAATGAATATGTAGTGTAATGAAATGTATATTGTAGTATATTGAAATGAATATTGAAGTGTATTGAAATGTATTTGTTTTTTAGATTCTATTCTGGTTTTTTATATATAATCAATATTGTTTAATGGTAATGAATATATTGTAGTGTATTGAAATGAATATGCTAGTATATTGAAATGAATATTGTAGTGTATTGAATTGAATATGAATCATAAAGTGGATTCAACAATGTTTTTTATATAGGAATGTATATTATTTGTTGGAAATGTATATTGCAGTGTGTTGAAATGACTAGTGTGGTGTATTGAAATGAATATTATTGAGAAATTAATATGCAGTATTGAGAAATGTATATGCATTATTATTGAGAAATGTATATGCAGTATTGAGAAATGAATATGCAGTATTGAGAAATGTATATGCATTATTATTGAGAAATGTATATACAGTATTGAGAAATGAATATGCAGTATTGAGAAATGTATATGCATTATTATTGAGAAATGCATATGCAGTATTGAGAAATGTATATCGCGGGACTACAATGAAGAAGGTGGTCCCGGGACCATAATATAACGATTGGTAATGTTTGGACTAAAACAATAGAAGTGTTTAAGTCGACAATAGTTATTTGACTAGAATATAGCGCTGTCAAATAATTCTGACAAAAAAGTTAACGCCTAATTTTAAATAAATTGGCTAGAATAGCAGTAACTATGGGTGAGGTGTTGAAAATAACACAAACTTTTGGAGGTGTGAAGCATAGCACAAACTATGGGCATAGCCGCATAGGTGCAGAATTAGACCTAAGACGATTCCAAATAGAAAAACTTCAATCATTTCAATCAATTCGTTTGAAAAAAAAAAAAGAAAGGTAATATCTATCCCTAAAATATTAATCTGAATTGTCTATGAATCTCAATAACAAAAAATTATTATTGTAAGTCTATGGTAGCATGTTTTCATGTTATAGTTATATATGCACCGTAAAATTAGGTGCCTGTATGTCATTTTCAGCACATTATCCTAAATTTTGTGTTAATCTTCGCCACTCAAAACTCATGCTATATATATATTTTGTGCACCTCGCCTGTAGTTAGGTGTTATTCTATCCAATTTTGTCATAATTATTTTATGTCATATATATAGTACTCCCTCCGTAACAAAATAAATGCAACGATTTAACATAAAGGAAAGAGAAAAAATGTCAAATCGTTGCGGTTAATATGTCAGGGAGGGAATATTTGACAAAAAGAAAATGATGGGGAAGATATGAAATTACCCAGGTTCTAGGCCCTGCAATGCTGGCTCCAGACCAAAGAAAGAACCTTCTTGAGCTTGTGATCCAGGTTTAATGAAATCCATATACCTTTTAGTTTCCACAAATCTGGCAGTAAATTAAACCAACATTTTAATTTAATTTGTTAGAATTTTCTTCAGGAAAAAATGACATTATATAAATTACATACTTTAGTAAATATTTGAGTTTACCCCATTAAAATTAATTGGACAATTAACAAGGTTCTTGTGCTTGCAAAATCGAATTTTGTTGCACCTGCCTCATACCAAACCGGTAATTTGCTAATCCCTGTTGTACGCAGCAACTGCATCATGTAGCAAAAATGTAGAGTAGTCTAGTCACCAAAATAAAATATTCATCCCTAACGCTTAAAATAAACCTCTATTCAGAGTTGAGATTCGAGCACGACATGAAATTATCAGGTTTGGATCTTGGATTTTGATACTAATAATAGGATGGCATGACATGATACGCTTATTTAACATATAGGCCGGGTTTGGATCAAGGGGCATCAACCCGTTTATATATGCAGGTTGACACAACATGACACAGTTACACTAAACTACAAATTTATAGGCAAAAAATTGACATGACACGCTAATACGACTTAAACACGATACGAAATTAATGAGATTGAGTCAAAGATTGACACACTTAAGTAAACGGGTTGATAAGACACGACATATTTATCAAACAGTTCGAATTTGGGTCAGAGGATTCAACCCGTTTATGTATGCGGTTCATATGAAATTATGAACACAACATGACATGATAAGACACGACTCTTAGCTATGCCTCTATCGAATAATTCACATTTTAGAAGCTCGAGATTGGGGCTAGACATCATACAATGTTAAATAATGTTTGGAAAAATTATCACATACGGTTACGGGCTTACGGCCTGTATGGAAACTGGGTTTAAATGAAGTTAATGAAAATAATTTATATATAAATTTAGTAGGAAAATTGATAGTGGCACACCAAAAATTGATATGGGCGCACTCTTTGTGAGAGGAGCACATGAAAAGGTGCTTTCACAATAAAATGTACCCATATTGATTTTGAGTGTGCATTTATCATTTCGCCTTTGTAGCCCCCTCAAAAAAGTGTGTAAGAATTTGTGACTACATTATGCTTTAAATCATTCAAATTACCATAATTTATTGTCAAGAACCAGATTGAACTAAATAAATGGATTAATTAATTAATTTGCTACTTATAATCACTTAAGTTTTTTTTTAAAAAGATTTTTTAATTTAAATTGGTCAGAAATTATAGATTCGGTTGTAATTCAATGACATAATGAAATTAAAAGGTGGTAAATTGCAAAAATAAACTTAAGTGGGTGTAAGTCCTAAAATGACATTTTTATTCGGCACAATTTTTCCTAGAAAAAATTACATAGAATAAGCCAACCTTTGCACCATCTTCCCAAATAAGTCAACCTTTTCGTTATTCCAAAATAAGCCAATCTTGTACCAGTTTTTACCAATACTAAGCCAGAAAAAATTTTGACTTGCTATCACAGGTTGAACCGGTAATTTTTTTTTGCTTTAGATATTTTCAAAAAAGAAAAAAATCAAAATCAAATTATTAAAAAAAACCACCAATCTTATTATTATTTTTTTTTTTTAAAAAAAAAACACCATTATAGTTCTTCCACAGCAAAAAAAAAATTCTAAAAAAAAACTGATTTAACCGGTTTAACCTGATATAGCAGAACAAATTTTCACTTGACTTAGTAATGGTAAAATGTGGTACGCGATTGGCTTATTTTGGAATAACGAAAAGGTTGACTTATTTTGGGAAGATGGCACAAAAATTGGCTTATTCTATGTAATTTTCCTTTTTCCCAAAAATTTAGAATAGAAAACAATCTAACTAATGTCAAAAAATTACCATGAGAATGGAGTAAAAACTTACATCAGTGAAAAGAATTCCAGCAATACCGGCCATAGCAAAGCGGGCATGAACCAACTCTGCCTGAACATACCACTTCAAGCTATCCGGGTCTTCTCCTAATCCAAGTGGGTCGAACCCAAAATCTCCTGCCAAGCTAAACAAACAATTCCAAAATAGTGGCGGAACCAGCATTTGAATATGAGGATATGAAGTAGATGTATACTAAAAAGTTACTCTTTAACTTGGTACCATTATAAGGTGAGGATACAGTTGGTGGTTGGCTAAATTGGGTCGAGTGACATGTAGTAGAGTCCGGTTTACTTAATGCCCCACACATTTTACTCAATAGATAACAAAGTAAAAATGATGCTTGGTGATTCCAACAACAATAATAATGTCATTCTTTTTTTCATTTTATATACATCAAAAAGTTGTTCTCTGGATAAAAAAAAAAAAAGTTGTTCTCACGTAGAACCTTTCTATTTTACTCAATAGATTTTTTTTTTTTTTTATAATTAAAACGCCCTTAAATGTAAATGTAGTGTTTCTGATTTCAATTTTTTTTTTGTGATGTTAAAGAAGGTTTCTATAATTGAATATTTTTTTTATCAATAGCCAACTAATATACAAACTACTGTATGATGTAAATAATACATATAGTTGGATGCAAAGTTGACAACCAAAATTGCTCAAACATATGCAATTATGTCAAGCTAACTAGGTTGCATGAAAACGGGCATGTCACTTTTAAAATTAAGGACACTGGCACAATTAAGAAAATAATACATAAAATATATAAAACTATGAAATGTTATGAAAATCTTCAATGTAACTTGGAAATTATATTGTAAATATACAAATAATAAAGTAAAATGATAAAATCATTTTCAAAGAATAATAGAACGACGGACAAAATGGGTGAAATAGAACAAAATATAATTAAAAAAAGAGTGAGTATTGGTATCGTATCGGTATCTAACACAGGTACGGCTGCTTAATTGAAGTATTCATACATCCAAGCAAGCTAATAATTCATATAAGAGAGGAATAAAATGAAATAACTCAGACCTTCCATCAAGGTGAGGTGGAGGGTCAAGGCCAGGAAGCCATGTTGGTCTAGCTTGAGCTTGAGCTTGAGCTTGAGCTTGGAGAGCACCATGGTTTGCTAATGAACTAATAGCAGGAGTTGCTAGAATTATTGAAGAAGATTTGTACAAGTTGTTTCTTAAAAATGATGAAGAAGAATTACAACTGCTGCTGATGCTACTGTTTCCATGTAATTGTAGATGAATTATTTTTGCTGCTGTTGTAGTTGTTAAAGTAGCCATTTCTTTTCTGTTGTAGGCACTCAAAGAAACCACATCAATATATACTTGCCTAGCTAGTAGCTGCTTAATTTACATATTGCTTGGTGCCAAACTGCCAATGAGACATCTTATGGACCCTACTTATCCTATGGAATTACTCAATGAGCAACTACCCACCTAATTGTATCCAAATAGTTCAGTTTAGTTTAGCACATGATTCACTTTATTTATTTTGTTTTAAGTTTAGTTTTGTTAATTTAATATATTCAATTTAATAATTTAATTTATTTTCAATTCATACACACCCAGTTAAACAATTCAAGAGTTCAACCTAAAAGAATTTTTTATTGCAATGGAAAAATTCATACGAATAATCCATGCTATTGGAAGTCTTCCAACTATTGGAGTTCTTCCAATATTAATCTCAACTATCAATTATTATAATAGTATAATACAAACTATGGGGGGGTTGTTTTATTATAGATGATCGGCTTTGATTTGCTTCATAGAAAGGGAGGGTTATATAGTCAAATACAATAACTAAGGGATGAAGGAAGCTAAGATAACGATTAGTTTTTGAATTGGTGATCGGTTACAATAGATAATTTAGTCAATGGACTAATATCATAAAATACCCTAAAGTTTGGATTATACTATTATAATCGATAGTTAGGATTAATAATTAATATTTGAAGTCCTCCAATAGTTGAGATTATTCGTATGAATTTTCCAATTCTAATTTATTTCGGTAACTATTCTATTAAATTAATTGAACTATCAAACCATCTAATCCAAAGCAATATTTATTTTCAGTTTTAGGTTCGGTTTTCTTGGCCTTTGGGCAAATATTTAAACCATGTCAAATAACGTCCTACCAGGTACACAATTAATATCCCCGCCTATCATCGACTTGGGTATCCATCCCCACCAAATCCCCACCTTCCCCACACCATCATCTATCTAATCCTCATTCGAAAACCACTAAATAATATTCATATACCTTATAAAATTTCAAATGCTAATAAAAAATACATACACAATACGAAAAATTATAAAAGAATATTATAAACTTACAATTTGTTTTTAAATTAAGAGAAAAAATTAATATTTAACATTAAATTTGTTGAAAATTATATTTTAAGTGGATAAGATGTAAGGTTTGTGGGGATAGGGCGGGGATAGGGCGAGTACAACCTAAAATCCACCCCGGCCCCATCACCCATGGCGAGTACAAATTTTATCTCCATCTCTGCACCACCACCCACCAAACTAGGTTCCATCCCCGCCCTAATAGGGCGGGGATGGGGCGGGTCTTCTACTTGACCCGCCCACTTGCATCCCTATCTAAAATGTTTTAGCTACTTTAACTTACAACATTACACTTTTATGTACCATTACTTTTTCACAAAAAATAAAGCCCACGCCAACTTAAATTCCAACACAAACCCCAAAAGAACACTTAATTCGGGATAAATGAAATATTATTGACACAAATTTGACATAATCTAACATAAATTATCGTTTACCATGTAAATATATGTGGTAAGAAGTCAAATCTAACCTAGCCTAACCCGACACAAAAATAAAACCGTAAACTTGATTTGACCCGACCCGACCCGACCCGACCCGTACCCTTCTAGAAAGATGGTACGGGTGCATGATGTTACGGAACATATAATTGAGGAGAGAGACAAAAAGTTTGAGACAAACACGGCGGCCCTCCACGATGCAGTCATTATTCAGCAATCACCTGTCGATCACCTTTCACCTACCACTGCCACTATCTACCAGTTACCACCTACCTTGGGACTTTCATACTCTTTTTTCGCATCTTTTTCTCTTTCTTTTGTGAGTTTTCTAACTTTCTTCTCATTAATTTCTCATTCTTTTTTCCTTTGATCCCCTGCAATCAATCATCATTCAATTCTCCTTTTCCGGTATTATTGATTGATTCATTGATTTCACTTTCTATTCTTCTGATTTTGATCAATTAAGCTTTCTGCCTGGAACTGCTAATTGACCATATTGCTAATTGATCATATTCTTAGTTGTTCACCTGAAAAAAAATGGCTTCTGGGGAGTGGCATATGGAGAAAAGGCCGGGTATGAAACCAAATGATTCCTTTACGGAGAAAGGAGACTCTGATAGTTCAGCGGATTGTGGATCTCTTTCTATTATTGTCCTTGGAGCTTCAGGGGATCTTGCTAAGAAGAAGACTTTTCCTGCGCTATTCAACCTCTATCGGCAGGTTTGATCACATTGTTCATTTTCAAAATTAAAGTCAAATTTTATTTTGTGTTACTCCTCTACATCTTACTTTAATGTTGTTCATAATGGAGTAGTATTCCTTACAAACTCTTTGAATTCTGTTTGCTCTGCTCCGAACTGTCTTTGAATTTGCTCTGCTCTGCTCGGCTGCTCCACGCCATGTTTTCCACATTAAGAAGTTTTTTTTGGGGGTTTGACCAAATATTGAATCATTACGGGCTTGGTGCACATTGAGAGTCCAGTATCCACTGCTTGTCTTGTATACATATGGTTGTTTATAGTGAGTAGAAGGAAAATCATTCAATTGCATGTGCATAGACCTTGATTTTAACCTGTCTTTCTGGGTCTGTGATTATCCCACAGCCCCACATGTGTGTTGTCCCACTTTGAATATTGATGAATGAGTCAAGGGGTGTTGGGAATGAATCCCACATTGAAGAATAATAAGAGTTGTGTCCACCCTACTCCCCTCATTACAATGTGATTTTGAGGCCCGTGGCAGGCACGTCCCAGGCCCATATGACAGGAGTAGTATTCTTTACAAACTCTTTGAATTCTTTTTGCTTTGCACCACAATATGTTTGCCACATTAAAACAAAATATTAGTGTTTTGATCAAATATTGAATCATTATGGGCTTGGTGCACATTGAAAGTCCAGTATCCACTGCTTGTCAGTCTTCTATACATATGGTTGTCTATAGTGAGTAGAAGCAAAATCATTCAATTGCATGTGCATAGACCTTGACTTTAACGTGTGTTTCTAATGTGGCTATAATCTGAGAAAGGGGCTTTTGGATTAACTTGAATTGCTGATGGTCATTGTAGGGATTTCTTCCTCCAAGTGAGGTCCATATATTTGGTTATGCTAGGTCAAAGATGACAGATGATGAATTGAAGGATCGCATTCATGGGTGAGTTATTTCAACTTACATTTGCTTTATTGTAGATTTGTCTACTTTCGTAATACAACAAAGTATCTGCATATTTTCTCTTACAATCCTCACTCTCCTTAACATGCTTATGTTTAACTTTCTAGTAGTTTTCCTTGCATGCTTTGAGGCAACGCTTATTCAATTTTTATTTTAAAAAAAACATAAAATAAAGCAAAAGATTACAAAGGTTAGGTAGCCCTTCTAACCAAGGTTATACCTAATCTATCCCCAACTTAAAAAAAAATTGAGAATGGGGAAAAGGCTGAACACATAAACTAGAATGAACCATATGGTCTACATTGGCAACCTAGTCTGCCACCATATTATCTTTTCGGAATACATAGGAGTTCGTGTAGGATTTGAAGTTAGAGAGAAGACTTTGACCAGGTGTGCAACTTTTCATGAGGCACAGAAGTTGTTGATGGCGATAAGTTCAATTTCGACAATCGAGAAACTTGTGTTGAATAAATACTGGATACTATTCCACATAGCAATGAACTTGACAAGGAGAAAAGATGATGCGCTGAGGATGTGAGCTTGAGCTAATAGATAGTGGCCGGTGTGATCTCAAACAAGGAAGCTAGCTGTGGCAGAGGAGGTGGTACAGCTGCCATCAAAATTAAGCTTGACAGCTGGCTGAAAAGGGGGACGCTAGCGCACTAGGAGTGGCAGCCGTGGAGGTTCAAGAGTATTAGAGGAATATGTGGTGGAAGTAGTAACTATAGAGACTGACTGATCAAGAATGAGGTGGCTTCGCATTCTAAGAAAAGCAAAAATCGCTCAAAGGAGACATTGGAGAATATGAAATGGATGGTTGTCAAAAACGACTGTGTTTCATTCCTTCCAATTAGACCAATGGTAGAAGATAAATTTATAAGAAGCTGCTGATGTTGGAAAGGGAGATAAGTGAGAATATTCATGACATTGCGAAAACGAATGTTGTAGTAGAGGAAGTTCTAGGACTTTGGGTGCAATCAAAGAAGTCGTGTAGATGAGCAGTAGAGCAAAATATGGTTTAAGGTCTCATCATGAAGATGACATGTGGTGCATAACCATAGAGGAATAATATGTCAGGTGAAAACAATGTAGCGAACAGGTAAAGCATCATGCACCAATTGATGTAGAAAAACCCGGAGCTTGGGGGCATCTCAAGTGGAAGGAGACTCAGGTGGAACATTGTGACCAAGCCAACAGCCAAGTGGTCGACTTAATAGAAACAAAGAGATTTTTTTCAATGCATGTACTTGTTATGTTTCCTAATTTTCTTGCAATGATTATGGCTTGTTCTATCACTAATTCTAGTGATTACTATTTTTCTCATGAATGCAGATACATCATTCCTTCTGAGAATGTAACACCAGATATGTCTGAAAATGCTTCCAGCTTTTTGCATCTGGTTAGCTTCCCTTCTTAATATTCATTTTCCATCAAATTTCTAAGTTGAGGCAAACAATATTATACTTGATTCTTGCTCATGTTCCAGATTAAATATGTTAGTGGATCATATGATTCTGGGGAGGGTTTTCAATTGTTGGATCAAACAATTTCAAAGTATGAGTGTGAGCAAAATCGTCAAGAAGGAAGTTCAAGGAGGCTCTTTTATCTTGCTCTACCTCCTTCAGTATATCCATCTGTCTGCAGAATGATAAAGCTCTACTGTATGAATAAAAGTATGTTCATTAAATTCTGTTCATGATGTTTGTGAATTTTGATATTTGGCTTCTGCAAGCATATGAGTACTCTTGCAAATTCATTTTATTGCTTCCATATCTAAGAAAGGTTGTACCCATTTTATGTACTAATCATTGAATTTTGATATTTGGCTTCTGCAAGCATATGAGTACTCTTGGAAAGTCATTTTATTGCTTCCATATCTAAGAAAGGTTGTACCCATTTTATGTACTAATCATTTGCAAAAAAAAAAAGTGTTTGCATGGATTCCTACGCAAATTTTGTTTGCAAGTGTTAAATGGACAGATAAAAATAGAGGTGCCTGTGATGAGAAGAGAGATTGAGGGAAATAACAACTTAAAAAGGAAAAAAAAAAAAACATTTGTTGTAAATAATAGGAAACATCAATTTTTTGCAAAACTAGTATATTTAAGAATTTTTTGTTGTTTATAAAGCAGTTTTTCTTGCGTGCTATCTTTCTAATGGTGATGATGCACCAACTTCATTAATTTTTTTATAAATATTGCGTAATTAGCATGCTAAACATGGTAACTTATGGGTGTGTGATATAGGATTTGGTTGTGCTATTTTGTTTTCATGAACTTAATGGGTGTGTGATTTTGTGATAATTATATAATAGTTTTAAAGCACTCCTGCCTAATTGAATAATAAAAACTTGCTGCTTGTGTATGCAAAATCATTGCTCTATCAATTTTGTTACAACACTGATCTTTCCATGTCTATAAATTCTGTTGTAGCTGAAACTGGTGGATGGACACGTATTGTTGTTGAGAAGCCTTTTGGGAAAGACCTGGAATCAGCAGAACAACTTAGCTCACAGATTGGGGAGTTGTTTAATGAGTCACAGATCTACCGTATTGATCACTACTTGGGGAAAGAATTGGTGCAAAATATGGTAAAATTGCTTGCCCAAATATAGTTTCCTACTTATATTCCCTTGGATATTGACATCTTGTTAATTTGCAGCTGGTAATGCGTTTTGCCAACCGATTTTTCCTTCCACTTTGGAACCGTGATAATATTGATAATATACAGGTAATTTATAGACTTGATGCAAAACATTGGCAACTCTTTTATTTTTAGATGTGAAACATATTTGAGTAATTTGATTCAGCATATAGCTTGTGTACACAGAATGGACATTTGATATCTTATTTGAGGGTAAAGAAAATGGAAAATCTGCTTTTAACTGAATTTTTTCAGGAGGGATGTTGATATGCTAAAAAATGTTTAGTTTTCTTGTTCTGTTCTTGCTTATAGTCAATCTCATCTGTCTAGCAATTTTCTGTTTAGATAGAGTATGTAGCTTTGTCATCACATTGAGGGTGGGTACTCTGGGTAGCTTATCTCGATTAGGCAACCCAAGTATTTTAGCAGTTAATTAGGACACACAAAGTGGAAACTGATGTTGTTTAAATTGTTATGGAACACGGTTTGGACCCAAACTAGATTGTACATATTAAAAAAAATGGGTTAAACGCCATTCTTTCAGTTGTGATAAGGTTCACTGATACCGTGGGGCTATAATTCTACTATTAATGTCCCTTGTAGCGTAGAAAGTCCACTTTCTCTGTGTTTTTCTGTTTTTTGTAACCAGGTTCATTCACACCATGGGGCTGATAAGGTTTGGGCTTTTTGTGTTGGTAACAATGCATAGGAAGATTTAGTGAAGTTAAGCTATATTTTAATCATAAAAATAGGGACCATCTAAAATAGGAACCACCCATGCACAGGAAGATTCAGTAATGTTATCCTATCCTTAACATGACTCATACCAAGGCCAGTCTGTCAATTGGCATAAAAAAAAAAACCTAGGTCACTGTTAATTTGAAGTCATATTATTTGAGGGTTTTTTTTTTTTTTTTTTTTTTGTATGTGTGTGTGGTGGTGTGAGAGAGAGGGGGGGAGGCCATACTCATTGTTGCAGTAGCTTAGGACACTGCTAAGTTGAGAACAGAATATAATAGAAGAAGGGCAGAGGGAGGGAGGGTTTTGTTTTTGTATGTGTGTCTGCGTGTTTGCGTGCGCGTGTTTGTGCATGCATGCGTGTGTGTGTGTCTACATGGAAAATTTGACACTTACAACTATTTAAGTTATTTTCCCCCAAATTACAGCCAATTAAAGTCCATCTCTAATTAAATTTCAACAATATCGTGTTTTCCAGCCAAAAAAAACATTTTCAGGCCATTTCACATTATGATGATGGTAAACATCCTTAGAAATACCCTTTTAGGAAACCAAGTCATGTTTTCTACTTATATTAGTAAGTCTAATGTAAAATATGAAATAATTGATGGCGTGAAAGTGTTTTTTTTTTTATGGAAAACACGACTTATTGCAATTTTCTTAGAGATGGGTTTCTATTGGCTGTATTTGTAAAAAAGAACTTGAATGACTGTGACTGGAAATTGTTCCTATATAAATAGAGAAAGAGGTGGGGAAGGGAGATGGTTTAGACCAAATAGAATTGGTATGTGTTGCGTTTAAAAGGTGTCTTATTGAGATCAAATCTGTCAATATTTATGAAAATGCCATTAATGATCACGTGCGTACCCCTTTAAGCATATAATGTACCCCTTTTACTTGGTTTTCTAGGTGAAAACGGTTTTTTACTTAATACTATTTATTTGTATATAGTATCCAGATAGGAGACTTGTCCCAATCTTGACTTCCAAATTTTCAAACATTAGACACTTGTATCCATATTTGATTTAGACATTGATACCGAGTGTGAGCAGCAATTGGTTTATGTCTAACTTGTGCATTTTATACTTAGATTGTGTTTAGAGAGGATTTTGGAACTGCGGGTCGTGGTGGATACTTTGATCAATATGGGTATGTTTTATTTCTTTTTTTTTTTTATTATTATTATAATAATAATAATTATTATTATTATTTGCAAGAAAAAGAGTCAATTTTTCTTTTAAAAAATTGTTTGGTTGGTATTGTTAATAACTAAGGCCTTGTTCTTTTGGACTGAATTAAATCTAAATTGAACTGAGCTGTATTAAAGTAAAATTTAGACTCAGCAGGATTGAAGCTGAATTGACAGAACTAAATGAATTTGTCTAGAATTATGTCCAAAAGAACAGGGCTTAATGCCTTCTTCTACTACAATTTTTGAAACTTCGATAATGGTTGGGCTTTGGAGCACATTTTTGGCAATTGTGGTGTAATTGCTTTGCTTGTATCTTTGTTGTGATCACTCTATTATCTTGTATCACTCACATTAAATATGGGATATACTCTTCTTTGCAGAATAATTCGTGACATTATTCAGAACCACCTCCTGCAGGTAAGATTAGAATCTCACTATGCTACATATCAATAACCTTTATCTTCCTTTGTTCCCTTGATTGTGAATCCTAGATTCTTCATTTACTCAAAAAGGTTTCAGAAAAGTTTTGTTTATTTTTTCTTTTTTACATTGTGCATAAAATTGTTTAAGGCATACCTGAGATGATTCCTTCCTTTATGTTGATTTGCTTTCTTTAAGCTGATTGAAAACTTTGGCAATGAAAACAGATCATATTTCCCTCTTTTCTTGGTAATTGTTCAGCTATCCAGTTCCCAGTATTGATTTCTGGAAAGATAGGCTAATGTTATTGCTTTCAGGTTCTTTGCTTAGTTGCCATGGAGAAGCCAGTCTCACTCACGCCCGAGTACATTCGTGATGAAAAAGTGAAGGTGCATATATAATTCCTTATCAACTGAAAACTTTTGCAACTTTATTTTGTTTAGTTGCTCTATTTTTGTCGTAAAAATCAAGAACATTAGGATTTATGAATAAATTGAAGAGGGAATACCAGAATAATTTTGAGCAATAGTGGGAGTTTTATTGATATGATGTCTGAATATTAGTGCATTTTGTCATTTATTTTAGAATTACATCTTTGGCATGCTGAAGTGCTACTGATAATTAAAAGTTTCTTCTGGTACATTATTTGAATTCTTATTGCAATAATTTTCATAAAATGCCACTAGAATATTATGAGTCCAACTAATAAATAACTTTCAAGACAGCATAATTACATAGCTTCAAACGAAATTGTTGAGAAACTGTTGGAGTTTATGATATCAATATATGATGTATGCACATCAGTGTGTTTTATTGTAATTGAACTTTACTTCTATGGCATGCTATGAGCTTAGCTCAGTGGCTTCTTGACATGTGGGTTAATAGCAGGAGACTAATTTAGTTTTTCATAGCCTCAAACGAAATTGTTGAGGGACTGTTGGAGTATGATATGAATATATGATTTGTACACATTAGTGTGTTTTATTGTAATTGAACTATACTTCTACGGTATGCTAGGAACTTAGGTCGGTGGCTTCTTGACATGTGTGTTACTTGCAGCAGACGAGTTTAGTTTTTCAAGGGAGACTAATTTTTATTCAAAACCATGTGGTGCTTATATATAGGTATATATAGGTATAGGGTGAGGATCCTCTGTTCAGTTAGAACCTTCTTCATAGCCAATAACCGTATCAGATTTCAAAAGCTAAATTTCACATTTCAAGGATTCAATGTCATATCAAGGGTTCAGTTTCAGATTTTAAGGGCTCAATATCATATTCTAGGGCCTCAACCTCAAATTTCAATAGTTAAATATCAGATTTCAAAATACTAATCTCCGATTCATTACCGATTCACCCAAAAAAATTATGGTCATTTCTAAACTTCTACCATTACAGTTTGACCATCGTATTTCAAAACAGCAATGGTTACTTCTTATTTGGTGAAATCTTTCTTCTTATTAGGTGAAATATGAATTTGAGCTCTCCTTCTTCCTCTCCTTTCTTCTTCTTTTTCTTATTACATTGAAAATCAACATATATTTGATGTATTTATAGTTTGTAATTAACGTATCTGTACTTGTAGTTGAGAAAGATTGGGATTCATTATGTGTTAAGTATAGATAAGCTAATTAAAACTACAAGTGCATCAAATATTAGTATAACACAAGTACATTAATGTATATTATGTGTTAAGCGTAGATACACAAATGATATTTTTGTAAATATATATATACACAAGTACATCAAGTATATATATTTTTATATATTTACGAAGATATCATTAATGATCACATGCGTACCCCTTTAAGCATCTAATATACTGGTTTTTACGGTAAAAGCAGTTTTCAAGTGATCCTCAATTTATTAAATCCAAATCTGGTTCTGAATGTTTGAGGTGATGGCTTTCTAAGTTCCTGGCTATTCTATTGTATAAATTTAGTTTATTGTTCCTGTTTGGTTATCAGGTTCTTCAAGCAGTTAATCCAGTTAAGGATGATGAAGTTGTTCTTGGGCAGTATGATGGCTACAAAGATGATCCAACTGTTCCGAAGGGGTCAAACACGCCGACCTTTGCAACTGTAGTGTTGCGGATACACAACGAAAGATGGGAAGGTGTAACTTGTTAACCTCGTGTTTGTGGTTCGAAAAAAAGAAGAAAAAAAAATAGAAATAGAATTTTGCTATTTATTTGGAGTTAATTGCTTCGAATTGCTACTCGAATCGACCTAATAATTGATCACATAGCTCCAGTGTCACCCTTTGTATGGTACTCTGTTTCTTTGAGGCTCATCCATAACACATTGTTTCAAACAACATTTGGTATTGCAGGTGTTCCATTTATTCTGAAAGCCGGAAAAGCATTGAATTCAAGAAAAGCAGAAATCCGTGTTCAGTTCAAGGATGTCCCTGGTGATATTTTTAAATGTATGTTGTCTATTGACAATTTTCTATCATTGAAATATTTTCCTGCTTAAGTTAATGTATTGTTGTTTCTTATATTAATGGAAAGGGAGCTAGCAGTTTTGGCCTTACTTCCAAGTTGTAACCACTAAATTCAGAATCACATCTTTAATTTATAGTCTTCCATTCTTAGGTTTTGCATACTAGCTAGGCAGAATCTTTCAAGCAACTGTCACTCCATTGTAAATGCGCTAGATTTTAGCAATATCTGCATGCTCACTTTTTATGCGCCTTAAGTAATTTTTTCTATTTAGCCCTGTCATCGTCCTTAAGGACTATAATCCTGCCACTTCCAAATAAGAGAATAAACAAAATACAGAGTTGGTATAATTTTTATCCAAGTCATTCAACTCTCTCCAAGGCCTTGACAGGCATGGGTTCAACACTCACTTTCATCTTTGATCAGCACTGTGGTTTCCCATATCTGCTGGATCTTGCTATGTTTTGAGCTTCCTTTCTTCCTTTTAAATAGAACTATTGAGTTTTCCTTCCGGCATTTGGCTTCTGACCCCATATTATGGCAGGTTGACAAAATATTGAGTTCCATACATAATTAGCAAGCTGTCAGCCTGTTTGTGCTGCTTACTTGTATTTATCGTTATGGTTGAAAAAGAACCTCAAAGTCCATTATGTGCAATGAAGGCACATGCTCACCGCTCACCTAAGGCTGAGTGACTCACCAAGAACCATAGCAATTTCTTGATCTAAGTAGAGAAGTTGGCCATTAGGAAGACACCAATGAATGAATTGAGCAGGGATCCAAAATGGCTGATAACCATCATTATATATTGTACGTTTGATTACTAGATGGTTAATTCTTTCATTATCATTTCTAAATGGACTACTGAATATCAGCAATGAATTTCCCAGGTTTTGTAACCTATTTCCCACAGGAATCTAGTGGTTTTGTGGACACACTATCATTCAGGACTGACATAGATTACCGAACATCAAGATTTGGCTTTAACAGTCACAGAAATTTTTACATGCTCTTAATTTTCTTCCATTATTTTGACAAGTAATATTATGTTAAAGGTAAAAAAAGGTTACACCTAGTGCAGAAGGCTTCAGCCACAACAGGGTATTGGGAATATTTTTAATGCTGCACCTGGCACGTCCTTTTGTGGACTTGTGTAGTTGTGTATACATCTAACTATAGTAGGAAAAAAAAATTAAAAGAGAAAAGAAATATATATACTTCCTACGTAAACAAATTATTGCAACAAAGGGGCTTGACACGGACTCCAAAAGAAATTTATAAGTATGTTTAAGTTGGTAGATTAGTAAAAGTAGGAGAGAGAAATAAGATGAAGTTGTCCCCCTTAAATAAAGTTGGTATTTTATTGGTAGATTAGTAAAAGTATGAGAGAGAAATGAGTAAAAAGCTTACCAAATAGGGAAAGTTGGTATTTTGTTGCAAGAATTCAAAAACATCCCAAAATAGCAAACGTTGCAAGAATTCATTTACAGAGGAAGTATATAGTTCTAGGTTCATTTAGCCTTTGGTGGGAGCTCAATTCTCCCAAATACTCGCTGGCTATCAATCTAGTCATCATTTTCTCTCTTAATTTTCATCTTCTCCCTTAAATTAGTGCAGCTATGAAAGTTCATAACATATACCTGCTTTTCAGCTTCTATAGAACTTCAGAACTCTCTGCCTTGACCTTTACTTTGATGGTTGGGGTACGTGAGGTCGTGAGGTATTTGTTTTCAGCATTACCTATAGTGTTGTAATACTAATTGAACATTGATAATTAGTGCTTTTGTTTGAGCCAATTCTTATAATATGCATGATTTTGTTTTGTCTCTGCTAAGTCTGCTATGAAGTTACCCAATAGCAATGTCTAAATTGCATGCCTTGGGAAATTGGGTGAGTGAAACTGACCTACTTCTCTGCCTTTTCGCCTTTTTTACCACTATATCTTAAATGCATGAATTTTCTGCCTCCTCAAACACAATAAGGCAATTTTTTCATAGAAAAGAAAACAATTTTTTGTTGAAGTCCAATTTTTGGCTCTGCAGAAAGTGAACCGTCTCAGATCCTTGCTTGTTTGTTATGTGCAACGCCAATCATATGGGGTCTCATTTCCCTATTATTCTTTTTTTAGGTGAATCGTTGTTCCGTGACACTTTTCTTACATGATGAGCATTGTTTTATGACACTATCTAAGAGCAGCTTATGTTCAGAATAGGTTTAGAAACACTATTATTTTGGAAGTGTAATCTTTATGTTTTCCTTATGTTAGGATGGGTAATAAGTCTAACCTTATTGAGCACTCCTCATAAAGACAGAATTACTTGCTGGTCTTTCCATGCTGTAAAATCTTGTATTTTTCTGATCTATATAGCGGTGGTCCTCATCAATACAATGTTATTACTTCAGTATACTTTCTTTCCTTTGAAATTATCTTCGGAATCTTCTAACCCGATGCTGCTGTCTCTCTTGTAATATTTTTGAATGCATCATCTTATTCAGGTAAAAAGCAAGGACGAAATGAATTTGTGATGCGGCTACAACCTTCTGAGGCAATATATATGAAACTTACGGTATGTGAGGGACAATTTTATACGGTCCATTTCCATGAATGTATTTGCAGGTGGGGATATTTTATTATTAAAATAGTGATAAGTGATGAGGAATTCAATACCCAATTACCCATGAAGGTTGCTTTATCAATGTAGAGTATTTCACTGTTCCTCAAATGATCTTTCAGTCGTCAGACCTCTGAACAAATCTATGATTATAATGGACTTCTCTGTACCCTATCTCAATAAATACATGAAACCTTCTCATGGAGAGTTATGCTATATGCTTATTTGTGAGAAACTTTTTTTGTTGACCTTGGTCTGCTTTTTTACTTTTACATGTTTACAATCAAGACTGGGAATCTAACTAATATTTTGAGTACCCTAGTATTAACCGAAGACAAGGGAGCTTTATATAGATGAGAATGATAATGACTTAAGTTTTCATATTTAGATGAAGCTCTCGTGCCTTGGCAGTTACATGTTTAATCCAAAACATGTAGCAGCATCACTTTTCTTGATAACAGCATGGCTATTTCCTTTTCTACATATTTGTCAACATACCTTGCGCTCTTTCGTAAGAATAGCATGCTTTGATGTTTGTTGTAAAAATTCTGGGATTATCTCATTTGAACTAGTATACCAGTGTGCACCTGTTAAAAAACTGGGTTATCAATTTATCATGTAGAATGTCCCTCATTTTAACACACTGACCTTCTTTTCTTATTTGTTATTTCATCACCATCCACAGGTGAAGCAGCCAGGGTTGGAGATGTCAACTGTGCAAAGTGAACTGGATTTGTCGTACAAGCAGCGCTATCAGGGAGTTGTTATTCCAGAAGCCTATGAACGTTTGATTTTGGATACGTAAGAGCTCTTAATCATGAATTAGAGGCTTAGTGCATTTAATAATGTTTATATTTTTTTGGCTGAGCATTTGAGAAACACAAAACATTTGGTCTTTGTGGACTTCACCAAAAGTTTGTTTGGTATATCAAATATGTCTTGTGTTCGAATTTGTGGTAAATGGGTCTGGTGTGTGTCGGAAGTGGAGGGAATGTAGGATTTATTTAGTAAGACATAAATATTATAAGTAGGGCATAAAAAAAACATTACACATAGATTCATGTCACAATGGAATCATACAAAATAATGGTCATTTGTTCAATGGAGACGCAAAATCCCATCAGTAATACTTTTTGGAGATAGGCTTTTGGTCAAAAACCCTTGTACCTTTTGTTTTTCCATTTCAACAATTTTATGGATTATTACTAACATGGATGATGATCCTCCCACTTTACTCCACAGAATCAGAGGCGACCAACAGCATTTTGTTCGCAGGGATGAGCTTAAGGCAAGAAAGATTGAGCATAAATTTTCTTCATTCCGTGTTAATTTCTTTTTTTTTAATGACATGATTCACAAATTTAATTGTTATAGCTTGTTTAAGTATCTAAATTGAAGCCTAATTCTGTTACAGGCTGCATGGGAGATCTTTACTCCTCTTCTACATAGAATTGATGAGGGACTGCTGAAGTGCATTCCATATAAGCCAGGAACTCGAGGCCCAGCTGAGGCTGATGCGTTACTCGAAAATGCTGGCTATGTTCAAACTCATGGCTATATCTGGATTCCACCCACTTTATAGGAATGTAGGTACTCTATTACAGATTATACGCAGCAATCACCGGTGTGTGTTATATGATTTGTATTCTCTTGTCCGACAGCAACTTTGCCCCAATATTCTGGGGCTCTCATCCTTCGGTTTATTGTGGTCTACGGCAATTACTTTCAATAAACTTTGATATAGTCTTGTTGAGGCTTCGGGTATATCCGTATATGTTGAAAATCACATTGAGACTACTAGTAGTCTCTAAAGATGTTATTTGTAAATTTGAGATAATGAGTGATGTAAACACAATTTCTGATATTATAGAAACTACAGCTTACAGTTAAGTACCCCTCAAGTCCAATTATTAGTTATCATATTATGCGATTAGGTATGACTGAATTAATTAGCAATTGATTTGGACTTTGTAAAATTAAACAGAATTTTAACTATTTTTTCAATCACTCCTGAAAGCAAGAATATGTCAATATGATCTTGAATCACTCCAAAATGAGTATTCAATTGAATGGACTCAAAATTATTTGTTTCATATTTGGATTCAAAATTTCAAAGTCCAAAGTATTTTGGTAAAGTCCAATCCAATCCATCCGACATCAAACAAATTTGACATCTAGTTTCAATGTCCGACTTCGACATTAAATTAAACAATTATTTTATTAATGAAATCAAATAGATACCTAATGTTACATTAAAATTATTTTGTATATTATTACTAATACAAAGTTAAATATTATATCTTAATCAAATTCATGACTAATACCATATATTTTTAAAAACATAGTTAAATTTAATTAAATACAACTTAGAAATATAAAAACAAATTGATTTCATGTCAAATTCGAATTAATTTGTCAACTTAAGAAAAGGGAAAGGAAACAACTAAACATAGCATAAGTTGCTCATTTGTTTCCTCATATAGATAATATTAATTCTTCCATTTTTAAATGTCTGTTACATTTGTTCTTTGCACAATTACAAATTTCCTCTAATTTTTCATTTACTAATTTAGTTGTTAAGTGTTAACTACATTAATTATAAGTGAAAGTATTGTGTCGGACGGTCCGACGGTCGGACCGTCCTCCGCATGTAATTTTTGTCAAATTACGACTTGAACTAGGTTTAACATATATGTGTCCATGTTCAACATATGTGTTCAGGTGTAACAATATGTGTCCAGGTTTAACAAATTTTTACCAGGTTTACAAATGTGTCCAAGTTTACAAATAGATGTCCAGGTTTAACAATATGTGTTCAGGTAAAACAGACATGTGTTAAGGTTTAACAATATGTTTGCAGCTTAAATAAGATTTCACCAGGTTTACAAATATGTGTCCAAGTTAAACAATATGTGTCCAGGTTTAACATATATGTGTCCACGTTCAACTATATGTGTCCAGGTGTAACAATATGTGACCAGGTTTAACACATTTTCACCAGGTTTACAAATGTGTCTAGGTTTACAAATAGATGTCCAAGTTTAATAATATGTGTCCAGGTTTAACAATAAGTATCAGGTTTAATATAATATGTGTCTAGCTTAAACAAGTTTGAGCAGGTTTACAAATGTGTTCATGTTTAAAAATATGTGTCCAGGTTTAACAAATATGTGTCCAGGTTCAATAATATGTGTCCAGGTGTAACTATATGTATCTAAGTTTAACAAATTTTCACCAGGTTTACAAATAGATGTCCATGTTTAACAATATGTGTCCAGGTTTAACAATATGTATCCAGGTTAAAGAAGTTTAAACCAGGTTACAAATATGTGTACAGGTTTACAAATATGTGTCCAGATTTAACAAATGTGAGTCCATGTTTAACAACATGTGTACAGGTTAAAATACATATATGTCTAGGTTGAACAATATGTGTCCAACTCTAGTTGGACTCGTCTGACAGTAATATTACTGTCAGACGAGTCTGGCACAATACCTTCTCAAATTATAATTATCAAGTAGTTTTTTCATACATCATCAAATCTTCCAAAAGTTGAATTTAATTTTGGAAAAATTACTTTTAAAGTTATGAACTATGACCGTCCCAATTTTAAAGGTATTAATTGAACTTTCGATTATTTCTGAATAATATGAACTATGAACTACACTTATAATTAGTGATATTAATTAATGGGTAACAAGCTATTAAGGGGAATTTGTATGACTATGTCAGTGTTTGCTTATAGCCATTAGGTTTTTTTTTTCTTTACAAATTCTTATATATACCCATTTCTCTTTTTTCTCCCATTTTCTCTTTCTTCGGTCCCTATTTTTCTATCTTCTACCTTTCTCTTCTTCTTCTCCATTTTATAGTGTAGCTCATTCTTTCACTAAATTTTGCCTTTTAAGACTGGTTGATTGGTCGAGCTCTGTAAACGGGAGATACATGAAGGAATCATTCCAGATCCTAATGTAGATGCATATCTCTATTGTATAAGGGAAGGGGTGAGGTCGCAACGGTGTCTTTTTGCAATTCCAAAAGCCTTTATTATCTACTAATTAAAATGCCGAGTCAACTCCATTGCCTTCAATGAGGAGTTTTATACGAATGTTGATAGATCTTGATCACACTTCAACTCATAGATTTAATAGGATTTTTATTAGCATTGATTTTACATTAAATAAATTGTAATGGTAGTAATAGTATTATTTTAGGCGCGTAATTTAAGTTGTAATTGAGCCTAAACTTAAAGTAGCCAATGGGCTTGTTTGTATGTAGTAGTAGGAGGAGAGAACTCATTAGCCTAGCCGACCTAGTGCAAGACTCTAGGTTGAGCTCTAAATTCTATATATAGGAGTGTTTTTAGTCATTTGAAGAGTGGTGTTCTGAATAAAAAAAAATAGCCTTGTGCTTAAGGAGTTTGTCTCTTTTGTATGATTTATACTCCAACCCCTAGTAAGTCTAGTGTGTCATAGGGCTTTCTAAGATTCAAGATCCTTAGCGGCCCTTTGGATGCTTGAAGATCCTTTGATGGGAGTGTGTGTCACCAAAACCAAAGTTACATTCAATGTGTTCATCTTTTCACAATCATATCATACAAAATTCAGAAATTCAATCTATCCAAACCTTCAAAGATCCTTCAAAAACTTAAATATTGTGTTTGGTGTTGTTCCCCCTACATAAGACCCTCAATTACGCGTCAAATTGGTATCAAGAGCCTGGTTTCGAAGCTTTGAAGATTGGTTGAAGATTGGCGTGCCATTTGGTGGGTTTTTCCAGAAACGTATATGAACTTCAAACGATTGGTTATAGGTGATTTCTAAGTCTTTTTGTGTCATTTTTTTTGGTGTAGTTTTATTTTTCTTTCTAGTATTTTTCATAATTTTTTGTAGAATTTTTAGAATTGTTTTGGAGTCTGTAAAAGGCTAAAACTAGAGAGTGCCCAGATTTACTTCGAATCTGAACACTTAAAAGTTGAAGGCCAATGTAGATTGAGTAGTTCGTATTTTTAGGCGATTCATTTTTTGTTATAATATAAATAGATTGAAATTGGTTGAGTCGAAATTTGGTTGTATTTTGAGTAGTTTCGAGTTGTAGAAAATTCGTCGAAGTTAGAGTTCATGCACACCTCCAATGAAGAATTGAAGAGCATATTATGGGAGGCATGCCTTCATCCTAAGTTGGTGCCAATTTATTCTAGTTTCTTGTCCTAAAATTTGGGAAAGAATAGAGTACGTTTGATACCATCTTGAAGGTTATAAGGAAAGGTGGTCAAAATTTCATACTCACTGAGCAGTTGGTAAGTTTGCTTAACTATGGGCAAACTACTTCAAATTTTTGATTGATTCTTTGTGCATTAGTTTCTTAAAACATTGGGGATACTAATCTGAAAGTTAAGTAAAAAATAATCAAACACGAAGTTTTGGTGAATTTTATAACATGGCAGCAGAATTTGAGTCTAAACTAGACAGATTTATGGATGCCATCAATTCATTCAAGTTAGAACAACAAAAGATTTCTAATGAACAACAAAGGATGAAAATGAAGTTTGATTTATTGAATGGTTTTTTCACATAAGAAACAAAATAACGGATGTTATGATACTTTTCGTTATTGTAAGAAAGGTGAAAAAAGAAAAAGTTGTTCAAAATGTCAAGGGTTTGGACATATTGCTCATGAATATGTAAACAAAAAATTCATTTCATTAGAAGAATACAATGAGATGGAATGTATTGAAGAATTGTATGAAGTAGTAGTCATAGAAGAGGAAGTTTCATTTATTCAATCCAATGAATTTGGTTCTAACCATGCTGCCATCGATGAAATAAAAGATTCTCCATGCAATGATTTGGTTCTCGGAGACAAATTGGTTGACAAGAATGTTTCTAATAAGGAAATAATTTATGAGACTCGTCCTTTGGGGGAAGAAAAAATGATAACCTTGAATTTGAAGGAGTAAAGTCGGATTCGCCATTAGCTTTTGATGAGATGTCAGAAATTGTTCATGAGATAGAGTATATCGAGTCCACTCCAATGTCTATTCTTGAGTTGGCTTTTAATGATAATAGTGGTCATGAAATAAAGAAAGTTGTAAATGAAGAAAGGCAAGGAACATTTACTTTTATGGATTTGTAATTTTTCTAGAGCAAGTAACAATTGAGAATGACCAACAACTAAAAGAATGCTTTCATAAGTTTCGTGATGTGTTTCACATAAAGGTTTATTATGATGATGATGATAGTGACTTTGCTACTAGTTTAAAGTTCGCCACCAAAGATTTAAATGTACATTATGTATTTCCACAAGAGCTACTATAAGATTTACTACCACAACTTGAGTTTGATGACTTGGTAAGAAGAATTTGGTTGATCTCTTGGTCTTACAACACTTGGGACAAGTGTTCTTTCAAGAGGGGGAGTATGATACAGATGTTGATAGATCTTGATCACACTTCTACGTACTCATAGATTTAATAGGATTTTATTAGCATTGATTTTGCATTAAATAAATTGTAATGTTAGTAGTAGTATTATTTTGGCGTGTAGTTTAAGTTGTAATTGGGCCTAAACTTAAAGTAGTCAATGGGCTTGTTTGTATGTAGCAGTAGGAGGAGAGAACTCCTTAGCCTAGTCGACCTAGGCGACGATTCTAGGAGGAGCTTCTATACTCTATATATAGGAGTGTTTGTAGTCTTTTGAAGAGTGGTGTTGTTAATGAAAAAAAATTAGCCTTGTGCTAAAGGAGTTTGTCTCTTTTGGATGGTTTGTAGTAAGTCAAGTGTGTGTCATAGGGCTTTTGAGGATTCAAGAACCTTAGTGGTGTATCCCTTTGGATAATTGAAGATCCTTTGGTGGGAGTGTGTGTCATCAAAACCAAAGTTACATTCAATGTGTTCATCTTTTCACAATCATATCATACAAAATTCTGAAATTCAACCTATTCAAACCTTCTAAGATCCTTCCAAAACTTAAATATTGACATATTGTTTTTGGTGTTGTTTACCCAACATTAGACCCTCCAAACACGCATCAGAGTTCATTCAGGAATGGTCTAAACTTGAGAGGTTGCCTACCTGTCAAAGATCAAGGATACTTTTGCTTGATGACTATGATGGCAAAAGCACTATTAGTGTCAATGGAAAACAGATGATTGATCTCTCCATGCTTGGACCTCTAGAGTCTAGACTAACGTGTTTTCATCGAGAAACTCATCAAACAAATGGAGAAGAAGAAGAAGAAAAATAAACTGGGAAAAGAAAGAGAAAATGGGTGTTATTTAGAATTTTTTTGCCCTAATATTGTCAGCAAGCTTGTCAATTCCCAAAATGCAGCTTCTAATTTTTTTTTCCCAATTTATCGTCCACGTAGAGGGTTCAATGAAACATTTTTTTTTCTATGGACCGAATAAACAGCTACTACCAGTAGCTTTCATTAAGAAAACTGCTACTGGTAGTAGCAGTTTCCATTAGTTAATAAAATATGACGTTGTTCTTCTCAGTTGCTCGATACATAGCAAAAAAGGATAACACTTCTCTTCCCAGCACCACTCCACTCTCGACTGCCCACTCCACCACTTCGTTCAACCGCCATCGTTCTACCCACGCCGTTCTAACGCTGTCGTTCAGCCGTCGTTCTGCCACTACCTCCGCCAGTCGTCGTCCTTAAGGTATTTTCCTTTGTCTTTTTTTTAAAAAGTTTTTGCATATATGAAATTTGATTTGATGAAACACCTATGAATTGTCATATTGATAATGGATGACCTAAATGTGTTATTAATGGATTTTGATTTAATTTTGTTGTTGTGAAGAAGAATTAGTTGTTGAATTTTATGTTACATATGTAATTTTAGAGTGTATGTCAAGTGTTTGATGAAATGCTTATATTTAATTTTGTAAGTAGCATTTCTTGATGGAATTCCTTTGAATTGTTATGTTGATAATATATGACCTAAATGATTTTATTAATGCATTTTGATTTGATTTTGTTGTTGTGAAGTAGAATTAGTTATTAAATTGTATGTTGTATATGTAATTTAGAGTGTATGCCAAGTGTTCGATGAAATGCTTTTGTGAATTATATGTTGCATTGTTATCAATTTCCCATTACTATATTTGTCCATGGTTAATTGTACGTTAACTAGCTTTTGTTGACTTAAATCTTTTACTTTGTTTGTTAGAACATGAATTCTCCCACTTGTTTGTATGTTCTTATTGGGGAGGGGATTTGGTACAAACCAATGGTGATTTAGGGTGTGTTCTCTTCATCTTAAAAAAATAAGTTTCAGTTTTAATAAATTCAGATAAGTTTTAATAAGTTCCAATAAGATCTAATAAGTTTTAATAAGTTCTAACCAGGTTTAGGTTATTTTTTTAATTATTGATTGAATAAAATTAATTAAATTAATCTGCAACATAAACGAATTTTATTCTACCATTCTTGTTTTATAAATTTTTTTAGAGACACCAATAAGAATGACGATAGATTTAAAATAATTCTCAATTCTAGTACTAATTAAAATTAAATAAAATTCCCTTGAATAAAAATCCACATCAATACATTGCTTCAGATTCATCATCGTAATACTTATTTTTACCTTCAATATCATTTTCTTCATCGAGCATATTTTCTTCACGTACAATTTGCCATATCTCATCTGTAATATTTATACGAACAACTTTCATTACCTTTAGTCGTTCGCCATCAGTTAAATTTACATCAGCTCGTGGTTGTACATTTTCAACAACTTGCGAAATCGAAATTAAAGAAAATTGGATATGTAGATAAGTTATTATTGTAATTGATAATATTAATTAATAATGGGTTTGAAAAAAGAGATACTAATTATTACTGCCTCCTTGAACGTAATTCAACAATAAAAAAAAAAAATTCAAATGTATAAAATATTGCTTTTTTGGATTATTATTATTATTATTGTTATTTTTTTTTTATTATTATTATTATTATTATTATTATTATTATTATTATTATAAATATCATAAACTAAAAGTCAAAATGTCTACAAGAAAATAGTGGGAAGCCTAGCTACAACAAAACCAATACGAGTGAAGATGTGAGCAGCAGCTCGCGCGCCAATTTCATGCGCTCTGGAAAACATTTGAATCCGCTTCAGCAGTGCAACAACATCCTCCTCGAATTCGCCAAAAGTAGAGAAAGAAAAAGGAAGGAAACCATACCCCGGAGTAGCACACCGATCTGCATACTTACCCCATTTGCGAGAAGCCGCATGTAGTAGTAGTAGTAGTAGTAGTAGTAGTAGTAGTGGTTCATGCTATATCAGCTAAAGGATTTGATCATTATCATATTGTAATCTCTAGCCTTACTGTAATATCTCTAGCCTTATTCTTTCCTAAGTGTATATTTTGTAGCTCATATATATATATATACTCCTAGTAGCTTAGCTTATATATGCTTAACATAATACAATATAATTCTTCTCTCCTAATTACTTTATCATTTACAATGCTCACGACACTATATTGCAATGTTCACGAAACTATATAGCAATGTTCACGGCACTATATTGCAATATTCACCCGATTTTATATTACAATGTTCACGGCATAAGACACCTATATATTAGATTATTACTCGTTGCAATATTAGCAAACTTACGATTTACAATATTCATGATATTATATTGTAATGTTTGACATAAGAGACACCATATATGAAGTATTAGATTATTATTTGGTGAAATGTTCATCATTTTGAACAGAATATTCACCAGACCAATGTTCATTATTTTGTACAGATTGTGTACCAGGACCAATGTTCATCATTATCAACAGAATGTTCACCATGACCACAAACAGTTGGCTGGTCCCAGGTGCAACCATTACTGGGGGTGTTTGGTTGGCTCTTTTATAATGGTATGAAATGGTATGACATCCATTTTCTAATATTTGGTTGCGAATTTTTTATGTTGGAACATTTATGACTAAATGGGCTTGGTTATATGATCTAGGGAAAAAGAAGTTAGGCAAATAGAGACTACGAGTCCAACGGGTACCTCGCGACTCACGAGGACCCGTCGTGACTCGTGAAAAGTTTCTGGAAGAAACAAAGTCACGAGCCACGAGACAGAAGAATGTCGCGACTTGCGAGCCCAAGTCGCGACTTCTTCTTCGCGACTCGCGGTTTGCTTCTGTAAGAATACGAGCAGTTTTTCGTTTTCTTGTATACTTTAGCCTAGGATGCTTATACGTATTAAATATGTGTTAGAGACTTCATTGCTGTATTAAACATGTTTAAAGAGGATTTAAAATCAGAACTTGAAGGTTGCCTAGTGAATGACATCTTCAAGGGTGTTAATTGTACATAATCAATCACCATAATTCTGATTTTATGGTGCTTTAATGGGGTGTTTGTTCGGCTTTTGGAGCTGATTCTTCTTGCCTCATATGCCTATAAATAGGCTTGCTTAGTCCATAGTTGGAGTACACAAAAATATTAAGAAATTTCTACACCTCTGTAGACACCTAAATGTGTCTCCCCAATGTAGAGACTAATGATGAACGTACCATATTGCCAAAAGATACAACTAAGGGAAATTGACGATGAAAATGCACAATATACCAAAACCAATTGCCCAAACCGTGTTTAAAGTGCCTTGGAAGCAAATGTTAGGTTTTGCAATGATTACGGGATTTATTCGTAATTTTTCTCATTTTTAGATATTTTTTTATATTTTTTGCATGCATTTCTCAATGTTTTATATTCATAAAAAAATAATAAAAATGTATTTTTGCATCACAAAATATTTTTAAAAATCATAAAAATAATTTTATAATTTATTCATATTTTTCTATATTTTTTATCATATTTTTAGAGCTTTTTATGGATTTTTTAGGATTTTTGCATGCTTGGGGGCATTTTCGTCATTTCCGAATGTTGAAAATTGTTCCGCAAAGCATATTAGTGTTTTTCATACTTTTCATAATTTTTCACAATTTTTAATAATTTTTCTGTAATTTTTTAGAGCTTCTGGAGATTTCTAGAACATTCCGGGACATCCCGAAGCATCCCGGGACACCCCGGAATATTCCGGAATATTAAAATATTGCAGAATATTTCGTAATCACATAAAATCAGATCATGATCCTGAAAATCGCGCAAAATCGCCAAAAACGTCTACGGAAGCATCCGGAAGTGGCCAGGCCTGCGCCTAGATGCAGGGGGCTGCGCCCAGACGCAGGTGGGCTGCGTCTGGGCGCAGCTCTGGTCCTCCCTCGGGCTTCGTTGCAGCTTCTGGCCTATAAATACGAGTCCTTCCAAGCGTTTTAGGATACACCAACACACACCAATACCACGAACCACCCTTCTACATTGCATACTTACATCCTATACTGTTCTCTTCCATCAAACATCTCTCAAAACATCATCAAATACATCACAAAACATCAACTCAATCAACTTTAAACAAGCACATTGCATTCATCATCGTTGATCCTTCCTTGGTTGTTTGATCAAGGCATTATTAGGTACATCTTTCTGAAGTCTCTACTTATTTTCTATTCATTTATATATGATGATTAATGACATGATTTATGATAATGGTTAATATCGCAAAAAATTTGAATTATTCATGTGAATTCTAATGTCCAAATCAATATTTATCATAATAACTTTTTTGTCTCATAATTGTCGTTTTATAACCCGATTGGCTATGATCTGTGATTTTTCAATATGAACGTATAATGAGTTTGATTCATTCACGTATCTTGTATAATCATACATAAACTTTGATTCATATATATTTATTTATTTTCATAATTCAGGACAAAAATAATTTAGTTTTGGTTATCATTCAATTCATAATGCGATCTATACAACATGGTCTTTCTCGTTCAAATTTCGTGTTACAAAACGATCGCTAAATTTTCATAGATCTGTAAATATATATTATTTTTATTATAAATAAACTGATAATATTTTCATATATTTTGAATATTTTCGATTTATCAATTAAATTGCATATTGTAAATAATAATATATTCATATAATAGTCCTGAATTAGTGTAAATAAATAGATCTGGTTTAATTCATTTTATTGCCGAGTCAAATGTATAGATCTGGCCCAACGGGTAATAAAACTGGCAATTGACGTCATTAATATTAATATGATGAACGTTTTTAATCATTGGAATTCACTTTGAATTATATTTATTGTGTATAAATCTGTATATTTTTTTTTATAATTTTTATTGTAATCATTGTCATTAATCATCATAATTATTACTACTAACCTAACAGCACATCAAACCACTTTTCCTGAAATACACTTTGAACCTGCACATATTTATTTTTATTTGTATTTTATTATTTTCATGCTTTTATTGCTTTTATTTATTTATTTTATTTCGTATTTTGTTCTTGTTTTATTTGATTTTTTATTTTCTTAGGATTTTAATACGGACTTAATTCCAAGTGGTCACATAATTAGTCGTAATCTGCAAATAATTCAAACGCACCTAGCTAGTAATATACGCTATTTAGGATATAATATGGGATATCTTTGAATTCGGGAATAATAACAGTACGACCACAAAAAGAGACCTAGTAGAGACCGCTTACAGGCGGGTGGACCCAATGCACGATTGGCCCGTAACCTGTCCCCGAACCCATACTCTGGTGCACGACCATATGGGGTTGATTGCTCCTGGCTTTCAGTACTTCTTCGGTGTCCGTGGACCGTATAAAACGCACGGTGGCGACTCCTACTAGTCCGTATTCACATACGGCGTTAACGAGCATTCAAACAACTCGTGAGACGTAGGTGGCCGGGTAAAACGACCCCTACAACCTCATACAACTTGCTAGCACTTAGTATTCTCTTGCAATTTATACTAAGTGTGTTCTAAACACATAACAAACACAAAGTTTTTTTAAGGTATACTCTAAAGATCATATAGAGTATACAATTTTCTCCATTGTATCTCACTAAACATTTCGTGGTAATCCGGTGATCTAAAGGGGCGAATTAGTTTAGAAGGAAAGTGTAGATTTCACGCCTTGGAGGGTTACATCAACAATTTCCAATCAATATTTCTAACATTTTATACCGTAGAGTGAGTAACATTAGGTTTCTAACTCCATTCCACCCCCCTATAATCTCATACTCCCCTTACCCCTAAGTTTCTCATCCCACTCTACCTAAGTATCAAATTTAAACTAAACCAAACAACTTTAGTGTGGTATGGGGTTTGGAATCCATATCACCCTAGTATGCAT
The DNA here is from genome assembly GCA_951394345.1 of Salicornia ramosissima. NCBI lineage: Eukaryota > Viridiplantae > Streptophyta > Magnoliopsida > Caryophyllales > Amaranthaceae > Salicornia > Salicornia ramosissima. The sequence goes on along the minus strand of OX596235.1, from coordinate 47,462,965 downwards.
TTACATTTGACAGACCAAGAACGCAAAAAAGAGATGAAAGTTGTTCGTGATAAAATTACTAATGAAATATGGTTGGATGTTTGTCAAGGAAACTTGTTTTTTAAGGTTGATGATATACAAGACGAACATCAGGAGCTTTGACGTAAATTAGTTTCATGTTAATTATATTTTCATAATATGTAAAACATCATGTATTAACTTTTGAATACCAGGACTTCATATTCACATCTTGAATTAATTTTTATGTAATAATTGTGGCGAAACTTATTAGACCTAATCTGATTATAACTTATTAGGGTTAACCTGATTATAACTTATTAAGCTAGACCTTATCTGATTATAACTTATTAGACCTGACTTATTCAAAACTCATAAGTTTTTTTTTTTTTTTTGTTTTGAATTGAAAACTCATAAGTTTTGAGAAGTGATGAAATAAGTTGAAAAGAATGTATTCCCTTAGTAAACCAAACATGCCCTTCTTGCAATTTTTGTGTTTCAATTTTAACACTTTGAAAAAAAAAATATTCAACCCTAGCGCAGCGGATTCCATCTCTCTGTTTCTTTCACCCTCTCCCCCTCCTCTTTTCTCCTTTTCTCTGTCGAACTAACTGTGACTGGGTTGGACGTGGTTTTTGTGGTGCCTTTCCTCCATTAAAGCAAGCAGAGCTTTTGAGGTAAGATTGTTTTTCCTGTAGAATCGATTATACAATGGTGTTGGGTTGGCTTTTTCTAGTCTGGTCTGGGTTATATATATCTGGGAAGTTCATGCTTTGCTGCGTAATTTATTTTATAGAATGAATTTCCAATCGAATGTTGTTGATTGACTATGTATGTGCTGTGCTGTAGACTAAAAAAATGGAGGTTTTCTTCCTGAAACCAGGGCTTCCGCCTCTCTTGCCCTGGGTCAGGGACGGGCCTGAATACAATGAGTGAAGTTTATGCTGACTAATTTGACTGCTAAAGTTTTAAGTGAAGGAGAATTTCCAGTGGAAATTTGTGACTAATGTGCTGTAGAATTTTGTTTATATTATCTCTTCCATGTTAGTATCAACTTTGAACATGGAGTTTTTCTCCCTGGGTCCAAGGCCGCCCCTCCTGCCCTGGCTGAGGAACTGGCCTGGTTTGACTGCTTTTGCATGATTAGCTTCCATTTATTATTTTGTATTTTCCTTGCAATGAAAATGTATGCTCTGTAAAATTTGAGCTTTTTTTTAATTAGAAATTTTTGGTGTGTAGGATAACTCTGAGATGAGTGAACCAGAATCTAGTGGAAGGAGTACCTCTGAAGATGAGGTACATGGTAATTCCCCTAATTCATATTTTAGTAAAATTGGTATCTTTCATTCTTTACCTTAGAATCTGTTTTTTTTTTTTTTTTATCCATTTTTTTTTTTTTGGTTGGCTATGTACAATTTAGCTTGTTTTTGAATTTGGGGTCGATTTAATCAATATAGGTGATGTCTCATCCAAGGGCGCTATTCAAGTTCAGGGCTACGATGATTCGAATACAAGTGGCAGTGATGATACTGACTCTTATCATTCTGTTGAAGAAAGCGATTCATCTGAAGATGAGGTTTGAAAGAGTGTTTTCACTTAATGTAGTGGCATTTGATTTTTTTTATTTTTTTATCCATTTTTATGATTGGTTTTCCCCCACTTATATTTTTTGAATTCACAGGTTGCTCCTCGAAATACAATTGGCGATGTTCCTCTGGAGTTCTACAAAGATGAGGAACATATTGGGTATGATGTTACCGGAAAGAAGATTAAGAAAAAGGAGAGGAAAGATCAACTTACAAAGTTTCTAGCTAATGTTGATGATAAAAAAGCCTGGTACATGCTCAAACTCGTTCTTTGTGTGCTTATTTTTTTTGTCTTATGAATGCCTCTTTTAGAGTCGTGCCTCCCAATATTTTTATCTTCATTTTTCCTGATTATTCCCCTTTCGTTGGGAATTTAATATGTGTTTGTTAGAATCTCATAGTTAGAGCTTGCTCTTGGATGGAGAGCTACCTCTAGCCTTTCAAAATTCAAATATCTTCTTGGGCACACTTTGAATACTTTATTGAGATTTCTGATAATCTGATGCTTGTCAAGTTGTTGACATAGCATTAGCTTGGTACTAACCCAAAACTTGGGTTTACACTTTGGAAGAACAAAGTTTTAAAGTTGATTGAGAAAATTCATCATTAGTTTCAGCTATTATCGTTTACGTTAATGAACCCTAGAATAGAAATTGTAGGAACATATTGTGACTCTACTTTTAGTTCTATTTCCATCAACTGGTGGTGAGTTTCAAGAAAGAGATGCACTTAAGAGGTTGCTGATGGGTAGGCAACAGGTTATGTTTTTGTTGTGCTCACTTCCTAATCTCCAATTGTTTGGATAAAGGTTTTTTTTCAGGGATTGCTTTGCCAATCTTCAATTCAGACGTTTAATTTGCAATACATTGAGAGATTCGAACTCTTGACCTGGAAATTCACAGCCAAAAGTCGAGCACCATTGAAGAACACACTAGCAGCAATCAAATAATTGGACTATGAATATGCGAATATTAAGGAAGAATTGATTAATATGGAATGATAAGCTCGGAATGTTTAATGTAAAAGATAGTTAGCAACTTTAGGTTGCAAATTTGCAATTCTCCACAAGTCTCAAAATGCCCAAATTTACCAAAACAATTCTCTGATGCCCCTACAATCCTCTCCCTCCTACTACTTATACTACATTCTTAATTGCTATTTGTCCCTATTCAATTACAATTGTACAAGATCAAAAAAGCTGAAATATGATCAACCACTAGCTAAAGGTCAACATAAAGGTAAACAAAACAAACAAAATAACAGTAATAAAGTTCTGAAATTAATGAAAATTCTTAAAACTGATTTAACTGCTTGATTCATTGCATAATTTAGCTCCAGTAGATTCAAATTAGAACTCTACATGCAAGAGCCATTGATGTAATTCAATATAAAACTTGTATCACCCTTTGCCCATAAAAAAGCTTGTAGCAAGTCTTATCATTGTATTTAAAATAACATAGCCACATAGACATATGTGAGGGGTTTGGTGGTCATTGAGAAAGCCTTAAGGAGTAGTAGGGTTCAGGTTAGTCCTTACAACCTTCTTATGGACTAGTGTTGGAACATTTTTATTACCTTGTGGAACATTTTTATATTGGCCTTGTTTGTTTCTAGCTTTAGAGGTATCTTTTAGACTTTTTGATTGAGTCAAAACTTGTAGTGATTGGCTAGAGCTTTAAAACTATTAGGTGATAGCTAGCGGCTAGAGCTAAGTATGCCAAATATACCCTTCACATTTCAAAATCTCAATTATGCAGTCATGCTGAGGATGTTGTAATCCATAGAGATAGAATGAGTGACAAACTAGTGCCCGACATAATTGTATGTGTAATTGTTTATGTTCTCAATTCTGATTGTGAGATCTGCAGTAGCTTTTCTCCTGCATGCAGACTTCCATTCCATGAATTATATTTTGTTTCCCGATTGAGTCTAAAACAGCTTGAATCTCCTAGCTTCTGCTATATGATAAAAGAGATCAGACCTTTTTCTTGAACTTGCCTTTTCTGTTCAGTAGCAATGTGAATTTCTGGCATTATACCCTCCATAGGTGATTAGGTGTCATGGGATATTTATTTGGTGGTTTCTTTAGTGTTATCCACACTTCTCAGAGATCTATTCTTCTTACCTGTGTCTATGTCATATTGTTGTCCGCTGTGTTGAATCAAGTTGTTTGTCCGTTGTTCAAATATACTCTCTTCGTATCGATTTAATTGCAACAAATGGGTTAGCACGGTTTCCTAGGGACTTTCTTAAAGTAAGGTTGAGAGAATGTTGAAGGCTAAAATGTGAGAGAGAAAAAAAGATGTATACGCAAAAAAAGAAAAAAAAGAAAAAAAGATGTATAAAGTACTTTTAGAAAATGTATAAGATTTATGAGGGTATATGTTTGTTTATGTTTTTAAGTTAGTGTTACTTTTGTCATTTTAGGTCTAAAACTCTACCAAATTTAGAAAGATATGAATTTTTGCAGTTATTGTGTTACTATGTAGCATGGGTACTTCATATGGGTAGTCGTCCCCGAACCCGATTCGTCCCCGTATTGGGGACAATTCCGATTCTTCATGTTATAATTTGCCATACCCATTAACATTATTTTTTAGATTTGCCGTTTTTAGTATCCGTATTCGTTTCCGAACCCGTTCCCGACTCAGTGCAACCTAGTTGTGTTACAACCTTATTTAGAAATGCAGATAAATTGATACGGAGGGCTTAGCTAAGAATGATGGTAGCATTACATATTACATTTCACTATTTCAGTATATCTGAGGAAAAGCTGTGCATGAGTTATCAGATTTGTCATGAAGTTTTAGAATCACTTAATGGGATCTTTATTACTACTGTTGTTGATCTTTTGAGCTGTCTTTTGAGGGCCACTATCTAGTAGTTACAGAGCTGTGATTTCCATCTCATTTTATCGATTTTTCATAAATGCTATTTCTTCTTTGACAGTATTTAGGAATTACATTTGTTCTTTCACTTCTTTGTGTGTTATGAATCATGGAATAATGAATTTCTGGGGAATGCTTCATTTTATTGTGGGTCAAGATTCTTTTGTGTCATGTGCAATTGTGCATGACTTATTTTCCCTGTTTTATACCATCTATTATTGTAGGCGGAAATTTGTTGATGAATACAACGATGAGGAAGTCGAATTGTCAAAAAATGAGCTCAAAATTATTCGCCGTATAATTAAAGGAAAGACACCACATGCTGATGTGGATCCCTATGCGGTACCTTGCTTTCATGTTTTATTTATTATTCTCCAAAACTCTATTTTGTGATCTTAATTATAAGTATATAACTGTAATGTATTTTGTCTGCAGCCTTATGTTGATTGGTTTGACTGGGAAGGTAAAGGCCATCCTCTTTCCAATGCACCAGAACCAAAGAGACGATTTATTCCTTCTAAGTCAGAGGCCAAAAAGGTGAAATTTAATAACCACTGTAATCTGTATGGCAGGTTGATGCAGTTTTCATACCTAGTCTCTAGTTTCAGGGGTAGAAACTAGTGGGTTTTCCTTTTTGGTTTTTATTGCTGAAATCATAGGATGTTTTGGATAAATTTAGGAGACGTCTCGAGTTCTAGAACGAACCAAAGAGAACACAATAAATTTTTTTGACCGCCCACATTGCCACTGATACTTGTGTAGTTGGAGAACTTGTTGTAAAAAGTGTTGAACAGTTTATTCATGTGAGATGTTTGTGTTCGTGTCTCTAAGGTAATGGTTGAAAGTAATTTTTCAAATTTTCTTGAAAAAATTGTGGAGTATTTATATGTTTTTCTTAGGAGCTAGGATATTAAGCATTTGTTGAACACCAAGAGTGAAGAGTCTGTTGTGCTGATTTTTTTATGCCTTACATTGTTAAACCATCAGCTCTTAGCAGGCTTCACTTTGAGATGGATAATAGTTCTGGTTGTCATTACTTGCATATTAATCCTCTAATTATCTGATAAACTGCAGATTAGCAAGCTTGTGAGGGGAATTCGAGAAGGAAGAATCAAATTTGATAAGCCCAAGGAAGAGCCAAGGTTCTACTTATTATGGGGTGATGACTCTAGTGCTTCTGAAAAAACAAGGGGATTGTCCTATATCCCTCCCCCTAAAGCTAAATTGCCTGGTATGTGTATTTGAAACCTCACTATTACAATTTTGTCTTTGGTCATAAATATTGTGTTTAAATAAAATGCATTTTGCTTTCAGGTCATGAGGAATCTTACAATCCTTCCTTGGAATATATACCAACTCAAGAAGAAATCAATTCATATCAGTTGATGTATGAGGAAGATAGACCTAATTTTATTCCCACTAGGTAATGTTCTCCAATATGGCTGTTAGTATTTGATATTAACAATTAAAGTTTCTTTTCACTCCATGTTGAAGGCTCAACAGATTGATTCATTCAAATTCTGGTTGTATAGGTATACTTCTTTGAGAAGTGTTCCAGCATATGAGAATTTTCTCAAGGAGTTGTTTGCTCGTTGTTTGGACCTGTATCTATGCCCTAGAGCTCGTAAAAAACGCGTAAGTTTCTTCCCGCTGTTGCAAGGAAAATTGGTTTTTTCTATGAGCTGTACTTCCTAACCTGCACTAAGTTTATGCTCTTTCTTGTACCTTATTACACTTGTGAGCACAAATGGAAATCTAACTTCAACCTTATCTCCAGCTCAATATTGATCCTGAATCCTTAAAACCAAAACGTCCGGATCTCAAGGATCTGAAACCTTACCCGACTACATGTTATATTGAGTACAAAGGTCACAATGGTGCTGTTGTCTCCATTTCAACCGAGTCCACAGGGCAATGGATTGCTTCTGGTATGCCAATCTGTCTATCGAGTATTGTGCAGTTTCCATGATATTGTGGTCTTACCTACTTATCTTTTTTTTTTTCTTTCTTTCTTGTTTGGCAATAATGTATTACAGGTTCAATTGATGGAACCGTACGTGTGTGGGAGGTTGCTACTGGAAGATGTGTCCGTGTCTGGGAAGTTGGCAGTGCTATCCGACATGTTGCGTGGAATCCTTTACCACATCTACCAATTTTAGCTGTCTCTGTGTATGATTCTTTGTGCTATATTTGCCCCTTGTAATTTCTACCTCGTCAACCACTTTTGGCTGCGCATACAAGAAAAATAAGTAGAGAAAATTTTAAGGGTTTTGTGCGGGCCTAACCATATATGAAAAGGTAGAGAGAAAAAAGTTGTCAAAAAAGTAAAATGGGACAAAGAATTAGGGACAACCAAATACGGAAAGTGGTACAAAGAATTGGAACGGTGGGAGTATTGAATTACAATTGCTAACCTTTTTTTCCCTGTAGGGACCAAGATGTGCTTATTCTAGATACTGGGTTGGGTAGTGATGAAGAACAGCAGAAAATAAATGATCTTTTGAAAATTGAGAAAGCTGTTATTCCAGATAAATCTGGTCAGTGTTTTTTTGTTTTTTGGTATCTTCTTTTTTGTCTCTTTTGCTGCTATTACCTTACTATCTGCTATTTTGGTAGTTTCTTAGTACTGTTGTCGTCACATCTCTACTTTTCTAGAGAAGGGAAATTCCTATTAATCTTGTATGTTATTGTGCATAGGTGATGCTAGCATTGTAAGTTGGCATTCTGATGAAAAACTTGGTGGTCTGAGATTGAAGCACTTAAAGGTATTGATGTTGTTGCGAAATTTTAACTTCTCGACTGCTAGATTCGATTTAGGTGGCTTGTGGCAAAATTACTGCTGACTGTTGTTGGATTTTACAGACTGTATCATCAATTGAATGGCATCGTCGAGGAGATTATCTCTCATCAGTGGTCCCAGCAGATATCCTTCTCTTCAGATTTTTGTTTTTTTATTTGTTTATTTCTGATTCCAATATTCCATGCATATATTCCATGATTTTTGTTTGTGTTTTAAATGTAGTAATATCAGCTTAAAGAATACTATGGGATCTTATATCACTGTTACTTGTGGCATTGAAGCAAATCTCCTGTGAATTGCTCTGTCATTGATTTATTTATTTTATTTTATTAATAGCAAATTAACCAGTGTGGCATATATGCAATATAAACATGATTGTCTAATTAATGCATTGTTTGGATAGAAGGAAATAGAGAGAAAGGAGGGGAAAGGAAGGGAGGAGAATAAATCTTCTTTTTTGGGAAATAGGTTGGGGAAGGAAGGCAAGGGACAAATAAGGAGTTAATTTTCCCTTCTTGAATAGCCATTATTCCTTGAAAATTAGATAGATTTGGAGGGGAAATGGAGCTCCAACTTCCCCTCCCTTTCCTCCTTTCCCCTTCCATATTGCTATCCAAACATAAACTCTATTTTGATAGTGTAAAACTATAAAATTCCATTTTGTCCAGTGTTAATTCTGCTTTTGATATTTGCTGTTTCTGTTTTAGCATCCTGTATTTTCTTGACTCTCTGTTTACGTGAATCTCGAGCAATAATGATACACCAGCTATCTAAGAAAGGAAGTCAGAAAATACCATTCAAATTGCATGGACTTCCGGTGTCTACAGCTTTCCATCCTTCTCTTTCCATTTTCTTCATCTCAACAAAGAAGAATGTGCGTGTTTATGATTTGTTAAAGGAAAAACTGATCAAAAAGCTCGATACAAGGCTCCGTGATGTTTCATCTATTGCAGTACATCCTGGTGGTAATAATCTAATCTTTACCTTTTAATTCGTGATTTTTTTTTTCTGTTTCTAATTCTTTAGTTTTACAGTACAAGTGCCTGCATTGAAACATCTGTTCTGAATTAAATGTAGGTGACAATGTGATTGTTGGGAGCAGAGAAGGGAAATTGTGTTGGTTTGACATGGATCTATCATCGACTCCTTATGTAACCCTGAAGTATGGTTTAATTTTTAATGGGCTTTCTGTCCTGCCTTTTCAATTTGGTGGACTTTACTGCTTCTGAAATTGCCATCTATGGAGTCTTGTTACATGTGTTGTGTTCGCTTTGAACTGTTTGACATGGTCTATCAAGGAGTATCTATGGTTTTCAACATCTAATTTTGATACTATCCAGTTTAAAAAAAGAATAAAATTCAATTGTTGTCTATTTCATATGAATTGAAGTTGTGAAGAACTCAGAGAAGGCCCTTCTTTCGAAAGGTTTTCCTTTATCTATTGGCCATTTGGCCTGTTGGGGTTGGGTTCGGTTGGGATTGCAGTGGCTGTGGAAGGAGGATAAGGTTTTCATTGCTCTTTGTGTGTTGCATTGGAAAATATTGTTGTTAATTCTCTGTCATTGTTAGAAATTTCAATTCTAAAGAATTTGAAATACTTATTTAACCTGTCCAAGTGTTTACTTTTCAGGATTCACACAAAGGATATCACAAATGTGGCTTTCCATCGTTCATATCCTTTATTTGCTTCATGCTCGGAGGATGGCTTAGCTTATGTTTTCCATGGCATGGTTTATTCAGACCTGAATCAGAATCCTTTGATTTTACCACTGAGAATTCTCCAAGGGCATTCTGGATCAAAAGGAAGTGGTGAGAACAAATTCTTATCTCTATATTCTTGATTAGCGTGCTATTGTGGTTACCTCAGCTTGCAGTTTTGCATGCTTTTTATGGTTTGCTAGGGCACTAGCAATAGAGTGGTTTGTGGGTTTTTTTTTATGTTTGTTCATATACCTCTCTATTGCTAGTGGAAGGTACTAGATGTGAGGCTTGTGGAAGTTACTAACTAGTAACCTAGGTTTATTAAATATGATGTGGCATGTTCTATTGCTAAAAAGTAAGGAGCTCTCTAGTTTTCTCATGCTTTTGAATCCCAAGCTGTGATTCATGAGTTATGTGAGGTGAAATATAATACGTTTCAGGAGTTAGCACTCTTAACAGTGACCTTTTATGTTTGTATTGAGTCTTGGAAAACATACATGATTACCAGTTTGGTGAACCTCATGAGAGTAAGTGGGCTGTTTCGTTTATGGCTATTAGGACACTTAGTTTTCTACTTTCACCTTTTAGGCATTTTCCAAGTGTATATTTGTGTTTGGGAAGGTGAGGGGGAGAGGAAGACCAAAACAAACTTGGAGGGAGGGTTCTTAGCGAGATATGAGGTTACTAGGGCTTGAGGAGGAGATGACGTTAGGCAGAGAAGCATGGAGGAAGAAAATATGGGCAAATGATTTTTGCAATAAGGTACAATTGTTTCAAATAATAAGCTGTAATAAGTTTGTAATCAGGTCTAATAAGTTTAAGTTTTAATTAGGTTTAATAAGTTTAAATAAGTTTAGGTCTAATAAGTTGAAGAGAATGCACATCTTGTGATCCATGTCGAGCCAACCTCAGATTTTTTGCTGCTGTTTGTTTCTTGTAGAAGAAAGCGAGTAAGGGTATTTTTTATGCGTTTCTTGAATGACAATGTATTAGTTTTCTAGTGATCGCTCCCCTAAAATTTTGATTCTCCAATTTTATATTTGCAGGAGTTTTGGACTGCAAGTTTCATCCGAGGCAACCCTGGTTGTTTACTGCTGGTGCTGATTCTGTCATCAAACTTTTTTGTCACTAGGAGGATTAACAATGTCAGTTTTATTGCAATCATACTTATTGAAATCAAACATTTATATTCAACACCAATATGATGCTTTGATCACAAACTGAGGAATTGCTGAGGATAAAAACACCACCTTTCCCATCCCAGTGTTATTGTGGGACCTATCTTTTTGGTAGTTTAGATTTTTTTTTTTTTTTTTTTAGTTTGTTTTGTAAAATATCTCATGAGAACCACTAATAGAGAAATCATGAGAATTTCTTTGTACTCTTTGTAGATTAAGTCTTTTTATAGCTATTAGATTAAATTGAAAATCTAGTTAACTTATAGCCTAGTAGTGTAGGGAAAAAATAATTTATTAACATTTTATTTTTTGACTAAAAAGGGTTGTTTTACACCGTATCCATGTGTTTTGTAAAATTTTATGTTATGCTCAATTTTTTTAAGAAATTCTACATGGTGCACCTGAGATTTTAGTTTCTGAGTGTTTAGTATTAGATTTAAAGTGTTAAATTTCAAATTTTAAGAGGTAACATCAGCTTGTAAATGTAATTTTTAAATTTTTATGGTTCATTTTTAGATTCTAAGGCCTGTTCTGTAGGACTGATCTGATCTGAACTGATCTAATTAGGTGGGGTATTATTTTGTGAGAGTATAATATTAAAACAAAGTTGAACTGATCTGATCTGATTACTGTAGCTTTTAAATCCAAAAGAACAGGGCCTAAGTGTTAAATCTAAAGTAAGATTCCGATTCTAAGAAAAATCAGATCCAAAGTACATTCATTTACATTTAGGTTAATGTGATTCTAAACTAAATTCATAAGTATTTTTCATATTCGAAACTAATTTCATTTAAATTCAATTTTTTTTTAAAAAAAAAAAATCAGATTCAAAATAATTTCATTTGCACTTAGATCAGTCTGAATTTGAATGAATTGATGTTAGAAATTTCAGATTCAAACTAAATTCATTTCCACATGTCAATAATAAAGGTTGAATTGTAGAACATCAGGTTGAATCATGGACGAAGACTTAGATATTCGAGCATTTACAACATAGATAAACAGCAAACTTCATCATCTGCATCATTAACATTGCAATTAACATTCTGAATTCTAAAATTTGAAACCTCCATTAACTTGCAGATCGAATGGAGGAGAAGCAATTCAGAAATTGCCATTAACATCAAGCAATATAGAATGGCAGAGGAAGCAATTTACAACATTAACTTGTAGATCGAGGTAATCTGATACGACTGTTACACAAACGTAAAAATTAACCTAACTGCTCAACTAATGTAGTAGGGTAAGTCATAGTCAATTACTCAATTCCTCATGGCCGGAGGCTTAAATTTTCTCTTAATTTTAATAAGTTTAAATTATATAAAGGACATTTGTTGACCGAAGATTAATAATTAAACTAAAGAAATAAAATAAGTAAATTGAAAATTAAAATAAGAAATAAAATAGAACAATGAAACTAATAATTAGTTCTATTAGATTAATAATAGAAACTAAAGGGATGTAAACTAGAGATCGTTTACTATAGGGATTTAAACTTATGAGAGAGAATTCTAGGGTAATTAACTGTATTAAATAAAATTTTCAATAATTAAATTATGAGAGAGAATTCTATGGATCGTTTAACTGTATTAAATAAAATTTTCAATAATTAAATTATGAGAGAGAATTTTATGGATCGTTTAACTGTATTAAATAATTAAAGAATAATTTTCAATAATTTATCAATAAAATTAAATTAGGACACACTATTTCTCTCGAATCATAGTCCCCCCATAAACTAGATCTATAGTAGAGCTGATCAACATTGGCTCGGCCCGATCGGCTCGAAAATTTTACGGGTTTTGGTGCACTTAAAATAAGCGTTTTTATTTCAAAAGCCCGGCCCAAAAAGCCCACACAAGGCCTGTCAAGCCCGTCTAAAAATCGGGGTTTTGAGCATACTTACTTAGTTAAGACCTGGCCCAAACTTTGGATCACCTCTAATCTCCAGCAGGCTCTCGCATTTACTAGATTTGTTTTGCCTAGCACCTTAACTAAGGGTGCGTATGATTCGTCCAAAATTTTTTGATCTATATAAATTTTTCTGATTTGATCTAATCTTATCTGAACTTTTCTGAACTAATTTTTTCTGATTGTAGTTATTATTATAGTTATAATTTTTCCTATCTAATCTAAATTTTCTGAAAATAAGTACATTAGTACTTATTTAAGTTGAATCAAATGCACCATAAGTCCAATATGGAGTGTACAACTTGATATTACTCAAATAGAGCTAGGATAATATATTTTGTTACCTATTCATAGGAGTTATCTTTGGATTGTTTACTTAAATTTAGGATATTTTCTTTGGCAATTAGTTGGCACGTACTTCTTATATAATAAGGGAAGAGATGAGGTCGCGACATTGTCCGAGTGGATTACCACAGTCACACTATCCTTACTCATCGTTCCTAATTGTTAGTCAAGTTAGGGACAATTTTGTCATTTGTGTACTAAAATCTTCCATGATGATATTTGATTTTTGAAATCATTAATAGCCTTATTTAAAACAAGTAATTACAATTTTAAAAATCACAAGTGCAATTAATTATAAAATTAATCAAAATTTATTTATAAATAATAAATCTTTTAGCAAAATAAATTAGGTACTCAATTTGCAATATACTTACTATGTAAGAGTGAAAGAAAATTGTTAACAAATTTGAAGATCGCACGCATAGCGTGCATAAAAAAACTATTATATATTAAAGCATGGATTAAATCATCATCCACAACTTAAAAGGCCTTAACTTTAAATGTATATTACAAATCATGTTTTAGGTAATTCAATCAATCATCATCAGAGATCCACCCTAAAAAGGGAGAATTATGAAATTAGAAAGGGGAAAAGAAGAGAGAGAAATACAAAGGAATAAATTGGATATTTATACAAAAATTACAAAAGCAACTTAAGTAACCTGACCCTAAAAGGAAACAGAGCTAACCTCGATACCGAGGCCCACACCTGGTGGCCGGGGTGAGGTATGTGCTATACGAGGAAGTTTCTTCCAAAGTTTGCAAGCTCAAAGCATCCTCTAGCCACCACCCTAGTGGGCATGGGGCCACCACCCCGAGATTGTGATATGGTTTTCCTATTCCAATATGTTTCATGCACTCTGCCAAACCAATTTAGGCACCCGTTCAACCCCTATGGAACTGGGGCCACCACCCTTGAACCGGGGCAGGATTTGTTTCCTCGTTTTCCGCTCTTCGATCTCGTTGTGACTTCCCCAAACTGCTTCGATGCTTGGCTTGACCTCTTTTGACGGTTTCTAGTTCATTTAGCATGTCATTTTAGCCCATTCCTGTCAAAACAAAGAAAAGACAAAAATACATTACAAACCAATTTATTGGTGGTAGAAGGTGTTGGGTACATGTCACAAATTAAATTACTACAAGTTAACTCTTGGGATTCAAGATCCTTGGCCTCCAAGGATTATGATGTCATCTTATCTTATCTTTTTTACTTGGTCCTCAATGCCTTATGATGACATCTTATATTATCTTTTTTATTTGATTTTCAATGCCTTATCTACCTTTTGTACAGTAGTATTATAAATAGCCTTCAATTCATACTCACTTGTTTGTAATACACAACAAACACATTAACACAATACTATTGGCTAATAGAGAGAATTATTTCTAGCTCATTAGTGAGTTTACCGGCTCTCTTTGAGAATCTGATCCAATATTATTTAGAGAGTCATATCATTTTCTTTTACTCCTTTGGGGTTGTACTCTCGTACCTATTTTGATATATTGGATAATTAGTGCTCATCTCTTGTGAGTTTTTTTTTTTCCACTTCTTTTAAGGTTTTTTCCCACCTTAAAATTGTGTGTTATTATTCTACTTTTCTTGTCCATCTTTTATTTATTTTCTCGATTTATTTATTTTGCTTCCACTTGCGCTCTAATTTTCCCAGCATAAGGCTTCGAAAATCTTGGTTAGGACATATAAAACCATATGTCCATATTTTCATAAGTAATAAAGATCAATAGAAGAAGCAATACAAAATTTATTGTAAAAAAAGTTGGAAATCATGATGTTCGAGACAATTCTGTTAATGGAGATGAACAAGTTGATGATGGAAAAAAAAAAACCATTTTGAGATTCATTTCAGGAACAGAGAGAATGGAAGGATAACCGATTACCCGTGAGAGGAGAGAGTTTGTGTTAAATAAATTGAAATGTAATACTTCATCGGATATATTTGAATCGCAAAAAATAAATATTTTATCTCTCAAAAAAAAAAAATTCCTTTGTTGTGATTAAATGAATTGGAGGAAGTAGATTATTTCATGACACAATTTGAAATGGTTGAATCAAGTTAAATCTACCGTTTAGATTAACGTTCTTATGGTTCTCACTTAAGGAAGGAATTCACACATGAACCTCTTCCTATATATAAGATTAATATCCTTAATTTAGGTTAGGGTATGGGCGAGTGTGGACAAGGTCCATAGTCTGTCATCTCTAATTTTAGTAATCGTAGTAAGTTGTGAAAGTAGAATGATGCAATAGGTAATAGATGGAACCGGGACCAGCCAGCTGTCTGTGGTCCTGCGCGTCCAAACTACTGAAATTAAAAAACAAAAACACGTGCTCCCTCTCACCATACACTCTACAAATGTTCACTGTTCACACATGAAAAGAGTAATGTTCACATACGAAAAAGTAATGTTCACAAAACTATGCACAAATATTCATCACATTTTGTAGAATATCACCTGTAAACTTATGATTTACAATGTTCACTAGCTTATACAAATGTCACAATGTAAATCACAATATATATTGGATTATTATTTGCTAGAATGCACAATATATACTTATTGTATAAATCATAGGCTCGTTCATTATCAATTAAAACAACACTTACATATCACCAATTAAATATAAATATTCACCACATAAAACATAAATGTTCATCAAAACTGCAACACTTACAAATCACCAAGTAAATTATAAATATTCTCCACAAATAGACAAATGTTCATAAAAACTGCAATGTTCGCCAGTTAAAAAATAATTGTTCACATTCACCACATAAATCACAAATGTTCACCAAAATTGCAATGTTCACAGTTTAAATAGTAAATGGTCACAGTTTAAATAACAATGTTCACAACACTTACAAATCACCAAGAAAATATAAATATTCACTACATATAGCACAATATTCACTAAAACAACAATGTTCACCACTTAAACGATAAATGTTCACCAAGTTAGGAAGAAAAGTTCACCATCATAACACTTACATTTCACTAATTAAATATATATATTCACCACATAAATCACAATGTTCACCAAAATTGCAATGTTCACAGTTTAAATAGCAATGTTTACAACACTTACAAATCACCAAGTAAATATAAATTTCCACAACATATAGCACAAATATTCACTAAAACAACAATGTTCACCACTTAAATGATAAATGCTCACCAAGTCGGGAAGAAAAGTTCACCATCATAAATATAAATATTCACCACAATCAATATTCCAATACAAGTCAGGAAGAAAAGTTCACCATATAAATGTTCATAAAAGTTCACCATCATAACACTTACATATCACTAATTAAACATATATATATTCATCACATAAATCACAAATGTTCACCAAAATTGCAATGTTCACAGTTTAAATAGCAATG
Organism: Salicornia ramosissima; assembly: GCA_951394345.1. Classification (NCBI taxonomy): domain Eukaryota; kingdom Viridiplantae; phylum Streptophyta; class Magnoliopsida; order Caryophyllales; family Amaranthaceae; genus Salicornia; species Salicornia ramosissima. Next base: position 47,447,155 of record OX596235.1, on the reverse strand, counting down.
TTCACTTTTTAAATAACAATGTTCACAACACTTACAAATCACCAAGTAAATATAAATATTCACCACATATAGCACAAATATTCACTAAAACAACAATGTTCATCACTTAAACGATAAATGTTCACCAAGTTAGGATGAAAAGTTCGCCATATACATGTTCATAAAAGTTCACCATCATAAATATAAATATTCACCACAATCAAATATTCCAATACATAGAGATGTTCACCAAGCCATAAAGAAATGTTCACCGTAAAAAATATTCACCATAAGATCAATAATGTTCATGAGCTCAAAGACACATGTTTACAACAAAATAAAATCAGAATGTTCACATCATAAATGAAAAATGCTCACCATAATGCAATGTTCACGACCTCAAAAACAAATGTTCACAATATAAACACAAAATTAAAAATATTAACCAATGCAAACAAAAATATTTTTAAAAAATAAAAAAATAATGAGAATCACCACAACTTCAAACCATAAATGCAGAAATACCACCCATGTAATAATGAAATCAATTATAGTGAATATTAAGCAAAAATCTAGTAAATATTAAACAAAAAAAAAAGCAAAATTAAGAAAATAACAAAGGAAAAAATGGAGATGCAAATATAAATTGCTCAAGATTTGATGAATAAGAATAAAAATGGAGGAGCAAAAATGACCCAAATTATTAGCTGTAGAAGCAAAGAAAAACGAAACAGCAGCAAAAAGGAAGAAGGAAAGAGAAGCGAATTTTATTTATTTTTTTTAATAAAAAAAACAGCATCGTTTTGGACCCGGGACCAGCCAGCTCTGGCTAGTCCCGGGTCCAGCTAATAATTTGCGGAATGCATGTTTGAATCACTATACAATAAAACTGAAATCACAATTAATTGTCTGGCATTTTAGGAGGGAAGGCAGTATTTGGCTGCTAGATCTTGTTGTACCTAGGGCTCGTTTACTTTAGCTGAATATAGCTGAAGTGAACTGAGCTTAATTGAACTGAACTTAACTGAATACAACTAAAAGTAATATTTTATAAGAGAAGGAAATTGAGAGATGAACTGAACAGAACTGAGATGAAATGAACTGAACTGAATTTAAGCTGAAGTAAACAAGCCCTAGTATAGTCATTATTGAGGCTCCTTTAGTTGAATGTAAGATGATTTCTATGTAATATGATATTTATGGAAAAAATTTACAAAAAAAAAATGTAATTGCAAAATAACCTTTTTATTATTATTTAGTACTCCGTACTATATAAATTATAAAGTATATGGAAAAGAGGGAAAATGAAGAAAGTAATAAAGGAGTGTATATGGATGTAAGGAAAATAGTCGCCTTCAATTTGAGAATTTTTTTTTATATTTTTAATCATTAAAAGATATTCAACTTGTTTGGAGATGGTTTTATACTAATTTTCTCATCCATCATTGGAGATGGAAAAAAAATTGACTTGTTTGGTAACCGATTATAAATGATGATTTGATATTGAGAATGAATTCATTTGCAAATTGAGAATGATTTCATTTTCACTGTAGTGCTAACATAATTCTAAGGGGATTATAATGTTCATCCTTTGCTAAGTTATACAATTCATTCTCATCATTACGTTTATTATGAACAAGTTAAGAACTAAAAAAGCCATTTGTAAATGTGTGTATGGATGGAAAAACATCAGTTTTCAGCTAGGTTATAGGAAAACGAATATCGGTACAAGTATATATACAAAAAGTGTATAAAAAAATCACTGAAAAAAAGAGGCCAAATACGGGTACATGAAAGAAATTAATAAGAAAATATATAATCAATAGAATACTGAGATAAATATCAAATTTGGTTATGATAATAGGTTATTCACTATATAAATCATTCAAAACTTAAAAGACATAAACAATTAAAGCGAAATAAATAGCTTAAAAGTTATAGGTACTTGAATAAGCTTAATCAATTATTTCAATATGAGTACGTGTGTCCAACATGTGTTGGTGTCGTGTTGATGTCAAACAAAGACTACACCAGGTTAGATGTGTGTTCGTACTTCCTACGTTTTCAATTTTATGACACGAGGTTCTCCATGAAGCTAGGGTTCCACTAATTAATATCTGAATTTTTAAGCCTATTATTGTGAAAACTACCCTTGTCGTGCTACTCAGTTACCATAATTTAAATTGTACTCTCTCATTATCATGTTAATTGCAACAATTAAGGTCAAATCGTTGCAATTAATATGTTATGAAGGGATTATATCATTTGTCTAAAAATAGGAATTCTGTAATTTAGCTTTGCACTAGCTCTAATAAGTTACACTTTGGGGTTCAAGTGAAGTAACAAGTCATATCTTTTTTTTTTATATATAAGAAAAGAAAAGTATTAGACTCACGCATTGCTAGGGAGTTTCGGGAATTTGTCATTGATCAAAATCAAATCTCACGCTTTGAGAATGTGAGGCGACTTTTTGTACCACTGCTCTGGAAGTCGATTACATGTCATGCATCTTTCATATTCTCCATTTTTCCATGTCCTTTGTTTTTCAATTACAACAAATCATTTTGTACACATTTTAAAACAGATTTGAAGGTGTAACAAATAAATTAATTAATATAAATTAAATACAAGAAAGAAAGAAAATATAGAATACTAGTGTAAAACTCTTTCTTTTTTTTTATTAGTTTTTTCCTTTTACACAGCCAAATCTCTTCCACAATAATTTGTTACAATTGAAAATTTGTAAAAGTATAATATAATTTGTTGCAATTTTTTTTTTTTTTTGGTTAAGAAAAGTGGAACCTACCAACTTTTTTTTTTTTTTAAGACCAACAACAAGCATACTTACAAATATAACAAAAAAGCATCAATCTTCCAAAGTTGATCAGAAAGTGATGGAATCCAGGCTACGAGTAGCCTTTCTTCCCTCACCAAGGATATGATTAGAAAAGATATTACCAGAGAATGGAGATTGCCCTTTTCATCTAGGAGTTTTTAATAATACTATAAATCTTCCAGGAAACTTTCAAGACCTTTTTAATTATACTTGTAACAACTATTTTATGACCTTCAAGTTGGATATTTTTTATCCCAAAGTAAACACACATTTGATGCTTTTCTCCAAGGGCACCCAGACCCAAGCCCGATGGAACTGAGCCATCGCACCGGAATCAGGGCGTGGTATCTTTCTTCGTGTTCCACTCTATGACTTCCCAAAACTGCGCTCTGGTATTTGACTCGGCCTCGCTTGACAGTTTTAGTCCATTTAGCACGCTATTTTAGCCAGTTCCCATTGGAGAAAAGAAAAACGAAAAAAGAAAAGACAAAAACACTACAGACAAGCTTTTTAGTACTCCCTCCTCCGTCTACAAATAATTGCTCCATTTTGACCAAAATTGTGAAAGTTTTTTTATCAAAATGAAACACTTATTTATGGACAGAGGGAGTAGTAAACGCCTCCAAAAACATACTGCAAGTGAATTTATTGGTAGTAAATGGCTCCAAGAACATGAAAAATGGGGAAAGTATGCTACAAAAATTATTCAACAAATATGATAAAGATTTATCCTGAGATCACCAACCAATCAATTGGAGCAACAAGCAAAACATGATCCAGAATCCATCAACTTCTTACTCCTCATCTGCAAATCTGCAATCACGACTGAGAAATTCAATGAACGTGCATTGAATCACAACAATGAAGTGAAGCAGACAAAAGGGTTTCAAGTGTAAAATATCAAGCATTAATATTAATATTAGCTTAGAATAGAATAGTTCCCCACTGTCAGCTTCTCATCAACAATATGAAGCTTACACTTCTGAAATTCACCAGAGCTCCTCTTTATAGCAGTATGGTAAATGCTCTTCAATTAAAACATTGAGAATTAATTGTTCTTGGTCACTGTAAGACAAGAAACTATGATGATAAAAGTAGCTAAAATAAAGGAAAACCATGATAAGTAGCTTAAAATAAAGGAAAATTTACTTTTTGGACTGTCCCTTTTTTTTTCTCCATTTTTTTAGTTTTGGATTGTCTCCCCTTTTTTTTCAAATAATTTTATATAACAATTTTAACAAAATTATTAACAAATTTCTTTTAACTTGATGCTATTAAATCTTCGTGGGTGTCAATCTCTCATACATGAAATTTGGGACAAAGGGAGTATATATCAAACATCGATCGGTATCATAGATTAGATTGCTCCATTTGTGTAAATCCAGTGGCAAGAAAAGGTACGCATTATTTCCATGCAGAGAAAATAATTGCTTATTTGATTGCACCAAATTTTCATGAGCAGACAAAATTTCTAAAAAAAATATATAAAAATATAAATGCCGTTTAAAACACTGTAAAATGGAAAAAGTTGAAATTTCTAATAATTTTCAATTGCCGCATACTATAAGAATTAAATCCCCCACCCCACTCCAAGTCATTCAAAATTTCTAGCAATTTTGATTTCCCTCTAAGAATCTTCTCTTCAAGTACCAAGTGTCCCTATACATGCAAATCTCTCTAGTAACAAACTTTACCAACAAATTTCTAAAATACCCTTCCATTAGCATTTATTTCCTAACATCTTTTCATTAAATAAAGGAGCAAAAACACTATCCAGCATCCAAGACTTTGCAAAAGCTGAGCCCAAACCCAACAAATTTAGCCTTTTCATATTATAAAATATAGAGTGGGCACAAGTTAAAGGGCTAAACTCCCATGGTACATAAGGCTACAACTTGGATTCTATTAGCTATACACCTTTTCTTAGCAATTGATGCTGAAGTCCCGGCGGTGATAGTCTTTGGGGACTCTTCGGTCGATACAGGGAACAACAACGAGCTATCCACATTCTTAAAGAGCAACTTTGAACCATACGGTCGTGACTTCTTTGGGGGCAAACCTACTGGAAGGTTCTCCAATGGTCGTCTTCCATCCGATTTCATCTCTGAGGCATTCGGGCTGAAACCGATAGTTCCTCCTTTCTTGAATCCAAATTACAACATCATTGATTTTGTTACAGGAGTTTGTTTTGCATCAGCAGGCACAGGGTACGACAATGCTACATCTGATACACTAGTAAGTCTTCTAATCCCATCTACCTCAATCATAAAGTCTAGACGTTTGAATGGAACAGTGGCTCCACGTCTACCTCTGATCCTAAAGTTCAGAGGCTTGAAATTTTTTATAAAAAAAAACTCCTAAATTCAAATTTAACAAAATGTATGCATGGCTTATGCAGAGGATAGTATCTCTGTCAACTGTCAATCAACAAAAAGAAAACACTATGTGTATTTTTTTTTTTTTTGGTTAATTCCTTACTATATACACAAACATAAGCAAAATGAAGATCAAAGAAAAAACAGTAACATCAATCTGAGCTTGCAGTCGGTTCTGCCGCTATGGAAAGAAATAGAGTATTACAAGCAATATCAGGAGCAGCTGAGGAACTATCTTGGTAAAGACAAAGCTAATGAAGTTCTTGAGAAAGCTATATACTTAATAAGTATGGGAACTAATGATTTCCTAGAGAATTACTATGCACGACCAAAACGTCGATTGCAATATAGCATTGAAGAGTACCAAAGATTCCTTATAGGGATTGCAGAAGATTTCATCATAGATCTATACGAGCTTGGAGCTCGTAGGATATCTCTTGGCGGTCTTCCTCCGATGGGATGCTTGCCACTCGAAAGAAGCATGAACGTCATGTTTAAGCGTCAGTGCATAGAAGAATACAATGAGGTAGCTAAGGAGTTTAACGTGAAATTGGCAAATTTGGTGGAAAAGCTAAACAAAGTGCTGAAAGGATTACAGCTAGTGTTGTCGAACCCTTACGACATCCTATTAGAGATGATTCAGAAGCCGTCCTCTTTCGGTAAGATGTTTTTCACTTAAGGTTCATTTGGTAGAGTGTAAAACGTTTTCAGATGAAAATGGGTTTTCATGAAAAACCTTTTATTAAAAAATTCATTACTTTTTCAATTGGGGCAGAAAATACTTTCCTTTCAATTGTGATGTAAAATATTTTCCTACCAATTTGGAGGAAAATATTTTCAATAAGGTGAAAAATGGTTTTTCACCTCAAGTTTCTACATTTTAATACTTTACTCCAAACCAAACAATGTAAAATGAGAAAACAATTTTCAGAAAAAACATTTTAAATCCTACCAAACGGCCCCTTAACTTGGTAGGATGAACCTAGCATGATAAGTGTGAAGCTGAGCAACAAACCTTGCCAGTCACATGAAACACCATGCTACTTAGTACTTACCCACAGACACTTCACCAGCATTCTGCAACTGCTAAGTGGCATCCAACCCAATATTGAGCACTTTAAAATCCTTTAAAACCCCTTCGTGATTCACACTCTTCTTGAACCAATTTTGCACTTCAATGCATCAATCAGTTTTGCCTTTTCTTAATTAACAATGATTCTATAACACAACAGCAAAAAGTTACAAAAGAAGATTTGGTGATATCATTTGGATTACCATTAACCTCGAGATAACAGCATTTACCATCTTCAGGTATTTGTATTTCTATGTTTAGAGTGGGTTAGTAAACTATAACTCTAATTGAAAAGAAAATTATCCGTCAGAGTAGTACAAAGTCTTACTCCCTCCGTTTCAAAAAGATTGTTACGTTTTCTTGCATACAAATTAACGGGCAAAAATACTAGTGGGGTATGATGCTTTTATTTTATTGTTTAAAATAAAGTATGAATCATATTCTAGGGAGAATCAAGGTACTTGTTTGTTTTTTTTTTTTGTTCATTTAAAATTTCAAAATTAATGAATGATCATTTTCCAAAGTTTATTATTAATCAATCAAAATGGTCCAACTAATTACATACTCCATACGTTTTTGAAAGTTAGCTACATTTTTTGCACATTTTTCAATGCACTTGTTTAAATATAGATATCTCCCAGACTCCCAGTATGCTTTACAAAAATTATAAAATTTGACATTAAAAAAAATACACATCTAGACGAATCTAACAAGATCCCATATGACTATGTTTTTCTTATGTATAATAAAGATTTTTTATGATTAAAATTTTTCTCCTCGTACCCAAAATTTCAAACGTAACAAACTTTTGTGAAAAACCTAAAAAGGAATACATCACAATCGTTTTGAAATGGAGTACTAGAGTTGTCCTATCCCTTTTGGCCTTGACAAGCTTTTTATGTTCTATAATTTGGGAGAATTAAATTGGCTGATCTAAACAGGGATGCATAACATAAACAGCCATCTAATTTGTTCAAAGAACTATCCAAAGCACTACTATACTCCATATCATAATACTTTCAATAATCTTTTAGCCAGTAAAAAAAAATTGAAATTTGAAATAAAGCTTTAGCATACTACTAACCAGAGCGATACAAGTACATAAGAAAATGTTTGTGACCATCCACTATTCCTTTAAATCTATTTTTGTAGCAACATAGGTTACATAGCTGAGTAATTGACACATATGGATGCTTGGTTTCTTATTTTCAGGATTTGAATATGCAGACATAGCATGCTGCGCAACTGGGTATTTTGAGATGGGTTACATGTGTGATCAACTCAACCCATTCACATGTTCGAATGCTGAAAAATATGTATTCTGGGATGCTTTCCATCCTAGTGAAAGAACAAATGGTCTCGTAGCCTCTTATCTGATGAACAAATGGCCAAACAAGTTTCTATAATCAATTATAAAGTATAGACAAGGAAGATATGCATCCGGTCTTTCAGTCTCATGGTCCCCAATAGTGCAAGCAAAAATGATAAAAAGAAGTTTACTTTTCAGCTTATTTTTGCTAATAGTTGAGACTTTTATTTCATTTATTTATAAATTGGCAAGAACTTAATAGTAGTTGAAAAGATATAAAGCAGGAAAAAAAAAAACCTACATTGTATTGCTAACAGAGTATTGCAACAACTAGCAAGGGATAACATGCACCTTGACTTCTAACATCACTTTGGCTCCTTAGGAAAATGCAATTTGATCAAGGAAGGAACCTCTGCCAGATCAATCTTTGATTTTCCTAGCAAAATACTCTTCAACTTTTCATCACAATTGACAAGATTTTTGTTTTGCGGGTCCTGCATTGCAATACTTTTGTCATCAGTGAAGCAAATTGTGAGCAAAAAATAAGTGTACTATGATAACTAGGAGAGGAACCATCAGCTATAAGCTAACCAAGACTACATTTCTCTTCTTTTTCTTCCCTTCTTCCACTCAAATAACAAATATCAAGGCAACAAATTTGCTAGCCAAGACTATATCCCTCTTCTAAATTTTAATCCCTTCTTCAGCTTAAGTAACAAATATTAAGGCAACAAATTTATTACACCTTAACATAATGTGGAACATATAGTTCTAAAATATCATAAGCTTATAGTGTGTGAGACCTCATCATAAGAAGGGCCACAAAGTAACAAGGCCATAATGATCGACAGACAAAATTATGCAATGCATCATTTAAATGACTAACTAGTGAATCGGCCCGGGTGTTGCCCCGGGTCACACAATTTCTTTTTGTTTTGTAATTTTGCTTTGCTTATTCACACAATTTTCTGAGGTCACTCTAATTATAATTAAATAAAAAAAATTTTGAGAAAAATTGTGGTAGCCTAGTGGTAAGAGAGTATGTAATAAAGTTCTAACTTCTTAGGTTGAACCTTACTACAAGTTCCTTTTCCACTTTTTAGGTTTAATTTAAGCAGACGTAGTCCCAATCTTGTGTGGCTCAACACATTGCAAATAGCACCTTTTTAATTAATTATATATAGATATTTAAGTTCATATCTACCCCAAAACATGCATATTGCTTCCCAAATTTTTGTTAACATTGAATACCACTTCTGTAATTAATAATAACCGTCTATTAAAAACAATAAATGCTTGAATTGACAAAGCATCAAAATTAATAATCACATTAGAAGTTTCACAAAAGATCATACTAACTCATACAATATATGTTACTCAAACTCAGATACTCGTGTTCAACATAGGTACTTGTCCAAACATCCAATTGCTATATTGTGAAAAGTTTTATAATTTTGACCTAGAATGTAGAGTCTCTTATGCATGTCTGTGTGGCAAGGGTTTGACATAGCTACTAAAGATGAAAAATGTAAATAAGATTTAGAATTTAGAATTTATGACCTTGTAACAAATTGACCAAAAATGTAAATAAGATTTAGAATTTTGCATTGGATATGTGATTCAATGTAGTGCCATGTTTTAAGGAGCATGTGTATAGTGTTTAGTAGTTGGTTAAAGTCAAAAGGCATGATTTAATGAGATGAGATGATGTAGCTTAGTCATTTCATGTTTACCCACTATGTGGGTTTATAATTCCTCAACTCTAGTTAGTAGATGATGTGTAGGCCTATATAATAAAGCCTTGTATCTTACCACATTTAGTTCCTCTTTATGTTACTACATTTAGTTGCCCTTGTATGATACTAGATTTAGTTGCCCTGTATGTTAATACTTTTAATTGGAATGGAATTAGCAAGAAAATTATTTTTTTCTAAGCCCTTCTCTTTTGTTATAGTCCAACATTTGAATATCTCAAAGAGCATAAGGTGATATGAATATTGTCCATGACCACTTAGAAGCGCCTAGACAAGAATCTACAGCCTAAAAATCTATCCTAGGCAACAACTAAATATCTTGAGCAAAACTACAACAGCAAAAGCAGCTAGAGGCGAGGTAATACTGATCATTTGTTAGTTTTTACAACAATAACAACAAGGTCTTTGTCCCAGGGAGAAAAATGGGGTTGGTAGACATAGATAAATCAATATTGCTCACTTGTTACATGATTTAAAAAAAAAAAAAAAAAAAAATACAGATTTTCCTACAGAAACCAAACAGGAACTTATTATAAGAGTGTCAACTTCTGATAACTACAAAAGGTCTACTATTTGTAAAATGAAGACCCCCTAAATCATCACAAATGACTATCACAGGTATGAAATAGCTGGTATAACCTGGAGATTATTTGTTTTGATGTGGGACCAAACTTTCATGAAGCACCCCAAGCGTGAAATCTGAGATTGACCAACAAACTCCCGCAAAGTTGATGGGAGATTCACCAAATCGATCAAATTAGCAAGCTTCTTTGGATTGTCTATCACACTCTTCTTTAAACGCTGTGGCAGCATTTCAAATCTTCACACAATCAATCAATCAATCAAAACCCTAAACCCTCAAAGCTTCACACCACAAATTAAAATTAACTACCACCAGTCCACCGGCACAATCTGGGAATTGCTACTTTTCAAGTGGGGAGAAAGTAAATTTTCGTGCCTAAACTAATTTTCAAGGAATAGGTATCCTATATAAACTCGCAATTGCAAAATATGAAGTATAATTAGGTTTGAATCCAGGATAAATTTTCATTCAAACTTCGTATGAATGACATATCAGCTTCTCCAAAATAGCTCTATTGTAAAATCTTTCCCGACAAATCAACCACCTAAGAAAGCACCAAATGACACATTATAATAAGGACAATAGATCTACTACGCATCTGGATGCACGTAGAGTTAGGTGCATCTAAACGTGTTTTATTGCTCATTTTAAATTTTAAAATGAGTAAATAAATTATAAAATGAGCAAAATTACTCTTGGATGCACCTTACACATAATCAGATGTATATAAGAATTTCCATAATAAGTGGGGTCCTTTTAACCCACTTGAACATGAATATGGAAATTTTCAAAAAATTTGGTATATTTTTGACTAATTAACCCCAAAACAAAAATTCAAATGTATTTTGACCCCAATAAATCAAGGTAACAAAAAAAATATGCTCATTTCAACATCTAAAATAAACTGAGATTATTAAGGAAGTTAAAAATCCAAAAAAGACTAGCATTTACACTACTCAGATGACAAAGAGTACAGTGTGGATTACTCACAGTATTCACCGCCGTCCCTGGGCAACGGCAGGAGCAGGGTGAAAAAGGTCCATTTTCATACACTGACCTAAAATTGAGGGTTATCAACAAAAGCTTGCAATGAACTAACAAACAAACTTGACTCAAACATAAAATTAGACCCTGAAATTCATATGAACTTCTTACCACTTAATAACATCAAAGAAATTTGGTTTAGCAACAAATTTGCTGAGAATAATAATCTTCCATAACATCAATAACGATAACTAATTAAACCGTAGACGGTGAAATTGATATTCGATTAAGAACAGAAAGAAGGACAAAAACTTACGTACCTAAGAAGCTGCTTCAATAGAGGAGAGGAACCACGAAAGCCGGTTTCGATGTTCAACTTCGTGTAGGCTTGAATTGAAGATAGAGTTGTTGAGTTTAAGCGCAAATTATTAGGTGGTCCTGGCACCCCCTTCCTCTATGTAATTCCTCGATATACATTTCTTAATATTGCATATACATTTCTCAATAATAATGCATATACATTTCTCAATATTGCATATTCATTTCTCAATAGTAATGCATCTACATTTCTCAATATTGCATATTCATTTCTCAATAGTAACATATACATTTCTCAATACTGCATATATATTTCTCAATAATAATGCATATACATTTCTCAATATTGCATATACATTTCTCAATACTGCATATTCATTTCTCAATACTGCATATACATTTCTCAATACTGCATATACAGTTTTCAATATTGCATATTAATTTCTTAATAATATTCATTTGAATACACTACACTATTTATTTTAACACACTGCAATATACATTTCCAACAAACAATATACATTCCTATATAAAAACAATGTTGTATTCAATATATGAATGAATATTGTTTACTAGAAATGAATATTGTAATGTATTGAAATGAATATAGTGTACCATAATATGTTGATTCATTTAGGTAATAATGGATGGATATTGTATTGTATTGAAATGAATATTCTATGTACCATAATGTTTTATTTTATTACGTATTTTAGGTTTTTTTTTATATATGAATTATTATTGTTGAATGGAAATGAATATGTAGTGTAATGAAATGTATATTGTAGTATATTGAAATGAATATTGAAGTGTATTGAAATGAATATATTTTTTAGATTATATTAAGGTTTTTTATATATGAATCAATATTGTTCAATGGTAATGAATATTGTAGTGTATTTAAATGAATATGCTAGTGTATTGAAATGAATATGTATTGAATTGAATAGGAACCATAAAGTAGATTCAGCATTGTTTTTATATAGGAATATATATTGTTTGTTAGAAATGTATATTGCAGTGTCTTGAAATGAATAGTATAGTGTATTCAAATGAATATTGAACTGTATTGAAATGAATATGTATTTTAGAATGTTTTTAACATTATTCTTTTATATAGAAATGTATATTGTTTGTTGGAAATGTATATGCAGTATTGAGAAATGAATATGCGTTATTATTGAGAAATATATATGCAGTATTGAGAAATGTATATCGAGAGATCACATAGCTAGAGGAAGGTGGTCCCGGGACCATGATATAACGATTGGAGTTTAGGTATCTCCTGTTTAAGTTTTGTAGAGTTGCAAGTAAATTTATTATTTTTTTATTGTAGCTAGAGAATAGTTCAGTTATGGTTATATCCAAACAGTTTACTTCAGTTTAGGTTGCGTTCTCTTCACCTTAAACAAATAAGTTTCAGGTTTAATAAGTTCAGATAAGTTCCAATAAGTTATATCTAGAGCTGATCAAAAGTGGCCCGGCCCGCGAGCCCGGCCCGATTTTTTGCAGGCTTTGGGCATGATAATTATGACCGAAGTCGGGCCCGGCCCGATTTTTTTATTTTTTCACGCGGACCTTGGACATTTAAAATTAGACTTTTTGGTTACTTTTTTAGGCCCGGGCCGAAAAAGCCCGAAAAGCTCACCAAGCCCGCACTAAATTTTTGGGCTTTGGATAAGAAATTTGGGCCCGAACTAAGCCCGGCCCGAACCCGGCCCGCTTTATGGGCTTGATTTTTTTGCATCAGCTCGGCCCGAACCCGGCCCGATCCATGATCGCCTCTAGTTATATCAGGTCTAATAGTTCCAATAAGTTCTAATAAGCTGCAATTGTAACAACCCTGAATTTTCCGATATGAAAATAATACTTATCACCTTAAACAACAACTCAGAAAATCTCAAGGTTGTTATGCCGCGATAACTAATTATAGTCACCACAAGGCTAGTGGTTCTACCTGAAAACTAATAATTAAAAGATTAATTAACTAACTATTACAGTCCAACATAATAAACCTAAAATAGTTATTACAACCCAAAGATAAATTCTAACTATAATTAAATGACAGCGGAAGCCTTAATAAAGTCTAAAATCCAAAAGGAATGATCACACTCTTTAACCCGACAAGCCGAACACCATCAAGCCCCTGCACATTGATCATTGTAATATCAGCCAAAGGCTGAGCAAGATTTCCTACTATAAATAAACAAAACTAACCAATGTGTAGGCAAGACATATAGGAATATCTTGCAAATTCATTTCAATGCTGTACAGGGTTAAATAAACAATATAAATAAACTTTAGATCAAACCAGAATTTACTTTCAAACAGAATTGTATCAAACTTTCTTTCCTTCTAAAACTTTATATGATCAATACAATAATAATAATTTCGAAACCTTGTGAGTAGGAAGCAACATTACTGAAAAGGTCTAGTGAGCTAGCTAGGCTCACCAGAAAAGAACACCAAAGCCCCTAGTATGCATACCCCTTACATGAGACGCTGTTAACTCAAGAAGGAAGACAATTGGCAAGAGTATTGATCAACATACCCCGACTACTAAATATAATGGTTGAGACGAATGTTAGCTCAACATGCTTCCAACTCGGAGAATACCGCTTACCGGCAAACCCCAAACTTTAGAAATATGAAAACTCTTAAAACTTGCTCATGCTCAAAATAAATCTCAAACTAAATAATATAGAGGAACTTCCTCTTGATAAAATAAATCTCAAACTAGTCTCATTGAGGAACTTCCTCCGAATAATATAAATCTTCAAACTTTCATAACTTCTTTCAAAATAAAATTTTAATAATAATATTTTCAATTCAAATAATCAAGCTTTATAAAAGGGTTTCACAATGTAAGTTCTCAAAACAAATCCAACAGTATCGATCAAATACATATAAAATAACTGTACAAATTTAGTAAGAAATCTTACCTTATCCGCAATAACAATCAACAAACCTCAAAACACTAGTAAAAAAGGTTCTTCTACAAACCCGGAATCTACAACATAATAATCACATATACTATATAAGCCACTTATCGTATATCTAGAATTGACTCAACTTAATCCAAGGCGATACTAAATATACCATGATTCTATCAATATTGCTTCTATATGCTAAATTAATAATACCACATACAAGACTATCAAAGCAGCATACAAGACACGCATACAACCATTACACGCATACAATACTATCAAAGCACCAAGAACTTCTAGCATACAACTCCGATTCGTGCGATTCTTGAGCCTAAATTCATGAACTCTTCGAGATCTACAACTTTTGTGAAGGAATCAAGTTCTAAAAACTAACACAGAATCATGTAAAACGATCCAAACAGAACTGCCACAAGGACAACATAACAACAGCAAACCAAAACCTTGCATAAGGCATAACTCTCACTATATAAATCCGAATCAGGAAATTCTTGATCCTAAGTTGATTATAGTTTCGAGATCTACAACTTTCATGAAGAAATCAAGACCTAAAACTGAACATATCAACAGAAAAAGAGAGCCGAAACAGAACAGCGACCAAATTACCATAACACATATACATATATATATTCCCCCAAATTAATTAACTCAAGAACCCTAACTTGACAAAACCCTAAAAATGAATAAATCTGAAATTAAAACTTAAGATCAACACTTACTTTGATGGATGTTTAATATTACTTATGAAAACTTCCGAAAATCGCCCCTTTTGCTATGAACTTCGACTTCAAACCCTAAGGGCTCAAAACTCACTTTGTTATCTTCAAGCACCAACAAAACTAAGAGAAGATGAAGTAGATGAATGGAGATTTAGGAATAATTAGGATTGAAATGGTGATCTAGAAGGAAAAAGATAAATAAAGAAAGCAGAAGAAGGAGGCAAGAAGATGGTAGAGAAGGAGCTCCCAATGACTCCTAGGGTTTTCTACTTCCAAATGAACTCCTAGTAAATTTACTGACTTTACTCCCCCTTTTCCTTTATATATATATATATATATAGGAAGAGGATCAACTAAAAACGTTTTCAACCTAAAAACCCCTACATTAGACACTTAAAGGGGTACACGTGTGATTACTAATGACAATCTTTGTAAATATTAGTAACTTTCGCTAAAAACCATTTGTACCCCTTTAAACATCTAATGTACCCCCTGCGACTGCTAATGTACCCCTTTAAACCATTTTCTGTCTGGTTTTCAACCATCTTTTGGTAATCCTTCCTCTCTCTCTCTCTCTCTCTCTTTCTCTCTCTCTCTCTCTATATATATATATATATATATATTGTTCGTGTACTGGAACTTCTCGTGAATAGTCAACGATCTTTTGGTGTGATGATGTGGACTCTGGATGCTCCTTGATGAGGCTGTGACCTGCAAAACAGTCAAAGGTTGCTAACCCGGGGGGTGGTACCCGGGAACGCCCCTTTGATGCTTAAGTCAAATATCGGAAATAAGGAATCAGAGTACTTTGTGAGTTATGGGACTGTAAATTGCGTACCTGTAGAATGGTAGAATTGATCCTTATATAGGTATTAGATCCCCTGGTTAGGGTTTTACTGAACTGGCAGGGCCTGTGTGTGGGCTTGGCCCACGACACATAGTGATAACCTGGTCAAGGTTATACCAGGTCAGATGACACGTGGCATGATCCTACTCGTAGTCGAATATCTGGTGTAGACCAAGCCCTATTTGAACTGGGCCTAAGATTTAGGCCCACTAGCACGGTTTTGACCACCCAGGTGGGCCCGGAACAATTAGCCCCACGCTCGGCGTGGAACGGGAATCCTTGGACGTTGGATGCCGAGCGGAATACATTCGGAAAAATGACGCTCCGAAACACCTATGACCACGAGGATGCCCCAAAGAGGGCACCTCAATCGAGGTTACCTCGACCGTGAGGGGGAGACCCTCGATCGAGGTTACCTCGACCGTGAGGCCCAAAGGGCTTCCTTCTCAACCTCAACCGTCTATGCCCAAAACAAGAGTAATGAAAAAGACCTCGATGGAGTTTCCAAAGGATGGTGCCTCGATCGAGGCAACCTCGATCGTGTGGAACCTCAACTCGATCGAGGTATCCTCGACCCTGGGGTTCACAGAGGTTCTTTGTAAATTCGATTACTAAGCCCCATGGAGGCCCAAGAAAAGCCTCGATGGGGTTTCTCAGGAGGGGGCCTCGATCGAGGTAGCCACGATCGAGGTAGCCTCGATGGTGAGGGAATAGTACCTCGATCGAGGTGACCACCAAGAGAGGTATGGAAAAAGACCTCGATCTTCTAAGCCCCATGGAGACCCAAGAAAGCCTCGATGGGGTCTCCATGGAAGGGGCCTCGATCGTAGGGGGAGAGTCCCTCGATCGAGGTGGTCCTAGCCATTATGTCCCATATTTGCCTCGAGGATCTTCCAGATATGCAAGTTAGATGTATGTTGTTATCCAGCCTCTTGCTCCTTGAGGTGACTACCTCGATCGAGTGATGTTTACCTCGATCGAGGGGCTTTTACCTCGACCCGATGGTGTTTGCCTTGCTCATGGGCCAAAAAATCTGGTTGTGGGAACCCTCTTCATGAGTGTTTGCCTAAAAATTCCAAGTGTTGCCTCTACATCATCTCTTGACCAAGAGTTTTGAGTAGTTTCTATCTAAGTGCTGGCACCCATCTTATCTTTCGCGATCGTAGTTACCCTTGGTTGCGGTAGAGACATTGACAAGGAGACCTCTTATAAAACTCGAGGGTCCCCCAACCGCGATAATGTTTTCCGCGATCGTGAAGGACCTCCAATCCTGGTGCCCGATTGAGGAATTTTGCTGAATTTTCTAAGTGTTGACACCATTTCTATTTACCGCGACCGTCGTTTCCTTGGTCGCGGTTGAAGCAAAACTTGGTGAATCTTGCCAGAAGACGCGAGGATCTCTCCTTCCCTGACCGCGATAGACTTACTCAGAACCCTTTGAAATGACCAACGAGGTAATTTAGGACTTGCTTTTCCGCGACCGTGATGGACCTTTTCTTCTGAACTTCATTCTTTGAAACCCTTAGAATTTTTCTAAGTGTTGACGATTTCTAGGCCTCTCTTTCACCGCGAGGGTCTTCCTTTACCTCGATGGGAGTGATATACTTTAGGCCAAGGACTTCCTTTATTTTATCTTCATAAAAATTTGGCTAAGTGTTAATCTTGCCAAGGCCCTCTTTTACCTCGATGATACTCCATACCTCGATTGTAAGGGGTGTACTTTGAGAGGCAATAGCAAGACTTGGGCAACAAGATGAGCAATCTGAACTTAGGGGCCAATGAGCCTCCACAGGCTGTCCCATTTACCTCGAGGATCTCTCCTAACTCGATGGTTGAGGATGGCAAGGAGAGGTTGGCCTTGATAACCTCGAGGGTCCTCTTACTACCTCGAGTGTGATAGGACAGTCCAAAAAGTGCTTTGTCTGTTAGTACACCTTGGTTGTGCCCACATTGAGTGGAGCTTTTGGCCTAAAGTGGTCAACCATCCTTTAGGGGCTAATGAGCCCCAAGGCATGGTTGACACCTATCCAGCCTCCCATCTTCTTTGATGGTGCCTACCTTGAGCAGGGCTTGTTGATAGCTTTTGGAGTTTTCCTCAAAGTCAAGGAGCTAATGAGCCCCAGGGACTAAGTGTCAGGCCACCTTCCCTAACAACCTCGAGGGTGTCCATTACCTCGACTATGACAGAGGCAGAAGGTGAGAAGGCCTTGACGACCTCGAGGGTCTTCCTATACCTCGAGTGTTAGGGAAAGTCTAGCTACCCACCAGCCTTGACGGGTGCCCACATTGAGTGGGACTTTTGCCTAGGGTGATCAACTGACCCTTAGGGGCTAATGAGCCCCAAGATATGGATGATACCTGTCCAGCCTCCTATCTCCTTTGATGGGTGCCTACCTTGAGCAGGGCTTAATTGTTGGCCTAAGGAGCTCTTTCCAAAGCCAAGGGGCTAATGAGCCCCAGTAACTTTGAATGCCTGTCCAGCCATTCCATTCTCCTCAATGGATGCCTATGTTGAATAGGGCTTTTTATCAATTTGATGACGTGAAGGGTTTGACCAAAAGTCAACGAATTAGTGAACATTGTTCACCTTCTAAACTCATAATTTGACGTCGTTTTATCTGATTTTAACCGTGATGAGGTAAAACCGTTTCACATTCTTTACCTCCTATATATTCTCAATTCCTTAATCATTTTCTCAAAATCATTCTCTCACTTCTCAAATTTTCTCTCTCTAGAGTTCTCTAATCTCCTCGAAGGTCTTCTCTCAGCTTGTGTCTAGGCAACCTCGGAGTAGTCTCTTTGTCAAGGTAATAGTCTTCCTTTTATTTGTATTTATTTGAATAAGTGAGTCCTTGTCCTGTCTAGTACCTTTCTTTTCCTTAGTTTATTTTCAATAACTTAGGTATTAGACATGTCAAGTACTCCACCCCTTCTTCGCCTAGAGTGCACTGGGGTCCTTCAGGTCGAGGGCGATGAAGGGATTGAATCCCAAAACATCCCTGAGGCCATCCCTCTACTTTCTGACTCGGATGGGTCAGTGTCTGGGGGAGAAGAGGTAGAAACCCCTACCCCTGGGAGCCATCTGTAGCACATCCTAATATTTATCATTCCACATATGAAAAACTTGTAGGTATATTAAATATGAACCTCGATGGTCCATCCATTTCAGGTCAAGAGGAGGTTGAAAACATTGTATACCCAAAAATTCCCCCTGAGAAGGGTCCCAAATAATTCTTCATATCCCCAACTCTCAACCACCGTTTAAAGCGAGACATTCGCTCCTTTGGTGCCCAATTCCAGTTTTCAGAGCCATATGTAGTGGTTCGACCCATTAACCTTCAGACCATCTGTTCCCCCCCTGACGGATGTGTAGCTGTGTACAAACTTGCCATGATCAGGGGGGTTAGGTTTCCATTACACAATTTTGTTGTACAGCTTCTTTGTGAATACAATTTATCCCTAGCTTCATTAGTGCCTAACTCTTGGGCCTCAATCAATTCTTTCATTGGTATATGTAGGATGCTTAGGATTACCCCAACCCTTCGCCTATGGCGAAATTTGGCTAAGTTAGTAGAAAGCCGTAGCGTTGACCATGGGAAGGGTTGGTATAGTTTTCAAGTTAGAAAGGGCTACAGATTTGTAAATAATGTGCCCACCAACCAAGAAGGATTGAGGCACGAGTTCTTCTTTGTTTTTAATAGCGAGGGGTGGAAAATCCCTAGGGTGGTGGAAGATGAGCCAAACTTCCACCTAAATCGTCAAGTGCCAAAGATGTCTTCTGAGGAAGTAGTGGTGGCCATCTATTGTGAGCTTGATGCAAAGGAGGAGAAAGGGAAGACAGTGATGGTCCCCTTTAACTGGCTTCCTAGTACGGATGACTTGAAGCAAGACTTCTTTTTGTCTGCTGTGGGGCTAAACCCAGCATATCCTGAGGGTAGGGGTACCTGACCATTAAGCATTAATTTCCTAGTTTTTATCCTTCATGATTATTCTTACTTGTTCTTCTTATTGCAGGGCTAGCACGAGACAATTTAGATCCAAAGATGGCCTCCCTCATGACTGCTGCTGCTATAAAGGCTCTTGCTGTAAAAGGCAAGATTGATTCAAAGGAAGAACCAATTCCCAATCCTCCTGAGGTAATTTCTAAGCTCGATGATAATTCTTTACCTCGATGATAATTTATGTTGCCCCCTTCCTTTGAGTCGATGATGCCTTAACAATTTTGGTACCTCGATAGGATCCCAAGCACAAGAAGAAAACCTCGTCCAGCGGGGCTCCTCGGATCAAGAGGGCGAGGGAAACTAATCCTTTCACTGAAGACCCAAAGGAGAAAAAGAGGAAGGAAAAAGTGACTGAGGCATCTCCATCCTCTCCGCCTGAAGAGGGCATTTTTCAGCAAGACGTAGAGACTGAGGCTGCTTTTGTTGCTGCAGGGAAGGTCATTAGGCCTTCTTCGTCAAAAGAGGTTCCTGCTGGGCGTGATAGACACTTCAAAGCCCTGACCCAGAAGGAACGCAGCCGTCGCCTCCATGGGCCTTTAAGTCCATATACTCTCCCTCGGACGAGGAGTACATCATGGTGGGCGAGGGAGAGGAGGTCTTTAATGAGCTCCACAACTCCTGGCTCGACGTAAGAACCTTAGACTTTTGTTTCAAATCCTTTCCCTGTGTATTTTTATTTAAGCTAGCTTTCCATTTTTGCAGATGTCAATCAGGATGCATGCTGCATCCAAGTATATGCTGAACTATAAAGGCAAGGGCCTTTCCCAGGCTGATGCTGAAAAAGTCCAAGCTGACCTGGCTAAAGAAAAAGAGGACCATGCTTCCACCAAGAAGTCTTTGGGAGGTCAGTTAAAGACTGCTAAAACTGACCTTGCCACGGCCAATGCCTCTATCACCGACCTGGAGAAGAAACTTGAAAATGCCATCTCCGAGCGCGACTCAGTGAACCGCGCCAAGAACAAAGCCCTCCAGGATTTGGAAAGGGCCAAGAAGAGTTTGAAAAAAGCTCAAAAGGCTAGGGACCAAGCCCTTGAGGAGATGAAGAATGAGGAGGAGGCCATCGTCAACAGGTGGCTTAACTCAGAGGCTGGGGAGAAGTACAAGTCAGGTCTTCGCCTGAACGGTGCCGCTGAGGGTGCTGGCATTCTTATTGCTGATACCCTTGGCAGAGCCAGGAAAGTTTTGGAGGAGATGCACCCAAGGCTGTAACGACCCGACTCGCTTAAATCGGCGCGGAAGAAACCGACGAGTCGAATAGTTATAACTACCACTCGAAAAACTTAAGAATTAAAACTAATTCCTCAAATTATTATTATTAAACCTCAAAGTATAAATACCCACAAGTTTGTACATTACTAATCCAAAAAGGGCAAACTAAAAGTCTAAAAATACGAATAACTCCAACCACTCGTCAGAGTCCAAAAATAACGTATAAAAGTCCATACAATAGTCTAAAACTATCTAAAATCAAATAACAAAGGAAAATACAACAAAGCATAAAAACGTCGCTCGCCCAACCCAAAGCTAAGCAAGAACTTCGTCATCAGAATTACCTGTAAAACAAACAACAGTCCACCATCAGTGGCGAGTAACATAACTGACCCACCCTAATGGGAATACACGTGAACATAGCATAAATCAAATAATCAATCAACAATCCAAAACATGCGAGAACATCCCAAAACATGAACTCGACTCAAACATCCTATCCAAACTATCTTTGGTGCAATCATTCATATACTAGACCGGACTATGCTCGTACGAACGCATCTTCCGCGATCGAACTTTCTACTGTGTTCGGATTTGAGAATCTTACTCCCAAACCCCATGAAACCAATCTTACTGGAAATCCATGTCCCGTGAAACCAATCTTACTGGAAATTCAAAGGATAACATAGTATGACTCCAACTATCCCAATACCGCGGATGGAATAGGGGCAACGTCTTAACCCGAAAACAATGAATCTTACTCAAAGTATCAGGCGTCTAGAAATGAAATCAAGCTAATCATTACTTAAATCTCTTATCATTTTAATCAACTTATTCATAACATAATTATATTCAAGAATTGCCTTTGCGCCTTGATTCTCGAAAATAATCAGTTAAACACGAAGTTATTCTCAAGATTGCCTTTGCGCCTTGATCTTGAGTCTAACCAACATTAACCCATTACTTTAAAATCCACTTTTTAACCAATATCAACCAAATCTTTAACTTTCTTTAACCATTAAACCACTTTCTTTAATTATCAAGATTCAACCAAGAACTCATCAAGACTCATCAAGAATTCAAAGAACTCAACAAGAACTCATAAAGAACTCATTCAAGATTCAAGATCTTCAATCAAGAACTCAATCAAGATTCAAGAACTTCAATCAAGAACTCATCCAAACACCATACATCAAACGCATATCATCATCATCAAACCATTCGAAAATTCAACTTAAACTCATCCAAAACTCATCAAACTTTAACACATTTATCATGATCATAAAACAACATACATTCAATCATAAAATCATCAAAACCATCATCAAAATACCATGAAAACCACATAAAAATCAGATTAGAAACTATACACAAAATCATGATTAAACTTCACTAAATAACCCATACATGCATTTAATCTATACTATAATCATAGTATACCAACAAGGTTGAGAAAGTATGTTACCTTATTGAAGATACACACACAAATTCAACACAAAAAGCTGTCCGGAAAACGAACCACACGGACCAAAATCACACGGCACAACACGCACGGTTCGAACCACACGGCCAACCACCTTCTACGGCACCACAGCTGCACGGCTGCCACGAACATGACCCACACGAGCACCACTGCCACGGACCCACTGCACAGCCACGGCTTCACACACGGCCACACGAGCACCACCCTTGCACGGCTATCAACACGAACCCACTCGAACACGATCAACCCAAACCCGAACCAAAAATCTTGAATGCAAATGAAGGTTTAGATTGTGTTTGAACACTTAAAGATCAATAGACTTTGAATCTTTAAGTTTTGGGCTAGGAAAAATGATGAACAATTGATGGGTTCAATTGCTCCAAAATGGCATGAAAGAGGAGAGCAAATGGAGTGAGTTTTTGTGTATGAAATTTGATGGCAAAAATGGTCTTATGGCTCACTAACTACTTCTATTTATAGAAGTTAATTAAGTGTGAAAGCAAAGCAAGTGGCAAGCCTTGCCATGCCACTTGAAAACCGACCAAAGGAGATCATGGGCCTAAAATTGGGCTCTCGTGATCAATTGGGCTAATTTGCAAAAACCGCATGATCAATCATGCATAAATCGATTTAGCCCAAAACATTAAATAATTAATTAGAAAATTAAATAATAAAAATTCTAATTAATTAAATAATAATTAACATAAATAATAAAAACTGCAAATAAAATAATTCGAATTAA
This sequence comes from Salicornia ramosissima, assembly GCA_951394345.1. Taxonomy (NCBI): domain Eukaryota; kingdom Viridiplantae; phylum Streptophyta; class Magnoliopsida; order Caryophyllales; family Amaranthaceae; genus Salicornia; species Salicornia ramosissima. The sequence goes on along the minus strand of OX596235.1, from coordinate 47,423,996 downwards.
ATCGAAATTATTCACATAAAATAAAATAAATAGTTCAAAAAAAATAAATTTGAACTATACATAAATACACATAAATGCACATAAATTATCGGCAAAAATACCAATAAAATCAGGGTCATTACAAGGGGAGTGGGACACCTTTGACTCCAGGTACCAAGCATTGGAACTGGAGGAGGAGGTTCAGGGACAAGAGACTGCTCCTGAAGAGAAGGAGCCCAAAGAAAAACCTGCCCCTCTCCAGGGTGAACAAGAGACCAACCTCCCCTCTTCAAGCTCGAGCGAGGGAGGTGAGTTCGAGGGAGTGGTCGGTAAGAGCGGTGGGCAAGGCAGCCAACAGCAACAACATCAGCAGCAGCAACATCAGGGGGATCTTGATCAGCTCCTAGATGAGCTTAACATTTGTATAGATTAGGTTTTTGTATTTAGATTGTTCATTTCTTTCTTCTTCTTTTTTTTATTGTACTTAGCATAGGTTGTAACAGTCTCTATAATATTAATGAGAAACAACCTTTTTTTTGACCAAGTATTTGCCTCATTTATTGCTTTATTTATCGTCTTGGTTTGTTAACTTGATTTCTTGAGGATGAAACTATAAAGTGGACCCGGTAAGGGCTTAATATCATGCAAAGAAGAACAATAAGTAACTATGAACTCGACCCTGCAAGGGTTTTTATAAGATAGTGAAAACTTGACCCTGTTAGGGTATTTATTTCATACTAAAAATAAACACAATCCACATGGTAATTTGACCCTGTTAGGGCTTTATTTAATAAATTTCCAAAGTTATTAATTTAACCCTGCAAGGGCTCGTAAAAACATAGAACTTCAAATACAACAATGCCCGGTTAGGGGCTTTATTAGAACTTTAACTAACCCAGTAGGGGTGGAATCTAAGCATAAAACTTCCTCAGATGATCAGCATGCCACGGTCGCGGTAAGGGCTTTCCTTCTTAATTGATAAGTCTATAAGTTCCTGGCCTCACCATCTCTTTGACTCGATAGGGTCCTTCCCAGTTGGGACCCAATTTACCTCGAAGAGCAGTCTTTCCAGTAGCCTCGACCTTCCTCAGTACCCAATCATCAACTGATATTGCTCGAGGTGACACTTTGTGATTGAAGCACCTTGTCATTTTCTGCTTGTAGGCAATAGACTTCAGTAGCGCATTTCCCCTTATTTTTGGCAATAGGTCTAGGTTGATGGCCTTTTCTTCTTCATTCTGGTTGTATTCATAAAAGGTGATCCTTGGTGAGGGTATTCCCACCTCGACAGGTAATACAGCTTCACTTCCATAAACAAGTGAGAATGGAGTATGCCCAGTCGCCTCCTTGACTGTGCTTCTAGTCGACCATAAGATTCCTGGAAGTTCGTCTACCCAAGATCCCCTGACCGCTTCTATCTTTTTCTTGATGCCCTGAAGTATGACCTTGTTGGCTGCTTCAGCTTGTCCTTTTGATTGAGGCCTTGCCACAGACGTGAACCTTGTTTGTATGTCAAATTGAGCACAATATGCCTTGGTTGGACCACTCTCAAACTGCCTGCCGTTATCTGAAATCAATATTCTTGGAATTCCAAATCTGGTGATGATGTTTTTCCAGATGAACTCTTGTATCTGTTTATCAGAGATCCTCGACCCACTTGGTGAAATAGTCGAATCCAACAATAAGAAACTTCTTTTGCCCCACAGCTGGGGGAAAGGGACCAAGTGGATCCATTCCCCATCTGTCAAAGGGCAAGACTGCCTGAACTGTTGTTAAAGTACTCGAGGGTTGCTTAGGGATGGCAGCATAAGTTTGGCATTGCACACACTTCTTTACGAGCTCGATGGCATCTTCCTTGAGAGTAGGCCAATAATATCCAGCTCGAAGGGCCTTGCCCGCGATCGTTCTTGCCCCTTGATGATTGCTACAACATCCTTCATGAATTTCCTTTAGAATGTAGTCTCCTTCTTCCGGGGTCACACATTTCAGGAGGGGATGTGTGTAAGACAGCTTGTAAAGCTCTCCATCATGCAATGTGAACCATTTGGATTTTCTTTTGATTTCTTCAGCTTCCTTGTCATCCATGGGCAGAGCCCCATGTTTCAGATAGTGGAAGATAGCATCTTTCCATGTTTCACCTCGAGCCAGAGTGTTGACTTCAGATTCATTGATGCTTGGTTCTTTCAAGACCTGCCACTGAATGATTCGTGGCTCTTCTCCTTCTACTGAACTTGCCAGCCTCGATAGAGCATCAGCCTGTTGATTTCCAGATCGAGGGACATGTTGAATGTCAAAAGACTCCAATTTCCCTGCGAGGGTCCTCAGTTTCTGGAGGTACATCTTCATGCTATCTTCCTTTGCCTCAAATTCACCTTTAAATTGTCCCACGACCAACTGTGAGTCAGCCTGGGCTTTAACGTGTCTTGCCCCAGCAGTGAGGCACATTTGAATCCCTAGGATCAGAGCCTCGTACTCCGCCTCGTTGTTTGATGCCACGAAGCTAAATTTGATAGCATATTCTAGTCGATCCCCATTATCAGTCTTGATCAATATTCCTTCTCCTCCTCCATTCTGAGTAGAAGATCCATCAGTAGACAACTCCCAGACCTTAGAACTATCTGGGTTAGAAGAGTTTGGTCTGTTAGTGCATTCCACAATGAAATCAACCAATGCTTGAGCTTTGATAGCTCGGCGGGGTTCATACTCTAGCCCAAAGTCAGACAGTTGGTTTGCCCATTCAGTTATGCGGTTTGAATGATTCTTTCCCTCGATGATCTTCCTTATTGGTTGTCCGGTTAGGACTTTAATTGGGTGGGCTTGAAAATATGGCCTCAACTTCCGACTAGCCATGACCAAGGCAAAAATCATCTTCTCAGTCTCTGTATATCTAGACTCTGCCCCTCTAAACGCATGACTGATGAAGTAAACCGAGTGTTGTTGCTTATCCCTCTCAGCTACTAGCACCGCACTTAAAGCATATTCAGATATGGCCAAGTAGATATACAATGTCTCCCCCGGCAAGGGTGAAACAAGCTTTGGAATACCGGTAAGGTATTCTTTTAACTGTATGAATGCCTTTTCAGCCTCCTCATCCCAGTTGAACGTGGATCGCTTCAACACCTGAAAGAAAGCGAGCCTTTTGTCAGCGGATCGTGATAAGAAACGACCCAATGCAGCCATGCACCCTGTTAGTCGTTGCACCTCCTTAACCGTCCTTGGAGATTGCATGTTGATGACGGCTTGGATTTTATCAGGGTTTGCTTCTATGCCCCTTTCGTCGACCAAGAAACCAAGGCATTTGCCCCCCTTAACCCCAAAAACACACTTCTTAAGATTAAGCTTCATACCAAACTTCCTCAGAGTTGATAAGGTCTCCCTTATATCCTTAGGATGATCACCTGCTTGTTTGCTCTTGATTATCATGTCATCAACATAGACTTCAATATTGTGGCCAATCTGTTCGGCAAAGATTGTGTTCACCAGCTTTTGATAGGTAGCCCCAGCATTCTTAAGACCAAAAGGCATCACTCGATAGCAGTAAACCCCTTGGTTAGTGATGAAAGCAGTATATGTCTGATCCTTTTCAGTCATTGGAATCTGGTGATAGCCAGCATTAGCATCCATGAAGCTGAACATTACATGTCCGGCAGTGGAATCAACCAAGCTATCTATCTTTGGGAGAGGATAGTCATCCTTGGGGCAGGCCTTATTAAGATCAGTAAAATCTACACACATTCTCCATGTACCGTTAGGCTTTTTGACCAACACAATGTTGGCCAACCAATCAGAGTAATGACACTCCTTGATAAACCCATGCTCTAGCAGTTTCTTTACCTCAGCAGCAGCTGCTTTGTTTCTTTCGTCACTCTGCCGTCGCAATTTCTGCTTCACTCCCCTGAACCCCTCACGAATGTTTAGCTCGTGACACATAACTGAAGGATCAATGCCTGACATTTCTGAGACATCAAAAACGAAGACATCTTGAAATTCTCTGAGTAGCTGAGTGATTGACTCCCTGAGGGTGGGATCCATGTCAATGCCAATTTTAACTGTGTGCTCAGGATTTTCATCGATGAGGACTTCCTCGTGACCCTCGATAGGTCTAGGTCGAGCGTAATGCTTGTTGTCTTCAGCTAGAAACACAGCTTCGGAAGACTCGACCGGCTCCTTTCTCTTATCCCCTACCTCGATCGATGGTGATGTTGTCTTGATGTTATTGATATAGCATTGCTTGGCTGTTCTCTGATCACCATACAGCTTTCCAACTTCCCCTTTATCCGTCTCATACTGCAACAAGAGTTGGTATGTAGAGATGGCAGCCTTTATTTTATTTAATAGCGGTCTTCCCAGTATGATGTTGTAGGGGAGTTTAACGTCTACGACGGTGAACGAGATAGGCAAATTGCGCCCTTCTCCCTTTTCTCCAATCCGAACTGGAAGCTTAATGACCCCCAGAGGGAAGATGGGTCGACCTCCAAAACCGAACAAAGGTTTTTCCAATGGGGTCAGATCGGCTTTGCCGTACTTCAGTTGTCGTAGGCACTCCAAGGTCATTACATAAGCTGAACTTCCACTGTCCACAAGTACCCACTTGATCCTAGAGTTTTCTATTTTTACCTCGACCACGAGAGGGTCGTTGTGAGGAAAACAGGTAGGTCGAAGAGGAGATGCATTGAATACCATGGTTGGGCCTGATGGGGGTTGCTCGACGACTCCCTCAGCAATTTGGAAGGTCGAGTTCCTGAGATCCCTCTTTAATGCTTTATTCGATGAAGCTTCTGCTGAGTAACCGCCAGCAATGACGCTGATCAAATTGTCCGTCTCGTTGCTATCAGCGCATTTTTGCTTCTTAGCCCCATTCTCTTTTGTCAAATAAGGGTTGAGCTTACCCTGATCTGCTAGCTTATCAAGCGCCTTTTTCAACTCCCTACATTCCTTTGTGGTATGCCCACACTCGTGGTGGTACTCACACCAGAATTTTGGATTCCTTCTGTTGATTGATGTGCGTACGGGGGTCGATTTAGGGAGGATTTCTTGGCCTTTGATATCCAAGAATATCTCTCGCCTGTTGACATTGAACCTGGGGTCCTCTCCCCCATCTCGAGTATCCTTCTTAGAAGTAGGTGTCCTGCTAGGGCCACCCCGCTGAGACTCCTTTCTTTTGTTATCCTTCTTCTTGTCAGACTTCTCCACGGGGTTATTGATATCTGACTCTTGGACGTACTTTCGTGCCTTGTCCATCGCGTCAGTGTATGAAGATACTTCGTTTTCCAGCAAGGAAAACTTGAATTTTCCCCTCTTCAGCCCTGACATGAATGCAACACAAGCTACTGAGTCTTCCACATTTGGTATTTGCAGTAATTCAGCGTTGAAACGCTTGAGATAATCCCCTAAAAGCTCGTGCTCCCCTTGTTGACAAGCCATGAGATGAATGCTTGTCTTACGTTGTTTCTTCCCAGCCACGAAGTGGCTAAGGAACATTGCCTCTAATGCTGCAAAACTTACCACCGACCCAGATGGGAGATCTGTAAACCAGGTGAGGGCCAGGCCCTTAAGAGTTGTAGGGAAATACCTACACCAGCTTGCTTTACAGCTTGTCTGTACTGCCATTTGGGCTTTGTAGGCAGCCATATGCTCAGTGGGATCAGTCACCCCAGAGAAAGGTTCGATGGTGGGAGCCTTCACTTTCCTTGTGTCAGTGGTGTACAGCAGGAGCCTTTGGCTGAATGGTGTTTGGAAGATGACTTCTCCTGTTGGTCGCTCCGGCTCGATGATTGGGGAGCGTCTTATACTATTACTGACTTCCACCTTAAATTTCGTAGCCATACGATTTGATTAAGTATATTAATAAATTCGTAAACTAAATCTGGACAATTTTACCGGTTTAAAAGATTAAATTTTTATAAGCAATAAAAGGACGAATTTCGCCATGAAATAAATCTTGATTAAAGATCAAACAGTAAAGAAGCTCCTAAAATTATTCTAAGTCACTCAACAAATTAGAACAACAATAACAAAAATATTCATGCAATTATTCATACAAAATACATAAATAAATAGATTAATTTATGCATAGAATACCTTAAAATAAAATCAAGAAATATCATATTCATAAAATTCATAAGGTTCGAAATAATTTAAACCTAATCATGATACTAATTCCTTTACAATTTTCATGCTTTTAATCCTAATTTACTATGTGTAAAACTTGTACCAAAATTAAACAAGATAGCGTAGTTACCTCGATACGCTAAAATTTCCAAGGAAAAATCTCTCCTTTGGCTTATGGAGGCTCACGGTTTTGAGGAAGGAAGAGAGGGAGAAAATATTATTTTTTAGAGTGAGGTAAAATGATGGATCATAAAATGATTTAACTAGTATATAATAAATAAATAAAAAAAAATAAAAAAAAATAAAAAAAAAACAACCTAACAACTAATCTAGGGGGAAACCGTGGAGAGTAGAGAGGAAGTAGGGAAAAAGAGAAAAAATGGGGTAGACTTGGTTAGGATGGTTGACTTAGGTTTAGAATCTAAACTAATTGATTTAATTAATTTAATTAGCTAATCAATTAAATCCAAAAATAAAACTTGGCCCAAAAGAAAAGGGGGAGGCCGGCCATGCTTAAAAGATCAAGGAAAAATTGGGTCACTGGCCCAATTCTGAGATAAGGAATAAAATTAAGCAGTCCAAATAAACGGGCCATTTGAACTTAGAATAATAAAATAATTAGGAGAAAATAAAAAAGAATATAGGGGTCGTGCAACACCGATTCTAAGGAAATAATTGGGCTCGGGTTTTGGCGAGATAAAATGAAAAGGTTAAGGCTAGGCTCAAAATAAATAGATTGCTACACAAAATCATAATTAATTAAATAATAATCGATTAAATAGCTAATTAATTATACATTTAATTAATAAATAAAAAAATTTAAAATATCCCAAATTTTCGGGGTATTACAGTTCGGGCATCCTCCCGTCTAGAATTAATGATTCCGCGTGCGTCACCCGGCTGGGAGTCTCTCTGTGATCGTGTCCCTGCTGCCCGGCTAGGGTTGGGGCTCCTGGATGGGCCTGCAGCGGGGGACGGGGGTCTCAATTGCCTAATCATGGCAGGTATCCTGTCCCTCAGTTCTTGCAAGCTCTGTTGGAACTTGTTGTTCATCGTTGTTACGATGTCCTGGAAGTCTTTACGCGAGACCATCTGTTCCTCGCGACGACGGCGATCACTCGCCCTATTGGACAAATTGTCGTCCGTGACATGTGCTTCTCGCCCATTAGGCGATTCTCGGGGGTTTTCCTCTGGCTGATTTGATCGAGATGCCCTCGCTCTAGTGTTAGCCATGACTTTTGTTTCTTTCCCCACAGATGGCGCCAATCTGTTCCTGTACTGGAACTTCTCGTGAATAGTCAACGATCTTTTGGTGTGATGATGTGGACTCTGGATGCTCCTTGATGAAGATGTGACCTACAAAACAGTCAAAGGTTGCTAACCCGGGGGGGTGGTACCCGGGAACGCCCCTCCGATGCTTAAGTCAGATATCGGAAATAAGGAATCAGAGTACTTTGTGAGTTTGGGGACTGTAAATTGCGTACCTGTAGAATGGTAGAACTAATCCTTATATAGGCATTAGATCCCCTGGTTAGGGTTTTACTGAACTGGCAGGGCCTGTGTGTGGGCCTGGCCCACGACACATAGTGATAACCTGGTCAAGGTTATACCAGGTCAGATGACACGTGGCATGATCCTACTCTTAGTCGAATATCTGGTGTAGACCAAGCCCTATTTGAACTGGGCCTAAGATTTGGGCCCACGAGCACGGTTTTGACCACTCAGGTGGGCCCGGAACTTTATTTTACTTATTTAACCTCCTTATTACATAGGGATCTAATTAGAGATCTAAGAACTGTTGATCACTTCTAAAGTTAAAGTGGAAAATAATATTTTTAATAAAAGGAGATATAAAATTACTTTCGTAAAATTATTTAAAGTAATAATTACTAGATAAATGATATGAAAATACGGGGTGTTACAGCAATAAGGTCCAATAAGTTCTAATAAGTTCCAATAAGGTCTAATAAGTTCCAATTAGGTTTAATAAGTTCAAATCAGTTCTAATAAGTTCCAATCAGGTCTAATAAGTTCCAATCAGGTCGAAGTTATTATTTTTAATTATTTATTAAATAAAATTAATAATTACCTTAAATCACTCTTGCACAACATAAACCAATTATATTTTATCATTCTTGTTTTATAATTTTTTTAGAGAAACTAATCAGAGTTAGATTGAATTAATTAAACTATTTTTTGTATATTATAAAATAAAACTTATTTATTTATTTTGGATTTGATTTAATTTTGATCCAAATTAAACTTTACCCATCCTCCATATTATTATTACTAATTTTGGTCCAAATTAAACTTTACCAATTACCCATCTTCCATATTATTATTATTCAATCCGTTCTAGTTTGTTAATTTTACTACAAGTGAATTAAGAAAAATTAAATATGTAGATAAGTTGTTATTGGAATTGATAATATTAATTAATAATGGGTTTGAAAAAAGAGATACTAATTATTATTACCTTCTTGAACGTAATTCAACAATAAAAAAAGAACATAGGTTCAAATGTATAGAATATTATCATCATATTCATCATCATCATCATTATTATTATTATTATTATTATTATTATTATTATTATTATTATTAATTTATTTTATTCAATTATATAAAATACGTTCCAATAAGTTTCAATCAGGTTTAATAAGGTCTAATAAGTTCTAATAAGGTCTAATAAGTTCCAATAAGGTCTAATAAGTTCTAATAAGTTAAATAAGGTCTGATAAGTTAAATCAGTTCAGATAAGTTCAGGTCTAATAAGTTGAAGAGAACACACCCTTAGTTTGATTTTAGTCCGATTCAGTTTCATTTCACTTATATCTACAGTTCAATGCAGTTCAGTTTCCAGTTTATATCCAATCAGTTAAAAGTTCAACGTAAACCCAAAAAAGTTGTGTATTGCGGCGGTTAATTTTCAATTTTAGTTCAATTTCTTTCAGTTAATTTATATTTTCATTTCAATCGGTCCAGTTCCAATTTATCTTGGATTATGTATGCCTAATAAGTTAACTAGTTAACATTTTCATTGAAATTTGGGAGAAATGTATTTTGAATATTATGATTATAGAGTGAAAGTTATTATTTTCATTAAAATTTGAGAAGAAAAGTTAAAACTTCTTCCGTCTCTAAGTATTTTCTATATATTTCTTTTTTGGATGCCTCCAAAAGTTTGTTATGTTTCTTGTTTGATTAAATGGCCCCACACACACTCTAATGTTTACTCCCACAGTCCCACCCCACATAAACAGATATACCCAATATAGCAAACATTAAGGGACAAAGGAATTGAGCTAGGAAGTATTGAAATTTTTTATGAAACTAATATTTTCATTGGAATTTAGAAGGGAAAAACCAATATTTTCATTGGAATTTAGGATGGAAAGTTCATATTTTCATTTTGAATTTGGGAGCTAAATGAGGAAAAAACCAATATTTTCATTTAGGTTAGATTAAAAACATGAAAATCATTCAATAAATAGCAATTCATTATTGTTATAAATTAATTTGGTGTTAGCATTAAGTTTATTTTCTTTTTAGTTAATTTTGGCTAAAATAGTTGAGTCTAATCAGTTTCGGTTATGATCAGTTATGTTTTTGTTATGAGTTTTCATAAAAATCGATATTTGATTTTAAATCATTTGAATTCAATCAGTCTAGTTTCAGTTCGTTCAATTTTTGCTAAAAATCGGTTTTGGTTAGATCAGTTTCAATTTCAATTTCAATCCAGTTCAGTTCAAATCGGGTTTGGACTTTTTCATTTCAGTTCAGTTACAATTGTTATTTTTTCAGTTTTGTTTAGTTATTTTTAGTTCATTATTAGTTTAGTTATCAATTCAGTTTCAGTTGTTCGGTTTCAGTTTTCAATTTAAGTTTTCAGCTTACAGTTTCACTTCATTTCAGTTAATTCAGTTCAGTTTCAGTTCTGTTAAAAATTATCCAATCAGTTTTGAATCAAACTAACCGTGCTAATTGTCACCATAGATTTGGATTTTCTTGGTCCAAATTTGTTGAAATCTACCTACTCTAGAGGATCCTAACCCGAGTTTAGTTGGGAATTTTTCCCCTTTTTTATTTTGAGAAAAAATAACATTTTGATTATTAGATAAATCCAACATTTGTCAATACGCAATAGATAGACACGGGGCCAACTAGCTGTCTTTGGTCCCGCAGGTCCCAACCCTTGAAAAAAAATTCATGCGCTGCATCTCACCCTACAAATGTTCACACACTAAAATAGCAATGTTCGCAAGACTATGCACAAATATTCAACACACATTGTTGTAATGTCACCTTCAAACTTATGATTTACAATGTTCACCAATTTATACAAATGTTAACCATGTTTATAAGACTTACAAATCACCAAGTAAATATAAATATTCACCACATAAAACAAATTTATTCACCAAAACTGCAATATTCACCCGCTAAACAATTAATGTTCACAATACTTACATATCACCAACTGAATATAAATATTCACCACATATAGCACAAATGTTCACTAAAACTGCAATGTTTACCAGTTTAAACAACAATGTTCACCAGTTAAACAATAAATGTTCACAACACTTACTGATCACCAAATGAATATAAATATTCACCACATATAACACAAATGTTCACTAAAACTGCAATATTCACCAATTTAAACAAAAATGTTTGTAATAACCCGGAATTTTGGGCCAGAAAATTTCGTGGTTATTAATAGTTTTTATTCATTTTTAGTCCATAAAGGCCCGGTGAATTGGACTGTTTTATTTTTTTTAGCCCAGCTAATTCTTTCCAAAGTTGGGCCGAAGACCCAACTTTTCCTTTTCTTTTCCTTTGGCCGGTTCTCTTGTAGTAATTGGGCCAATGTTGTTTTTATTTTAATTTAATTAAATTGATTATTATTTTAGATAATTAAATTAATTTAATTAATTTGAATCTTTAAGCCCTAGTCAAAGTTGTTGTTGGAAGCCCAACAACTCCCTTCCCTTCCTCCTTGTACACGGCTGCTATGCCAATTTTTGGGAGTTGTTTTGCTTCCTAATTCCTTTATAAATAGGACCCCCTTGCTTTATTTTGGGTCCTATTGTCATTTGCTTCAAAATAAAACCCTAAATACACATTTTCTCTCTTCCCTTTCTCCTCTCTAAAACCGTGCCCCTTATTCACCAAGTAGGTGAATTTTTGCCTTGGAATATTATGCGATTAAGGTAACTAAGCTTTTCTATTTAATTTGTGGGTAGCTTTTCACATAGTTAATTAGGATTATATCATGAAAATTGTAGGATTTATGTTTGCTTATTTATTCAAGAATTTCGAACCATATGAAATATTGATCATGTTATTCTCTTGATGTATTCATGTAATATTTATGAATTATTATGAAATTTCTTTTGATTATATTATGTAGTTTATTGAAATCTGAAATTGTTGAATAATTACTTGTATGAATTTATTTACCAATCAAATATTGTTATTTCTTGATGAATTTTTCATGGTATCTTGTTTACTGTTTGATTATTAACCATGATTTATTTCGTGGCAAAATTCGTCCTTTTATTATTTATAATAATTTAATCTTTCAAACCGGTAAAACTGTCCAGAATAGGTTTACGAATTTATTAGTGTACTTAATCAATTCGGAATGCTACAAAATTTTATATGGAAGTCAGTGATAATGTTTTACAGCTCGTGTTAAATTTTCGTAATTTTTAAAGATTGTTTGCTATGGCAGAAAATTCGGAAACCGAATTCAGCCTAATCTGACTGGTTAGTTATAAAATCACTTAAAAATAGTAAAAGATGCTATTTTTAGACGAAATTTATGCACGTAAATACTTGAACCCATATTTAGCTCCCATAAAAATTTCCAGATTTTTAGAGATCTTTAGATGGTCGTTTTTAATTTAATTCTTTAAAAATCAGATTGTATAAAATAGGGCAATTGAATTATTAAAATATGCTATTATTAATTATTGAATTTTCGAGTGGTACAAAATTTAAAGGAGGAAATAAAAATGTTATTTTTTTTATACTAATCTTGAACATGCTAGATTAAATATGTGAATCTTTATTTTAAATCTTTATTATTATCATGAAATCTTTAAATCTTGAGATTGTAATTTTTGTTCTTGAATACATATTTATGAATGCCGTGTATTTTGAGCATTTGGGCATGATTATTTTGATGATGCTTGATTGATTTAATTGTATCACATGTAAACTTTAAAAGCTACTTGTTCTCGGAATTAATCCGAGTGAGCCAAAGATTATAAAGGTATATAAAAATGTTATTTTTATGTGTATGATTATATTATTTTATTTTGTCCTTTATTCCATATTTTCGAGTGGTATAAAATAAAAAGAATAGATTTTTATTGTTAATTTGGTATTTTTAGTAATTAAATTGATTAATTAAGTTAGTTAGGAAATTAATTCAATTTGTTGTAATTTTCGAAAATGCCGTGTGGTAATTTAGGTTTGGTCAAAGTTTGTTAATTTTTTGGTTATTATTATTTGGGAATATTTTAATAAAATAATTATTAGGGATAAGTTGTAAAGTGTAGGATAAAAAGGAATAATATTGTTGTTATGATTGGGCCGAATATTATTATTGTATTACTATAAATATATTTATTTTGGGATAATATCCGAATGGATAAAGTATAAGTTTGTGGATAATGTTTGAGGATAGTTTATGATAAGCTTGAAGATACCTAAGATATTACTAGGGATAAGAAAGGAAACAGGGTAATAGATATACATGTTATGTTTCGGTTTCTGGCTAGGAAAGACTTGGTATTTAAGGTGGCCAACATACGTGCCGCACCTCTCTTTCCTGGGACTCCGAACATTTCATTTCCTATTACTGTCACCTAGTATTTCCCAATATATAATATGATATGAATTAATAAAGATATAAGATACAATATAAAGTTCGCCCTTGCGATGACGCAAAGGTCATCAATTGGGTTAATAAGATAAGGACGCCCTTGCGATAACGCATTGGTTATCAATTGGGTTTAGTCGATGCCACTGCTCAATTGGGTCGGACGCATTGGTTCCCCCGAGCAGTTCTGGGTTCTAGAATATGGAGTCGTCTAGGTAGTTCTCGCATTGGAGGACTATTTAGGAGTTATGGCCATAGCTTAGGCTTAGTTCTCGCATTGGAGGGCTACGGGTGGGACGCATTGGTTCACCCCGACATGTTTTAGGAAAGTTGCGAACGCATTGGTTCGCTACGAGCTGTAGAAGACAGTCCGCAAAGATTTATGTTATGTTGTGATAATAAGTGCATGTGTAAAGATCAGAAGTTATTATGCCTTATTATAAGATCGATGTGAATTTACGATATGATTATGATGATGTAAGATAAGATGTGATTATGTATAATAAGATATGTTATGGAGAATCATGTTAAGTATGAATTTGATATGATCAGTATATTATCAGATGAGTATAATATAAGCTAAGGGTTAAGCTAAGTAAAGATGTATAATATTGAGTATAAGAATTGTATTTTTATAAGTCTTCCGCTGTGTTTATTTTGGTATTTATACGTGTATGTATGCGTATGTTGATACGTGAATGATGTATGTATTTTGTATGTATTCTAACCGTATCTGCAGGGTGGTTGTACGTATTTTTATACGTAGAATATACGTATTTCTAACCGTATTTCTGCAGGTGTATTTATACGTATTTTCGTACGTACTTTATACGTATTGTTATACGTATTTTTATACGTAGATTTATACGTACTTTTTATATGGATTTTGTACGTTTTGTGTGTAAGACTTGCATTATGTTTCTTTACAGTTTTTATGTACTTTTTCTATGCTATTATGTGTTTGGCGGTCCCTTGATTAAATGGGACAGCCTAGTTACTCGCCACTGACGGTGGACCCCCCCATAATTCCAGGTGAAGATGCAGCTGAATAGAGCGGGCTTCGCAGGATGGGCCTGAGAGATTGGTTTTACTTCTTGAGTTTTTAGTTATACCCAGAACAATTTGGTTATAATTTAGTTATTTTAATGATCCCAGCATGTTGGGACCGTACTTTCAGTTTTTCATTGTAATACTTATTATTGGATTTTATGGATTTTTAGTAGCCATTTAATAAAAGATATTTTTCCCATCTATTTTATTTAACTTTAAAGTATAATTTGGTTTAAGTGATGATCCGAATGTCGATTCCCTTCGTAAATCGACAAGCTAAAAAGTCGGGTCGTTACAGTTGGTATCAGAGCCAAGGTTAAATCCTAAGTTACTTCCTCACAAGTAGCTTCGTGAGATGTGTGCTTTATGAACCCGAGCGAACCCTAGCCTAATATGGAAACCTTAGGTGAGAGAAACCATGGGTAGTAGCCTGGGTTAAGACGTTTTGTCGTTTCGTTTCCGCGTTTTTTTTTGCCGTTTCGTGTGCCGTTTATGTGCTAATTTGTCTTTGGTTTCAGGATGTCGACTCCTAGAACTCCGAACTTTCGTCTTCGTCGTCGCAACTTGGAGGATGCAATCCTCACTCTGGCTCAGAACAGTGTCCGGACTCAGAATAACCATTCGTCCTTTGATCGTTTAGCCCGGCTTCGTCCTCCGACCTATGATGGTGCAGCTGACCCAACCATCCTCGAAAACTGGATTCGAGAGATGCGTAAGATGTTCGACGTTCTAGCATGCCCCGCGTCTGAACGGGTCCCCATAGCTACGTTCTACCTTCAGGGTGAGGCAGACAATTGGTGGAGTACTCTCCGATCAAACCCTGACACAGATCTGAATCTGAGTTGGGAAGACTTCACCAAGAGGCTGCAAGATCGTTTCTACCCCGAGGAGCTTAAGTGGCAGAAACAAGAGGAATTCCTCGCATTCACCCAGGGTAGTCTGTCCGTTCAGGCTTATACGGACAAGTTCACCGAGCTCTCCAGGTTCGCGGCAGCGGTGATTCCTTCTGAAGCCGAGCGGGTTAAGAGGTACATCAAGAAGCTTAACTCCAACATCCGGGTTCATGTGGTGAGCAGTAGGGTGAAGACTTTTCAGGAAGCCTATGAGGTGGCTCTTGAGGTTCAGTCTTCAATTTCTGATGAAGACTCCGGGAAGAAGAGGGTTGCTCCAGCTCCAGCTCCAGCTCCGGTTAAGAAGACCCGGTTCGAGCCTCCTTCGAGGATGCAGCAGAGGTCTCGACCAGCTCCGAGTCAGGGCCCCAGAATGTGTCCAGGTTGCAAGAAGGATGCCCACCCGGGAAAGAGGTGTGATGGGTCTCCGATAGTGTGCTACAGTTGTGGTCAAGAGGGTCACAAGAGTACGGTTTGCCCTAAGAGACAGCCAGCAGCAACAGCAGCCACAGGTAGTCAAGCTCCGGTCAAGAACAGGATCTTCTGCATGACACAGGAAGAGGCAGATGCTCAGCCCGATGTGGTCACGGGTACATTTCTTGTTCATGATTTATCTGCATATGTTCTGTTTGATACTGGTGCCACTGTGTCCTTTGTTGCTAGTACTTTTATTGCTAAAGCTAACCTGATGGGAGAGTCTCCTGTCAAATCTATCATAACTCTTCCTTCAGGAGAGGACTTTTCTTGTCTTCGGGAGTTCAGGGACGTGTCCATTGTTATCTCGGGGGTAAAGTTCGAGGCCAACATGAAGGAGTTCCCTATGATTGAGTTCGATGTGATCTTAGGGATGGATTGGTTAGCTAAGTATCAGGCGACTTTTCGGTGTCAAGACCAGGCTGTCACTTTGCGAGGACCGAACGCAAAGAGGGTAACTTATGTCGGGAAGCCGATAGGCAAGGGATTGAAGATCGTATCTGCTATGAAGATGCGCAGGCTGCAGCGCAAGGGTGAGACAGTGTTTCTATGTCAAGTCAAGGACTTGACCAAGGAGGAACAACTAGAGGCCATTCCAGTGGTTCGGGAGTATGCGGATGTTTTTCCAGAGGAGTTGCCAGGGATACCACAGGAAAGAGAAGTGGAATTCAACATCGACTTGGTACCCGGGACTGCTCCGATTTCTAAGGCTCCGTATCGTATGGCTCCAGCAGAGTTGAAGGAATTGAAGACCCAGTTGCAGGAGTTGATCGACAAGGGTTTTATCCGGCCTAGTGTGTCGCCATGGGGTGCTCCGGTATTGTTCGTGAAGAAGAAAGACGACAGCATGAGATTGTGCATAGATTACCGGGAGCTGAACAGGGTGACGATCAAGAACAGGTATCCTCTGCCCAGGATCAAGGATTTGTTTGATCAGTTGAAGGGAGCCAGTGTCTTCTCTAAGATTGATCTCAGATCCGGTTATCATCAGATTCCAGTGAAGCCAGAGGATATACCGAAGACCGCTTTTCGCACGAGATATGGGCATTATGAGTTCGAGGTTATGCCATTTGGTTTGACGAATGCTCCTGCAGTGTTCATGGACCAGATGAATCGGACCTTCCATCATCTTCTAGATGTGTGTGTGGTAGTGTTCATCGACGATATTCTCATTTATTCGAAGAATGAACAAGATCACACTCAGCATCTTCATCTGGTGTTGGGTATTCTGCGGGCTCAGAAGTGGTTCGCGAAGTTGTCTAAGTGCGAGTTCTGGCTCAAGGAAGTTGCCTTTCTAGGGCATGTGATTAATGCGGATGGTGTCATGGTGGATCCAGCCAAGATTAAGGCGGTGGTTGAATGGCACAGTCCGAAGAATGTGGCCGAGATTCGAAGTTTTCTTGGCCTAGCAGGTATATTAAAGTCTTTGTTATAGCTTTATTAATGTCTATGCAAGAATACTTACCTGTGAAATTTGTTTGTATCAGGTTACTATCGGAGATTTGTGAAAGACTTCTCCAAAGTAGCAGCGCCTATGACCAAGTTATTGCACAAAGATTGCAAGTTCGTATGGACCGAGCAGTGTGAAGAAGCCTTTCAAGCACTCAAGCAAAGTCTTGTGTCTGCACCAGTTCTTGCTTTGCCAACGGAGGGTGTAGGTTTTGAAATCTACAGCGATGCGTCGAAGAAGGGTCTAGGTTGTGTTCTGATGCAAGAAGGAAGGGTGATTGCATATGCTTCGAGGCAGCTCAAGGTTCATGAGCAGAATTATCCTACTCACGACTTAGAGTTGGCAGCGGTGGTGTTCGCTTTGAAGATTTGGCGACATTATCTCTACGGGGTGTCTTGCAAGTTGTTCACCGATCACAAGAGTCTGAAGTACATCTTCACTCAGAAGGAACTCAACATGAGGCAGCGACGGTGGCTCGAGTTAATCAAGGATTACGACCTCTCGGTTGACTATTGTGAAGGGAAAGCTAATAAGGTAGCCGATGCCCTTAGTCGTAAGGATCGTTATTCATGTAACAGAGTGGCGGTTTTACCTAAGGAAGTCTGTTCCGACCTTCGCAAGTTGGAGATTGAGATGGTTACACCAGGCAGCATTAGAGTGTATTTGAGTGCTGTGAGTGTCGAGCCCAGTTTGTATCAGGAGTTACGGGAGAAGCAGAAAGAAGACCCGCAACTCGAGAAGATTCGTGAAGCTAAACTTCAAGGCAAGGCAGAAGACTTAACGATTGAACCCGATGGTAGTTTGAAGTTCCGTAACAGGTGGTGTGTGCCCCGTGTTTCGAATTTGAGAAATCGGATTATGAAAGAGGCTCACAATACTCCGTATTCGGTACATCCAGGTGGCGGGAAGCTCTATAAGGACCTAAGGGAATGTTTTTGGTGGCCGAGGATGAAGCAAGAGGTCGCAGAGTTTGTAGCACGGTGTCTCACGTGCCAGAAGGTTAAGATCGAGCATCAGCGACCAGGTGGTTTGTTGCAGCCATTGCCGATACCCACGTGGAAGTTTGACTCCATATCCATGGATTTTGTGGTAGGTTTGCCCACGACGTCTACGGGTTTGGATACAGTTTGGGTGATCGTGGATCGTTTGACCAAGGTGGCTCGTTTCATTCCTATGAAGATTACTTGGTCAATGGAGAAGATGGCGGAGGCGTACTCGAGGGAGATCATTCGGTTACATGGTGTGCCGAAGGATATCGTGTCCGACCGAGATCCCCGGTTCTTGTCACGGTTCTGGAAGTCCTTGCAGGAGGCTTTTGGGACTAAGCTTAATTTGAGTACGGCTTTCCATGCAGCTACAGATGGGCAAACAGAGCGGACTATCCAGACATTGGAGGATATGCTACGGGCTTGTGCGTTAGACTTCCAACAGTCTTGGGTTAGATCTCTGAGTTTGGTTGAGTTTTCGTACAACAACAGCTATCACGCCAGTCTTCAGATGGCTCCTTATGAGGCTTTGTATGGGCGTAAGTGTCGTAGTCCTACTTGTTGGAGCGACATTAGTGATGCCTTGGTGATTGGTCCCGATCATATCCGGGATACAGTTGAGCAGGTGAAGCTCATCAGGGCGAGGTTACAGGCAGCGCAGAGTCGGCAGAAGTCTTATGCGGATCGTCGTCGGAAGCCGCTAGGGTTCGAGGTTGGAGACAAGGTTCTGCTTAAGGTGTCTCCTATGAAGGGTGTGGTCCGGTTTGGTCAGAGAGGGAAGCTCAGACCTAAGTATGTTGGACCATACGAGATTTTGGAGCGAGTTGGTGAGGTCGCTTATCGGTTGGCGATGCCTCCGGATCTATCGAGGGTTCATGATGTATTCCATGTGTCACAACTACGGAAGTATGTAAATGATCCTTCACATGTCATTCCGGTTGAGTCATCGGAGATCGAGCCAAACCTGACATTTGAGGAGAAGCCAGTTCAGATTTTGGATCGTCAGGATCGGATGTTGCGTCGCAAGGTGGTGCCTTTGGTTAAGGTGTTGTGGCGTAGCCAGAAGTTCGAGGAGGCTACATGGGAGACCGAGGCTTCAATGAGGGAGAAGTATCCCGAGTTGTTCGAAGCAGGTATGGGTTTCTTTGTTTTGGTTTTTGTTTGTGTTTTGTTGTGTTGCTTTGTGTTTTGTTTTGTATGGGCTCCGTTAAGTAAATTTCGAGGTCGAAATTTATTTAAGGAGGGGTGACTGTAATAACCCGGAATTTTGGGCCAGAAAATTTCGTGGTTATTAATAGTTTTTATTCATTTTTAGTCCATAAAGGCCCGGTGAATTGGACTGTTTTATTTTTTTTAGCCCAGCTAATTCTTTCCAAAGTTGGGCCGAAGACCCAACTTTTCCTTTTCTTTTCCTTTGGCCGGTTCTCTTGTAGTAATTGGGCCAATGTTGTTTTTATTTTAATTTAATTAAATTGATTATTATTTTAGATAATTAAATTAATTTAATTAATTTGAATCTTTAAGCCCTAGTCAAAGTTGTTGTTGGAAGCCCAACAACTCCCTTCCCTTCCTCCTTGTACACGGCTGCTATGCCAATTTTTGGGAGTTGTTTTGCTTCCTAATTCCTTTATAAATAGGACCCCCTTGCTTTATTTTGGGTCCTATTGTCATTTGCTTCAAAATAAAACCCTAAATACACATTTTCTCTCTTCCCTTTCTCCTCTCTAAAACCGTGCCCCTTATTCACCAAGTAGGTGAATTTTTGCCTTGGAATATTATGCGATTAAGGTAACTAAGCTTTTCTATTTAATTTGTGGGTAGCTTTTCACATAGTTAATTAGGATTATATCATGAAAATTGTAGGATTTATGTTTGCTTATTTATTCAAGAATTTCGAACCATATGAAATATTGATCATGTTATTCTCTTGATGTATTCATGTAATATTTATGAATTATTATGAAATTTCTTTTGATTATATTATGTAGTTTATTGAAATCTGAAATTGTTGAATAATTACTTGTATGAATTTATTTACCAATCAAATATTGTTATTTCTTGATGAATTTTTCATGGTATCTTGTTTACTGTTTGATTATTAACCATGATTTATTTCGTGGCAAAATTCGTCCTTTTATTATTTATAATAATTTAATCTTTCAAACCGGTAAAACTGTCCAGAATAGGTTTACGAATTTATTAGTGTACTTAATCAATTCGGAATGCTACAAAATTTTATATGGAAGTCAGTGATAATGTTTTACAGCTCGTGTTAAATTTTCGTAATTTTTAAAGATTGTTTGCTATGGCAGAAAATTCGGAAACCGAATTCAGCCTAATCTGACTGGTTAGTTATAAAATCACTTAAAAATAGTAAAAGATGCTATTTTTAGACGAAATTTATGCACGTAAATACTTGAACCCATATTTAGCTCCCATAAAAATTTCCAGATTTTTAGAGATCTTTAGATGGTCGTTTTTAATTTAATTCTTTAAAAATCAGATTGTATAAAATAGGGCAATTGAATTATTAAAATATGCTATTATTAATTATTGAATTTTCGAGTGGTACAAAATTTAAAGGAGGAAATAAAAATGTTATTTTTTTTATACTAATCTTGAACATGCTAGATTAAATATGTGAATCTTTATTTTAAATCTTTATTATTATCATGAAATCTTTAAATCTTGAGATTGTAATTTTTGTTCTTGAATACATATTTATGAATGCCGTGTATTTTGAGCATTTGGGCATGATTATTTTGATGATGCTTGATTGATTTAATTGTATCACATGTAAACTTTAAAAGCTACTTGTTCTCGGAATTAATCCGAGTGAGCCAAAGATTATAAAGGTATATAAAAATGTTATTTTTATGTGTATGATTATATTATTTTATTTTGTCCTTTATTCCATATTTTCGAGTGGTATAAAATAAAAAGAATAGATTTTTATTGTTAATTTGGTATTTTTAGTAATTAAATTGATTAATTAAGTTAGTTAGGAAATTAATTCAATTTGTTGTAATTTTCGAAAATGCCGTGTGGTAATTTAGGTTTGGTCAAAGTTTGTTAATTTTTTGGTTATTATTATTTGGGAATATTTTAATAAAATAATTATTAGGGATAAGTTGTAAAGTGTAGGATAAAAAGGAATAATATTGTTGTTATGATTGGGCCGAATATTATTATTGTATTACTATAAATATATTTATTTTGGGATAATATCCGAATGGATAAAGTATAAGTTTGTGGATAATGTTTGAGGATAGTTTATGATAAGCTTGAAGATACCTAAGATATTACTAGGGATAAGAAAGGAAACAGGGTAATAGATATACATGTTATGTTTCGGTTTCTGGCTAGGAAAGACTTGGTATTTAAGGTGGCCAACATACGTGCCGCACCTCTCTTTCCTGGGACTCCGAACATTTCATTTCCTATTACTGTCACCTAGTATTTCCCAATATATAATATGATATGAATTAATAAAGATATAAGATACAATATAAAGTTCGCCCTTGCGATGACGCAAAGGTCATCAATTGGGTTAATAAGATAAGGACGCCCTTGCGATAACGCATTGGTTATCAATTGGGTTTAGTCGATGCCACTGCTCAATTGGGTCGGACGCATTGGTTCCCCCGAGCAGTTCTGGGTTCTAGAATATGGAGTCGTCTAGGTAGTTCTCGCATTGGAGGACTATTTAGGAGTTATGGCCATAGCTTAGGCTTAGTTCTCGCATTGGAGGGCTACGGGTGGGACGCATTGGTTCACCCCGACATGTTTTAGGAAAGTTGCGAACGCATTGGTTCGCTACGAGCTGTAGAAGACAGTCCGCAAAGATTTATGTTATGTTGTGATAATAAGTGCATGTGTAAAGATCAGAAGTTATTATGCCTTATTATAAGATCGATGTGAATTTACGATATGATTATGATGATGTAAGATAAGATGTGATTATGTATAATAAGATATGTTATGGAGAATCATGTTAAGTATGAATTTGATATGATCAGTATATTATCAGATGAGTATAATATAAGCTAAGGGTTAAGCTAAGTAAAGATGTATAATATTGAGTATAAGAATTGTATTTTTATAAGTCTTCCGCTGTGTTTATTTTGGTATTTATACGTGTATGTATGCGTATGTTGATACGTGAATGATGTATGTATTTTGTATGTATTCTAACCGTATCTGCAGGGTGGTTGTACGTATTTTTATACGTAGAATATACGTATTTCTAACCGTATTTCTGCAGGTGTATTTATACGTATTTTCGTACGTACTTTATACGTATTGTTATACGTATTTTTATACGTAGATTTATACGTACTTTTTATATGGATTTTGTACGTTTTGTGTGTAAGACTTGCATTATGTTTCTTTACAGTTTTTATGTACTTTTTCTATGCTATTATGTGTTTGGCGGTCCCTTGATTAAATGGGACAGCCTAGTTACTCGCCACTGACGGTGGACCCCCCCATAATTCCAGGTGAAGATGCAGCTGAATAGAGCGGGCTTCGCAGGATGGGCCTGAGAGATTGGTTTTACTTCTTGAGTTTTTAGTTATACCCAGAACAATTTGGTTATAATTTAGTTATTTTAATGATCCCAGCATGTTGGGACCGTACTTTCAGTTTTTCATTGTAATACTTATTATTGGATTTTATGGATTTTTAGTAGCCATTTAATAAAAGATATTTTTCCCATCTATTTTATTTAACTTTAAAGTATAATTTGGTTTAAGTGATGATCCGAATGTCGATTCCCTTCGTAAATCGACAAGCTAAAAAGTCGGGTCGTTACAGTTGGTATCAGAGCCAAGGTTAAATCCTAAGTTACTTCCTCACAAGTAGCTTCGTGAGATGTGTGCTTTATGAACCCGAGCGAACCCTAGCCTAATATGGAAACCTTAGGTGAGAGAAACCATGGGTAGTAGCCTGGGTTAAGACGTTTTGTCGTTTCGTTTCCGCGTTTTTTTTTGCCGTTTCGTGTGCCGTTTATGTGCTAATTTGTCTTTGGTTTCAGGATGTCGACTCCTAGAACTCCGAACTTTCGTCTTCGTCGTCGCAACTTGGAGGATGCAATCCTCACTCTGGCTCAGAACAGTGTCCGGACTCAGAATAACCATTCGTCCTTTGATCGTTTAGCCCGGCTTCGTCCTCCGACCTATGATGGTGCAGCTGACCCAA
This sequence comes from Salicornia ramosissima, assembly GCA_951394345.1. NCBI lineage: Eukaryota > Viridiplantae > Streptophyta > Magnoliopsida > Caryophyllales > Amaranthaceae > Salicornia > Salicornia ramosissima. The sequence goes on along the minus strand of OX596235.1, from coordinate 47,400,962 downwards.
CCATCCTCGAAAACTGGATTCGAGAGATGCGTAAGATGTTCGACGTTCTAGCATGCCCCGCGTCTGAACGGGTCCCCATAGCTACGTTCTACCTTCAGGGTGAGGCAGACAATTGGTGGAGTACTCTCCGATCAAACCCTGACACAGATCTGAATCTGAGTTGGGAAGACTTCACCAAGAGGCTGCAAGATCGTTTCTACCCCGAGGAGCTTAAGTGGCAGAAACAAGAGGAATTCCTCGCATTCACCCAGGGTAGTCTGTCCGTTCAGGCTTATACGGACAAGTTCACCGAGCTCTCCAGGTTCGCGGCAGCGGTGATTCCTTCTGAAGCCGAGCGGGTTAAGAGGTACATCAAGAAGCTTAACTCCAACATCCGGGTTCATGTGGTGAGCAGTAGGGTGAAGACTTTTCAGGAAGCCTATGAGGTGGCTCTTGAGGTTCAGTCTTCAATTTCTGATGAAGACTCCGGGAAGAAGAGGGTTGCTCCAGCTCCAGCTCCAGCTCCGGTTAAGAAGACCCGGTTCGAGCCTCCTTCGAGGATGCAGCAGAGGTCTCGACCAGCTCCGAGTCAGGGCCCCAGAATGTGTCCAGGTTGCAAGAAGGATGCCCACCCGGGAAAGAGGTGTGATGGGTCTCCGATAGTGTGCTACAGTTGTGGTCAAGAGGGTCACAAGAGTACGGTTTGCCCTAAGAGACAGCCAGCAGCAACAGCAGCCACAGGTAGTCAAGCTCCGGTCAAGAACAGGATCTTCTGCATGACACAGGAAGAGGCAGATGCTCAGCCCGATGTGGTCACGGGTACATTTCTTGTTCATGATTTATCTGCATATGTTCTGTTTGATACTGGTGCCACTGTGTCCTTTGTTGCTAGTACTTTTATTGCTAAAGCTAACCTGATGGGAGAGTCTCCTGTCAAATCTATCATAACTCTTCCTTCAGGAGAGGACTTTTCTTGTCTTCGGGAGTTCAGGGACGTGTCCATTGTTATCTCGGGGGTAAAGTTCGAGGCCAACCTGAAGGAGTTCCCTATGATTGAGTTCGATGTGATCTTAGGGATGGATTGGTTAGCTAAGTATCAGGCGACTTTTCGGTGTCAAGACCAGGCTGTCACTTTGCGAGGACCGAACGCAAAGAGGGTAACTTATGTCGGGAAGCCGATAGGCAAGGGATTGAAGATCGTATCTGCTATGAAGATGCGCAGGCTGCAGCGCAAGGGTGAGACAGTGTTTCTATGTCAAGTCAAGGACTTGACCAAGGAGGAACAACTAGAGGCCATTCCAGTGGTTCGGGAGTATGCGGATGTTTTTCCAGAGGAGTTGCCAGGGATACCACAGGAAAGAGAAGTGGAATTCAACATCGACTTGGTACCCGGGACTGCTCCGATTTCTAAGGCTCCGTATCGTATGGCTCCAGCAGAGTTGAAGGAATTGAAGACCCAGTTGCAGGAGTTGATCGACAAGGGTTTTATCCGGCCTAGTGTGTCGCCATGGGGTGCTCCGGTATTGTTCGTGAAGAAGAAAGACGACAGCATGAGATTGTGCATAGATTACCGGGAGCTGAACAGGGTGACGATCAAGAACAGGTATCCTCTGCCCAGGATCAAGGATTTGTTTGATCAGTTGAAGGGAGCCAGTGTCTTCTCTAAGATTGATCTCAGATCCGGTTATCATCAGATTCCAGTGAAGCCAGAGGATATACCGAAGACCGCTTTTCGCACGAGATATGGGCATTATGAGTTCGAGGTTATGCCATTTGGTTTGACGAATGCTCCTGCAGTGTTCATGGACCAGATGAATCGGACCTTCCATCATCTTCTAGATGTGTGTGTGGTAGTGTTCATCGACGATATTCTCATTTATTCGAAGAATGAACAAGATCACACTCAGCATCTTCATCTGGTGTTGGGTATTCTGCGGGCTCAGAAGTGGTTCGCGAAGTTGTCTAAGTGCGAGTTCTGGCTCAAGGAAGTTGCCTTTCTAGGGCATGTGATTAATGCGGATGGTGTCATGGTGGATCCAGCCAAGATTAAGGCGGTGGTTGAATGGCACAGTCCGAAGAATGTGGCCGAGATTCGAAGTTTTCTTGGCCTAGCAGGTATATTAAAGTCTTTGTTATAGCTTTATTAATGTCTATGCAAGAATACTTACCTGTGAAATTTGTTTGTATCAATTTACTATCGGAGATTTGTGAAAGACTTCTCCAAAGTAGCAGCGCCTATGACCAAGTTATTGCACAAAGATTGCAAGTTCGTATGGACCGAGCAGTGTGAAGAAGCCTTTCAAGCACTCAAGCAAAGTCTTGTGTCTGCACCAGTTCTTGCTTTGCCAACGGAGGGTGTAGGTTTTGAAATCTACAGCGATGCGTCGAAGAAGGGTCTAGGTTGTGTTCTGATGCAAGAAGGAAGGGTGATTGCATATGCTTCGAGGCAGCTCAAGGTTCATGAGCAGAATTATCCTACTCACGACTTAGAGTTGGCAGCGGTGGTGTTCGCTTTGAAGATTTGGCGACATTATCTCTACGGGGTGTCTTGCAAGTTGTTCACCGATCACAAGAGTCTGAAGTACATCTTCACTCAGAAGGAACTCAACATGAGGCAGCGACGGTGGCTCGAGTTAATCAAGGATTACGACCTCTCGGTTGACTATTGTGAAGGGAAAGCTAATAAGGTAGCCGATGCCCTTAGTCGTAAGGATCGTTATTCATGTAACAGAGTGGCGGTTTTACCTAAGGAAGTCTGTTCCGACCTTCGCAAGTTGGAGATTGAGATGGTTACACCAGGCAGCATTAGAGTGTATTTGAGTGCTGTGAGTGTCGAGCCCAGTTTGTATCAGGAGTTACGGGAGAAGCAGAAAGAAGACCCGCAACTCGAGAAGATTCGTGAAGCTAAACTTCAAGGCAAGGCAGAAGACTTAACGATTGAACCCGATGGTAGTTTGAAGTTCCGTAACAGGTGGTGTGTGCCCCGTGTTTCGAATTTGAGAAATCGGATTATGAAAGAGGCTCACAATACTCCGTATTCGGTACATCCAGGTGGCGGGAAGCTCTATAAGGACCTAAGGGAATGTTTTTGGTGGCCGAGGATGAAGCAAGAGGTCGCAGAGTTTGTAGCACGGTGTCTCACGTGCCAGAAGGTTAAGATCGAGCATCAGCGACCAGGTGGTTTGTTGCAGCCATTGCCGATACCCACGTGGAAGTTTGACTCCATATCCATGGATTTTGTGGTAGGTTTGCCCACGACGTCTACGGGTTTGGATACAGTTTGGGTGATCGTGGATCGTTTGACCAAGGTGGCTCGTTTCATTCCTATGAAGATTACTTGGTCAATGGAGAAGATGGCGGAGGCGTACTCGAGGGAGATCATTCGGTTACATGGTGTGCCGAAGGATATCGTGTCCGACCGAGATCCCCGGTTCTTGTCACGGTTCTGGAAGTCCTTGCAGGAGGCTTTTGGGACTAAGCTTAATTTGAGTACGGCTTTCCATGCAGCTACAGATGGGCAAACAGAGCGGACTATCCAGACATTGGAGGATATGCTACGGGCTTGTGCGTTAGACTTCCAACAGTCTTGGGTTAGATCTCTGAGTTTGGTTGAGTTTTCGTACAACAACAGCTATCACGCCAGTCTTCAGATGGCTCCTTATGAGGCTTTGTATGGGCGTAAGTGTCGTAGTCCTACTTGTTGGAGCGACATTAGTGATGCCTTGGTGATTGGTCCCGATCATATCCGGGATACAGTTGAGCAGGTGAAGCTCATCAGGGCGAGGTTACAGGCAGCGCAGAGTCGGCAGAAGTCTTATGCGGATCGTCGTCGGAAGCCGCTAGGGTTCGAGGTTGGAGACAAGGTTCTGCTTAAGGTGTCTCCTATGAAGGGTGTGGTCCGGTTTGGTCAGAGAGGGAAGCTCAGACCTAAGTATGTTGGACCATACGAGATTTTGGAGCGAGTTGGTGAGGTCGCTTATCGGTTGGCGATGCCTCCGGATCTATCGAGGGTTCATGATGTATTCCATGTGTCACAACTACGGAAGTATGTAAATGATCCTTCACATGTCATTCCGGTTGAGTCATCGGAGATCGAGCCAAACCTGACATTTGAGGAGAAGCCAGTTCAGATTTTGGATCGTCAGGATCGGATGTTGCGTCGCAAGGTGGTGCCTTTGGTTAAGGTGTTGTGGCGTAGCCAGAAGTTCGAGGAGGCTACATGGGAGACCGAGGCTTCAATGAGGGAGAAGTATCCCGAGTTGTTCGAAGCAGGTATGGGTTTCTTTGTTTTGGTTTTTGTTTGTGTTTTGTTGTGTTGCTTTGTGTTTTGTTTTGTATGGGCTCCGTTAAGTAAATTTCGAGGTCGAAATTTATTTAAGGAGGGGTGACTGTAATAACCCGGAATTTTGGGCCAGAAAATTTCGTGGTTATTAATAGTTTTTATTCATTTTTAGTCCATAAAGGCCCGGTGAATTGGACTGTTTTATTTTTTTTAGCCCAGCTAATTCTTTCCAAAGTTGGGCCGAAGACCCAACTTTTCCTTTTCTTTTCCTTTGGCCGGTTCTCTTGTAGTAATTGGGCCAATGTTGTTTTTATTTTAATTTAATTAAATTGATTATTATTTTAGATAATTAAATTAATTTAATTAATTTGAATCTTTAAGCCCTAGTCAAAGTTGTTGTTGGAAGCCCAACAACTCCCTTCCCTTCCTCCTTGTACACGGCTGCTATGCCAATTTTTGGGAGTTGTTTTGCTTCCTAATTCCTTTATAAATAGGACCCCCTTGCTTTATTTTGGGTCCTATTGTCATTTGCTTCAAAATAAAACCCTAAATACACATTTTCTCTCTTCCCTTTCTCCTCTCTAAAACCGTGCCCCTTATTCACCAAGTAGGTGAATTTTTGCCTTGGAATATTATGCGATTAAGGTAACTAAGCTTTTCTATTTAATTTGTGGGTAGCTTTTCACATAGTTAATTAGGATTATATCATGAAAATTGTAGGATTTATGTTTGCTTATTTATTCAAGAATTTCGAACCATATGAAATATTGATCATGTTATTCTCTTGATGTATTCATGTAATATTTATGAATTATTATGAAATTTCTTTTGATTATATTATGTAGTTTATTGAAATCTGAAATTGTTGAATAATTACTTGTATGAATTTATTTACCAATCAAATATTGTTATTTCTTGATGAATTTTTCATGGTATCTTGTTTACTGTTTGATTATTAACCATGATTTATTTCGTGGCAAAATTCGTCCTTTTATTATTTATAATAATTTAATCTTTCAAACCGGTAAAACTGTCCAGAATAGGTTTACGAATTTATTAGTGTACTTAATCAATTCGGAATGCTACAAAATTTTATATGGAAGTCAGTGATAATGTTTTACAGCTCGTGTTAAATTTTCGTAATTTTTAAAGATTGTTTGCTATGGCAGAAAATTCGGAAACCGAATTCAGCCTAATCTGACTGGTTAGTTATAAAATCACTTAAAAATAGTAAAAGATGCTATTTTTAGACGAAATTTATGCACGTAAATACTTGAACCCATATTTAGCTCCCATAAAAATTTCCAGATTTTTAGAGATCTTTAGATGGTCGTTTTTAATTTAATTCTTTAAAAATCAGATTGTATAAAATAGGGCAATTGAATTATTAAAATATGCTATTATTAATTATTGAATTTTCGAGTGGTACAAAATTTAAAGGAGGAAATAAAAATGTTATTTTTTTTATACTAATCTTGAACATGCTAGATTAAATATGTGAATCTTTATTTTAAATCTTTATTATTATCATGAAATCTTTAAATCTTGAGATTGTAATTTTTGTTCTTGAATACATATTTATGAATGCCGTGTATTTTGAGCATTTGGGCATGATTATTTTGATGATGCTTGATTGATTTAATTGTATCACATGTAAACTTTAAAAGCTACTTGTTCTCGGAATTAATCCGAGTGAGCCAAAGATTATAAAGGTATATAAAAATGTTATTTTTATGTGTATGATTATATTATTTTATTTTGTCCTTTATTCCATATTTTCGAGTGGTATAAAATAAAAAGAATAGATTTTTATTGTTAATTTGGTATTTTTAGTAATTAAATTGATTAATTAAGTTAGTTAGGAAATTAATTCAATTTGTTGTAATTTTCGAAAATGCCGTGTGGTAATTTAGGTTTGGTCAAAGTTTGTTAATTTTTTGGTTATTATTATTTGGGAATATTTTAATAAAATAATTATTAGGGATAAGTTGTAAAGTGTAGGATAAAAAGGAATAATATTGTTGTTATGATTGGGCCGAATATTATTATTGTATTACTATAAATATATTTATTTTGGGATAATATCCGAATGGATAAAGTATAAGTTTGTGGATAATGTTTGAGGATAGTTTATGATAAGCTTGAAGATACCTAAGATATTACTAGGGATAAGAAAGGAAACAGGGTAATAGATATACATGTTATGTTTCGGTTTCTGGCTAGGAAAGACTTGGTATTTAAGGTGGCCAACATACGTGCCGCACCTCTCTTTCCTGGGACTCCGAACATTTCATTTCCTATTACTGTCACCTAGTATTTCCCAATATATAATATGATATGAATTAATAAAGATATAAGATACAATATAAAGTTCGCCCTTGCGATGACGCAAAGGTCATCAATTGGGTTAATAAGATAAGGACGCCCTTGCGATAACGCATTGGTTATCAATTGGGTTTAGTCGATGCCACTGCTCAATTGGGTCGGACGCATTGGTTCCCCCGAGCAGTTCTGGGTTCTAGAATATGGAGTCGTCTAGGTAGTTCTCGCATTGGAGGACTATTTAGGAGTTATGGCCATAGCTTAGGCTTAGTTCTCGCATTGGAGGGCTACGGGTGGGACGCATTGGTTCACCCCGACATGTTTTAGGAAAGTTGCGAACGCATTGGTTCGCTACGAGCTGTAGAAGACAGTCCGCAAAGATTTATGTTATGTTGTGATAATAAGTGCATGTGTAAAGATCAGAAGTTATTATGCCTTATTATAAGATCGATGTGAATTTACGATATGATTATGATGATGTAAGATAAGATGTGATTATGTATAATAAGATATGTTATGGAGAATCATGTTAAGTATGAATTTGATATGATCAGTATATTATCAGATGAGTATAATATAAGCTAAGGGTTAAGCTAAGTAAAGATGTATAATATTGAGTATAAGAATTGTATTTTTATAAGTCTTCCGCTGTGTTTATTTTGGTATTTATACGTGTATGTATGCGTATGTTGATACGTGAATGATGTATGTATTTTGTATGTATTCTAACCGTATCTGCAGGGTGGTTGTACGTATTTTTATACGTAGAATATACGTATTTCTAACCGTATTTCTGCAGGTGTATTTATACGTATTTTCGTACGTACTTTATACGTATTGTTATACGTATTTTTATACGTAGATTTATACGTACTTTTTATATGGATTTTGTACGTTTTGTGTGTAAGACTTGCATTATGTTTCTTTACAGTTTTTATGTACTTTTTCTATGCTATTATGTGTTTGGCGGTCCCTTGATTAAATGGGACAGCCTAGTTACTCGCCACTGACGGTGGACCCCCCCATAATTCCAGGTGAAGATGCAGCTGAATAGAGCGGGCTTCGCAGGATGGGCCTGAGAGATTGGTTTTACTTCTTGAGTTTTTAGTTATACCCAGAACAATTTGGTTATAATTTAGTTATTTTAATGATCCCAGCATGTTGGGACCGTACTTTCAGTTTTTCATTGTAATACTTATTATTGGATTTTATGGATTTTTAGTAGCCATTTAATAAAAGATATTTTTCCCATCTATTTTATTTAACTTTAAAGTATAATTTGGTTTAAGTGATGATCCGAATGTCGATTCCCTTCGTAAATCGACAAGCTAAAAAGTCGGGTCGTTACAATGTTCACCAGTTAAAAAGCAAATGTTCACACCACTTACAAATCACCAATTGTATATAAATATTCACTACATACAGCACAAATGTTCGCCAAAAAAATTTTGTGAATATTAAGCACAAAAACATAGTTCTAGTGAATATTAAGCACAATTCTGATGAATATTGAACAAGAAAAAAGCAGATTAAGAAAATGATAGGATTTTTAAAAAAAAAAATTGAATTTGAAAAAATAAAATGTTCAAGAATTTATGAATAAGAACAAAAATCGAGGTGCAAAAATGTTGTGACGAAGGTGAAAATCAACCAGCAGAAAGAAGGAAAGAAAAATGCAAAACGAATCCAATTAAAAAAAAATTATTAATGAAACAACAAAACGACGTCGTTTTGGATCCAGGACCAACCAAGTTCAACTAATAATTTGTGGACATTTGTCAAGTAGGTACACACATGAGTACAGAAGGTACTCATGGGTAGAGCTGTTAGTTTGGGTCAAAACTGATTTAACTAAACTAAACCAATAGAAACTGAAAGGATATGGGTCGACCTAGAGTTAAGTGGAACTAAAAGTGAACTGAACTAAATGAATTGTTAACTGAAAAATATTAAACTGAATTGAATCGAATCGAATCTGAAACCAACTAAAACTGAAGTTAACTGCTAAATATGAATATGACTGAACTGAACTGAAAATTGAGTATATGTAATTAATTGAAATGAAAATTAAGTATCCGTAATTAACTGAACTGAAAAGAGGGTGACTGAAAATAAAAATGAAAATGACATGAAACAGATTTAATCTGAATATTACTGATCATGAACTAAGACAGAATTGAATCGAAATATGATAGAAATAAAACTGAAATGAACCAAAACTGAAAATGATATGATCCGAATATTTAGAAACTGAACCGAAAATGAACAGAAATTAATTTAATCTTAACATTAATTGGAACCGAAAATGATTTTTAACCGAATTGAAAATGGAAATAAACTAAAACTGATTACATAATTTATAATTTTATACACTCATATGAACATGATGAATTGATGATCAAATGACTTGTGAATTGGAGTAGTGATGCACATACAATGCTTGTATGTTAATAAGTTTGAAGCAGATCAAACATTTTGAAATAGGAGGAAACTAAGAAAGTTTTTTTTTTTTTGCGGTACGTTGGGAATTTGGGCTTGGCAGGTGGGGGTGGGGGGGTTACCTCTAAATCATATTAAGGGGTCGTTTGGTTGTCAAAGGGGAAAAGAAATCACTTTAGGAATGGGAATGAGGGAGAATGGAAAGTAAAAGTGTTAGATTTAGTTAGTTGTTTGTTTAAAAAGGAATGAGTTTTGCCTTCACCACACCACCACCATACCACACCACCACCCCAACCACCGACTGCATGCCACCACCACTGGGGCTGGTTCGAGGGTGGGGCTAGGTTCGAGGCTGGGGCTGGGTTGGGGTGGGACTGGGCTGGGTTGGGGTGTGGCTGGGTTGGGGTGGGGTTGGTGTAAGTTCAATGTATACTCAAGAAGGGGGGTTGAATTGAGTATGTATGTTTTTTCAATCGTTTTTAAAGTTTGTTTATCTATTTGTGAGAACAACGACAGAACAGTAAATAAAGAGTAGGGACACAAGGATTTAACGAGGTTCGACTTCTCAATAAGCCTACATCCTCCACTCTCTCACCAATATTATTAATCAACTCTGAATAATAACAAGGTTACACACTCAATCAAATGCTACAACTATGTAACATTCAATTCCCCAACTGTTAACTCTAACAGTTCACTCAGTGTTCACAAAACACTCCCCAACCACTCCCCTCTAAGTGGTTTAAAATACAATATCAAATTCTCCGTAAGTTTTCTGTTAAAGATGGATATGGAGATGATTTTGCTCTATAAATGAACTCCAGAAAATATGGCTTGGTTTTCTATGGAGAGCAAGAGGGTTTTTGGGTTTTTCAAAAGATAGACAATTTTGCAAATAAAAACCGTGAAACCAAAGCATGCATGGAGACTTACCTAAATAATACAAACAAGCTCAGCTGACACAAGTACAATAGTACTTGTTTCAGACTTTGTCTCTTTCCACTACATGTAGTGGAAAGTACACTAAAGTCCAAACTAAGTACATTGCATTTAATGAGCTGATTTGGTGTATCATTTCAGCAGCTTTTCCAAAAACTAAGTGATCATTAATTTTTCATATAAAACATTTTGAGGTTAAAAAAATCAATACTAATCACTTAAGTCACGTGCGTAATATTGAGGTCTATTTCCACAGTGGTCTCAGTACTACTAAGTTTATGTCTGATAAAGATAAATGTTCTTTGCTTGTTCCTTGCCTGGTCTTTGCATGTTCTCTTTACTGGCCTTAAACTTTAACCCTTTTTACTTCCTTACAAAAACATAAGCCTTATTTTCCTAAGTTTCATTTTACAAGAAGATCCTAAAAAATATAAAAATAAAAGCTCCAAGCTCTTGGCTTCTGATCTTCAAGTATCTCAAGGCTCTGAAGTTCTTCACTTTGAATGTTGCCTTGGTGAGTCCTCACTTGATTCAACCTGTTATATACAATCATACATAGCAATCAAGTATAGAGAACTAGTTTGTCATCATTCAAATCAAACATGGTTCAACAGTTGGGTTCGAGGTTGGGGCTTGGTTGGGGTTTGGAGTGGGGGTGGGGTGGGTAAGGGTTGGGATGGGTTCGATGGTGGGGCTGGGCTTGGCTTTGCTGGGGTTGGGTTGGGCAGGGGCTGGGTGGGTTTGGGCCTGGACTGGGGTTGGGGTGGGTTGGGTTGGGATGTGGCTAGGCTGGGGTTGGTCTGGGCTTGGCTAGGGTGGTGCTGGGTTGGGTTTGGGTGGGTCTGGGTTGGGTGGGTTGGTGGTTCGGTGGTTTGTGGGTAGTTGGGTGGTGTTTGTTGTTTGTGGAAGGTGGGGTAAGGGAATGGAAAAGATATGGGGAGGTGGGTTTGAGAAAGTGTTAGAACAAGGAAATAAAGAGTGGAATGAGAATGACAAAAGTGGCCTAACAAATACAATCAAAGGGAATGGTGGCAGTTGATTCTCATTCTCTTTGATGAATACCCCCAACCAAACACACCCTAACTTACTAAGTATTACTTGAGTCGTTTTTTTTTTGGAGAAAAGGTTACGAAGAAATCAGGAGTTCTTCCACTCGAAGAAAAAATGTGACTTATCTATAGCTAAAAAATAAGAAAATTTAGCTTCCAAAAAGGGATCAATATCGACATGCGTAGGGGTCCATTGCTCGAGCGACGCAATATAATCAGTAGACTGGTTGGCTTCTCGGAATATGTGCGAAGAGGAGGCTGTAGTGAAATCCCGAAGAATAGTCTGAATATCATTCATCAATAGTTGGATTTTCCACGGACATCGGAAACGACCCTGCAAAACACTGATAACAGTTAGGTTGTCACACTCGATGTGAATAGAAGTAAAATTTAGTTGGCGAGCTAATAAAAGACCATTCCGAAGTGCAGTTGCTTCCGCCACAAGGGGAGAAGTGTTGCCTAAGTAAAAAGCACGGGCTGCGATACATTCGCCAAGATGGTTCTGTACCACACCCGCGGAAGCAGTATTATTGTTTGACAAACCATCAAAATTAAGCTCAATAGTTCCAGGGGGCGGAAGAGACCAACAGACAAACGAGGAAGCGGAAGGAGGGGATGTATGTAATTCAAGGTCTTAAATCGTGTGCAACTTATCTATGGAGAGGCGGGCCTTCCATTCTTGAAAGTAGGACAGAGCCTGTGTGAAGACACTAGTTGCAGAGAATTGAGAATTACGAAAAACTAACCTATTACGAGCTTTCCAAATACTCCATAAGATATGAAGGATTTTGCAAATGGATACATACCGCTGGTCGCGTGAAGCATAGTGAGGAGAGTGGGAAGGGAGGGGCAGGTTGGGAGCGGGGCAATCCAGCGAATAGCTTGAATATATGATCAAATGGGAAGAACCAACGAACAATGCAAGAAGAGATGATCTTGGGACTCTTCAGCTGTGTAGCAAAGTGGGCAGAGTGGGGAAAGGGGCAGGCCTCGGTATGCCAAATTTTGAAGAACCTGGAGGCCGTTATGCAGGAATTGCCAAGTAAAGATCTGTAGTTTAGGGTTGGTATCCAATTTCCAAAGCCAATAAAAATCCCATTTAGGGGAATAAGGAGGAATGCCATGGGCGATCCATGTAGCTGATTTGATAGTAAAATGACCATCAGGAGAATGGCCCCAACAAGGTTCATCCAAAATTGGGGAGGACGGAAGCACCTAAAATAGTGCGGCAAACTTCTGGCGGAAGATACTAAGTGAGTAAATCCGTGTTCTAAGAGCCGTGGGCTATGAAATGATCAACTGTCATGTCCGGATTTGAAATATCAGATGGGTCGATATTAAGATGTGAAATAAGGCTATCTTTAAAGACCCAATTATCAAACGAGAAAAGAACATTAGCACCATTTCATATTTTCCAACGAATGCCCCGTAGAAGAAAAGGGCGGATATGAAGAATTTGCTTCCAAATCCAAGAGTCTTTAGACTGTGCTCGATAATGAAAAAAGGACATACGCCGAAGATACTTGGCATGAATAATTTGAACCCAAAGATTGGCATGGTCGGATAGGACCTTCCATCCCAGTTTACAAAGATAGGCTTTATTTACCGCGTCAGATTTACGGAGGCCTAAACCACCTAGGAACTTGGGGCGACAAATTTTATCCCATGAAATCATGGGGAGACCGGGTTTATCAGAACTTTGTTTCCAAAAAAAAGATCGGTTGATACGGTCTAAGGTGGAGGTGGTCGAAACAGGGAGAGCGGCCGTAGACATAGCATAAGATGGGAGAGCCTCTAAATTACTTTGAATTAAGACAACATTACTAGCTTTAAAAAGCCATTGGGCTGACCAAGTATTAAGTTTAGCGTCGGCCTTACGAAGGATATGGTCAAATTTAGACTTAGAAAAACGAGAGGAGTTAAAAAAACTCCCAAATAACGGCCTAGAAATTGTTTTGGTGTTATATTAAAATAACTGGAAAGCTGAGGCTTGCGAGGATTATTAACCTTTTTCGAGAACACAATTGCAGATTTATCAAAATTGATAAGTTGGCCAGATAGAGTCATGAATTCATTTAGAATAGGTCTAACCTGATTGCAGGTGAAAAGGGTAGCTTTGCAGAATAAAAGGCTATCATCTGCGAACAAAAGGCAAGGCACAATGGGCGCAGTAGGAGCCACTTTCAATCCAATAGAGGAACGAAGAAAGGCAGACTGTAAAGAAAGTTTACGAGCCAATACCTCCACACAAATAATAAAAAGACAAGGGGAGAGGGGTTCGCCCTGGCAAATACCCCGAGTTGGGATACCCTGAGTTGGGATTGCCCTAGAAGATACCCCGAGTTGGGATCACCCTAAAAGATACCCCGAGTTGGGAAAAGAAGTTTGACCATTACTTGAGTCATACTACACACACATTAGATCGTACAATTTAATAACAACACCATACTATTTAATAACAACTTTTGACTCTTTTATGGAGTCATGTCTCATGTGCCTAAATTTTCTATGAATTATTCTAAGATAACGTTAGTCTTTTTTTGCATTTGTTTTATGACTAAATATATTAATTTTTTAACTGTTGATTGTACTATACTCCTTTTTGAATTATGGTTCATGGTGTCTAATTTTGATGTTTTATTAAATACTCCATCCATTTTTTATTAGATGTAACACTTTGACTTTTCACACTTGTCGTCGCACGACTTTGACTGATTATATCTTTAATTTTATAATTGTTAAGATTATAAAAAAATATGAATTTGGATAGTGTGTGTATGTACCAAGACGAACCCAACAAGACCTAACATGACTATATTTTACCTTATGTATAAATCGTAATTAATATTCAAAGTGTGTTGGATGAATAGTAACAAAAGTCAAAGTGTTACATCTAATAAAAAATGGAGGGATTATGAAACATTTTTTAGGAGGGAGGGGGGGGGGGGGGGTGAGAACACACCTATAGTGACTTGACTTATTATATATAAAATGTAGATAATCCTTGAGCAAATGTTTCGATTTTCAATTGTAAAAGGAACAGAATAATTATGATTAAGTATGTGCTTTGGTATGCTTAGATTCTATATAACTTATTGATTATGATTGAGTGACTTCAATATAGTTTACCGCCTTTATTACAATTTCGCTTAATACACTTCAAGTGGCATATCCCTTAAATATGCGTTTGATATGATTCAAATATAATTAATTTCAATACAATTTTAACATCATTGATCATCTTTGTTATGAAGTTATCTACACAAAAATATTTTCTTATCAAATTAATTATTAATTGTTCATACTATAATCTATATTGATTATACTATTGTAAAAGTAAATCATATCGAGTCTCGCTCCAAGTGTATTTGTTAGTAAGATGTTATAATACAAGTTACTATTCATCATCACTTTATATTATATTTTATTTGAACCATATATACTATAGATCATATTATAGATATATAATACGAATCAATTTGCTTGCTTTGTTATAATATTATAGGTAATATGAAACGTTTGGTCATACTATATGGATATGAATATCATACATACTATTTGATATCAATTCATATTGAACTTAATTTGCTGTGTGCAATCAATGTTATCATACTTCACCTCAATACAAATTACTTGAGTCTGACTTGTAACTTCAATTTGATTAATTTCAATACGACTTTAATATCATTGATCATCTTTGTTATGAAGTTATCTACACAAAAATATTCCCTTATCAAATTATTTATTAATTTTTTATAATAAAATTTATATTGATCATACTATAATAAAAGTAAATCATATCCAGTCTCCAAGTGTATTTGTTGGTAAGAAGTTATCATACAAGCAAGTTGCTACTATGTATCATCACATCATACTATATCTTATTTGTGTCATACTATAGATAAATCGAATCATACTATGGATAATACGAATCAAATTACTGGCATTATTATGATACAATAAATAACGGTTAAAATTTTGTATTTGAAAAGGAACTGAAACTAGCCGAACATTAACTGAAACCGAATTTATCTATTCAAAATTTGTATTCGAAAAAAAGGAACACAATTAACTGGAACTGAATTGAAATTAAATAATACAAAATTTTACTCTGAAATAACCTAAATCGTAGCTAACCAAACCGAAATAGCTTAAACCGAAACTGAACTGAACTATCGACATTTTGAACTGAACTGAACTACACCCATTCGACTTATTAACTGCTTGGTTAAATTGAACGATTAATTGAAACTAAACTGAAATACGTCTGTACAAAAACTGAACTCAACTGAACAGAAATCAAAATTAATGAACTGAACTAAACTGGGAAAAAATTATCTGAAATTAACTGAACTGAAATGACCCAAGCAAACTGATTGGTTAAAATCAAAACTGAACTGTTGACCTGAATTGATAATGCTACTCATGTGTAATTGTTGTATGGTACTCCTGGGACCACCTATCTTAATTGTTTGTGTTCTCGCTCGTCAACATGTGCAGCAACCCAGCAAGCTAATAATAAACGCACGTGTTGTAACACGTGACAACACGTAAGTTCTTCTTCTCATAATATTCATTTTCTAAAGTGCAATCTTCTTTTTTATGAAACCCGAAGTGTTAATTATTATGTAATTCTTCATTTTTTATTAAAAAAAAAACTAAAAATCTTTATTTTTAAAACTATAATCTTCAATTTTTTAAAAATTAATATTTGTAATCTTCATTTTTCAAATGGAGATATTCATTTTTTGCAAAGAAAAAATATTGAAGGGTAATACTCATTTTTTCATATACTATTCATTTAAAAAAAGCATGAATTTTTGCAACTCAATATTCATTTATTGAAACTAGAATCTTTATTTTTTTAAAATAAAACTTCATTTTTTTTTAAATAGGTTATTCATTTTTGCAAAATTCATTTATTAAACTTGAATCTACATTTTTTTTTAAATTAATCTTCATTTAAAAAAAATAATCTTCAATTTTTTTTTTAAAATATAATCTTCAATTTTTAAAATTAGAATCTTTTTTTTTTTTTTTTTTTGTGAAATTGAATATTCGCAATCTTCATTTTTCAAGTTGCGATATTCATTTTTGTAAATAAAATGTAGAATCATCATTTCTTAATATGCAATATTCATTTTTTGTATTAACAAAAAAAAAATAAAGATTACACTTTGTAAAAAATAAAATTAAGGCTAGAATCATTGAGATAAATTTTAAAAGATCACATAGCCTCTTAGAAATCCTCCATTCTTTCCTCTTAGAATACTCCGTACAAGTTATTCTAAAAGATTACATAGCATCTTAATGGTGCTCTAAGGTTTGTTGTTAAGAGCAAAAAAAAAAAAAGGTTTGTCCATAATAATTTGCTCTGAAGGGTGCTCTTAGAATTCCTACATCTATCCTTTTACACATGATTGTAGTCGCCTGAAACTAGAAAACTCATTGTGCGTGCCACTGCACCTCTTCATCCTCATCAACTTCTCTTATACTTTGAAATTTGAAATTATTCAATCCTACAAAATATATATATAATCTCTAACATCAAAGTCATGGCTCAAGAATATAACTTCATGGAAGAAATAAAACCATTAACACAGAATATAACAATCAAGATAAGGATAATACTCTCATGAAATTCTCCAAGCTTTCACAATCCAAATGAAGATGCATGGTAGCATTGAAATGGCGTTTTTAGATGAAAAGGTAAAGACAATATACTTTGCCAAAAACATATGAAATGTTAATTAAAGCTGTAAAGAAATTAAATTCACAAAAAAAAAAAAAAACATTTAACAAATTTTAGAAATTGGTATGGATAATCCTAACCTCTATATATAAAAGCTGGATTTTCATTGCATGTAATTGAATCACTCAATTTTTAATTTTTATATCAGCAGATCAAAATTGGGTTGCTCGATCTTGAAGCATGAAACTTTCTGCTTTGGATGTCCTTTTTTGTAGGAGCTGGAACTGAAAAGAATTGATCCACTACTCAGTACAAGATCACTACAAATTATTTTTTTTTTTTAAATTGTCTCAAAATTTCCAGTTCTTTCTATTATTCAGTCGAAGGAAAAAGGTGGTTTGTGTATAATACAATTTGCTGTGCTCATTTTTATTTTTTTAATTTTTTTTTAGGATAATGTGTGGGATACTAGGCCTTAAAATCGGGCCCTACTGCAGGTCACCCGGCCTAATTTTAGCCAACACACGCATCTGTAAAGGGGGATAATAAGGAATCATCGCAAATGCGTGCGGTGAAAATCGAACCCGAGACCTCGTGCCTGGAATTCTGAAGCCCTAATCACTAGGCTATTACTTCATCCTCATTTGTTGTGTTCATTTGGACAAAGGAGTTTTCAATCTTTTTCTTTGAATTATGTGGGTATAGTATAAAGTGACAACTAATGGGATGCTTTTCATTTTTGTGGATCTTCTTTTCTTTTCTTTTCTTTTTTTATTAACTTTGGTGTTCATATTCATATTTTTGTTATATAGTTCTATGTAGGGATGTCAGTTTGGGTTGAGACCCGTTGGGTTAACTGAACTGTTCATAACCTGAACTGAAATAACCTGAACTGAAAGTGACCCATAGCCTGAAATTGACCTGAACTGAAATGAACTGAACTGAAAGTGACCCATATATTAATAACCTGAACTGACCTGAACCCAAACTGAATATGAACTGAACTGATAATGACCTGTCTCGAACCTGAAAATTTAAGAAACTGAACTGAATTGAACTGAACTGTAATCAACCCGTTACATAATTTGACTGAAACTGAACTGAAACCTGAAACATTTTACTTGCATAATTCTATATGAAACATTTTTTATATAAGAAAGTGTCCGTTCACCTACATATGGATCACTCTATAAAATGGATGGAGTACTAGTTGTAATCAAATTTGAAAGTACTTCTCACAAAGTCTTAATAATCATTTGACTCAAATTTGAAGAAGGTTCGGAGGAAATATTGGAAATTATAAGATCTGATCTTGTTGATGAATGAATAAAATTACTATTTCCTCGTAGAAAAAATCATTTGACTCAATTTATATGGACGTAAGTTTAAAATGCGGTTTTTTATACGTACATATGTACATACATAGATACATACATACGTTTGTAGACACCTAAAAGTGTCTCCCCAACTAAGGGTCCGATGATTGTAATATACCCGTCATCAATTGGTCCGGATTTCTGAAAAGGCCCGAAAATTGCTTGTGCGTGACTAGATCCAAATTTAGACCTTTTAACCAAGCCCAAACTTTTTAGCCCAAATAAACCAAAACTAACATTACTAAATTTTTAATAATAATATTAATATTAATAATAATAACGACTAGCTAACTAAATAATTACTAAACTAATCCACTCAAGATCATCACACCATATATATCTTATTCACAATCTTCTACATCTTATACCTTAATCTCTATATCTCCCATATCATTTCTAATCACCCTTCCAACTCATATAATCTCAACCATATCACACCATATCACCCATATCATCACCATTACCATTATCCTATCACCATGCTTCCCATATTTATCATCCAATATCTCATCATATCAACCATATCCCATCCATATCTTCCATCAAATCTCATCATATCCCACATAATCATCTCCATATCAAGCTCTTCCATTATTCTATCTCATCATATCCCCCATATCCTTATTGATTTTCTTCTTGAACCTTCCAATCCCACTATATATACAAGCCCTCTTCATCACCAAGACACAACACAAAAAACCCTCTGGAACTCCCCTCTAAACTACAACAAACGCAGCAGCAATAACACATAAAAACAACCCTCAAAACAGTCATAAAACGAGCGATTCGAAAGCCTTGACGATTCCGTTTCGACCACGGCGATTTCGGTATAATTTCTGAGGACTCAATCTCTTTATAATCATATATGTATTTGATTTCATAATTCATCTAAGTACTAATCAGTTTATTCATGATTGTTGCATTGATGTTTTGTTTCATTTTCTCAGTTTTGTTCTGAGCAGTAACTTTGATGAATTTTCCAGAGCTATTGGGAATGAGTTACGATCTGTGAGAGTACTCATTTTCTAGATTGTTATGTCTAGTTTAAAGGAAAAATATTTCAAAAAATTTAAGAAAATTCCTTCTAAGCGTTTTATATGATCGAATGCAGCCTGGTCATGAACTCGCTGTTCAGATTTTGCATTTCCAGATTTATTTGTCTAACTTTACCGAATTTTGCAGGACAATTGGGATCGAATTAGGAGTCGTGTGAATAACCATTTTAAAGCTTATGATGTCTAAGTTTACTGAAAAATATTAAATAAATTTTATAAAATTTTCTTCTTGACGTTTTCTGGGTTCGAACAGAGGATGGTCTGTTTTACTGTTTCCAGTTTCATTTGTCTGACTTTGCTGATTTTTACAGGATTGCTCGAAACGAATTAGTGGTCGTGTGAGTATCCATTTTGAAGCTTATTGTGTATAGTTTCATAGAAAAATACTAGAAAAAATTTAAAAAATATTCTTGCAGGTTGTTTTCTGGTCCGAAGCCAGGTTGGTCAGTGTTGGTTGCATATGACTTGATTTTCTTAGCTTCTTTTGTTTTATTTTTGTTATTTTTCTTTTATTTGATATTATTTGACTTGATCTTATTTCATATGATCTCATCTTATTCTATCTCGTATGATTTTATTTTATTTCATTTGATTTAATTTTATCTTATCAATATCATGTACATATTTTTATTTTATCTCATGTTTTTTTTTTAACTTTGGACCAATTTGATCTTACTTAGGGGCTTTTAATACTGACATAATACAAAGTGGGCGCGATAAGATTAGCTTTAATCTGTAAATAAATTAAACCCACCTAGTAATATGCGTTCTTTAGGGTAAAACTGAGATATCTATGTATTCGGGATTAATAATAATTTGACTACAAAAAGAGACCTAGTAGAGACCGCTTACAGGCGGGCGGGCCCAATGCACGATTGGCCCGTAACCTGTCCCCGAACCCATACTCTGGTGCACGACCATATGGGGCCAATTGCTCCTGGCATTGGTATTTCTTCGGTGTCCGTGGACCGTTTAAAACGCACGGTGGCGACTCCTACTAGTCCGTATTTACATACGGCATTAACGAGCATTCAAACCAACTCGTGACGTAAGCGGCCGGGTAAAAACGACCCCTACAACGTTAACTACAAAATATTGTTAAATTCCGATCTAATTGACACTCTAATAAAACCCGATACAAACTGGCTTCAACCCGAAACATACCGTTTCTTATCGTTGACCCGTATTAACCTGAATCGTTTTGGACTGGACTGATATAGGCCCGACCGTTAATGACCCGAACCTGAACTGAACTGTAATCGAGAAAAAGGCAACCTGTTATGACCTGTTACCGAAATAGCCTGACCTGAACCGAACTGAATTGATAGACGAGATAACCTGATTCAACCTGAACTGAAAATGTACCGAACCCGTTTGGGTCAACCCTAACCTGTACCATTAACCCGATTTGACATCCCTAGTTCTATGTGTTTGCTACCGAGACTAACGTAGATGCTGTCATAAAAATATTTTTTCCGTCAAAAATCATTGCTTATATCATACTTATAGAGTTATAGTAATAATATATACTTCCTCCATCTTATATTTTATGCAACACTTTAACCAAAAAGCTCTCACATATTTGGTCAAAGTGTTACAACTATTATGAAGAGGAGGAAGTACATTTTAAGTATGTACATCTTCTTAACGTGAGCTCGTCAATGTAAAGATGGAAAAGCTTAATTGACATGATTATTACAATTTACAAATGGGATATGTAGAGCTTCCCATTAACTCCTCATGCGTTAATGAAATCTGTAAAAAAAAAGTTTTCACTTAATTGGAACAAGTTTAAACCCCGTGGCATGCACGGGTTATGATTGTTTTAATGTTGTTCGTGTAGGTATTTGCTGCATGGATTTTATTACATTTTTGTTGGTGTTGTTACTAAGATGGGTGAGTTGTATTAGCAAGCTGTTTTTTTTTTCAATTGTTTGACAATGTTATTGTGAACTCTATGATTTTTCAATGATGTTAATTGAAGTTGTATTAAATAAGCTGTTGAATAGCCTTCATGAGAGCCGTAATGAATTGTTGAGTGTTAGTTGGGGAATATCAAAATTCCGCGAAAAGTGATATGATGTGGGTAGTTTTAAAGCAATATACTGAAGAGAACATGTTATCGTACTCATAGGTGTTTTTTTAAAGTGGAAGATTGATACAATGTATTCAATTGCTTTAATGTTGCCGTGTAGTTATTACTTATCTTTTTTTTAATTGTTCTAAAAAATTGTGAAGCCTGTGATGTAGTGTACAACCAATTTATTTTTTTTTGTTGTGGGCATATTTAATTTTTATGTCTTTTTATGCAATTTTTTGTTTTCCTTCACCTGGCTTCAATGTGGATGTTAGGTGTGGATGTAGTGTGTCTCATGTAATGTAGAACCGTTGTAATCCAAGTTTAGCGGTAGATAAAGTAATGCTAATCTTGTGTCTTGGACAAAAATACAAGTCTTAATAACCAATGAAAGTGTTCATAGTATTGTTTTGTTGTAATGTTTGGGTGGACGCAACAATGTGTTGTCGCTTCATTCTTCAGTTGTGTTGCGAGGTGTTGGGATGTCGGCTTTAAGTTTCTTCAGGGGTTCTTGTAATTGTAGTTGTGCATCTGTTGTGCTTGTACTGGGTGTTTCTTCGTTAGTGCGCTTCTTTCCTTTGTCTCCATCCTGTGTATTGATGTTTGTTAGGAATTATGTTGATAAAGTTGTTTATTAATTGGCTGTTGTATTGTTCAATTATAGTGACTTACAATATTTTTGTTGTTGGTAGTTTGAGTGTTGTTGTCTTCAGTGAGTATGTCAAACACCTTTACAACAGTTAACTCTTGTAAATATCCTCTTTTGTTAAGTTGTACCTTGAAAATGTAGGAACTCCCCAGACATTTTGCAAATTTCTCATATATCTTTTCCTCTCCATTAACCTGCATTAATTATTGAGGTAGTTTTTATTTGTAGGTATGTTTGGGAAGTTGAAAGTATATTTTGTATAGTAAGGCACCTTTGCATTGATAAGTTGCATTGCCGAGATGGGTAACAGGATAATTTTTTCTACATTCTGTTCAAAGAGACCCATTTTCATTTTTTCTTTGAAGCATCTAGTTGTGCAATGTTGTATTTTGTGGGAGCCATCGTCTACAGTGCTGCATGTTCACCAAATGTTAAATTGATGTTCGTTAAGTCACAATATAATTTTTTTTTAAAAAGGACTAACTTATTCTTTATTTTGTGATTGATTTTTTTTGGTTTTGATGGTTAGTGATTATTTTGTTGAAATGGTCAAATACTTCATTTGAATTCATTTTGAAGAGTGAATTAAGAGTGCTTCGTTAGATGTATTAAAAAGTGTACAAAATTTTGACTTTACGAAACTTTGGTTTATTAGGTAAAAGTTACTGCCACAAGTAAAGCTACCACCAAGGCACGAACTAGTCCACCACTCTACTATGTTGAAGATGTGTACTCCATATATGAGTAATCTAGTGTTTTTTCTTAAATTTTAATTATACTAAACCTATAGACGCTCATCGCATCATCTTCCACATGTTAAACTGTCATTTATATAGTTTGCCTCCAAACTTTGTTTTTGGTTGTTTTTCCGTTTTGCAAAAACTTTGTATATACTTTAGACTATACAGGTATAATATCTATCTTTAATTCTGGGGAATACCTAGCATTAGATGTTGTTACATGTCTATTCCATTGTTTTGGGAAAAATCCGTGATTTTTTTTTTCTGAATCAATGATTTTAATTCCACAAGCATAGATTTCAATATTGATTACTTTTGCACAATAACTTAATAGTAATAGGAAGTTTAGCATATATGTTGGTAGATTGCATTTCTATTTAGTCATAGAGCCTGCAATAATTTAACCATAATACGAAGTTAGGTACGGTAAATGCAATTTTAAATTTATTTAATTTACAATATAAATTTTTCTCCTCATATTGTTATTTACAAATCTGCAAATATCTCCTTGTAGACTAAATTTTTAGTTATTGTGTTGTCTTCCAGGGTATTCCCATGTTGGCCAATGCTAATCCTTATCCCTGATCGACATGTGACTATTGACACCGCAACATATAATTTACATTTTGTGTACTTATTTGTATTCCTAAAGTTTAGGAAAAAGTATGTATTTAAATTTGGAAAAATTGCTATAAATATTCCGAAGTTTTAGCCATCTTCTCTGATTACTCCCAAGTATGCTTAATCCATGAATATTTCCAACTTTCAACCATATCTTCTCTTATTGTTCCCATTGGAAGGGCAACTTGTACAGCAGGTTAATTGATCTTGTGGGCCCTAGTTTAAATATTCTCAATAAATAATTAAAAAAAACAGGTGGCTAGTATTATGGTCTCTACCGATGGTAGTTTTTAATTTTTTTTTGGTTTTTTTCTTTCTTTAATTTTCTTATAAGACATTATATATCAAAACTTTTTTTCCCTTCATCTACTGCTTCCTTCTTTCTGCGTGATGTTGCACATTACTCTTTCTTTCTTTATTTTTATTTTTATAAATTTAAAATTACATCTCTTCTGAAATTAAATCTAATTGATTAGGGGCGAGCAAAAAAACCCGTACCCGGTTCCCGATCCGGTACCCGGTTTTTTTACCCGAAAAAGCGGGTACCCAATCCGGTTTTGAAAACCGGGTCGGGTACCCGGTTTCGGATCCGGGTCAGGATTTTTTTAAATAGTTTTTTATAATTAAAAAAAATTATTTTAATTTAATTTTTTTTATTATTATAAATACTTTTTTTAATTTAAAAAACAGTTTTTTTAAAAAAAATACAATTTTTTTTTTTAATAATAATTTGAAATAAAGTTTTTTTATAAAAAAATAAACAGTTTTTTATATAAAAAATAAAACATTTGATGATATAATCCCCTTGTAATTCCACCCAGAAACGAACAAGTTTGGTTGGAAGCAGAGAGCTTCGTTTATTTGAGAGCAGAGACCTTTTTTTAAAAAAAAACAAGCAGAGACCTTCGTTCAATACTTCAATTGGGAATTGTTTAGAGTGTTTTATTTTTTTTATATTCAAAGTCAAAAAATAAGGGAATTGTTTAGAGTGTTTTACTGTGTTGGAAGTATGTTTTTTTTATTTTGTTTTAATAAGTCAATATATTTAATAAGAAAATAATAAAAACTGGGGCCCACATTATTTTTACCTGCTACAGCAGGTTACCAATCTAGTGGGAACAATAAGAGAAGATATGGTTGAAAGTTGGGAATATTCATGGATTAAGTATACTTGGGAATAATCAGAGAAGATGGCTAAAACTTCGGAATATTTTTAGCAATTTTTCCTTTAAATTTTAAATGTTAACTAATTTTATGTAATGTGTGTATTTATATAATACTTACACATTTTAATAATTTCCTTTTGATTAACTTCTATATTTTGTTTTTACTGTCGTAAGTTTTGTTTAAAAAATCAATAAAAAATGATATAACTACACATATTTTATGTTGTTTAAAAAATGCAAAAATCTTCCTATTCCATAATTATCATTACATGAATTTGTTTTTTAATGCAACAAAATTTAAGGGAAAAATACTTAAACAAATCTTGAGTCTCCCCTAATTTTTGGCACTTTGTGTTTGTATTTATTATATTACTCAATTAACTGTTTTTTTTTACTCCTGTAAACGTGTATCTTTTTATTTTTCTACCTGAAATTATATTAGACTATAACACATTAATAGTATACACTTACCAACTCACCCAACTTTCATGATTATCTCAAACTCCAATATTTTAATACTTATTGAATTGTTTTAGTGTTCGAGTACACTTAATGTTAGTTTATTATCTAACAATAAATTTAATAAATTTCTAGATCCCTTATTTTTTTAGGCGCAAACAAAAGGGACAATATTACTATTAATAAGGCAAAAGTTGGGCGTTGGATAAGATTTAATAATAATACTTACCTTCCATGATAACTATTTGACAAAAAAGTTAAATTTAAATCACTAATCCATACTAATTATTCATATTATTGAGCCTATAAAAAAATATTAATATTATTGTTAAAAGTTTTATTATCATTATGAAATATCTTTTGTCATATTTAAATCAAGGGAAACAATGGTAGTAAGAACAACAACACCAATTACAAATATTTTTTAAATTCAAAAGACTCGCACAAATTTTCTTCAAAAGGAAAAATGATGTGCATTTTTTTCATTTCAAATATTATGTAATTACTTGCCACAACATAACGTTACAATTATTAATTATGCCATGTAATCTATACTCTTCTTCTAAAACGCATCTTCTAAGCATACTTGAACCCATAATCTCTTAAGTACAAAAGCCTTAAGTACAAAAGTCACAACTTAACCACTAATCCATATTAATTTCATTACCAATTATTCCATAAAGAAGTATTATAAATTTCATTGTTAAAAATTATTGTTGCCTTTGTTTTTTGGACTTGAGTCTCAAAATTAAAAATGTAGTGGATCATTCGATCAAATTAATGATGATGATACTTCCTCTGTTTCATTTTAAAAGCATGAAAGGGGTATTTTTTGTGAAATATAAAATATTCGTTTGTTGTGTTGAAAACGAAACGGAGGAATCCATGATGATGATGATAACCAATTTTTAATACGTTAGTGAAAGTATCAAGTTCCATATTGTACTATCTTTCAAAATTTCGTTCGGTATTTTACAACCCTCATTATACTATATTACTTTCAAATCATAAAAAATATTGAAGATGATGAAAAAATGTATGACCCGGGGCAACGCCCAGGCCTAAATACTAGTTAATTGATTAAAAATCGTACAGGGCTAAAGATTAGTTTGTAGTAGTCGGCTTTATGACCTTTATTAAACAATATATCATCTCATTGTGAGCCTAACATGGTCCCCGGCCCATAAGATGGCCTATATTCTTCTAATACTCCATATTCCATATTTTTTTTATACTTGCATATTTTAATTTTTCAACCATAAAATTAGGTTAAAAAGTCGCTAAAAATGATATAACTACCCATATTCCATAATTAACATTATGTGGAGTTACTTATTCATATTTGTTAAGTTTAGGAAAAAGTTATTCAAATTTTGATTGTAAACTAATTTGATGCAAAGTGTGTATTTATATATTATATTCCTCATTTTAATAATTTCCTTTTGGTTAATTTTTATATTTTAATTTTACTGTCCTAAGTTTAGTTTTAAAAAGCAAAAAAGAATGACATAACTTCACAAATTTCATGTTGTTTTAAACATAGGGAAATATATGTGTATACCATGAGAATAGTGCAATTGAATAGTGCAACTTAATTATGACTTATGATGAGACAACTACCATTATTTCATTAGTAATAGGAAGTTTAGCATATATATTGGTGGAATGCATTTCTATTTAGTCATAGAGCCTCCAATAATTTAACCATAATACGAAGTTAGGTACGGTAAATGCAGTTTTAAATTTATTTAATTTACAATAAAAATTTAACTCTTCCTATTGTTATTTACAAATCTGCAAATATCTCCTTGTAGACTACATTTTTAGTTATTGTGTTGTCTTCTGGGGTATCCCCATCTTGGCCAATGCTAATCCTTATCCCTGATCGACATGTGACTCTTGACACTGCAACATATAGTTGACCATGGCTGAAAACTGGATGAGGCAAGTACACGGTTGAATGTCTGTCCTTGGCTCTTGTTAATTCTCATTGCAAAACATACTCTTGTCGGGATCCTGATTGAACGAACTTATTGAACATGATTTAATTTGAAAGTACGTGGTAAAAAAAAAATACAATAAATTGATTAAACAATTTACCCTAAAATTTAGTTATTTTGGGAAAAAATTAGTTCCCGTAATGCTAATTATGGAATAAGCACAACTACGATGTCCCCTAATATTTAGTTATTTTAAAAAATTACACGACATGTTGACATAAATAAATTTAGCAAAATGAATAATCTCTATTATATAACTGAAGGGGGAGCAATGGTGTCCCCCCCTCGAAAAGTCTAATATACCCCTTACAATTTTCTTAACATTCAAACTACATAATATTAACTAAAAAGGAAAGTTTTTTGTAAATTTTAAATTGAAAATATTACGAAATAAATAATTCAAAAAAATAAAATATATACACCAAAATTTATATTTTTGAATTCTTTACAAATAGACACCCATATTGTTATAGTTTTTTACATAAATAATTTACTTTTTTTATTATAGTATAAATTTGATAGGAGAAGGAATATAATGGGTGTAATTATGTAGAAGAGTAAGAATTAGACGAATAGTAAGCGCTTCAATTCTAATTCCCAGGCTATTTGTTACTTATATTAAATTATATTCTATATATGTTTTCTAATTTTGTGTTTGTGCAGAAACAATGTATTAAGTGTTAGATACTCATACATATTGTATACAAACATTATAGTATTAGATACTCATACATTAAAGCATCCATAGCGTGCACATAAGGCTAGTATAATATATAAATGCACAGGTTACAACTATTTAGGTCATACTCTACATTCAAATATACGCTTTCCCTAATATTTTGGAATTTTGAAAAAGGAAGTTTACATATAAATATAAACATTAAGTTACAGTATATAAAATATATAAATATACTCGAATATACGTGACACGTTCTTAGCTAGGGTCATATATAAATATAAACTTTGTGTTACAGTATATAAGTATGGCCTTTTGTGCACGCTTTGCGTGCGACGATATTTTTAATATATCTTAAAAAATCGAAGGTTTTTGTTCGAGAAATTAAAATATTTTTTAAATTCACATAATTGTAAACAAACTTTTCCCTTTTATCCAGCCATTCCACAATAATGAACAAAATCGGCTATCAAATTTCTACGATAATCAAAAGGTAAAATTTTTATGTAACAAACTATATTAAAATGAGTGTCTATTTATAGAGAATTCAAAAAAATAAATTTTGATTATTTTATTTTATTTTTCCAAATTTTATATTTTGTAATATTTTAATTTTAAAAAATTCAAAAATTGTAGTAACTTTCCTTAATAAATAAGAGTGATGTTATTTTATTTTTAATAAATTTATAAGGGGCATTATAGACTTTTCGAGGGGGGACACCATGGCTCCCCCCTTGGCTTACATAATAGAGATATTCGAATATACGTTTTTTGCGTCATACTCTCTAGTGGATTAGTATTATTACATGATATAAATATACTGTAACCCTAAATCATGGTTCTTTGACTCATTTTAATAATGAAATTATTAAACTCAGTAATTTTATATGTAAATAGATACAATGCATAAATTTAGGTGACACTCAAAAAAAAAAAAACGTATACCACATATTAGGTAAATAGACATGATTCTTAAAATCAATAATAAAATTCTAAAATACTTACTAAAGTAAAAAGAGAAAGAAAAAAAAAATACCTATGTAATTATCAGAATGACTTTGGTCTACAGAGATAGTAACATGCAAAATGAAAAGGGAAAATTGTTAGTGTCATGGTGTTAGTGTTATATTAAGTGTAAAAAATATACGTGAATTCAGATAAATGAATACACCAAAAAGAAAAATGTGAACAATAACCTTTGACACATACAAGCATATGAAATTGGGGTAACAACTGTATGAAAGAATATGTATATGATATGATGACAACCTATATATGTGAGGCTTGAATGACAGTATTAAAATACAATTAATGTGCTTTTAAATTGGAAATAGGCTGAAAAAATATAAATCAAATGGTTAATGATGAAAAGGCATAAATTTAGCCAAGAAATAAGTAGTAATAAATAGCATTAGCATTGGAATCATTGATTTAAGAAAATTAAATACAATAAGTAATTAATAAAATAATGACAAATGCTAAAGAATTTCAAAAAATTAAACGGCTAAAAAAGACACGCAAAAACCATAAAAGGCCACTAAAAGGAGAAAACAAACTTTAAAAGTAGAAAGGAAATTAAAAAGAACAGAGCATTAACATTTTGAAGCAATAATTACACAATGAATAACACCAAACTAACCGGTAAACTGCTGGAATGCGCCTTCACCCACAGTGATGGAAGGATCCGACTCGGGAACAGCAATGGAAGGGTCGATTGCGGTTGTGAAGGGGATTCCGGTGGTGGTTGCAATTGGGTCGGCGGGCCCAAATGAAAAGTGAATATAGATAAAATAATCCGAAAAGGAATTTGAAAAATAAAAACAGAACAAAATAAATTAAACAAAGAAACCAAAAAAAAAAAAAAACCTTGTTACGGTTGTTGGAAGATTGGAGGTTATAGAGCATGGGGATGCGTGACTGAAGTGGTGGTGAATGGGTGGCTCCAACTGGAACCGTACCCATATGCGAGGTAATTATTTTGGGTGTTGCGGTAGCAGAGGACCCAGAACATGGCATAATTGAGGCTGCGATTGAGGTGAATATGCGGCGGCGGTAGCAGTTGGCCGGCCGACTGCGGCTACGATTTGGACTGCGGAGGCGGAGGATTCAACGTACTCACTTTGGCCAGCAATTCCTCAATATTAGCTAATTTTTATAGTTGTTGTATTGTCTTTTGATGCTCAATCTTGTTTCATATTCACCGCTTCTCACTTATCTCTTTCTTTTATGGTTTTCTTCCATTGCAAATTAAGCTTCATCTTCACTGTTTCTCACTTATTTTACTTCTTTTGTTTGTCAGGTAAAAATAAGAAGCTAGATGAAGGATTTCAGCCGTCTATTCCTAAACCCTAAATTTAAAATGAACGCATAAGCTGAATAACTAAAATATATTTGGGTTGTTATTTTTTTGGGCTGTGAGGTTATTATGGGCTACCTTTTAAAACCTAATAAATAATAGAGTGAAAGTTTAGAAGATGAACACATGTGGCAAACAAACTATAGGAAGGAAGAGGTGTTTGAAGTGCATATGTAGCACAAACACCATAGGGTGGAATATAAAAATTTGACACATGGCAAAGAATGTATTAGAGATGGACATGTGGCGCACAAAGATCATGTTTTAAATATTTAAGTATAGATTTGTAATGGGATAGTCATGTTGTCACAAATAAACTATTTAAATAGAATCGGTAAAAAAAAGACTTTTGAGTTGCCTTTAGAATAAAAAATTAAAGTATATATTTAGTTTCATTTTTTCTACCTTATAAAAATGTACGTGCCATTTTCTCCAATTATAATATATTCATAAATTTTTAAAAGTTATATAATAATATAAAATTAGATTTTTGTTGTTGCTTTTTTATATGATTTTGATTGTTGATAATATATGTAAATATTGTTTTTACTCTCACTAAATATATAAAAAATTTAAACCGTGCATCACACGGGATACTAAACTAGTCTATGTAATATTCTAAAAGTTTCTTTTAACCACAAGCCTTTGAACCCCAAATCAAGCCATTACATTGTTCCCTAAAAAAATAATATAACAAATACAAATAAAAACCTTAAACATCAAACAAATTAAAAGAATTATAACCCCTTGTTTGAAACAAAGACATACACTCATAGGTAAAGCCATTTATATTAATGTTTGAAAATTGATGATACACCAAAAGTCCAAAACTCATTTCCAAAATTTATCACCATTTATGGAGCTAACACCCATTGTTCAGTGTTCACACAAAAATAAACAAAATAAAATAATAAAGTCGAAACTAACACTTTGTTCCAATTTTATCAGACGTCTCCTAAGCGACAATCCTTACAGTTTGATAAGTACAATTCTTACTACTGATTTGATCAAGTAAGAGAGCCTCATCACCAACTATGGTGCAAATTATTAGATGCAATTAAGAGCACAAAGCCGTTCACACGAAGAGCGCTCACACATGATATGCTCGTGCCCAGCAACTTCAGCTCGGAGACCTTTTTTTTCTCCGAATACTGCTAAAACAAAAAATTACAAGCATTAGAACTACAACCGGCAAACAAAAGGCTCAAACTACGCCTATTTGAAATGATAGATCCAAAACCCTTTTTTTCCGGCTTCAGATTTATCAAAGGGGCAGAATCATGAAACGTGCAGTCTTTGGCTCCAAATTAATCATCTCTTCTGGTTACTCATCAGTGACACAACCCCTTGAAGCCGACTGAACATTTTTGATATACTGAAGATTAAATGGAAAAAACTACTGTTAGCACAACACAGAACTGGTGTTTAGTTTGGGGAGTGTGTAAGGTGGTGCAGGACAAATACCTTATACAGTACTCCTCTCTTAGCTTTATATGCTGGTGGGGCCCACTTTCTCTTTCGCTCCTCCATCTCCTCATCCGTCAATTGCACATCCATTTTCTTTTTCCCCACATCAATTGTGATGATGTCGCCATCCTGCACAAGGCCTATCGGTCCACCCTCCTAAAGATTCAGAAAAAGTAGAGATGCTTAAGATTCTATCATTTTGTTAGCAACAATTCTTCATAAATTACCTAGACTTTTTGGTACATAATGCGCCACACCTCCCATTATTACACAGTTCAAAAGTCAAAACATAACTTCGTTGAATTAAATTTTCCGAATTTCTATTTTAGCCTGTCCCAAAATTGTGCCTCATTTTTAATTTGGAAAAAAAAAACTTTTAAGCATTCTACATGGAGTCACTCCCCTTAACTATGAATTGGTTTGTGCCTGAAAGGGTCATAGAGCAACGATAACGAGACAGAAATAGCAGTCACTAAAATGTAAGACGTGCGCATACTTGTGATTCAGGGCACACATGCCCAATAACGAATCCATGTGAACCCCCTGAAAATCTTCCATCGGTTAGTAGAGCCACCTCCTGCAATAATCAGAAGTATGGGAAGGTCATATTGATATCAGGAACATGAACATCAAACAGTACGGGGGCATGTACGATGGAGTCCTCTTCCTCATCCTCTTTGCTCCTTTTCCTTTCTCAAGTTCGAGGGTTCAAAGAGAATGAGGAAGAAATCCTCTACGCGTAGAGGATTTATATTCTTGGCCATTGTGCCATTCTTTAAAGGAAAAAGGTAAATAAAATAAGGTGTCAAGAAGAAAAAATGAGAGGAAAAAAAAAAAGAGGATGAGAAGGACTCCATTGTTCATGCTGCCGCTTAGAAAAACATCAACTTAAAATAACGGCAGTGCTTGTAAAGAGCCTCCCACCCACCTTAGATGGGGGAAAGTGGTAACAATATTTCAGGCATTATGCAAGCATAGTTTTTATGTCAAGTTACCTTTCCAAGTCCTGCTCCCATTATAGCACTAGTTGGTGTTAACATTTCAGGCATACCAGGTCCACCTTTGGGCCCTTCTCCTCTAATAACTACTACTTTTCCCTGTAAATATTGCATTAACAAGTGAGCCGCTGAAATGCATGAGATTTCTGAGTCAACCAGTGACTGCACAAAGTGTGGAACAAAATGTACCTTAAATCTCTGTGGGTTTTCTGTAATGGCAGCAATCATAGCTTCTTCTCCTTCAAAAACAAGTGCTGGACCTATATTTTATATTTAAATCAGAGTGTTAGTGTTCATATTACAAGAATAGCTGACAAATCAGAAATCCATGAAATTTATGATTACTTGGATTTGTATAGTTTTTTTTTTTTTTTTTTTTTTTTTTGAGGAAACTTGAATTTGTATAGTTAGAAGAGGGAATACCAGAAAAATGTAATCCTTCTTTTCCTGTAATTTTTGCTACAGAACCCTCTGGGGCAAGATTACCATATAATATCTGAATATGCCCTGTTTCTTTAATAGGGTTCGACAATGTTCGAATAATTTGCTGAAACATACCACCATATAGATGGATAAGTGAAATTCTTAACAGATGAGATATTTAACATAATTGGTAAGAGACAGCTATGCTTCATACCTGGCCTTCAGCCAATGGAGGGAAGAGTTTGGCATTCTCAGCCAGTGTTTTCCCAGTAACTAGACAAACAAGAAACATAAGAGCAGAATGCAAATTATACTAAATTAAAGAAACAAGAGTAAAACATAAATTATCGATTAGTGAACCTGATGCCAAAAGCACATCCAAAGGTACAAGAAGAAATACCAGTGATACAGTCTCCATCTAAGAATCCGAGCTCGAGAAGGTAGCGAATCACAGCAGGTGTTCCACCAATCTGCATAACATCAAAATCTGTTAGCTCAAATGAAAAAAAATCAAAATTTAGTGACAAAAGAGAAGTTTTATTTTTACTAAAGCAAGGAGGCTCCATATGTACCTTATGCACATCTTCCATAACGTACTTGCCACTTGGCTTAAGATCTGCAAGGAATGGAACCTGATCACTTACCTTCTGAAACTCATCAAGGGTTAAGTTTACACCAACAGACCTACAAAAAGAGGTTTCTTAGGCAAAATTCAAGCATGATGCAGCACTTTTAAAATCAGCATCTCTCACCTGGCAATAGCAATGAGATGCAAGACAGCATTTGTGGACCCACCAAGGGCCATGACCACTACCATTGCATTTCGCAGAGATTTTTCAGTAATTATGTCTCGTGGCTTTAAGTCCATCTTAAGCAGGTCAAGAAGATATTTTCCAGCAAGACGACACTCGTCTAGTTTCAAAGGGTCTTCTGCCGGTGTTGAGGAGCTTAAATGAAGGAAAGAAATATCGATGAGTATGACCCTAGAAAGAAAAAAAAAAGCATACACATTAAGTATGAAATAATACCTGTAAGGAATAGACATTCCCATAGCCTCAATAGCTGATGCCATGGTATTTGCAGTATACATTCCACCGCAAGCTCCTGCTCCAGGACAAGAATTACGGATGACATTCATTCTCTGCTCATCATTAATGGATCCACTAACAAATTCTCCATAACACTACAGCATGGGGAAAAACACATGAAACTGTGTCAAGCAAAATGTGAATGCCTTGAGAGTTTAGCAACAACCACAAATTTGAACATGAAGCATCGGGTATCCAAATTATCAGTTACAGTTCCACTAAAATATTCTGTACAATGCTAAAGCAAGATTAATTAAATCTTAATACTCACTTAGGAAATCTACATCATATCATGATGCAATAATAGACATCTTAGGCAACAAATACACTAACTTCCACAAGATATCAAGCAATATTAGATAAGGACAGGAGATGACTCCAAGACTCAAATGATTGTTTACTAAGCACTCTTTTATGCACAACCTCACTAAACCCCACCCAAAGTGTAAGTTTTTATTGGTTGGTTAACTATTTTTGGAAAATGAGCTACTTAGTGTCAAGCTCAACGAAGTGGGAAGTCACTGTGATTCTTGTTTTCTTTGCCAAGAAAAAGAGGAATCCACATGCATTTGTTGCTTAGTTGCACATAACAAATATTCTACTGGGTTGTGCACT
Organism: Salicornia ramosissima; assembly: GCA_951394345.1. Classification (NCBI taxonomy): domain Eukaryota; kingdom Viridiplantae; phylum Streptophyta; class Magnoliopsida; order Caryophyllales; family Amaranthaceae; genus Salicornia; species Salicornia ramosissima. The sequence goes on along the minus strand of OX596235.1, from coordinate 47,366,494 downwards.
GAGTGCAATTTAGCAGCTGGCAAGATGAATTACCGTCAGTCACTAGGAATATAAAGGGAAATTCTCAATCGTGACCCTGGATTTTTTACAATTCTCAATGGTGAACCTGAAGTTTTACAATTATAAAAAATAACCCTCAACTTTTGTGCATTATCAGGCGTGACATTACGTGCTATGAGTCGTTAAATAGGGAAGGGTTAATGTATCTTCATCATATTCATTCAATTATTTTGTTGTTAATTTGTTATTACCCAGTAATAATTTACAAGGTCCTTCCATAATAAAACCCTCAACTTATCTCCTACTCTTTCATTAACTTATTTCATACAATCATATTTTCTCTTTGAATAATCAAATTTTAGCTCACAGAATAGTATGCGAGTAATTGCACAAAATTAAAGATCATTTCCAGACAAACTTGAAGGAGCTGAGATTTGAAGTTATATCAAGGTTTTGATTGTACTTGCGTAAGGTTGATTTTTTTTGTTGGAAAACGTTAATAAGGTAAATCGAATTAGGAGTTTTTGGTAATTAAAATCTAAAAGTAAATTGGATTTTGGTTCATACGCATTTATAACCTTTTACAGTATTTCATTTGATGAGCTGTGACTGAAGAACACTTGAACTTGAAGAACATAATTCCCTCATGACACCCATTACAATTTAGTAATTTACAAATAACTCAACACAAAGATGTGTATGAAAACACAATTATTCATTAAAATTTGCCAATGCATCTCCATTAGTTTTAAAGAGGATATCTAAATCTACAACAAAAAGAAAGGGCCTGTTTACTTCAGCTTAAATTCAATTCAATTCAGTTCAACTCTCAATTTCCTTCTCTTATAAAATACTACTTTCAGTTGTATTCTGTTCATTTCAGTTGTATTCAGTTGAAGTAAACAGGCCCAAAGGGGTTGGTGGCCACAGCCCACAGGCACTGCAATCAGAGGCAATAGTGCTTGCCTGAAATGATTCAGATGCATCAACTCTGTAAATTTCCAAGTTAACGCCTAATAATTATAATAGCAAAGTAATGTCACGTTAGATAATGCACCAAAGTTAGGGGTTATGTTCAATAATTTAAGAACTTCAGGCTCACCATTAGAAATTGTTAACCCAGGGTCACCAATGAGAATTTCCCAAACATAAATAAAAGAATCTAGTACTCGTCAAGCTTATCGGCTGGCATTGTTCATTTTTGTGTGCATAACCACGAGAGAGGAACCCTAAAAGGTCCCAAAGTTGTTGACAAGAAGCTAAACTGCAGACTACAAATATTGTGTATAGCATTCCTTGTATGTTTGGCTGGAGGAAAAAAAACTCTGCGTTATGGGGCTAGGCTTTAATCACTTTATTAGTCTTTTGTTGTTGTTTTGTTTTTTTTGACGGAAGTATTAGTCTTTTGCTATTGCAGGTTGTGAAATTCATTTGGGGCTTTACTAGAAGGGGTGTTGTACTCTGTGACTATTAATCATCATTTCTTGTTTGTATTGCTGGGTTTTCCAGATTTCTGCTTTAATATTTTGGATTGATTAAATTACGAAAAACAGAGCAACATTCCACTTCAAATAGAATATATGTGTGTTTAAAGAGGTTCTAGCAAAAAAAAAGTTATTTGTTCAAAGTAGAAAGACAAGGTTAAGATTTTAAGAGCAATTCAAGAAGGTGCCAAGGAATCCTTAAATCTAGCACAATTATAACTACAAATTAACTACGGACGGAGACAAGGTTAATTCTCAAACATTTATCAATTTCTAACCCATCAAAAATAAAAATACAAATTAACTACGGACGGAGACAAAGGTCACATGAAATTATAACTACATACCTGGAATGCACTAACAATGTCTAAGGTATGACCTTGAAAATGACCAGGCTGCACATCATGATGAAAATAAATGATGTCAAATAGGGACAAAATTACAAAAAAACATGATAATATATGAAAATCACATTTTCTAAAACTGACCTTGATTGTACCACCATAGATCATGATGCCTGGCCTATTAAGGCGTCCCATAGCCATGATTGTACCTGGCATCTGCAAAAACCACAAACATCAACAATTTATAGACAATAGCTCAACTTAATGCATAATCAAAATCAAGATATCCCATGTGTCACATTAGTGGATCTCCTGTTGTTTATTAGAAGGTCCCTGATAAAATAAAAAAATAAAAAACAAACAAGAAAAAAGAAATGGACACTATCAACTGAAGCAAATAACTTAAAACAAATCAAAAGAAAAAAAAAAAAGCAAATAACTTAAAGCTAATACAACACATGCAAGATACTATATTTAAGGAAGCTTAGAGCAACCCTAATCAAATGACCCATACGCAATCTATGATTTAAAAATCATTTTTTATAGTATCAAATTTTGAGCTACATATCTGCTTTCAATTCCCTGAGCCCAATTATATGATCACTGAAACGAAACTTAGCAAATAGACAATTAAAAAACCAACTAATTATTTACAACCCCAAAGATAATCATCACTCATTATTCAAACCATCAAGATTAGAAATATCATACAGTAGTCAAGAATAGGATATCAAAAGCTAAAAGATATATCTTACAACAACAAAGCCTTAGGCCATGTTATTTTGGACTGAATTTATCTGAACTGGATTGAATTAAACAAAATTCTAGAATAATTAGGAACTGAACTAAATTTGTGTGTAATCAAGTCCAAAAGAACCGCACCTTAGTCCCAAAAAATATATATGCTACAAGTCTAATATATTTATATGGATGTGAGAAAAAAACAAAGTACACGATCATTGACAAGGTGATAACAAGTTGAAATAAAACTTACATTTTTATCACACCCAGGAATAGAGATGTTTCCATCATACCATTGGGCAGACATGACTGTCTCTATACTATCAGCAATCAGATCACGTGATTGCAAACTGTAACACATGCCTCTAGTACCCATAGAAATTGCATCACTAACACCAATAGTGTTGAACCTAAAGCCAATCATCCCTGCTTCTTGAACTCCTTCTTTAACGGCTGCTGCTAATTGTAACAGGTGCATATTGCAAGTATTGCCTTCATACCAAACTGATGAAATTCCAACTTGAGGTTTGTTCATATCATCCTCTGAGAGTCCAACTCCATAGAGCACAGCTTGTGAAGCACCTTGAGACTTGGGCTCAGTAATGCGAGAGCTGTACTTGTTGAGCTTCCCTGTGGATTCAGATGACACTGCACCAGGTGTTTCGGTTGTTGGACTGGCGACTGCACCGACACATTTTAAAGAGCGACGACATTGAGAATTTGGAACTAGTTGTCTTGGTATGCTAGGAGACACAAAGTTTGTGCCCACATTTGGGATGACAAGAGCAGCTTGCATTTCTAGCAACATAGCAATACAACCAAAATTAAATTAACATAGATACAAGTATTTAATGTGCTTGACAGATGGACAAAAAAAGAGAGCTAAATTAGGAAAAGGAACAGCTACTAAATTTTCAAGGGCATCACTTCAAAACTTAAATTGTTAGATTGTTAACAAATATCAGCCACTGAACTTCAAATAGCTACTATCTTATATACTTCCCCACCATCAACAATTGTAAATCTTATCTTGAAAAATAAAGCAACAATCCAATTAGTGAGGTAACACAGATACTTCATTGACATAGCCGTACCCGTATGTGATACCGATACTTCTAGGATACCCGATTTAGCATTATTATTTTTGACATGTTTTACTATCAATTTACCCAAATTTTTCATATTTTCATATACTTTTGAGAGATTTTTCTTATATTATTAAATAATTAAACTAAAGTATTCCAAATCATATTGAAAATTTATTAAAATTCCTTAATTTCTAAGGTATTTAATAATATCTATTTCGTGTACCTGTAGTCCTGTACACCATATTTTTCAAAATAGCGTATTCCATACTGTCCCGTTTTTGTACCGTATCCATGCAACTTAGGTTAAGTCATTTCTTAGATCTAAAGTCCACACTACAACTTGGGGCATGGAAAGAAAACCACTTCAACCTAGGTCATTAGTTTATCTAGGAATTTCATGAATCATGACAACTTTGAATTTATAAAAATAAGACCTACTATCATCATAACCCGTCCCTGACCCAGGGCAACAGGGGCGGCCGCCCTAGGCCCAGTAAGAAATCCTCCATTTTTGTAGTCTACAGCACAGCACAGCACAGTACATACATAATCTATCAACAATATTCAATTGGAAATTCATTTTACTTCTAGCAATAAAATAAATTACCAAGCAAAGCATGAACTTCATTGTATAATTGATTCTACGGGAAAAAACAATCTAACCTCAAAAACTCTACTTGCTTTAATGGAGGAAATCTGCTTGCTTTAATGGAGGAAAGGCACCACAAAAACCACGCCCAACCTAGTCACAGTTAGTTACTTCGACAGTGAAGAGGAGAGGGTCAAATAAACAGAGTTACAGAGACATGAATCCGCTGCCCTACATTAGATTTTTGCTCTTGTCCAAAATTAAATGATACATTTTGACTGTATTGTTAACTTTGTAACTTTGACTCCATTTTTTAGTCAGGTCGGATCTCGTTTGATTCGTGTTAATATGTACTTTCTAAATATATAATTTTTTATTATACACAACTAAAGATATTAATTTTAGAGATGTGTCTTGAGTGATGTGAAAAAGTAAATATAACAATTATTTGGGGACGAGGTGCGTATTTATTTTAAGACTCAAATAGAAACTGAATTTTTGTAAAAAAAATAAAATAAAAAATTAACACGATAACTAGTAAAAATAAAATAGTCTTTTAATAGCTTGTTTGGTTAAATACACGTAAAGCTAACTAGTTTTAAACCTGTGCCTTGAATACGGGATTTAATTTGACCTTATAAATTGACTATATAAGAGGAAAAATAAATATATAAGAAACATTTATTCATATACACCAAAATGTATATTAAAAAAATAAAGAAATTGAACATGCTTGTAATTAAGAACATGTACTCCGTAAATAAGAGTTTAAAGTATGCATTTAATACTCCGTATTAAATTAAGATATAAAAAAATTGAAATAAAAAGGCAATGTAAAGAGGTTTAGATTAGAAAGATGATTAGATAATTTATCAATAATTTTTTTATTTATCTATTTTTTTAGAAATTATAAATTCAATACGTTTTGAAATAATGTCACGTGGATTAACCTCTTTTAAATATTTAGTATAGATTATACATAAATATTAACTAAAAGTAGTTTAATACAGCGTTGTGTAAAATAGGATCGAAGAAACATAACTAAGCGGATAAATAATTTGCAATGATAAGCCGTATAAGATGATCACCAAAAATATTCAAGAGAAATCAAAATAATGACAAGATAAGTTGTAGTAGTGGTAGCAACCTTTAATTTATTATATAATAGCCACATAAATAAGTAATTAAGTGGTTATGGAAGATCAATAGATTAACTATTGTCCGGGCGATGCCCTAAGTCGCTAATTAACAAACCTATACACATATAATTCTTTGTTAGATAACATTTTATTAGATATTTCTCCATTATAATTTATATATTTTTTGACTTCACAATAAGTAATGACATAAATTAGTAGTTAACTTTATTGTATCATCACCTTATTGATCTACGCCTAAGCAAAGACATGTATCGATAATCTTTATATTCATATGCTTAATAATTTATTATTGTTGTATTAAACTTCCTTCATTCTATTGTTTTATTTACCGACATTAATTTCACTTTAAAACCTTAAAAAATATTTAAAAATAATATACACTTATTACTCTTTGTGCGACGTGGCGAGCTCATTGCAAAGGAACGCCTTTTAATTATATGTATAGATTCGAGAAGAGATTGATAAATAATCGGCCATTAATTTCAATAATTTGATGAATAAGTTGAGATGACTTTTCATTTTAGAAATACGAAGGAGAAGACCGCTAAATTCGAGGGGAAATGGAGTAACCAAATGTGCACTTTTTTGTTATATTATATATCAACTTCAGCTAGTTTATAATTATTAAAAGGAAAAATTCACATGAATAATCCGACCTTTGCGCGGTCTTCTCAAAATGGTCCGACCTTTTGATTAACTCGGAATAATCCCACCTTTCACCCTCATCTTCTCAAAATGGTCCAACTGACTTACAACCTACAAAATCGGTCATTTTTTTTGCACAAATTTAAAATTAAATTGAATAATATTTTTTTAAAAAAAAAACAAACTTAAATAAAAAAAAACCCAGAACTTCCCACTTGCCCACCCTATCCCCTTACTCTCTCCATCCCCCACCGCCGCCGGCAGCCCCGTCCCCTATCAACTCGCCGCCTAGAATCACCCACCCACGACAACCAACCACCAGTCAACCCCCCACCCTTTCCCCTTATCCTCACCGCAAAAACCTAAACCCAAAAACCCTAAAACAACCATTTCGGGGTGTGGGGTTGTTTCAGGTGGCCTGGGGGAATGACGGAGAAGAGTGTGCGGGTAGGTTTAGGTTTTTGTGGTGGGGTAAGGGGAAAGGGAGGGGTCATTCGGTGTTGGGGCTTGGTCGACAGCGGTGGGCAATTCCGGGCGGCAGGCTAGAAGGGGGAGGGGTGTTGCCGGCAGTTGATGTGAAGGAGGGGGTGGTTGGCTTGCTATTGGTAGTGGTGGTTTAGGGTTTAGTAATTAACTAATTTGATTAATTAAACTTTGATTAATTATAGTTAAACTTTGATTAATTAACTAAGGACCAATAACAATGCAACATCTATCAAATTAACCCACTCTAAGGTCTCTAACCGGTCACAATGGGTTGGGGACCATTTTGAGAAGATGATGGTGAAAGGTGGGATTATTTTGAGTTAATCAAAAGGTCAGACCATTTTGAGAAGACCGCGCAAAGGTTGGATTATTTATGTGAATTTTTCCTTATTAAAATCCCCTTTTTATGTGCAAAGATGAGAGATAAACTAGTGGTTTAAACTGTTAGCGTGTGAAAATGCTTAAACTTCCTGTTTTAAAATTTTAATTAGTTTTAACCCCGTGTCATGTACGGATTTTTATTCAGTTTCTGTTCATATGTACTTTTTAAATATAAATACTCCTTATAATTTTTAAGTTTTTAAGATTCCAATGTGTAAGTCTAAATCATTGTCCCTAATAGTTAGGCTTATAAAATGTCAAACTATTTATGTATTGATGCTTGGCACTTGTGATAGAATTGTCTTCTTTCCCAACCAACTAAATGAGATGAAATTAGGAGATACTTTGATGGATAAAAAGGAATGGTGGAAAGGTGCATTCATTATTTGCAATTAAAAAGAAAAAAAGAAGGTTCTCGTATGCGAGGAAGGGGATTGTGGACTTGTGGAAGGGTAAAGAACTAAAAACCAAAGAAAAATGGATCTTTATGAATATTAAAGTGGTTAAGGGTCAATATCTAAAATATCCTTATATCTTTCTCAAAATCACTTGGAAATAGACATTGATGGTTATATGAATTTTGATTTTTGATTGTGAACAAGTTTGCAATACAAAGGGACATACGCAAATAAATAAAAAATTGAATAATAAATCACGATCATTATTTTATTTTTAAAATAATAGATTGTATTTGACTTTGATGGTTAAAACTTTAAAATTACAGACTGAAACTCAAAAATTGTTATAGTGATATATCTTAACGTCCTTTTAATCAACTATAATAACTATCAAAATTTGCAAGTGGTAAACATAACTAATGAAAGAGCACAAATGAAGTGTGTTAGAGCAAAATGAGCCAATGCACTAACTTTACCTTATTATCATTCTATTGAATTGTAATCATTTGTGATTTAATGCATGCTCATTCATTCTATTGAATTGAGTTCAAGTAATAAGCCATCAAATTAAAGAGGCTACAATTCCAACAAATCAGATGCTAATAATTAAGGCTACGTTTATTTTTTAAGGAAAATAATTTTCAAGGAAATTTATTTTATATGGAAAACAATTTTCAATGAAAACATTGATTTAAGAAAAGTTTTTCTTTGTTTGTTTGATTAGAAGAAAACTTATTAAGGAAATGAAATAGAAATAATGAAGAAAGGACGAGAGGAGTGAAAAAGGAAGAAGTAAGGAGTGAGTGAGAAAATGTGACATTCCTTCCAGACAAAAGGAAAATGGTTTTCCTTTTCTAATATGACATTTTCCACCTTAAAGAAATGTTTTCCCACCCATTAAACAAAGAAAGAAAAATGAAAAGAGGGAGAAAAACCATTTTCCGGAAAAATATTTTCCATTAAAACAAACGCACTTTAAATTAAGATCGCCTCTTTGACAAGCTATGCATGTCGATTGGATTGGAGTATGAAGCAAACCTGGCAACTAGACGGTGTTGATAATTTACTGAGGTAATTATACCTGTATTGGATATCGATACGTTACCAGTATTTTTAGGATACCTGATACATAGTATTATACTCCATTTCTAACATTATTATTATTTATTTTATTTTTATTTTTTATAAAAAAAACAACTATATTATTATTTACAAAAAGTTGGATGGGAGCCGAGAAACAAGTTGTGCCCCCACTCCTTTCTGAATACAGAAGCTCAAACAATGAAAAATAAAAACACTATCCCTAGCATTATTGGAATAGCTCATAGAAAGGACTTGATTCAAGAAAGTGTGTCAAGAGCCTTCCTATCCATTTTCTTCTTTTTCTTCTCCACGGCATTGTGCAAGGCCAGTCCAGGGACCCATGAACCCAACCCTGTACTGGCAAAGGGAGAAATACAAGCCACATCCAAGCATGCATCCTTGCCCTGATACCAATTGAGAAGTAAAAGATCCGTGGGTCTAAGATCTCTACTGTAACGACCCGACTTTTTAGCTTGTCGATTTACGAAGGGAATCGACATTCGGATCATTACTTATTCAAATTAAACTATAAATCAAATAAATTGAATGAGTGAATTATCTTTTATTAAATAAACTACTGATTATCCAAAGTAATCCAACAATCAAAACTACATAAAAAGCCTGAAGATACTGTCCCAACATGCTGGGAACATGAAACAAACTAGTAAATGTCTCAAAATGTTCTGGGAAAACTAAATACTCAAAATAAGATACTAATCTACTCAAGCCCATCCAGCGAAGCCCGCTCTACTCTGCTGCATCGTCACCTGAAACTGAGGGGGGATCCACCGTCAGTGGCGAGTAACTAGGCTGTCCCATTTAACCGAGGGACCACCAAACACATAATAGCATAGAAATACACATAAAAACTGTAAAGAAACTTAAAACATGCCTTTATACAAACATACAAAAATATGTATAAAAGTACGTATAAATATACGTATAAATGTACGTATAAAAATACGTATAAATACACCTGCAGAGATACGGTTAGAATACGTATAATCTACGTATAACGTACGTACAATCAATCCTGCAAATACGGTTAGGTTACGTACAAAAATACACAAACCTTCCATGTACATACCAACGCATATATACTTACATAAATGTAGAATCATACACAGCGGAAGTCTTAGAATGTACAATACTTATACTTTATATTATACAACTTAAAATATAACCCACCACCTTAACTTATACTTAACTCATCATAAATTATATCTTAATACTTCATAATCTTACTTATCATAATCTTCCTTAACATATCTTATCATATAATTATATCTTATCTTATATCATAATATCAATCTTATAATAAGAACATAATAGCTTCTTATCTTAACATATGTACTTATTATATCATCTTAACTTAACATATCATCTTTGCGGACTGTCTTCTTCAGCTCGTAGCGAACCTTTGCGTTCGCAACTTTCCTAAAACATGTCGGGGTGAACCTTTGCGTCCCACCCGTAGCCCTCCTTTGCGAGGACTAAGCCTAAGCTATGGCCATAACTCCTAAATAGTCCTCCTTTGCGAGAACTACCTAGACGACTCCATATTCTAGAACCAAGAACTGCGCGGGGGAACCTTTGCGTTCGTCCCATGTGAGCAGTGGCATCGACTAAACCCAATTGATAACCTTTGCGTTATCGCAAGGGCGTCCTATCTTATTAACCCGATTGATGACCTTTGCGTCATCGCAGGGGCGATCTTAACTTATTAACCCGATTGATGACCTTTGCGTCATCGCAGGGGCGATCTTAACTTATTATCTTTCAATTCTTTATATTATATCTTATACCTTTATCATATCATATCATATATTGGGAAATACTAGGTGACCGTAATAGGAAATGAAATGTTCGGAGTCCCAGGAAAGAGAGGTGCGGCACGTATATTGGCCACCTTAAATACCAAGTCTTTCCTAGCCAGAGACCGAAACATGACATGTATAGCTATTACTCTGTTTCCTTTCTTATCCCTAGTAACATCTTATTAACTTCTTATTGTAACTTATCCCTACTGGTACTTAATAATAATAATAATAATTATAATTCCTTTAATATATAATAATCATAATAAAATAATGACAGTTCCTAAAATTATACTAATATTATTATAAGTCAAAATAGTTAACCTAAAAATTAGTCAATAATCACCATTTGTTCGACATTTTAGGGGTAGTTGATGATTAAGTAAAATTCATTAATATAATAATCAACCAAGTCAATTATATTAACCATAATTCGAATAATTAATAATTGTCACCAAAAATTGCACAAAAACATGATAAAAATTCCACCTTTCATAAATTTGACCTACTTGACATATATATAAATATAATTTAGCAAAAGTTCACACTTTAAATCAATTAAACACAATCATCAAACATCAAATAAATCAAATTAAATAATCATGTAAAATAACAACTAACAACAATAATTACCTAAAACATAATAAAAATCCTATTTTTATTTATTCAATCTACTCGAAATTTATATATATTACCCAAAATTCATTCTTTAATTTAATCAAGTACAATAATAATCTATTAATCACATAAACTTATATAAACAATTTAAATTACACTATTTTACGCAATCTGATCTTAAAGGATTAAATTAAGATCAACCATCTAAAGGTCTCTAATAGTCTGGAAATTTTAATGGATGTTAAATATAGGTTAAAGGTTTAACTTGCATAAATTTCGTTTAAAAATAACATCTTTTACTATTTTTAAGTGATTTTATAACTAACCGGTCAGATTAGGCTGAATTCGGTTTCAGAATTGTCTGCCATAGCAAACGATCTTTAAAAATTACGAAAAAATTAAAAAAGCTTTAAAACAGTATTACTGACTTCCACCTAAAATTTCGTAGCCATTCGATTTGATTAAGTATATTAATAAATTCGTAAACCGATTCTGAACAGTTTTACCGGTTTGAAAGATTAAATTATTTCAATCAATAAAAGGACGAATTTTGTCACGAAATATTTCATGATTCATAATAAAACAACAAAGAAACTGCCATGAAAAAATTCATCAAGAAATAACACGATTTGATTAAGAAATAAATTCATACAAGTAATTATTCAACAATTTCAGATTTCAATAAACTACATAAAATAATCAAAAGAAATTTCATAATAATTCATAAATATTACATGAATACCTCAAGAGAATAACATGATCAATATTTCATATGGTTCGAAATTTTCGAATAAATAAGCAAACATAAATCCTACAATTTTCATGATATAATCCTAATTTACTATGTGATTAGCTACCCTTAAATTAAATAGAAAAGCGAAGTTACCTTAATTCGCTTTTATTATTCCAAGGCACGAAAAATTCACCATTGATGAATTTTTCCTAAGGTGGTTCGACATTTTTGAGAGGAAGGAAGAGAAGAAATACTTTGTTTTAGTTAAATTGAACAATTAGTAAAATAGGAACCCAAATGAAAGAATAGGTCCTATTTAAAGAAAAATAAAAACAAACCCTAATGTTTGTTTAGGGTTGCCGTGAGATTGGAGTAATAAGGGGAGAGTTTAGTTAGTTTGTTAGATTAAGTTTGACTAGGTTAAATTAGGAAATTAAATTAAACAATTAATTTAATAAATTAAATAACCTAATTGATAATTAAATGAAAAGGATTAAAATGAACCCAATTATACAAGAGGGCCGGCCAAGATATTTACAAAGGAGGAAATTGGGTCATTGGCCCAAATTTAGAATAAAGGATAGGAAATAAGATAAAACAGTCAAAAAATAATGGGCCTTTTGGACTTAGAATTAAGACATATCATTAATAACCGCGAAATTTTCTGGCCCAAAATTCCGGGTCGTTACATCTACCCTCCTCTGAAAGAAAACCCATAAGGGCCTCCTTATGCACGGCAATACCAGCTCTGGAGCAAATGTCAAAAAGAATATCGCGTACTAAATCATGCCTTGTTATTGTTGTTGTTGTTGTTGTTGTTGACGGGTTTTACTATCGATTTACACAAGTTTTCATATTTTTATATACTGCGCATTATGAAATATTTTTCTTATCTAACTATAATAATTAAACTAAATATTTCAAAATATAATTGTTACTTCTTTTGAGTTATCAATTAATTTATTGTTTCTCCGTATATGTTTTTCATTGGAAGTGGAAAGTGAAGAAAAGCCCAATATATCTTTAAGCAAATTATTCTAAAATCAATTTGATTTGGATCGGATCAGTGCAGATAGATCGAGTTGTTTTCGTATCAAACGCATTCGGATCGGATTAGTTCGGATTTCGGATGATTGTCTTTTTGGACCAAAATCGGGTCTTAGGTCGGATATTGATCAACTTTGCCAGGTCTAGTATGAAGCAGTGGCTCCACCCAAGCCTTCATCTAATTCTTGAAAGTTTAAATTCTCATATCATTCAATGAAACATCTTCTTACACATTTGAAAAATTTGGAAAACTCTGTAACCAGTTGCCACTTCATCATTCATCATGTGGATTTATTTCTGAATGATTTTGAAAATTAAAGCTCAAGAATGTCATAGCAGAATATGCTATCAACTGCTTGTCTTTTAAAGCTTAAGCTTGTTGAAGTTTTAGCCTTTTGAGATTTAATAACATCTTTGAAGTGCTCCAAATATAGAAGAAATCACCTACAGAGAAGTGCAACTTCCTCTGAACCTTCATAAATAAATAATGGTTAATAATTTACTTTGTATAACATAATGCCCAAATTGATAACGTTGGCTTTGTTCTCATTGCCTCATACATGAACATAATAAAATATTGATTTTTATTGGCTAAATCAACTTTTATGAGTAAATAATTGAAATGACATTTACTGATTATAACCAATTTTTTCTAATAAAAAATAATTTAAAAAAATGAAATTACTTATAGGTCCAAAGAACATGTAGTGTAAAGAAATGTACAATCATACGTCATCTGTTTTCTAATGTTTATTACACATAAATTCTTAAAGTGCGAGCTGTAGGAAAATATAGATGCATATACAACGGAATTTCAGAAAATTTTCAACTAATACCAATCACATAATTGAAAACATACGCATAATGAGGATTAGAATCTACAACATTTGCAGCGTGAATTCCCTTGTGTAACGTTTTTTATTCTTTTCTTTTCTTCATTTTTTTTTGGTTTGATTTCTAAAAACAAAACTTTCGTTGTTTATCATTAACAATTCCTATACTATTTGTTCCGGGCCCACCCAGGTGGTCAGACCCGCATTAGTGGGCCCAAAGCCTAGGCCCAGTTCTGAAAGGGCTAGGTCCACGTCAGATGTTCTACAACAACTATGATGACGCCACGTGTCATCTGACTTGGCATTCTTGGCCAGCCTAGTGCTGCCAGTCTAGAGCTGCCAGCCTGTAGCGGCCGGCCTAAAGCTGCCAGCCTATGGCCGCCAGCCTGTAGCGGCCGGCCTAGAGCTGCCAGCCTATAGCCGCCAGCCTGTAGCGGCCGGCCTAGAGCTGTCAGCCTATAGCCGCCAGCCTGTAGCGGCCGGCCTAGAGCTGTCAGCCTGTAGCCGCCAGCCCAGAGCTGCCGGCCTGTAGCCGCCGTGGCCTAGAGCTGCCGGCCTGTAGCCGCCGTGGCCTAGAGCTGTCAGCCCAGAGCTATCAGCCCAAGACGTCAAGCCCGTATTGGTAAGTCCGAATCCTAGGTCTAATTCCGTTAGGGCTAGGTATACGCCTGATGCTCTCTGGCCAATAAAGAGCTGCCAAACATGTCAAGTTTTGACCTGGTCTCCAGGGGCTCGGCCCATACGCTAGCCTAACCGGCCTAGTAGGAGCCCAGACCGGGTAATCTACGCCTATATAAGGATCAGTCCTATCACCTTTTCAGGTACGCAATATCAGACGCACAAACACATTACTCTGACTCCTTACCTCCGGCATCTGACTTAGGCATCGGAGGGGCGTTCCCGGGTTCCACCCCCCGGGGTAGCAATCTTTGTTCGTTTTGCAGGTTACAGCCTCATCAAGGGAGCATCCAGAGTACACGTCACCCACCAAAGATCGTTGACTATTCAACAGAAGTTCCAGTACAGGAACAGATTGGCGCCGTCTGTGGGGAAAGGAACAAAAATCATGGCTAACACCAGAGCAAAGGCGACTCGATCCAATCAGCCAGAAGAAAATCCCCGTGAATCGCCTAACCGGCGAGATGCACATGTCACTGATGTTAATTCGTCCAATCAGGCGAGTGACCGCCACCGTCGCGAAGAACAGATGGTCTCACGTAAAGACTTCGAAGACATCGTGACGGCGATGAACAACAAGTTCCAACAGAGCTTACAGGAGCTGAGAGACAGCATACTTGCCATGGTTGGGCAGCAGAGGCCTCCATCCCAGGCCGCAGGTCCATCCAGGGGCCCCAACCCTAGCCGGGCAACAGGGGCACGTTCACAGAGAGGCTCTCAGCCTGGGGACGCTTGAGGAATCATTAATTCTAGATGCGATGACACCCGAAATATCATCGAGTCGCGTCGGGCACGAACGGTCTCAAATGTCAGGGAGATCACAGATCATAGAAGACAGGAGACTCGAGGCCAGTCAAGGAGGTCACCAGAGAGATCTCATCATATTACTGTTAGGAATCAAAAGTCGGCTGCCATCCCAAACCAAGGGGAAGGCGTACGTCGCTCCCCAGTGGTTGTCCCTAACCGGGACGATGGCATAAGACGCTCCCCGGTTGTCGAGCCAGAGCAACCAATAAGAGCGGTCACCTTCAAAACCCCATTCAGCCAAAGGCTTCTGTACACCACTGACACAAAGAAGGTAAAAGCCCCCACCATCGAACCTTTCTCTGGGGCAACTGATCCTGCTGACCATATGGCCGCCTACAAGGCTCAAATGGCAGTGCAAACGAGCTGTGGGGCTAGCTGGTGTCGGTACTTCCCTACTACTCTCAAGGGTCCGGCCCTAACATGGTTCACTGATCTCCCATCGGGTTCGATCATTAGCTTTGCCACACTGGAGGCCATGTTCCTTAGTCACTTCGTGGCTGGAAAGAAACAAAGAAAGACAAGCATCCACCTCATGGCTTGCCAACAAGGGGAACATGAACTGTTGGGAGACTACCTCAAGCGCTTCAATGCTGAACTACTCCAAATACCCAACGTTGAAGATTCAGTGGCCTACGCGGCGTTCATTTCTGGACTAAAGCGTGGCAAATTCAAGTTCTCCCTATTGGAAAACGAAGTGTCTTCATACACCGACGCGATGGACAGGGCCCGAAAGTATGTTCAAGCATCAAACTTCAACAACCCTGTTGAGAAGCCTGAGAAAAAGGATAGAAAAAGGAAAGGACCCCATCAAGGTGAAGGTCCTAGCCGGACGTCCGACTCGAGGAAAGATGTTCGTGATGGTGGTATGGATCCTAGATACAACACCAATAGGCGAGAAATCTTCTTGGATATTAAAAACCAAGATATTCTCCCCAAGCCATTACCTGTTCGCACACCCGTCGGCAGGAGGAATCTCAAGCTTTGGTGCGAATATCATCATGAATGTGGTCACACCACAAAGGACTGTAGAGAATTAAAGAAAGCTCTCGACAAGCTAGCAGACCAAGGAAAACTAAACTCTTATCTCTCGAATGATGGAAGGGAAAAAAGGCAAAAGCGTAGTCATAGCGCAGAGTCTGATGGAATTATTAATGTCATATCTTAGCTCCCTACCAAAGTTAGTGTTTGCAATAAGGACCCTAACAGGGTCGAATTCCTTTGATTATCCTCACTGGAGTTATTTTTCGTTTGTAATAAGACCAAAGCATGGTCGAGTTTCTTCTTGTTATCATGAAAATAACATTCGCAATAATAAACCCTTACAGGGTCGAGTTCTGTTCATTAACTTATAAAGCCCTAACGGGGTCAAGATCAGTGTTATTACTTGGATTCTTAACAAAATGAAACCCTAGCCGGGATGATAAGCCCTACTCAATGTAGGCACCCATCGAGGAGTATGGGGGGGCTGGACAGGTACCTCATCAAGTAGCTGGGGCTCATTAGCCCCAGGGTCCTTGATAGCGTCACCTTAGGCTAACACAAGCCCTATTCAACATAGGCATCCATCGAGGAAGATGGAGTGGCTGGACAGGCATCCCAAGTCCCTGGGGCTCATTAGCCTTTTGGCTTGGGAAAAGCTCCTTAGGTAAAAGAATAAGCCCTACTCAAGGTAGGCACCCATCAATGGAGATGGGAGGCTGGATGAGTATCAGCCACGTCTTGGGGCTCATTAGCTCCTAAAGGACAGTTGATCACTTTAGGCCAAAGCCCCACTCAATGTGGGCACCCATCAAGGCAGATGGGCAGTCGGCTGGATGGATATCTACTGTCATGGGGCTCATTATCCCCTAGGGTTCTGTTGATCATCCTAGGCCAAAAGCCCCACTCAACGTGGGCATCCATTCAATATGGGCATTTACACAAGATTGAATAAGTCTTGCTGATACTTCTCAGGGCACATCCCTTACAGTCGAGGTGAGGGAGGTCCCTCACGGTTGCGGAAGGCATCTCATGAATTGCATACTCAAGTTCTCCAAGTACATCCCTCACAGTCGAGGTAAAGGAGGTCCATCGAGGTAAAGAAGGGGCCTTGGCAAGGTTAAACACTTAGCAAAATTTTAATGAAGTTCAAGCAAAAGAAGCCCTTCACGGTCGCGAGGTAACATCACCTCAATTACCTCGTTGGTCATCCTAAAAGATTCTCTAAGTATGTCTATCACACTCAAGGTAGAGGGGACCCTCGAGGTTTCTAGCAGGGATCACCAAGCTTTGTCTCAACCGCGACCGAGGAAACAACGGTCGCGGAGAATAAAAAGTGCTCCAACGCTTAGGCAAATTTCACACAACGATTCAGTACCATCGCGGAGAATATGGTCGTGGTATAGGAAGAGACCATCGCGGTCATCAAGAGATGTCCCTTGAAATTCCTCGTTGGTCATCCTAAAGGGTTCTGAGCATGTCCATCGCGATTATAGGGGAGATCCTCGCGTTTCCAAGCAAAGGATCACCCTATTTCACCTCAACCGTGACCCAAGGGAGCAACGGTCGCGGAGAATGCAAATGTCTTCAATACTTAGAAAATTTGAAGAGTCAAAGGCCTGGAGACTCAAAGGACCCTCGAGTTTCTGGAAAGAATTGCACAAATTTTTCTATCGAGGTTGATGAAAAGGTGCGATAAGCCAAGTACTCGAGGTTGCCTCGATCGAGGAACATTCCCTCACGGTCGAGGTTACCTTGATCGAGGTAATCCTTTGCTGTAGACCTCGTCGAGTTCTCTTTCTCAATATCTCCTTGGCACGAAGACGATCGAGGTTGGGGGGAGCCCTATGAGCCTCACAGTCGAGGTAACCTCGATCGAGGATCTCCCCCTCGTGGTCGAGGTAACCTCGATCGAGGGTCTTCCCCCACTAACGGTCGAGATAACCTCGATCGAGGTGCCCTCTTTGGGTTGCCCCCCTCGTGGTCGTAGGTGTGTCGGAGCGTCGTTTTTTCCAAGAATATTCTGCTCGGCATCCAACGTCCAAAGTTTCCCGTTCCACACAAAGCGTGGGGCTAATAGATCAAAAACTGCATAGGGGATACATCCCACTCAAGGTAGAAGAAAGATCCTCGGCTGAGGTCACCATGGTCGCGGAATGCAAGTGGGGTAATACTTAGAAAGTTTTTCAAAATTTCATAGAGAGTCCACCTCGGTCAAGGTTAGGGGAAGACCCTCGAGGTCCTTCTGGGGCAAGGAAGAATGAAGTTTTCAAATATCAAACTCAAGAAAGGAAGCATCCTTCATCGAGGTTAAATGTTACACCCTCAAGGAGAGGACAATTTTACTCCAAATAACAAGACAAAAGGATCACCAATAAGGAGAAGAGTCTCATGGTCGAGGCAAGGAGATCTTCACCCCCGAGGACAACACCTTCGAGGTTGAGGGATCATCAAACACTAGAAGACACCCTCGAGGTACTTTGTGAATTCCATAGGGCATGTTGGTCGAGGGAGCATCCTCACGGTCGAGGTATCCTTAGGGTCGGGGCTGTACCGGGGTCTGATTTGATGCACTAACTTTGAACGCTCATAAATACCTCGTTTTAAGTTGGAATTAGGCTTAAGACCCACCGTTGGAAAGCTCTTTGAATCTAGTTTCCAAAGCCGCTGGAATCGCTCCAATCCGATATTCATATCTCGAGTTATGTCCAAAATAGTGAGAGGTGGTCATCCTACCTCGAGGAATCCTCAACGGTCGAGGACCCACACGATCGAGGCTCCCTCGATCGAGGTACCCCTTCATCGCGGTATCCTCCTTGATGTGACCCTCGAGGTCTTCCTTTGGGGGGCTTTACATCGCCACGGTCGAGCCCACCTCGATCGGGGACCCTCTCCTAACGGTCGAGGTGGAAGCCTCACGGTCGAGGTAGAAGCTTCATGTTCGAGGAACTGCGACCGACTTATAATGCCCATAACTCCTTCGTTTCAAGTCGGAATTGAGCTTATGATATACCGTTGGAAAGCTCTTTGAATCTAGTTTCCAACGTCGCTGGAATCGCTCAAGTCCGATACTCATAGCTCGAGTTATGTCCAAAATAGTGAGAGGTGGTCATCCTACCTCAAGGGAGCATCCTCACGGTCGAGGTAACACATTCATGGTCAAGGGGACTCCCTCACCATCGAGGGTCATCCACCATGATCGAGGTCATCCACCATCGAGGTGACCATGGTCGAGGGATACCTCCACGTTCGAGGTGAACACCATCGAGACACGCCCCCGAGTTTCATATTGTGCATTTTGGCTCGTTTTCAAAAATTCCGCTCGGCATTAACATTCCAAGTTTCTCCGTTGCACACTAAGCGTGGGGCTAATGGTTTGGGCGAAACCTCATCACTCTTGAGTACATGATCATCGAGGAAAAAAGGCATGTCTCTAGGAGACACCCACTTGTTGAGGTAAGGGGATGCTCAGCGAGGGGGACTAGCTTTTCCGTTAGTCATCATCATGTTCGTCACCAAGCTAAGTGACCCTCATCAAGGTCGTCACCAAGAGGCCCTCATCAAGGTCACCAAATGGCCATCATCGAGGTCGCCATGGGACCATCATCGAGGTAACTACCTGTTAGGAAGACCTCGATCGAGGTCCTTACCATACCATAATGAGTATCATCGCGGTTACCTCGATTGAGGTGCCCACTCACGTGGAAACCTCATCGAGGTCATCCCAAGGCCACTCTGGGGATTAGCCAAGGAAATCCTAGAGGCCAACGAGTTCATTTAGGCCCCCCTCATCGAGGTCATGCTAAGCCCTCCTTGAGCACGCCACGCGATCGAGGATAT
This sequence comes from Salicornia ramosissima, assembly GCA_951394345.1. NCBI lineage: Eukaryota > Viridiplantae > Streptophyta > Magnoliopsida > Caryophyllales > Amaranthaceae > Salicornia > Salicornia ramosissima. Next base: position 47,346,744 of record OX596235.1, on the reverse strand, counting down.
GCCCTCATCGAGGTCGTCGCAAGGGCATGGATGTCATCCTAACCAAGGTCGCCTCGATCAAGGAACTCCCTCCTCACGATCGAGGTTGCCTCGATCAAGGTCTCCTCCCCTGGAAGACCCACGAGGTAGCCTCGATCGAGGGTCCTCACCCCACATCGAGGTCACCTCGATCGGGGACTCCTCCTAGGGGAGACCCTCGAGGTCGTCTAGGAGGCCCGAGTTCGTTTTTCGGGAAGATTCCGCTCGGCATCCAACGTCCAAGGATTCCCGTTCCACACCGAGCGTGGGGCTAATTGTTCCGGGCCCACCCAGGTGGTCAGACCCGCATTAGTGGGCCCAAAGCCTAGGCCCAGTTCTGAAAGGGCTAGGTCCACGTCAGATGTTCTACAACAACTATGATGACGCCACGTGTCATCTGACTTGGCATTCTTGGCCAGCCTAGTGCTGCCAGTCTAGAGCTGCCAGCCTGTAGCGGCCGGCCTAGAGCTGCCAGCCTATGGCCGCCAGCCTGTAGCGGCCGGCCTAGAGCTGCCAGCCTATAGCCGCCAGCCTGTAGCGGCCGGCCTAGAGCTGTCAGCCTATAGCCGCCAGCCTGTAGCGGCCGGCCTAGAGCTGTCAGCCTGTAGCCGCCAGCCCAGAGCTGCCGGCCTGTAGCCGCCGTGGCCTAGAGCTGTCAGCCCAGAGCTATCAGCCCAAGAGGTCAAGCCCGTATTGGTAAGCCCGAATCCTAGGTCTAATTCCGTTAGGGCTAGGTATACGCCTGATGCTCTCTGGCCAATAAAGAGCTGCCACATGTCAAGTTTTGACCTGGTCTCCAGGGGCTCGGCCCATACGCTAGCCTAACCGGCCTAGTAGGAGCCCAGACCGAGTAATCTACGCCTATATAAGGATCAGTCCTATCACCTTTTCAGGTACGCAATATCAGACGCACAAACACATTACTCTGACTCCTTACCTCCGGCATCTGACTTAGGCATCGGAGGGGCGTTCCTGGGTTCCACCGCCCGGGGTAGCAATCTCTGTTCGTTTTGCAGGTTACAGCCTCATCAAGGGAGCATCCAGAGTACACGTCACCCACCAAAGATCGTTGACTATTCAACAGAAGTTCCAGTACAGGAACACTATTATATTAGTATACTAAATTTTTGATGAACTATGTTACTTATTTGTGTTAGAATATTAATGTTAATATTATTTTAACTTTTTAAACATTCACTATCAAATAAATTGAAATTTAACCTAAATAACGAACTATTTCCCTAAATAATGTTAAGAATAATCTTAATTCCCAAAATGCTGCTACTTTTTCTTTAATTTCCAAATTACCGTCCACGTAGACGGTTCAATGAATTTATTTTTTTTTCAATTTTTGTGACAAAACCGCTACTGGGAGTAGCGGTTTTACTGAAGAAAACCGCTACTCCCAGTAGCGGTTTGTCCTAGTTAAAAAAAATACAAGTTTCCTAGGTAACCTATTGGCTTTCAACCTTTACAAAAAAAAAAAAAAAAAAACTGCACATTAACCGCTACTGCCGATAACGGTTTCTTTATCTGAGAAAACCGCTACTGATAGTAGCGGTTTTTAAACAAACCGCTACTGCCAGTAGCGGTTTTTCATTTTAAAAAAATGATTTTTTTTTCCTATGCTGACGTGAATGGTAATTTGGGAATTGATATAAAAGTAAATGCATTTCGGGAATTAGGAAACTTCCCACCATTATTCATGGAAAGAGTTCCTAAATAACTAGAAATCTAGTTTGACGAAAATAATTTAAACATAAATAAAACTACCTTCACCCCCTTAGCTTCTTATTTTGGGATACATTATTAATATTTTTAGAATCCCTTTGTTAAAAAATTTATTTTTTTACTTTCTTTTAGTATTATTCAATATTTTATATAAACACTACGGAGTATTAAAAAATGTGTAATTGAATTAGCAATGCTATATATCCTACATTCTAAATACAAGTATAACACTTTGACTCTTACATTTTTCATCCATTATTGTAGTTTGACTGCTTGCGTGTGTTTTATAATTTATGTGCAAAGAAAAGTCTTATTTGATATTTTTTATTAATATTTAATTTTTGTACATGTAAAGCTAAGTAAATAATAAGTTAGTAATTTGGCTAGCGTGAAAAGTGAATGTTACAACTAAAAAAAGTACTATTGTGAATTAGTAATTTGACTAGCGTGAAAAGTGAACGTTACAACTAAAAAAATACTATTGTGAATGTTATTTTTTAAAAACTATTGTGATTTTAGTCTTAAAAAGAAGCTTGAAAATAAAGCCTTCAATCAACCCAATTATTAGAAAAAAATAAATTACATTTATAATGTTCTAAAGAAAATAAAAAGGACTTTCCAAATAATTAAGTTTGATTTATATTCAAAAAAGAAAAAAAAAAAAACTTTATACAATAAATTCTCACGGTTAATGTATAAAATTTCTTTTATTTTTTATATCAGCATTGGTTTTTAAAGTATAGTAGTTACTTAGTTTATTGTAAATAAATTTCACGAAAAATTAAGTTGTTAAAATTGTGAGACTGTACGCTAATCAATAGAATCTATCTCACCCCAACATTCAATTGATTCCGAACTCATAATAAAATTTATGAACAATTCCATTTAGTTCCGCATATGGTAAGTCTAGAATTTAGTTTGGTTTAATTCTGTTCAGAACAATTCCGTCAAAAAGAACACGGCCTAGTCATCAAACAACATAACAAAAGCACCAAAATTACAAAAACGGAAGAACAATACTCAATAAACACAAATTTCATTATATATTAAATCAGTGATACTGAAGATTACAACTTACAACATAATATCAACAAACACATTATCAAAATTGCCAAAACAAACCATTTATCCCCCAAAAAAAATTACATATAACACTAGTAGTAAACAAATGTGAAACCCATGATACCAACCCTAATATCCACCTCAAAAGAAAGAACAGATCAAATATGGTATGAAGAAGTTTTAAGTACAGGAACAGTTTATACAGGGTTATAGAATCTACATATAGATAGATAGACATATGGGATCACTGTACTATTATGATATAGTGTCGATTAGCCGGACAACCAAGCCATGACTGTGAAACCAGTCTCCTCCGAGCTCACTTACTTGATTGGGATGATGATGATGATGATCAAAGAGACGGATCGGATAGGGCTTCTAAGAAATCAACCATAATATATAATTATCAAAGAAGCAACTGCATGCTTTTCCAATGATCAAGTATAGATGATTTAGAAACCAACTGTTTTTCCAAGTAACCAGAGTACTAAGGATAACTCGATACCAAAAATGAGTTGAAGCCAAGCCCTGTCTAACATAAATCCATAAACTGAGATCCCAGCTTTGCTGTTCTCAAAATATGTCACTGCCACATAACAACCACATAAACAAGATTACAATCAGCATCATCAATCTTCTAAAAATCAAATTAAACAACACCGAAAAGCTTGGTAAATTTCTAAAATGGCGTAGAGAACTTTGATTTGCAAAACAAAACACTTTGAACTATTCGAAAATGTACACCGAAAAGCTTGGTAAATTTCTAGACAGTTAAAAGATTGAGATGCTAGTTTTCCTTAAAATTTCATTATAGTACTTGTAGGGCAACATCACTTACCAAGAGCTTGTCGTTTCTGGAAACAGATTGAACTATAGGCATAAGCAGGGAGAAACTTGGTGTTGTCAACATCATCCTCCTCAGATCCAGCGTCCTCCTCATCTGAACTTACATCTCTAGCATCAAAGAAACCTGTTGCTCCTGCATTATTAGTGCTTGGTGTTTCGGTCTCAGATCCGTTAGCAAAGGATTCAACTGTTGCACAGACGTGCCACTTAGCAGAAAGAGAGGTGATTGCCTGTGCTTTGTGTGTTATTTTCGTTGCACTTCGCAGTATTATGGCAAGCCCGGTCATTAGAGTCATGGAGCATAGCTGCACAGATCAAAAAGAACAAATCCCACTCATTAGTCTTGTTTTCCTATCCTTCTATTAGCAGAATTAACATTTTGAGGTCTTTTATGACAAAAGGTGAGTATGCTTTTGTAATTCCATGCCTTTTCATTTCTACAACTACCATGCTCTAACCCCTTGTTATTCGAAGGCCCCTATTCTTTTGGACTGAATTGAATTGAATTTGCCTGAACTGAGCAGGAACTGTGTCCTACTGAACTAAACGGAAATTTCAAAAATTGAGTCCAATCCAAATGAACAGGGCCTAAATATATCATTTAGTACTTTTTGTAAGAAAGCACCTACAAAACATAGCATTTTGTGCCATAGCACTTCATACTAAAATAATTGCAAGAAAAATCCTTATAAAATATAAGTTTTGTTTTGAGGCACCAAATTAAACTTTTCCGGTGGAGAAGTCAATATTATTTTGATGAATTCATCTATTTGTTTGCCTTTAATATGTCATTTAGGCTGATTACAAAGATTTTAGGTTGAATTAGACGCAAATAAATGGGTCAAGTCGTCAAAATGTTTACTACCGAACAAATTGATTTTGGTGCCTCATAACAAACCTCAACAAGTTTTTTAAGGTGTGTTTCACAAAATAAATTTAATAAGGTGCAATGTCACATAATACAACATTTTACGAGTGCTTCCTAACAAAAAGCTCTATCATTTAACCACACCCAATATATTTCATTAGAGAAGAGGTAATTAGATTGTGACCAAAACAAAAATAAGTAGCACTAAGAAACATGGACAAGAAGAGAAACATACAGCAAGTTCTCCAGCTCTGAAGATGCTCATATGTTTGTGGTTTTTGGTAGTCAGCAGCAAGGCAGCAAGTTGGCTTGAAGTGATAATGATCAAAGACCACAAGATAAATTTCCTATAACGATGGCTTATAATCCTCAAGTGCCTCCTGATTCGGAGGTGCTCCATCAAAACAGACGCCACATCTGATTCCAACTCGAAATAAGTCGCAAAATCCTTCAGCCGTAGGATCTGAAGGTAGCAGATCAGACGGAAGAGGACACACACCAGGAAAAAGACTAATGTACGATAAAGCCATGATGTTAGCTCCAATGAGCACGCTACAATGTCGCTGATGACGACACTACCCAAGAATGGTATTTGGGAACCCCCGGAAGTGTACCACCATATTTTGTATGCACATTCAGCCAGAAAGCATGGGAGAACAAAGACAGATAAAATCTTCAGTGAGCTCTGCATAAGGTAAATAGTCAATTCATAAATATACTAGATAATCCCTCAGCAAATGACAAACATTTAAAAATTATATCACAATATAAGTTGTTTCAAAGAATAATTTTTTTTAAATGTATTTATTATCTTGGACTCATTAATTACTCTATTTATATTCTTATGAAGTTATTTATTAGGTTGAGAGAATTTTAGGAGGGAAAATTGATTTAGTGGCTTCTATTTTAGTATATAGGATAAAAGATAGAAGATGTTGTAGGCGTGAAATTCTTAAGGCATACCCTTTAGAAATTAGCATCAAACATTCTTTGCAGCCAATCCCAACAACAAATCTACAATGACAAAAGTAGATAGCAAATAGTTCAAATAATCTAATTAAATCATTAGGGCTATGCTAAAGTATTAGAGATTTAGAGCTCCTATACTACACACTCATGAACACATAGAGCTAAGTGTACCAAAGCTATGCTAAACCTGGGTGCCCTTAACTCTAAACAGTCTGTTGGGTTGTTGGTAATAAATTGTAGTGATGTTAATGAGTTTATAGTGTAATTTTGTTAAGAAATAACCTTATAATGCCCATGGAAAACATATTTTCATTCTCAAGCTTCAATTTTCTTCTTATTTTCCATTCTCATCCATACCATGAGAAAGGGTGGTATTAGACGAGAATGAATATTTGTGAAGAAAATTAGATAAATTGGAGTTAAACTAGTTACACCATGGGAATAGATTTTGATTTCCCTTCCAAATTTAGTTATAAATTCATTCCCATTACCATCATTTATGACTGGCTATCAAACAGACCGTAAGTGTTCATGAGTGCGTAGTATAAAAGCTCTAATACTTTAGCATAGCTTTAAGCACGTAGAGCTAAATGCACTCAGGTCTATATTTACCTCATTTAATAAGTGGTCTTACTTATGAAATTATTTCGAATTGCTTATTCTTTCTATATTGCTAAAATATAAATATAGGTATACACACACGGGTGTAGGATATAAATTCTAAACAAATATGAATCTACTAGAAGTTGATCACTTGAGAGTAAATGCCATTTTGAAATAGATAGAAAGCAAAACAAGTTAATGACAAAATTGCAAGAATCTGCTACAACAAGATTCGAGATTTCTCAAGAACTATACTCTCATAAAAATCCAAACATCTACAAAACCAATACGTACTAGTCAACTAACCCAAGTTAATCATTGATTAATATAAATGATTAAAAAAAGGCTAAGTGTTGTCTGTCCCAAATCTTATTCAAAGTATTAGAATATATTTTATTTTACTCATCAGTCGCGTAATATGTGGAGGATGTATAGCATATGGTTGAATAAATACTCTAAAGGACCAAGTGTAAGTGATGGACAGAAAGATATCTTTCTACATCAACTACTATAACATTAACACCTATTCAAGCCAAATATTTTTGTTGAAAAAGACACATAACACATCTATGACCCAACATCCAAAAATCAAGCATTCAATACTCCATGACTTCATCTAGAAGGGTAATGCTATATAAAACCTTTAGGGCTGTAAATAAACATTCAATATATTTTCTAAAACGACATAAAATTTAAAATGCATGTCAAAATCACGAGTCGTTCAGTATAATTAGTGCTTAGTTTTAGTTAATATTTTCACTTTTGTCTTCTTATATACAATTCAAGGCTGTATTTAGCATTTTCCAATTTAACCCACTTAAAAGCTTTCATTCTTTTCTCCTCAAAATCAATGCAGTACAAAAAATTATTCTGCCCCACCAAAAAAAAAGGGAAAAAACAAAGAAAAAAAAGGCACTGTAGTCGAAAAACAACAGCTGGTGGCCAACCCTATCACGGATTAAAGGAACAAGCAACACAAACAGATCCTGGCCATCAAAAAAACAAAAACACAAAGAGATCCTTATAAATTATAAGATCATAAATTCGATTAAAGGTGCCTTCTTTTCAACTTATCACGCCTGAATTTAGCCGAATTTATTAACCCTGATTGAAACTTATTAGAACTGATTAAACCTGTTTAGCTTTGATTTTAGAAACAATTAGACCTTATCACACTTGATTGGACGTACTCAAATCTTATTGAATTTATTAAATCTGATTAAACCGAATGTGAACTTATCTAAACATAAACTTTTTTTTCTTTCTTTATAAGGTGAAGAGGAGGCAACCTAAAACTATCAATCAATATCATATACTGAAAGGACAGCAAATTCTTTGTTAACATCAAATTGAATACAGCCAATACAAACCACTTATCTGGGGCAATCAGAAAACTACAAGCAAAGTATGACCAATACCACCCTCAATTTGATGATAAGTTGATAACAGCAAAATAAAAAAGCAACGGAATGCAGCAAAATTCAACCGTACTTATTATTAAACCAATCAATTTGATGACAGCCAAAAAAAAAAAAACCAACAGAACATAGCAAAATTCAACATCACAGGTCAATGGACCTAAAAAGCCTGCATAAAAACAGATTAATGAAGATACCAATTTGATCTAAGTTGAGAATTATAGAGTCCTATTCACTCCACCAAAGAATCAATCTATATCATGGACAATCTTAGCTCCGAAAGTAGTCAAATCCATTATTAAGTCACCCAGAAAGCAAATTAAAAGACTGAATTTAACTCAGAAAAAAACACACAAACGTAATTCCCATTTGCATCAACAAAAATCACAGAACATTGGGTCAAGTATCGAAACATCTGTATCCAAAGTCGCAATCAATTACAATAAACTAGAAAATTCCAAAACATTAAAAGGTCAAAGCTATAATAATCAAGCAAAAAATCACCCAATTCAATCAACATTTCAACATACACAGAAGCAGAGGATTTAAAATCAAAAATCACAAATGCAAGTTCGTTGAACAAAAAATCAAAACCCCAAAATCACCCATGTAAAATTTAATCAAAGAGTAGAAAAAAACAAAAGAAACATACATTTAGCTGGGAAGTATAGTGATGTCGAACAGAATCACTCTCCTTAACAAGTTTATCGAAGAACAAGAATCGTCGAAGACCATACTTGCGGACAAAGTGAGTAATGCAGAGAAAGGACAAGGTAGCGACGCTAGAGAGAGAAAGTTGAACAACGGTGTCGTAAGGGCGGGCATGTTTGGCATCACAAGAAGGGCAAGAGAGGAAAAAATGGGAAAATGCAGGGACTAAAATAGCAAAGATAAGAAAAATAGACCAAGAAAGAATAGCAGTGTAAATGTTAGATTGATCAACGCACATCCAACGAAGGTAAGAACGAAAACTGCTTAATTCATCATGAGCATGAGACATAAGACGATTGAAGGATTTTCTGGGGATTTGATGATGACTGGGTAATAACCCCTCTGTTGGGGTTCCATCATCTCCCATCTCCTTCCTTTTTTTGTTGTTGAGTTTCCTTTATTATTGTTATTATTTATGAGGTTTTGTTTTGTGTAATTATGGAAAGAAAGAAACTAAGGAAATGTGAAAGAGCAGGGAGGGAGGGAGGGAGGGAGGGAGGTAAGACCGTAAGAGGGTGGGATGGAAGAAGAGGTGAATGTGTAGAGAGATACAGATTGGTACGGCGTTTATATATGGTTATTTTATTCTTTTAATTTACTCCCTCTCTCCACTGCTCCAATATTTTTACAAATATATGCTTCCTCCTCCGTTCTTGTAGTCGTTATACTTTATTATTTTATCTCTTACATATATTCTAAAAGTATAACGATTAAAAACCCGAAATTAGAGGGGTCAAATTGGGTATTTGGATCAGGTTTAGGTTGGGTCAATGTGGGTCGGGTCATTGCGGGTGGTAATCCCTTAATTTCGGGTTGGGTCATGCTAAGGTCGGGTTAGGGACGGTTCGCGCGAGATGCCACAGGTACAGGTTGGGTTCGATTCGGGTCAACTTTCGGTTGGTATCTTCCGGGTCAAGTTGGATTAGGCCAGATCCGTTAAATGCATGTTGAAACTGGTTCATTGCAGGTTTGGATTGCAACGAGTTGGGTTGTTTTGGGTTCCGGTTGAAACTGGATCGGGTCGATCATGGGTCGGGTGCATTTGAATCGGTTGATTGTCGGGTCGGGTTCATTTTTGGGTTCATTCGTTTTCGGATCGGGTCTATTCATGTCGTTTGGTTTGGTTTGGATCAGTTGCGAGTCGAGGCAATGCATATTGGAGCGGTGACTGCCAAAGGTAGTGAAATTGTTTACCATCCACAAGAATAAGCATTCCCCAGCGTTGACTGGCCGTTATTATTTATTGGCAAAGGTAGTGAAATTGTGTGCCAATTAGTAATAACGGCCAGTCAACGCCGGGTAATGCTTGTCAACGTCGGAAAGTTGGGCCAATGTGTTACTTCGTAAAGTTTTTTTGGGTTTTGGTCGTTAAAAGCCAAATTTTTTTATAAGGTCCTTTCTCGCAAAGTGACCAATTTTAAAGGTCCTTAGCTTTCTGACAATTTTTTCTTTTTTTATTAAAAAATGATACATCTTCTAAATGAAAATTTCTACTCCATCTGTTTTTAAATAGTTGCAACAAGTGGGGAATTTTTGTGAGATATAAAGAATTCCTTTGTTGCAACTATTTAAAAACGAATGAAATAGTAAGGAATAAAGGATTATGCAGTCCTTTTATAAAGTGTAATGAATCACGTGTGAATGTAAGCTGTAATATATTTTTTTTGGATATTTTATTTACTTTTTAAATTATCAAAATATTAAATTAATTTAGGTAAATTCAAAAATAATTAAAATGAATGAATATTACAATTAAAAAAAATTAAAAAGTTTGTTTTTATTTAAAATAAAAGTCAAATCAAATCAACAAGATATGAATGATAATAAAGATGATAAGGAGATTGACTTTGCATTATTCATAATATTTACTGGAATTTATATTTTACCACTTGATTGGAAATGAAAAAGAGAAGACATTGTATCAGACCGGTCTGACAGTAACGTTTCTGTCAGACCAGTCCATTGGACCTGGACACATATTGTTGAATCTGGACACATATGTATTTAATTTGAACACATATTGTTAAACCTAGTCATGTATTGGTAGACCTAGACACATATTTGTAAACCTATAAACAAATTTTTTGTAACCTTGGAAACATATTTGTAAACCTAGACACATATTGTTGGACCTAGACACAAATTGTTAAATCTGGACATATATTATTGAACATGGACACATATTGTTGAACCTGGACGCAAATTTGTAAACCCGATATAAACTTGTTCAACCTGGACACATATTGTTAAACCTGGACATATATTATTGGACCTGGACACATATTGTTGAACCTGTACAAAAATTTGTAAACCTGGTAAAAAGTTGTTTAACCTGGAAAAATATTGTTAAACCTAGAAACATATTGTTAAATCTGGACATATATTGTTGAACCTTGACACATATTGTTGAACCTTGACACATATTTATAAACTTGAGGAAAACTTGTTTAACCTGGACACATACATATTGTTAACACTGGACACATATTGTTAAACCTGGACACATATTTGTTCAACCTGGACACATATATTGTTAAACCTGGATATCTATTTGTAAACCTGAACACCTATTTGTAAACATGGATACATTTGTAAATTTGGACGGATGTTATTTAACCTGGACATATATTTTTGACCCTGAACACATTTTGTAACTAACCTGGACAAAATATAATATGGACACATTTTTTGGCCTTTTGAGGCCTTTAGAGGCTTTATTTGACATTTTCCCGTGGCCAAATCCCATTCGGGAATTTGCAATTGCATTCATCTCGAAAAACTAATCAATTTCGACATATCATATGCCCTGATCCGACATCCGAACGCAAAGTTCTGGCCTTCCGAAATTTTTTTCACTATTATAATGACTTATTGGGTCAGCCGTCTAATGGTCAAACGGTCTAACCCAATACATTCAGAATGAAAAATTACTTCATGCACTATATATTTCTTCTTTGTTTTCTAATATTAGTATATTACCCAAATTGTATGAACAATGCATAAAATGTTGTTGGGGCAAACCATAAAATCGTGTGGGCTATTGGCTGCCTCCATGATGTTTCTTCCCATTAATGGTTGAGTCCTCAATCAAAATAATGTTTCGTTTTTTACCACGATCATACATGTAATTGTCATATAAATAGACTTAGATATCAAAAGTAGTTGATTAAGATTTAAGATTAACCTTAAAAAAAAACATAATAAGCCATGAAAGTGAGCAAATTAGGGGGTGTTTAGTTGGTTATTTTATATGGGTATGGAATGGTATCACATTCATACTAGTGTTTGGTTGGAGTTTTGTTTAGGGTAGAGTGGGTAATCCTTGGGTTTCGAACTCCATTCCTTCCCCTAAAATAACATACTTCCACTACCTCATAAGTTTCACATTTCATTCCACCATGTATCAAAAATTCAAAACCTAAGTAGAGAGGGAAAAAAAAAAAAACTTGCACCAATTTTCACCCTAAACCCATTTTTCTCTGAGCCTACCTTTTTTTTACTTCTGCATTTTTTTTTTTTTTTATATATTGGTACATTTTTTGACATGATTTCAATTTGGTAGGTTTGTTTTGATAAATCTCCCATTTACAAGTGATGTTCAGTTTTTTTATCATTTGATTTTTTTCATAATTTTGATTTGTTTTCATGAGCTTGTTATTGGTTGCATAATTTCCATTGTAATTCATTCTTTTTTGGGTTTTTTTTTCTTTTTTTTTTGTAGCTTTGATTGTTTTTGATTTTTGGTATGTTTGGTTGCATTTTCATCTGTGTTGTAAGTATGATTTTCTTTTTTCTTCTTTTTTGGTTTTTTTTTTTTGGACAACTTTGATTGTTTTTCTTTTTTGGTATGTTTGATTGGGTTTTTCATTTGTGTTGTAAGTATGATTTTCTTTTTCTTTTTCTTTTTTTTTTGTTTTGGATTTTTTTGGGTAGCTTGGATTGTGGTTTGATAGTAGGGTTATTTTAATCAAATTTCAACATGTAATTTATGAGTTACTTTTATTTTATATGAGGGAATTCTTTTCTCCAATTTTTGTTATTAATATGAGGAACCTAAATGAAACAATAACATTAAAGGCTTAAGTTACACCCCTAATTCTGAAAAGAATTGGATATACAATCAATTCTAAGAATGAACCAAACACTATAAATGGATATAGAATCCATTAAAAAAGATAAATCAAACAAGTTTACTCTGATATGGAGTTTAGAATCCATACCATCCTAGTATGCATTTCCATACTATATCATTCCAGATTTGTGAACCAAACAGACCCTTAATCAATATTTATTCTCATGTCTCATCTTTTCACTAAATGATAAAAATGTACTTCACTAGTTTCATGTGAGTTTAATACCTACTTATATAAACCAATAGCTTAGCTTTTGAGGTACTTGAAACATTAAACTACATATATCATGTACTCCCACCGTCACTTTATAATTGCTACATTTTTTTTTAGATTTTCCAAAAAGTTTGCTATGTTTCTACAATAAGTATCGTGGTTCACAAATGGTTTCAATGACTCATCCTAGTTTATTTTACTTTACCCCACATACATGATACATAAAATTTATCTTTTAATATATAAAATGATAGGTATGTATCAAAGTTAAGATAACAATAAGGACCTGCACTTTAAATTTTTTTCACCGTTTAGGACCTGGAACTTTTTTAAGCACCTTTAAGGACCTGCACTTTTAACTCAACGTTAACCCAACTTCATCCAACTACAACAAAAAACACAAAGATAATTGCTTTTATAAATGGAAAAATATATGTTGGAAGCATTGAAACCCAAAGTAATTGTTTCACAGGACAAAAAAAAACTGCTACAAAACCAAAAATAAAATGGGGGGGCCAACATTATAATATTTGAACTCCATTAGACAATCATCATCCACTTTGTAATCCAACAGCAAACCTTCAATTTGCATACAAACAGGTTGAGTTCTTTTTCAAAAAAAAAGGATTGAGTTGAAGCTATAATGAGGGATGATGTAAGGGAAGGAAGTCTTAGCTGCTACTATTCGAACAAAGGAGTACATGATGGCAACTATAACAAAGCTACCCACAACAAAGCACAAGTCAATTTATCATATATATATATATATATATATATATATATATATAAATGATGATGGCTAATTGTGATTACCTACTAGTGTAATGGGTTCTACTATGCACGTTCACTGTGAAATTATGATATAACATTCTTGATTTTACATCAAAAAAAAAAAATCCAGTGTAATGGGTGCCACATCAACCAGCCAGAACCAACAACACAAACCAACAACCAACCCAACACCACAAAATTCAACATCCATAACAGGCACCCTACTACAACTCAGCAGCAAGGCAGTCTTGCTGCACACGCACCATTACAGGCAGCCCTGCTGCATCATCACCACAAACCTGCAATAAAAGACCAGCCCATGTACTGCAACATAGCATCTACAGCAAAATAGACAGTAAAACAAAGCTATAACACACACACCAATAGACTTAAGACGCTTACAACAACACAATCCTTCTATCAACATCCAAACATGTACAAGACACTCTAAATCAAGCTTTTAATGCTAATAAAAGTGCTTACATTTTTCTTGGTTTAGAATAAATGTGTTGGTCCATTATATAATGATCCAAGAGTTGTGAAATTGGCTGTTGTCGTGCTACTTGACTGACTTTCACATAAGTTGAGCATCTGCAACACATATGCACAATAGTTAATTAATTATTTATACTATTATGGCTATAATTTAACACTAAAAGAAGTAGCATTACAGTTGCTTGTATGTTGTGCATAGGGACCGTGTTTGTTGGTGGATTGACACTCTCCCGAGGCTTCTTCTTGCTTGGCTGCTTAGGTATCTTTGGTTCTACAGGAACATGTACTTTCAATGGAATACGACACTTTTTTTTGTTGTGTACTGCCTCTCCACAGTTGCTACACTTCATTGTTACCCCTTGTATCAGTGACTTCACCAACAGATGGCTTTCTTTTCATAGTTGCACGATTACGGAGTTTTTTCATAGGAGGTGCTACTATTGGTGTATAGGGTGACTGAGGCCATTTTTCTGGTCCATTTAATGGCTCTAGTGGGAATTGATAAGCCTTCAAATATGTGTCCTTTGAGAAGTAAGGTGACACATAGTGCTCAGGTATTTCATGACCACAATGTGTGAACTATTTCATGACACTAGTTCACAATGTGTCATGACACTAGTTATGTGTGAACTATTTCATGAAATAGTGTGAACTACAATGTGTGAACTAATTCATGACACATTGTGAACTATTTCATGACCACATATGTGTGAACTATTCCATTTAATCACTTAAACCTCTGTAGGTACATCTTAGCAATCCAAGAAGCTCTAATCTTCTTAACTATATCTGATCTACCATAGTTATGTTGAGGAACCAGTGTCTTAACCATCAAGTTCTCCTTTCCCGTCACTACTGATGCATACACATAGAAATGGCACTTCCCTGCCTTGCATCTAGCACCAATCTTTTTTGCATCATTCTTTGGTAAGTAAGTGTCCTTCCCAATGTTCATACAGTAGTTAGTTATTGCTTCCCTAAACTCAACATCATTCTCAAACTCTTGTCCTAAGTAGAATGGACATTCTTGTTCAAGCAAATATCCTTCTGAGCTAACAAGTGTTGCCTTCTTCTGCTTCTTCTCGTGAACTAGTTGGGGTAGCAAGTAGCCACAATCATCTTCATCCTCAGAATTTGTAGGACTATCAAAGTCCGAACTTTGACCATCATAATCTGAATCCACTACCTCAACATTTTTCCCTCTCCTAGTAGTTAATCATCTAAGTGATTCTACTTCATCTTCAAAGGATTTCTCTTTGTTTTTTTCTTCTTGTAAATTCTCCCTTGCTTCCCTGATTTCATCATCTTCATTATCTGAGCCCTCCTCATCATAATCAATATCATCACTTGCATTACTAGATCCAGCACCATGAAATGGGTGAACATCATTCAAAACAATCAAATCTTCGAAGAATGTTTCATTTTCAGTTATGAGATCTTCAATGACCATTGCATCCTGATTTAGTTTCAACTTGTTGCTCTTTAGAATATATAATAATACTCTCATCATCATCATCAACATCATGCTCAGTGAATACATCTACCATCATGTACTGATCTAACAAGCTTTTAAACATAGCAAAATTGGTGCCATCATAACCAAGAAATCTAATTCCCTGATGTAGTTCCTTCAAGGGATCACAATAATGCAACTTAACACTGTTGTTGTACCCTAGTAAGTTTATTAGGCCCTTAAGACAACTTGAATCAAAGTCATCAGGTACGTCATTAATTAACTTCACAATACCCCCCTTGTAACTCAATCTTGGCTTATTAATCCACTTTCCACCATGATGAATGACAATGCATTTTGGTAAATCCATGTTCCTGTCATTTCAATACATAAGTGCATCATTCCATTTAAAGAGAACAAATTATATACACTAACATAGTAGTATATTGGCGTAAGCAGAATAATAGGATACTAATAAATTGGTCACTGAGTTTACTAATTCATTGGTATATGCAGAATAATATATTATATACTCCATAATCAGAAATAACAACATTAAGTGACCAAATTAATCACAAATAATAGTATTAAGTATACTAATTCATGGCATGTGCGGAATCATTTGTTACTGTATTATCAGAAAAAACATTAGAGCACTCAATACCAATGTTTTCTCAAATGCTTTTACAGAAATCCATTTCTCACTAAACCTTCCCCTGTTATAACAACCCCTTAAACCCTAACTAAAACACATAAAAGATTCAATTTAATTTTTTTTTTTTTTGTGAAATTTCATGAAAAATAATTCTCAATATCACAAAAGCAACCATAATTCAAACAAGGCAGTGTGAAATTGGAAAAATAAGTAAATATAATATTCAAAATTTAAACAAAACCCTAAAAACACATCAATTTTCCAAATAAAATTTCATGATTGCATAAAGTTATTTGAAGAAATAAAATACCTTGAAGAAGAGACTTGTCTTTGCTAAAAAAATTCGCCTAAAATCGCTTTAATTGATAAAAATTTAGGCTTTCGAACAACCAGGAAGGTGAGGAGGTTGAAAGAAACAGAGCAGAATTTTCTTATGGCGACAAAGTACAGAGGAATGCAACGTTATTGTTCTTAATTGAAGTTTGGTAGGCCCAGCTTAACCATGGTTAAAAAAACCACCGGAAATTCATTTTGGGTAGCAAATGGTGAAAAAAAAAGTTCCAGGTCCCAAACGGTGAAAAAAAATAAAAGTCTGGGTCCTTATTGTTATCTTAACTCTGATACATACCTATCATTTTATATATTAAAAGATAAATTTTTATACCAACTCAATACTAAACTCTTGAAAAAGTGAATGCAAATTTTTTTTTTGGCAAATTAAATAAAGTGAATAATGTATTAAGTAGTAAATTAAGAGGTAGGAAGAGAGTAATATTCCATCCATAACATGTTAACTGTAACAATTTGATATTTTTATCTTTACTTTATGTTAAATCGTTGTAATTAATATGTTACGGACGGAATGAGTATAAATCATGAGTTAGCAACCACACAAAAGAATCAAACAAGGAAAAAAGAAAGAAAGAAAGAAAGGTGGCACGTCGTACATTTTAAAATAAAAAATGGAAAGAGATAGGAAAAAAAGGGTAAATTCTAGTTATACGGAAAAATATAGAAAAAAATAGTTAAATTTCATAATATTAAGGGTCTGTTATCTCCAATTTATATCAGATCAGACCAGATCTCATAATATAAGTTTAAATTCTCATACATTTTTAGATCTTATCTGTAATACCCCTGAATTTTTGGGCTATTTTGTTCCTAAACTCTGAACCAACTGGTCGATCCCTTATAAATCAACAGGTTGTTGTACAACTAGCCCATAAATCATAACTTATTTTTCTTTGAGTTAAGAGCCATAATTAGGCCCATGATGGGCTTATGGCCGGCCACTCCTTAATCCAAGCTAAGGGATTATGCAATCTATAACCCTCTCCTAATTCACTAGCCTTTATATCTAATTAACACCAAAAACCCTTCCTTTACTTCAATTACCACACGGACCACTCTCCCTTTTCTTTCCTTTAAATTTCTCTTTCAATCCATCCTCTATAATCATCCTTGCATTCAATAGAGTAAATAATTCTTTCTTCCATTCTTTTGGATGCAATCTTTTGTCAAGAAACTAACTTATATCCTATTGTTTTTTTTTCCTAGACTTGGCTGAATCTTGAAGCAAAGTACCAAAGGTTTGATTTTTGTTCATCAAATCAAGGTAACTAGCTTTTCCATCTACTATGTAATTATTTAGTTATAGAATAGATTAGGTGACGAATTTATTAAAATACTTATTCAATTCCGATTGCTACGAAAATTTAGGTGGAAGTCCAAATTAATATAATGTAACTTGTGTTAAAATTTCGTGATTTGTAGAGTTCGTTTGCAGAAAATTCAGAAACTAATTCAGGACTAATCTGATCTGTTAGTGGTAAAATTCCTTAAAATTAGTAAATGATGTTATTTTTGGAGAAAACTTACATACGTTAATCCTTGATTCTAGAGTTAACTTTCATGAAAATTTCCAGAAGACTCGAGACCTTTAAATGGTTGTTCTTTAATTTAAATCGGTAAAATTAGATTTTGTTAAATAGTGTAAACAAATTACTAAAATACTTGTAGAGTATATTTTGTCGAATCCTTTGAGACTAATTTGTTCTTAAGTTAAATTAGAAGGTATGTGATGTCTATTTTTGAATTATTGATTAACTTTTATATTTATTTTTATTTAATTAAGGTTAAAGTATTATCCTTTGGAATTTGAAATTGTTGAGTGAATTGGATGATTGTTTGTGTTTGACTATTCATTCTCGAACTCATAGTTGTTTATTTAATTGTTCTAGTAGAACTCGCATAGTGAACCGGCCTCTGGGCTTTAATTTGTCTTTTAGACTCGTGTAGTATTTGGCCTTTAGGCTTCGGTTTGTCATTTGGACTCGTTTGGTTGAATTGGCCCTCGGGCTTCGATTATGTCTTATAGACTCGATTAGTCATAGATGACTTGCATCATGAGATTAGGTTCTGCATGATTCACCGAGGTATGGTTTCTACCGAGGTGGAGTAGGGCGCCCAACCTTAGTACTGACTTTAAGTCTTGGGTTAAGTCGCAACCACTGTACCTACAAGGGTCTCTGAATAGTTTAGTCCTAATGCGTCGTTGTATCGATGCAATTTGACACTATTCATAGTTGTCAAGGGAAGGGTGTAATATAATGCTCGACCTGGCGTATTAGGAAAGTTTGGTCATGTTGACTTGACCATTGCATACGAGCATAGACCAGCCTGAAGTGCAGACTTAGACTCGAGAGGTTTGCTTTGATATCGTATTAGGATTTATAGGTCTTTGGTTGTTTGTTTGGTATATTCTTGATATTGCTAACTTGCAGGGTGATTCGTTAGGTAAACTATGTGATGTAATTCTATGTGTGAATTGGTTAATCTGTTTGTGCTTAATCTATCCTGGCATCCTGCAATTGATTAGTTCCATCTTAGGTGAAACATTCTAGTTACTCCTCACTGATTGTGGACCAACTTTTTAGGTGAGCCAGATGGCAGCAAGTAGTTGCGGGGTCTGGGTGTGAGCTCGTGAGCTATAGGAGCCTTTCCTCTATTTTCCCGATTGAACTTTTATATTGAATAAGTTTCGGACTTTAAACATTTAAACCTAGTTTGCCAGTGTTGGTTATTTCATTTAAAGTTGTTTTCTTTAAATAAGTTTTGGGACTGTTTCCCTTTATCTGAGTATTGGATTTTTTTTGGATTATTTACTATTGATACTCCTGTTTTTGAACCCATATAACTCTTTTATTCAGTTGAGTAGTAATCCGTCTTGACGTTATTTCCGCTAGCGTCGTTGTCAAAAGACAGGGCATTACATTATCTCATCAGATCAAATCAGAAAAAATAAGATGAAATGAACACACCCTAAATTAGTATGAAAGATCTAAATAAAGAAAATATTTTAATAGCACGATGATGTGGAACTCTTTCTCTCTCTTATTACATGGACTAATTTGACATTATTTATATGATAATTTTGACTCTTTTTTAATTTTAGTTATAATCAAAATATATTTATAGTCATATCATATCTCTTTTGTTCGTCTCGCGCGTACTTTATAAATATATAATTTTTATAAATTTTTGGTGTATATAATTTAAGATATTAATGTTATGCCTCAAGGATCTGAAAAAAGCAAATGAAGCTCTTAGCTAGGCCATGTTATTTTTAGGAAAAATTGTCTAGAATTACCAAATACATGTCGACTTTTAAAAATACTACCAAATAAAACAAAATTGTTATGAAACTATGTAATAAATCAATTATTTCAACAATTATTTTTTCATTCATTTTGAGAAAACGATATAAGAGTGTAATCGAATAAATTAATCAAAAAATGATTTTAATACAAGCAAGAATGTGATTATAAGTTATTAATATCAAAATTATTTTAATTAATTTGATCATTTATACTGCTAATCGTTTCCTTAAAATGCCTACAGTACAAAAATAGTTCATAATTGTTACGGAATAAAATTTTTGTGTTAAGCAAATCACGCCACTAATGATGCAAAGTGAGTCACAACTAATGGTGGGTCCATCGGTCCAAACTATAGAAAAAAGATCAAATTGGCACAATCATTAACCCGTTAGATGCGATTTTATGTGACCAATGTTGTTGTGCCACCTTCACTTGGATTTAATTTTTTTTTTTTTTGACAGTAAGTGAACTTGGATTTTTGTACGACCTTTTTTAGGTAATTTTTAATTTATATTGTACGGTGGATTATACACTTTAAGGCTGTTTAAGCTAAGTTTGTTTGGTCCTTATTTATATCGACACATTGATGACTTGACACACACAGATTTGAATTAATCTTTGTCATGTACTCAACTAATTAATTAATTACTAAATTTACTTTCACTGCCTTTTTTTACTTGCTATATACAATTCTTCTTATTTGTATATTTCAATTTATTTTCTATAGTTCTTATTTTATAATGTGGGGCTCATATAAATTATAGGGTTTTTTTATTTAACCCCCAGAATGTATTCCCGTTTTTGAAAGAACTCCCGATAACTTTTTTTATTTTATTAAACCCCAATGATGTTGCAAAACGTTTTGATTGCACCCAAAAGCAAACTCTGTTAAAAAATATTGTTATGTGGGGTCCACTTACTCGTTTTCCATCTTAAAACACTTTGAAATTACTAAAATTCCCCACCTAATTATAATTACCTTCTAATCTTATATAATCCTTTTTCAATCCAAAATATTTTACTTTCCCAACATCATCATCATCATCTTCTTAATCCTCCATCTACCATCCCATCATTTAATAATTCATCAAATCATCACTTAAATACTCATCAATCATCATCATCATCATTATCATCATCATAATAGAGCCCTATAATGCCGCCCATCACCGCCCCTAAATCAATCCCTCGCTGCCGCCCATCACCGTCATTCTCTCTCAATGGAAGGCACATCCTCTGCTAGTGGCGATTTGGGTAGTTTGCAGTTCGACGCCACTACCACTAACAATTTGAAGCCACCATTAGTTGATGAACCCAGAAATCAATTTGAGGATTTTTTGAATTAGATTTTTGCAGATTTGGGGATGTCGAATTGAAATTGTGAAAGTTGTTATTTTAAGTTGTTGCTAGAGTTTCGAAGGCGGTGGTGAAGATTCAAAGGTCGCCGACGACTTTGGCATGGTGCTAGTGTATCCGAAGGTAGGGGTTGGTTGAGTTGGTTTGAATTATGTGTTGATTCGAATTGAGGTCGGTTCGAAGAGTTTTGGGTGGTGGTTTAAATTGGGGGTCAAGGGTGGTGTGGTTTAGGGGTAGTGGAAGAGGGTGGTGCCGTGGTGGAGGTATGGTGGGAAGATTGATCATGGTGGAAACTAATGGGGAAAACGAGTAAGTGGGCCCACTTAACGTTTTTTCTTTTACCAGAGTTTGTTTTGGGGGGTACAATTAAAACGTTTTACAACATCATGGTGGTTTAATAAAATAAAAAAGTTACTGGGGGTTTTTTCAAAAATTGGGATACATGCTGGGGTTAAATAAAAAAAATCCTAAATTATATTTATTCTACCAACATTTTTGTCATATATCCATTTTATTCTAGCTATTTTACCATTAATTTTATTATCTTCTCAATAAATACATCTACTTTTTAATGGTTTCTACCAATTTACATATTTCTCCTAAAAACTAATTACTTGCGCTAAATGGAATATAATAAGTAAATAAGGACGGAGGGAGTAACTAATTACTTAAAAAATAATTAATTAAGCAATCAATCAAAGCCTTGTTTCCATAAGTGTGTTTCCCTATAAGAATAAAAATTGATTATATATTTTGGGTAGTCATCCACAGGCCACAAAGATTTTCCTCATCCACCACTACGATAGATCGAGAGCTTCATCAATATCCTATAAATCCATTTGCTTCATGTATCTTTTCTATGTCCTTCCCACCAAGTCATTTTCGGTCTCCTTCTACAGTTCTACATCATTTGAAATCTCATTGATCCCACTCTTTCACTCTTCGTAGCAGTGCTCCCTTGGGTCTCCCTCTTACATGTCTAAACCAACGCAAACAATTTTTTCTTAGGGTGTGTTCTCTTCAACTTATTTAACCTGAGCTTACCTGATTATAACGTATTGGACCTGACCTGATTATAACTTATTAGACCTGACCTGACCTGATTATAACTTATTAGACTTGACCTGATTTGCCCTTATTTTATTAGAGGAATTGAAACTTATTAAACTTGACCTGACCTGATTAAACCTGACCTGACTTGACCTGACATGAACTGACCTGATTATAATTAACTTATTAAACCTGACCTGACTTGTTCAAACATGATAAGTTATGAGACCAGATAAAATAAGTTGAAAATAATTACTTGCAATGTCCGCCATAGCAAATTTCCTACGGATAACTTAAATTCTTATTTTATCCCGTAATCTCAATATACGCATCAGTGTGACCCCCCTAGCTTTTGAAGGTGCTCCTTCTTAAAAGCCCAACATTTTGTACCATAGAACAACACTGGTCTTATAACAAACCTGTAGAATTTTCCTTTCAACTTTGAAGGGATGCTTCGATCGCACAACACTACCATGGCCGCTCTTCATTTAAGTCACTCCAACTTAATCATGTGAGCCACATCTTGGTCAATATCGTTATTCATTTGGATGATTAACCCGAGATTTTTAAAGCACTCATTCATGGCCAGATCATGGAGAAAATAAAATAAAAGTAAACTACATTAAACAAAATAAAAGTAAAAGTAATAATATACTCCCTCCGTAACTTATTAATTGCAACAATTTGACATTTTTCTCTTTATTTTTAAAATATATGATATAATAAAATTTTATACGATAGTTTCGACACTCATTTGGCCCTCTAAAAATATGATAGCATACTTAAAAGTCATTAAACCATTGCTTAATTGCTCATTGAATTTGTCATGCGAGTCGATTTGGGTCATCACTGTTCCTCCTTTTTAAGGGGACACATTTAGATGTCTACAATATTATTTTATCCAATTTTTTTAATTCTTCTAATAGACAGTGTGTAATAATTAATATTATATGAATAATAACCAATAAAATTACATATATTAATATTGAAATAAATTCAAATATAATATTTTAAAAATTGTAATATTACTTAAGTCATGAACGAAATTGACAACTAAAAATATAGTGAAAATGGTCTAATCCGAAACCACACGATATGAAGTTACCAGCTGCAAAACGCGCCCAATCTGATTTTGATCCAAAAATCGATTCAACTTGGAAACACGATTTGTCGAACATGTACAATCTGAAGCCTAAATGATTTAATGTGATCCAAAAGTGATCCGAAAATACAACGATTCAAATTGGTCAGATCTGATCTGATCTAATCCGAACAATTCCATTGAGGAGTCTAGTGTTGGTGTAGGTTTGATTTGAATGGTGAGTTGTTTATTTAGCTTGTTATGCAATACGGCCACTTATGGGGGTGTATACGTGTATTGACAGTTTGGCATGTCCTCATCTGATTTTGTCGTGATACAAGTATAAAGTGCTTTTTAAGAAGAGTGTCTACTTGTCGTGTGACCTTCTTTTACTTCATCCGTTTCGAAATAAACTCAACAATTTCTAATTTAGGAAGTTTCAAAATAAATGCAACAATTTAATCTTTCAATTTTAATAAATTTTTTCTTCCTATCTCTCACATCACCACATACCCCACTTTCTCTCTCTATCCCTTTTACTCTCACAACAAAAAATGGACTAGGAGTCCGTGCCATCCAATTTGTTGCGTTTTTTTCGAAACGGAAGAAGTATTTTTTTAGTCATTTTAATATTAGAAGAATTATGTAAGCAACTCTTAAATTTTAATATTTTCAGTCATGTCTTGACAAATGACAATTGACAAATGGTTCAATAGCCGTAATATTGTACTCCCTCGGTAACATAATTCTGGCAACAAGTTATTTTTCACGCATTTCAAAGAAGCAATTTAAGGGTGTAAACGAACAAATTAATCAAAATGGTTTTAATACAAGTAAGATTAAGATCATAAATTACTAATCTTAAATTTTTTTTTTGATCAATTTATTTTTTTACACCCTTAAATCGCTTCCTTGAAATGCGTGGAAAAAAACTTGTTGCCAGAATTATGTTACAGAGGGAATATATGATTAAGCTAAAACAATTTCTCAATGTTATTTTCAAAGTAGTCAGAAAATGATTCTTAAGAGGGGGGGGGGGGGGGGGGGGGGGGGGGGTTGAACAAGCTAAATAGCTAATAACGAGTTGAGTTGTAAAGACTAGTTCAATAATTCACTAGTCAATATGCTAAAATTAAAGCTTCCAAAATCATAATTTATAAATAGTTACTCACTTACTCCATCTTCATATATTACTTAAAAACATGTTAAGAATTCTGATCAGATTTGATCATCTTATTTTAAAATTATTATTTTTTAAAAATAAAAAAATTATTATGCAAACTTTGTAAATATATCAAAAGAAAAGAAAATAAAAATTAATTGGTGTGAGATAATCTTAAACAATAATTTGATACCCATTGTTACCAAATTGGTTAAGTGCTCTATTATTTAGGTTTCTTTTTAGCAAATTAATTAATTTTCATTAATTATAGATTTCTACCCTATCTCATGTGATGGAATACTTTACCAATTTTTGGTGGGTGTGTATCGGTATATCCATATGCCCCTCAGATGAAGTGCGGATATTGGTTTTGAGAATTGAAACATTATTATTTGTCCAATCAAATAGCCGATCAGTATATACGATTATGACTGTGCGATTTTTAATCATTATAATAAGTTAATAACATAAGATTGTGTAATAGCTAATAACATTGTGATTAATAATAATAATATCATCGTTGTTTTGTACTCTCTTTTCCATATGATTTTATGTGACATAAATTTTTTTTAAGATCATGCACGTACATCAAAGTAGTCGTTGATCTTTCGAGCTTCATTTTCTTTTCACCGATAGGTAGGGGTAGATGTAAAAATAAGACTCAATTAGAGGGCCTAAAGATGTAGCTATTAAGTCTTACCATCTAGCTAAACAAAAACTCCTATATACCATGATTAGAAGTTTTTTTTATTACCTCTACACCACATCAAATTAACCCTTTTTTTTTTGTAATCATCTTTTCATTATTTCAACGCAATGGTACTAGAGTGTACCTTGCAACCGAAAGATTGCAATTTAAATTCTCACCGATCCTTCTCCCACTAATAAATGTAAGAGCAATATCTATTCAATGTTCTTGTAAGAGAACCCGGACGCTGAGCCCAATAACCTTACAAGTTAAAAGAAATGACAGTAATCAATGTCAACTCAATATTCTTGTAAGAGGAGATGCACACAACGGAAATTTACAAACAAATGCTCCATATTACTGGGGTCATATAATTATAAAGACCATCCATATTACAGGCATAGAATGGCACTGATTTTACAAGAAAAGAAACAGATCATAGGGATTGGAATGTTACAAACTTGCAAGTATAAAAGAAGCCAATAAAAGGGTTGGTATTATCTACAACATGAAGCTTGAGGTATAAAAAATATTGAACAAAATGATTATACCACAGTGGTTACTGGTGTATGTGAAAGACTTTCTCCTCATCCAAAATCTTCAATCTTGTACCCCACCCCACTCACTTTTCTGTGAGTGAGAT
Source organism: Salicornia ramosissima (assembly GCA_951394345.1). Classification (NCBI taxonomy): domain Eukaryota; kingdom Viridiplantae; phylum Streptophyta; class Magnoliopsida; order Caryophyllales; family Amaranthaceae; genus Salicornia; species Salicornia ramosissima. The sequence goes on along the minus strand of OX596235.1, from coordinate 47,321,159 downwards.
AGTGAAGAAGAGAGGGTATGTAAATGTGAGAAATTATTAGTGTATAGCTAAGATATATGTATAATTGCTATAGGACAAACTTTTTTTTCTTTTTTCAAAGAAAAATGGTAGATTGTGTTTGTCCATCAGCTGATATACATATATATCAGAAATGCACCAATAATATCTCTGTAAATGTAATAACTTGACAAAAATTGAGGGACCAAATAAAGGGACTGTTTGTTAGATGTGATTTCTGGGACTGCACCAGTTATAATGACTGCTGTGCTTCATGAAATGGTGATGGTCACTTTGAGCAGCCAGAGTACCAAGGATAATTCCACCCCAAATATAAGTTTCAGCCATGTTCTATCCAGCATAAATCCGTACAGTGTTATCCCTGCTCTGTTTCTCTCGAAATAATTTACTGTCACACATCAACAAAAACAACATGATACATAAGCTTCAAATATGTTATAATTTCTTATATCATCAAAAATATGTGTTTTGGCTCTATTTGGCTCCGTTTGGTAGGGTAGAAAACGTTTTCATAAAACTTTTTCCATTCTTTGGTTAAACGGTTAAACCCAATAGCAAGTCCTTCTACTAGCCAAAAAAGCTTTATATATGCCCCTAAGAAGCAAAATTTTGAGAGAAGCAAAATGTTATCGACAGGATGTAAAACAGGTTTTCAGCCCAAATGTTTAAGGACCATCTCAACCAAAAGATTAAGCTGATAGTTGAGGCCCAGTTTATGTTATATACTCTATCACTCCCCTTCACATGAAAAACCCTTAAGGCTTGAATGTGGATGCAACACAGGTACTATCATATCTGGCGCGAATGAATTCCACTTAAAAGGGAGAGGGAGGATAGATTCGAATCTGTGACCTCTATGTCACATTGACTCTGATACCACGACAACCAGACCTGGGCCGCGTCCACCACGGGGGATTGCAAGACCATTTTACAAGAATAAGGAGGTTCCACCTCAAAACCATATGATAGTAAAGGAGTAACCCCTTAGCCATATAAAGTGAAGACAACTTTGATTTAACTTAGGAAGGCCTATTCTTCAACACCAAATCTATCATTTAATTTTCATGTCGAAACCAAACAATATGAAATATGAAAAACAACTTTGAGGCGTCCTACCAAACAGACCCCAAGTGTAAGCTTACCAAGAGCGTGTCGTTTCTGGAAGGAGATGGAGCTTTTGGCATAAGCTGGGAGAAACTTGGTATTATCCACATCATCTTCCTCAGATCCAGCATCGTCGTCATCATCATCAGTAAAATGACTTGGAATACTAATCTCTTGCATTCCTGGTAATTCAGTTTCAGAGGTGACAAAGGAATCGATTGTAGCACACACATGCCACTTAGCAGAAAGAGAGGTGATTGCCTGTGCCTTATGTGTGATCTTTGTAGCACTTCTCAGAATTATCATTAGCCCTGCCAATAGTGTCAAGGAGCAAAGCTGCAAAAATTGACAAAAAAAAATATATTATTATGTTATATGGAACACATGTTTAGCACATATCTACTATGTTACTCGAACTCTGCTATACAAGTATCAAACAAGGATGTGTCCATGTGTCAGACACAACAATTTTATGAAAAATATGAATGTTTTTGGTTTATAATGAAGTATCCAAGTGTCTTTCATACCATTGTCCAAGGATCGAGTGTCTGAGACGAGTACTTGTGGTGAATTAAAGAGTCCGAGTAACTTAGCATATCAATAAATAGTTCAACTTCAACCTAAAATACTTTTTTATGTAAAGAAAAATGTTGAAGCAATTTGCCTAAAGCTACTCCTAGTTATCAAATATCAACATTTTGATCTTTACCTATGTTTGTGTGCCAAATACAAGATCACTTCAAAAGATCAAGATGAACTGCTATATGCACATGTAAGTGAACATACATAAACAAAAGAAAAAGTCGTTCATATTTGATTATGATATTCAAATTTCAGATAGATTCAATTCGGTTCATCTCTTGCAGAGTCTAAGATTTAGTTCAGTTAAGGGACTTACAGCAAGTTCACCGGCCTTGAAAATGCTAACATCAGCATTTGGTTTGGTAGTAACGAGCAGGAAAGTAAGTTGGCTGAGGGTGATAATAATCAAAGCAAGTAAGATAAAAGCACGATAACGATGACTTATGATCCTCAAGTGCCGCCTGAGCCTGAGGTGCTCGGTGAGAATAGAAGAAACATCAGATTCTTGTTCGAAGACTCTAGCAAAGTCCTGGAGTCGCAAAATCTGTAGGTAGCAAATGAGGCGGAAGAGGACACAAACCAGGAAAAAGACTAATGTCCGATATATCCATGAGACTAGCTCCAGGGAACAAGCTACCATGTCACTCAACACAACATTACCCAAGAAGGGAATTTGGGAGGCACCTGAGGCGTACCACCACACCTTATAGGCGCACTCAGCTACAAAACATGGGAGGACAAAGTAAGACAATATGTTCAGTGATCTCTGCATCAACCCAAAACAAAACAAAATCCAAATCATTATCATTCTCATTCTCACTATCATCAACCATATCTTCATCTAATTGCTTAATGTCATCATATAATTGCATCAGTTTTTGTAAAAAGTATATGTTGAGACGAATCAAACTAAACCCATTATGACTATACTTTTCATTATGTAAAAAAAAAAAAACAGACCGGGGAGTATACTACAATTGTTTCAAACTACACCCTTCTTAACATAAAACTTTCAACAATTGGTTTTGTACGGATCTTGAGAAAGCGATTTAAGGGTATAAACGAACGAATTAGTCAAAATGGTTTTAATACAAGCAATTGTTGACTAATTCCTTCGTCTAAACCCTTAAATCGCTTTTTCAGAATGTGTGCAAAAGCAATTGTTGAAAGTTTTATGTTAAGAAGGGAGTAGTTGCAATAATTGGGCATTATTTGTAAACTATGAAAATAAAATAATTCAATTGTTGCAGCTACTTTGAAACAGAGGTAGTAGACGACTATTTCCTCCAATTTCCCATCAACAAATGGAAGATTAGGAATCAAAATAATAAAAAAAATAAAACCAAATCAATCAAAAAACATACAACAAGTCAAATCTAGCAACACTTCAAATCATACCAAACCAACAATCAAAGATCAAGAATTAACAAACATTGAATCAATCAAACAGAACATCAACCAAACCATATAATCAAACACCAAAACCACCCCCATCAATACATACATACCAATCAAAACAATCATCAAAAACACACACAAAAAAAAAAAAAAAAAACAGGAGAAGTTAGTTAGGAGCATACATCGAGTTCGGTAGTATAATGATGCCTAACAGAGTCACAATCAGAGACAAGCCTATCAAAGAACAAGAACCTTCGAACGCCATACTTCCTAACATAATGAGAAAGGCAAAGAAACGACAAAGCCGCCATGCTTGAGAGAGATAAGTGTACAACGGCATGGAAGGGACGGCTATACTTGGGATCACAGGAAGGGCAGTTAAGGTAAAAATGAGAAAATGCAGGGACTATGAATGTAAATGTAACAAAAACAGACCATGATATCAATGAAGAAATGAAATCTGATTGGTCCACACACATCCATCGAAGATAAAAACGATAACTTTGTAACTCATCTTGGGCATTTGAAATCACTCTATTGTATGTTTTTTCATTGTTTATTATGGGCATCATGTTTTCAATATCATCCTCCATTTTTTTGGGAGTTTTTTTGAGTTTTTTGTGATTGAAAGATTGATCAGAAGAGTCTTGTTATTTGTAGGGAAGATTGGAAAAAGTTGTGGCACGTCTTCACCTGAATGTGTATGTAGATATAGTATGGTGACAAAGAAACCAAGTGTATTATACAAAGTACAAATGTACAGTATTTATTAGGCCTTGTACATTATGTCAACTTCATGATTTTTAAAGAAATCAATCAATGTTTTTATCAACTTTGCCTTTGTGTTATAAATCCCACATGATAGGTTGATTTTTTGAGGTGGGAGGAATTAATAAAATATATACGTTGCATAGCTTTAAAAAAAAAAAAAATCTAAATTGTACTCCATAATTCCATATCAAAGTAGAAAAAACAATGTAATTCATCCTTTATATTCGGATCCTCTGTGATGCAATTTTGTGCCACGATATCAATCTTATTGGTCTTGATTAGTATTCCGTCCGTAACTTATTAATTGTAACAATTTGACTGTTTTTCTTTATACTTTATTTCAAATCGTTGCAGTGATTTTGTTACAGAGGGAGTACATTTTAATTATTTTTAAATTTTATTATTCTTAATAAAATAGCTAATATGATTTTTTAAAATATATTTCCGCTGATTCGATTTAATCCCAACAAATGAATGTTTGATCTCTCACAAAAAATACCTATTTGTTGCAATTAAAATGGATCGGATGAAGTATTCTTTTATAGAATAAGATCATTGGCACAAATTGTGGTGCAGTTTGATATTCGAGTGGGAAAAAAACGTCTTTGAAGAAAAATAATTTATGCTTTACAAAAAAAAAAAAAAAAAACTTATGTCAGATTGCCTGCCATAAATTTTAACTAAAAGTTTGTAAATTTTTACCATAAATTTATACCTTATTCGATGAGAATCATGAATGTGCTTTTACAAAAACCGGCCAATATTCAAATGACAAGAAGACAACAAAAATGTTTAATTTTAAAGAAAAAAAGTCATTTTAAAAGCATAGATCATATTAACAAGGATCGATGACTCAAAATATTAAACTAAACTAAACTAGATAAGAAACCTAACATGCTCTTTAAAATAAGCTAATGATAAGAATTCATTGATACTATAATGAGAGTTTGCTTTCGATTTGACTTTCGCTCCTCAAAAACAAATACTCCCTCAATAGTCCGTACCATATTCTATATTGAATACGTTTCGAGGATACACGTCACCATATACACACATGTTCAGATGGCACTGGCTGGGCTGATCTGTCACAGCACGAACAAAACACAGCCCAATATCGCCCACATCCATTTTTATTTTTTAAAACCCAATAGGAAAATGATAAATACACTCCATTTTTACTTAGTACATTTTAGTTTATTTATTTTTTCAATTGAAAAAAAATGAAAAGACTGGAGTGTAATAAGTAGTAAGGGAGTCCTATATTACCATCCGCACGAATACCATACTCGTTCACCCAACTTGTTAAATTTGATAGAATTTGGACAATTCAAGACAGACGCAAAATTTGGTCCACGTAAAAGTCTGCAAAGATTTCTCTCCAAAACCGACTGCTAATGTGACAAATAATTACTAGACTTATAAACTAGTTTATTCTCTCCTCTTCATCTAGTATATGCATGGAACATTCACTAGTAAACATACATAAGGGTTTCATTAAATTTGAAAGAATATGAGAAATGGACAGGGAGCCCTGGACAACCTTATACTAAGATGAGAGTTTAGTCCATTTACAAGTTCAAAGAGGTTTCTTTCCAAAACCAATTGATAATGTGAGAAGCAACTCCTAGACTTATATGTCTTTTTTCCTTATTTTTACCAAGTGTGAGATACTCATTAGTGCACACACATACATGGGGTTCTATAGAGTTGGGTTGAACTAAACTAAAAATAAGTCCAAAAAAATAGGAGCTTAGCGATAAATGACTAAGGAAAAGAGATACTTGGGTATTCAAGTGTTTTCAAGAATATTATCTAAGACTTCTCGTTAAAGAATATTTTCAAGAATATAAACTCATCACATTATCAATTAAGGTGTTTTTTGGTTACAGTTAAGAATTAATTACCAATAGGAATTACAATTTTATATGAATTTACTTCCCATATAAGAATCCAAGCTTGTTTGGTTGTCATGTGGGAATATATAAATCACATCAATTGGGAATGACCATTGACCAAGTAACTAGTAAGGGGTAGGTAAGAATAAATCTGTATGTTTTGCGAGAAGTTGAAATTCCCATAAATTTTCAATTATTACATTTTTAATTTTTTAAGGACATATTTAGTTGCAATGGGAATTAAATTCTCGTGGTAATTTATATTTGATGGAAAATAACTTTTCTCACCCAATTCCTAGGAATTTTGAATGACCTAAGGGGTTAGGTGATTAAATCACTACATTATGTACGAATTGAAAATTCATAGGAATTTAAACTTCCTCCATTTTGCACTTTTTTGCTAACCAAATAACATTGCATTTTTGTATTTCCTTGGAATTTTGGTTGCCTATGGAAATTTGGTGCAACCAAACAATCCCTAAGTCAACCAAACAAAATACCCAAAATCAAACTCATGAGAATTTTAAATACCAATGAAAATCATTATAAACAACAAAACACATAAAACCTTATTCTTTTGAACTAAATTGAAGTGAAAAAAATTGAAGTGAAAATAAGTCAAAAGAACTAGGGCTTGTGCAACTTCATGCCAAAAAATTACAAAAATTAATCACAGTCCTTGTTCCAAAAACTTTCCACAATTTGTATGTCAACCAAACAAATACTAAGGGTGTGTTGTCTTCACGGGATTAGAATGTATTGGATTTGAATAGAATGAATGGGAATAGATGAATCAAATTAGAATGGTTTGAATTGTATCGGATTGAAGAGATAGAATTAAATTGGAATGGATTAAAATAAATTGAAAAGATGGGATGCGATTGAAAGGCATTAAAATGGATTGGATTGGATAAAAATGAATTAGATTGGATTAGTTTGGATTGGGATTGCAATCCTGCGAGAAATAATATCACTAAATGATACATCATCATTAGGTAAAAAACAATTTTAATAAAAAATTGTTCACTAGGCTTTTTTTTTCTTTTTTTTTTTTTCTGAGCACATGGCTATAGTTTGGTACATGGATTTTTTGAGTTTGAATCCGGTGGAGTTTTGAAACAACTCTATCAAGTAGAGTTTAATATTAGTCATATATCTTAAAATCAATGGCTCAAGATTTGTGAGGATTTTTGGAAAAGGTAAAGGGATTTTAGATTAAAAAAATATGAGCCAATGATTTATTAATCAATGGTTAGGATTGATTGAACTCTATCGAATCCAAACTACTAAAATGGAATAGCTACAAATACCTACAATATCATTCAATGCGATATTTTTGTTTCACCCTTTAAAAGAAGTTGTCCGACTTTTCTTTCCTTGTTAAAAAATATAGGCAATCTTATTAATATTTATGTTGCTAATTTGGTGGGGTGGGGGCCGAGAGGAGTTTAGATAATTAAAACTACACGCGGATATGTGACTATTCTCCCCTTTAATTTATTAGGGTTGCAAAATCGATTATTCGAATGAGTTTCATGTTATAACCATTTTGAGTTATATTGAATGCAAGCTATGTAAGGTTAGACCAATGATTTGACCAGTTTCAAGTCGATTTTTACCTTAACGGATTTCATTCAAGTTCAAATTAGATCATTTTCAAGTTCAGGTCAATCTAGTTCGAGTCCGAACCAAATAATATTTAGGCTAATTTACATTCTTTTGAATTTTGGACAAAGTCATTATATTTTAATTTTAGATCGGATGTATCGATTTTAGATAAATTTTGATTTGATATTGTCAATTTCAAGTGGAATTTAATGTTTTTAACGTTTTGAATAACATTTATATAAGGTCATTTTTTAACAGCTAATCCAACATAATGATGATTTCACGCATTATAAACTTTGGACATTTAATGTTCTTAGATCATGTTAATTATGATATTTAAAGGCTATTCAATTATTAAATTTTCAATTCATATATCATTATCTACTTCAACATCAATCAATTAACTGTTTAATAAAAAAAAATGATCAATTGAAAACTTATTTTATTGTTGTAAAATTAATCATTGTGTTATCTTGCTTATTAATAAATTTGGGTCTAAATTACTAACAATTAGGATCATTTATAGGCTAGATTTAATATAAGTGGTGTGGAACATGTTATGTAGAATTATTTTAAGTCAGGTTATATATGGTATTTGATAGATTACTATCACGTTGAGTTCTACTGGGGTCTGATCCAAGTTTAGTTCAAATAGAAAATTATCGAGTCTGTGCAAGTTAATTTCAAATCAGACACAATCAGGTTCGTATATCAAATAGTCAAATAAAACTAGTTTTCAATTAAGTATTAAGGGCTCGTTTACATTAGCTAAACTGAACTGAACTGAACTTAACTTAATTTAACTTAATAGAGATTAACTGAACTAAACTGAATTTAATTTGAAGTAAACAAGCCCTAAGTTACATGCTACTTCATCCCGAATAATCATCATATGTAACAAGTTCCTCACATTGACCTTTTTGTGATTTTGTTAAAAATATATTTTCAAAACACCTCTTATTTAGTTGGTGCCTTGAATTTTTGCCCCTAAAGTTGCTCAAAATTACGTTAAAAATTTAAAATGTAATGTTGGATACTTGTTAGATATCTAATTGTGAGGAACTTGGAATTGACCATCGAATATAAGACAATTTTTGTGAGATTTTACAAGTCAAAACTAGGAGAAAACTAAGGAAAGTGATAAACTCATATCAGATCTTGGACAAAAGTTACTAAAATATTTGAACATTGGTCCATTGTATAGCTACTAAAATAACAAACCAGTCCTTATATTTAGGACCAGTTATTAGTAAGTTCTTGCAGTTTTAAGTTAGAGATTAAAACCTCAAGGCTATGATATCTCACCAACTAATCCACAACATGTAAACACCTTCCGTAATATATTAATGACAACAATTTATCGTTGTCAACTTGCTATTAATATGTTACGGAGGGAGTATAAAAAATATTTGCAAAATAATCTAAATTACACACAGTATTAAAGACAAAGCCAAACATATTCAACCAATCAATAATCAATCATCAACAATATTTGCACATACAGGCCAAAATGCAAATGCCAAACACAAGTTAGAGTTAAAAATTGAAACCCAAATTACGTCTTAGAATAATAAACCCCAGTTGTGGACCAAATTCTTCTTTAAAAAATTCTATTCTACTCCTTAATAAACATTCAACCAATCAACAATAATATCTCACCAACCAACAAACCAATCAAAAACACAACTCAGAAATTGAACCACAATCAACTCTAAAAAAAAAAAAAAAAAATCAAATTACTCCACCAATTCTCATAATTCAATCAACCAAAAAAAAACAATAATTAACAAAAAGAGAAGTAAAATTAGAAGAAGCATACATTGAGTTCGGCAGTATAATGATCCCTAACAGAATTACTCCCACGAACAAGCTTATCAACGAACAAAAACTTACGAACCCCAAATTTCCTGACGAACTGAGAAAGGCACAAAAACGACAGCGTTGCAATGCTTGAGAGAGACAGCTGCACAACGGCGTCGTATGGGCGGTAGTGCTTAGCGTCACAGGAAGGGCAAGCGAGGTAATAATGGGAAATTATAGGGACTAAAATGGCAAATATGAGAAATACAGACCATGATAGAATTGTAGTGAATAGATTTGATTGGTCCACACACATCCAACGAAGGTATGAACGAAAACTACGCAATTCATCGTATGCATTCGACAGACTTCTTCTGTATATTTTGCTTTCGTTTCTGGGTAATAAGGTTTGTTCATCTGCCATTTTTTGTTTTTTTCCTTAACAAAAAAAAAGGAGAAGTTATCAGAGTTTTTTGATAAAATTAGCAGCTTATAAGTCCAATTGTCCAAGCCAATCATGGAGAGAGAAGGTGATAAATAAAGGGTTTTTTAGAAAAATAAAATTAAATACTTGTAATTATATTAATGGGACCCTGGCTTTGTCATGTTAGAAGACAACTTCAGCACTAATTTTTTTTTTTTATTATTAAATACTGTATTATTTTATTTAATTTTTTGCTAAAAGCACCTTTAAAATATGACAATTTGTAACATAAAATCTTTATAATAGGAATAATTAAGTTAATAGGTACCAACTATTGCATTTTTTACCTTATAATATCAAACTCAAATTATGACATATACAATATCATTTTAAGAGCATTTATAATAGTGGGCTAGTGGGCTGCAACCTTTTATAGCTTTGATTGTTACATTATAATTCTAATCTATATCATTTTCAAGTTATAAGTAACAATGGTGTAAGTTTACAAACTTTGAATTTGACCCCATGCTATATTTATTTTTAAAGTTTGTATTTAATGCAATAGTAAAAAAAAAAATGATGGCCTAAACCTTTGTAGCTTTGTTATGCTACAAGGTGTGTGTAAACTACAAGCTCTCTTCCTCCGTAATGGTTGAGCTTGTAGCTCTCTAAATTTGCAAGCTGGTCTTTGTACCCAATTATTGTGGATGCTCTAATAAGTTTTTGTTTTTTTTAAATGTCTTATAAAATTGTTTCTAATAATGCAATCTTTTACCCATTTATAGATAATAATGCAACCTTTTGATGACTTTTTAATAAAGCAACATTTATACCCCATTTTTCTTTGAGTAAGATACAAGGAACAATTAATTGAACAATTGTTAATTCTTATCATCGATTTGGAGTAGGTTTCAATGAAGTATGTAAGTGGTGATGGATTTTCATGGTTTTAGCTAGTTTTGGGTAAGGTGATTGTTATGGGCAAAAATATGGCCCAACTAAATAAGCAATCTAACAAGAGGAAGGAGTCCAATTGAGTATTTAAAGTCCAAATTAGCCAGCTTCCTTCAGCCCAATCACACGAGGCTCAAGGCCCATCATAGAAGACACATGGCATTAATATACCACCACGTGGCAACAATCTACTAGTCCACGTGGTTGCTCTCTATTAGGTCAGGAGTCCAGGACACGTGACAGCCTCTTAAAGCAGTAGCATTATAGGAGAAATTGAACAAAACCAATATCATGGAACCCCAAATTGAAAGAATGAGCTTGTACAGATAAAGATTATGATATAAATGTGTTAATGAATGATTGATTGGAGAAATCAGAAAAATTGCGTTTATTTCACTTTTTCTGCGCTTTCTTTCTTTTCTTGTTTCTAGATTACATTTACTTGCGGATTTGATTTTTTTTAATTGATCCAAATTGTTAGATTTTCGATAGGTAATATTGTAGATGCTGATATTTCGAATGAATTTTTTTTTTCTAGAACATTCTGATTTTCCATTGAAATGAAGTTGAATTGCCATGAATAATAATACCAGTGCAAAAAATAGTAAGTTTTTGTTATTGCTGTGAATATTCTGTTATTTTGTTTAGATGTTTATGAATATTAATGTGATATGTGACTGTTTGAACAATGAACTTGTATATTTTTACAATGCAAATTAATTTTGCTTATTATTTTTTTGAATATTGGACTTTAAATCGTGGATATTATTGTTTATTATTTTATAAATATTGTTTAGTAAATGAACATTGTACTTTAAATCATGGATATTATGTTGAACATTTTACAAAATGAATACTATTGCTTATTAATTACTTGGTGACATTATATTTAACTCATGAATATTGCTTATCATTTGTTAAATATATGCTTCAAGTGATAAATATTGCTTATTACTTGATGAATATTGTACTTTTAGTGGAAGAAAATATTTTCTCCAAATACTGCTTTTTTCATTTCACCTCTTTTTTGGCTTGGAAAATTACTTGAAGCATACAACATGTTAAAACATTTTCCCCATATATTAGAAAAATTAGTTAGAATATTTATATTGTTGTTCAACCGAATAATGGAAACACTCTATGAAATGAATTTCTTGTAAAAATTTATTCATGAAAAATTATTCTCAATTAAAAATATTTTACACCCTACAATATAATTTTTTTCCCATTACCAAAGCATATAAGCTAAGAGACCCTACTTTATGAAGTTACAACGCTTTATATTAGCCCATGTTTTATTTAACTTATTTTCATTACTTATTGAATACGATAAGTTGAAATAAGTATAAATAAGTATTAAATAATAATAATAATCGTAATCATATTGATAATAATACTCTACTGCTGCTGCTGCTACTAATAATAATAATAACAATAACAACAATAATAATAATACTAAAATAATAATAATAATAATAATAACAACAATGATTATACTACTACTACTACTACTAATAAGTATCGATAAGTACAAATACATTCAGATGATTGTTTTATGTTGTTAGGGAATTCATGCTACAAAGTTTAGTATTTCGACCAGTTAAAGATGACAGGCCCAACAGACATTGTAAGCCCTAACCCATAAAAAGACTAGGGTTAGGTATTTGACTAGTAAAAAGTGAACTAGTATATGTGTATGACACATGTCATGGGCCAAATCCTATGACAATTCTCACCGACTTACTTTCCAAATATTGGGAATACATACGTCTATAAAAGCAATATATACATCCACCAGGTCTCTTATTCATAATTCTTTAACTCCATACTTTCGACTTTTTTTTTATCTTTGACTTAAGCATCGGAGGGGCGTTCCCGAGTTCAACCCCTTGGGTTAGCAATATTTTATTGTTTTACAAATCAAACCCTCGAAGAAGAGCACTCAAAATCAACTCAAACACATTAAACACACTCGATCATAGAAAGAAGTTCTAGAGCAAGAACTGTTAGTAATTCATATTCATTATTGTTTTGATTCATATTGATAATTACTAGTGATTCTGTTGTTATAGATATTAGGAAAATATTTCCTGAAATTCCGCTAATCTATAAACCCATGCGTGAGTCATCTCGTTGTTCGAAAAATTAGACCTCCCCATTTATTGATACTCTCTCTGTCCCTATTCATCTTTTCTCATTTCTCGAGACACAACTTTAAATAAAAATATTTTTAAGTACATGTAATAAAAAAATTATAAGAATTATAACATTCTTCATGGGCTTGTTACTCACAAACTCGCAGTGCATTTTACTTTGCTATGTTTTATTCCCCATCAGTCAAACTCTATTGTTATGGCTCCTTTTTATTCTTTTGGACTCCAACAAACTCTATTGTGGTTGGTAGCGATTCAATAAGCCAAACAAAACTCATAGCAACCAAAATTAAAATGTAAATGAAAACCATCCTGATAAAAAACGGCCCAAACCAGAATATTACCACTGATTATATGCAAGCCCAACTTGATGCTGAAGAGTTGGCCCATGCTTCTCTTCTGCGTAAACCATTGGGTGACCCTATTAGGCTCCGTTTATTTTGATGGAAAACATTTTTCCGGAAAATGATTTTCCTCCTTAATTATTACTAACTCATTCCTAAAAAAAAAGCAAGATCAGAAATAAAAATTTGGTTGGAAATAAACAATCAGCAGCCTGATACTAATTTAGATCTAAAATATTGGATTCTAAATAACCTGTACTCCAATGGTTCATTCAATGATATTTCCTGGTTTCTATGTTTTTCATTTCTGATTCGGAGAGTGTGGATTAGAAGAAATAATTAGGTTTTTAGTAATATCAATTTGGCCAAGCAAGGATTCTGCTCAGAAACCTTCAACCTCACCTCTGAATTCTTTTACTCACAAGAAGCTATCCAAAACAATACCAACTAAACAGACCTCCTCCAACTCCTATCCCGTCTGAGTATAAAATTTGTGTTGATGCTTTCTTATTGGAAATAACTCAGAGGTAGGTATATTAAATACGGGTCTGGGCCGCACCCGCAACAAGGAGAGAGTTTGACCATACACAAGCTCAATGAGTTTCATTATAAAACCAATTGGTAATATAAAGAGTAACCACCAAACTTATATATGAGTCATCATCTCTCTAATCTTTCGTGGGACACTTGCATGTGTTTAACTAGGAAGGTTTATTCTTCAGCACTTCCCCTCATATGTAAGGTCCCTTTTTAAACTTTTGTCTCATGTGATTTTTCGGATTTAGAGTATTTTTTTTCACTCCCCCTCACATGGACCTACTCTTTTTGGTCCAATGAACATTTTTAGCCATTTAGGGCCCCATATCATGGGTCTGGCTCTGATACCAAACAGTTTGCTATGACCATCATATGTAGGTAGTAAAGGGACTCACCATGAGGAAAAAAGGCTATGATATTCACCAACTAGAAGGCATTGCTATTCTTCAAGCTCTTCAATGGGCTCATGGAGAGGGATGGACCAATGTAACAATTATCTCAGATGCTAAGTAAGTAGTAAAGAACATAAGCAACAAACTTACTCCTATTGATATATACATCAATGTTTATAGGGACTGCAGGAAGTTGTTTCAAGTGCATACCAAGCTAAAGTGGAGTAGAGAATTTGTGCAACAAGCTGACTTCTTAGTTATAAGTGTGAAAAAAAAAACTATTTTTATTTTGGATGCACCTGTAATATTAGCTCAGGACTTATGTAATAGACTTCTAGAGTTAGATAACTCTAATAACTGTAGTTTGATCATGGAGGGACTTTTCCCTAATTACTGATGTAACCTCCCCCTCCCATCTGATGTAATTTGATACTCTAGTAGTTAATCTAATATATATTATGCTCTTTCTTCTAAAAAAAAAAGCAAAAAAAAGAGATAAGGGGTCGATGAAGGTGTGTGAAGATTGAAGAGACTATTAGCATACGACCTCAAATTTGTAAGGGCCGTAAAAGAATATTATTATTCTAATATTACGTAGTTTTATTTCTTATTAAAAAAATCACTCTTATTTTCACCTTAAAAAAATTGATAACCTGTATTTAAATTTTCAACATTTAATCTTTAATACTACATATTTAATTTTAACTTTCCATCTTAATTATTCATGGGGCAATTTTCCATCTAGTAGTATCCGGGTAACATTGCGTTGTACAAGCATATCGTTGGTGATTATCCAACGTAATATTCAATAAGCTACCAAAAATTAAAGTGTTAAAGCTTGTGTAATAAGCCACCAAAAAGTGTTAATACTAAGAGCTTGTTTGGTTCACATGGGAAGTGATTTTCTATGGTAATTCACATTTCATGGAAAATCCTTTCCAATCTCAATTTTTTAGGAATTAGGCTAAATTGTTTAGTTAGTACTATGGGAAATTGCGTTTCAATTAATCAGAGGAGTTTGTAAGTTATTTCCCATGTCTTATGAGAATTTTCATTTCCTAGAAAATTATAATTCTATGCTGTTCTCAATTTCCTCCAACCAAACACAACCTTATATTGCAATTTTCTAAACATTTGTATTTCTAATGGAAATACACTTCAACCAAACAACACCTTATAAGATGCAAACTACATACTACCCAAAAAAGTCAACTGGTATCTCCATCATCATCATAATAATCATCATAATCATAATATATAATAATATATATAATATATAATATATATATATATATACTAAAGGGAAAGCCACTAAAAATAAGTTTTCCCTCCTAAACTCCTCATTCCCACCTTTTTATTATACTACCTATATAAAACTCTTACCATAAATAATTTCTTTTCTCCCTCACAAACTTCATATTATTCCTCATAAATGCACAGTTAAAGTCAACAATTATTATTAGTATTATATATTTTTATTATTATTATTATTATTATCATCTAAAACTCTTAGTACTAAAAACACTTTTCCCTCTCAAAATTTAAACTTCCCTCCTGAATGCACATACAAGTCAACAAAAAAAAAATGCAACTCCTACCTTTCTAATATGGGAAAAACATAAATTAGGGGAAAAAATTTTATTAAATGAAGAAGGTTTATAGCCTTATTTTAAAAAAATTAGAACCTAAGATTTTAATATCATACATTTATAAAATAAAAGTGTAAAACTCAACTGCCTACTAATGTCATCCACAACAACAAACTCAAATAAAAGGTTCACACATTTTACTTTCCATATCTCTTTCATCCACATCACCAAATCAAAATATTTACAATTTATCTCTTAACAACAAACTACAAAAAAACGTTCATCATTTTTTCTTTCCTACAATTAAATTACCCCTTAACAACAAATAAATTATAAAATTTATATGATAAAACTATATTAATATGAGTATCTACTTGTAAAGAATTCAAAAATATGAATTTTGGTGCAATTATATTTTTTTAAAAAATTAACCATTTTGATTTATTTTAATTACAAATTACATAATTTTTCTCTCTCCTCCCCTTTGAGTTTGCAAACTGGTTTGGTTTTCCAAACTTTTTCTTTTAGGTTTGCAAGTAAACCTTTTATGGTTTGCCATTAACAAAGAGATAAAAAGGTTTGGGGTTTGCAAACCATTCTTGAGTTTGTTGTTATGGATGCTCTAATGAAATTTACCTTTTCAACAAAAAAAAACCGAAATTTATTACCTTTCTCATGTATAAAATAAAACCGAAATTTATTACCTTTCTCATGTATAAAAAAAAAACCATCTTTCTCATACCTTTTTCTCTTCAAATTGTATATTGTATCCCAAACTTTTTTAGAAGGTAAAAAAATTAAATATTTGAGCATTAAGGATGGTATGGAACAATCTTAATTTTAAAATAAAAATAAAAATTCAAAAACTAATTATTTATTCATTATATTGATTTACACATATTTTTTCCTTAAAATAATTTTAATATTTAAATACGCACTTAATGACTATATATGACATAATCCAATCATAGTTTGGGCCTTAATGGAAAATTCATTAAATGTAAAACAAGTAAATTTTATGCGAAGCTGTACAGAGATGAGAAGCAAGATTACTTAAATTTTACACCAAATTATTTTACTTAGGAGTGAATGTCCTCCGTATTTTTATATAATGTCTCAATTGTTATTTTTAGATAGTTAATAAATGTGTGTTAATTGATTTTTTTTAATTATTCAATAATGTAATGTCTTAATTGTTATATAATTTTACACCAAAGCAATTTGAGATTCTTATATAATGCCTTAATTATCTCTTTTTTTTAAATATTCAATAAATATTAGTTACATTCATGCAAATTCAATATTTAATAAGATTATTATTATCAGCATGGGTATTAGTGTATTACCTAGTTAAGTATATGTACAAAGCAACTGACTTACCTCCCTGGTCAACCTGCCATCCCTCATTCCCTCCGCACGGGAAAGAAAAAGTTGTTTTGGTAGTAGTTAACCCTGCAGTTATATTTACTAATTAAAAATAATTTAAAAATTAAGTAATCTTATTCCTCTTTTATGGTAGTCCTTAATCATAAAATACCAATAGAGTTTTCACTCTTTTTAGTTGAAACAAAAGGTCAACAGCCTCATAATATTGATTATGCAAAAGCTTTTGGTGAAGGAGTAGGTCCTCAAATATTTCAAACAATTACTAAATATAAATAGGACAATTATAAAGACAATAAATTAATTATGTTCATAATCATATTTGCTTCCAGAATATATATGATTAGTGAGTTTATATTGATTGAGCCTAGCTACAACTAAAATAAATAACCCTATGAGGTCACACATAGTAGTCCAAGTAGTTGAACAAAACAACTCAAAGTGCAAATAAAAGATCATTGAATCAGTAACTTTGAGACTCAAAAAAGAAAAATTTAATTTTCCTCGTTTGTACTAGCAAAAGTTGTTCAACTGAGGCTCAAAAACTGGTTATTTGAGCAACGTTTGGGGTTTTCAGATCTTCTATTCTTGCAAATTTAAGGGGAATTCACGCTACAAAGTTTGTAAATTCTAATTAGAGCAACCTAATTCATAATATCCATATGATCAAACTTGTATGCTAAATTATTAAAATTTTCTCATTCAATTAAGGGAGGATTTACTATAGGGATTAAATTGCATATTTAAAATTGAGATTTTAATTGATTGGAATTTTTTTTTTAAATTGTTTTATACTCGAAAAAAAGAAAAAATAGTTCATTAAAGTCAAGTTCTAAAACTCGACATATTCATGCATAAATTCACTAATATTAAAATTATATATTAAAAAACTACTCATTTATATACAAATAAAATAACATCTCAATTGATTTATTTTTTCTTTATGGATTTGCATATATATGCGGTTAAAATTTAGTTAAATCAAGCAATATGTTAAGGTGATATTAGATTGTCAGCAAATATCAGTTGAATCAAACATAGCCTAAGTTTGCCCCAAGTTCACTCTAGAATCTTATATAATGATCCGTTTTGCAATTTTTTTGTGCAAAATATAGTTTGACAACTCAGAAAATTTAAAATAAGTTAGATATGAATGCAAAATTATTAATTATTCAGTGAGTCAGTGAATGAGATAACCTTGCTTTAGGTTGTTTTTTTGTGTGCAAAATATAGTTTAACAACCTAGAAAATGTAAACATTTTATATGTTGGTATAAAACTAATAAAGACCATTGTGTACTATTTTAATCATAACTTTTGGTATACTAAATGGATTGAAGTAATTCCAATTTCATGACTTCAAGATCTTTCCAACGATAGGTCATAAGCTCAATTTTGACAAGTAACGAAAGAGTTATGACGATTATAAGTTTGTTGAGTCAGTGACCCGTCGCTGGCCGCGACCAAGGGGCCTGATGAAGCATTTCAGATCCAGTATCTTATCGCGGGCCGCTACCTATGTAACGACCCGGAATTTTGGGCCAGAAAATTTCGCGGTTGTTAAAGTTATTTATTAAATTCTAAGTCCAAAAGGCCACGTAATTTGGACTGTTTTTATTTTTGGGCCTAAACTTTTTCTCAAATTGGGCCAAAGGACCCAATCCCCCTCTCTTTTTCCTTCTTGGCCGGCCATTTCAAGTGTTTGGGCCAAGGTTTATTTGATTTAATTTAATTAAGGATAATTATTATATTTTAAATAATTAAATTAATTTTAAACCACCTAAAAACCCATTCAAAAGTTTGTTGAGGATCAACAAATTTTCTTCCCCCTTTTTCTCTTGTGTGCACGACAGCCAGCTAGGTTTTTAGGGCTTGATTGTTTTTTTTTATTTTTTTTTTATTTTTCTTTATATATAGGACCCCTTGTTTTATTTTGGGTCCTATTTGTTAATTGCTCCATAAACCCTAAAGTATTTCTCCACCTTCTTCCTCCTCAAACCAGCCGAGCTTTTTGATTTTCCTTGGATAATATTTGCGATTTAAGGTAACTTCGCTTTTCTATTTAATTTAAGGGTAGCTGATCATATAGTAAATTAGGAATTAATCATGAAATTGTAGGAATTTAATCCTTGTTTTTGTACATAAATGTCGAATGAATGATGATGATGTTCTTGATTTATCTCTTGCATTTTTCTTGATTTGTTTGATGTATTTCTTAATTTTGTAACTAGCCTTTTCACTTAGCAATAGGATTAATCAATATAGGATATTAAGTTAGATAGATTATTGTTTTATTTGTTGTTAATCATGTTGATGCCGTGTGGTTTAGGGTATAATGCCTTGCTTCCAGTATTTACAGTACTCCGATCTTGGCAATCATTCGAGTGTCATGCTTTGATTATCTTTTAATTTATGGTATTACTTAACTTTGATACAATTTGGCATGTTGCTTCGATTAATCATATGCGTGGGTTGTATGTTGTAAGATTTGACTTGTAATTCATTACTTTCATACCATGGTGATTCTTTGTTTAATTAATCCCAAGCTTTGACTAATGTTCATGTATGATTAACTTTGATAGCCTGTGCGTGTAATTAATCTACCCTAAAGCATGAAGTTGATTTTGTTTTACGCATATTTGTTTAGTAAGCTTGAGTATTTCTTGATTCTTGATTGTATAATTGTTCTTGTTTTATCTTGTAAATTTTTTCGAGTAATGTAAGTATTGTTGTGATAATTTTAAATTATTTATTTGGCATGTTCATGATTAATTTGAATCTAAAATCTACTTACTCTCGGGATTTTTCCGAGTGAGCTAAAGATTAAAAAGATCAGGAGTATTATTTTTATCTCTTCGAATTTATATGAGCCGTGTGATAAAGCATGATTTTTATGTAAATTGTTAGTTAAATTATTTAGTTCATGATGGTTGAATGTATATAATTTATTAGAATAATTTGGCAAAGGTTGCATAAAATGTCGAGTGGATTAATAAAATAGGGAAATAGAATTTTGATCATATTTTGGGTAATTTTAGTAATTAATTTGAATAATTAAATTAATTTGAGAAAATGATTAATTATAGTTTAATATTCGAAAATGCCGAGTAACAGGGATGGAAATAGTCTTATTTAATTAATTTTGACTTATTATTATTTTAGGGATAATATAATAATAAAAGTTTCGGATAAAATAATTATTAGGAATAAGTTGTAAAGTGAAGGGATAAAAGATATTATTAGTATTATTATTAAGAGGGCCGAAAATAATATTAGTAATATTAATATAAATATTTTGGATATTGTTACAATAATATATGATATAATATTAAGGTTAGTATCCGAAAGGATAGGATTATAAGTATATGATATGTGTTAAGGAATAGTATATGTTATAAGAATTGAGAAGTATAAGATATGATTAGGGATAAGAAAGGAAACAGAGTAATAGCTATACATGTTATGTCTCGGTCTCTGGCTAGGAAAGACTTGGTATTTAAGGTGGCCAATATACGTGCCGCACCTCTCTTTCCTGGGACTCCGAACATTTCATTTCCTGTTACGGTCACCTAGTATTATCCTAATATATGATATGATTAAATTAATTGAAGATATAAGATACAATATGGACACCCACCTGTATGATACACGAGTCATTAGTGGGTTAAGTCAGAACCACTACCCTATGGGACGAACACATGAGTTCCCCCGAGTAGTTTGACCTTAGAACATGTAGTCGTCTGGTAACCGTATCTGCGAGTCGCTACCAGGAAGTTATGGCCATAGCTTAGACTTAGCGGTGAAACACGGGATCCGCTATGGGATTGAGTACACGAGCTCCTCCCGGCATGTTCTAGGGAGTTATGGTGAAACACGAGATCCATAACGAGTTATTAGTGACCGGTCCAACAAGGATATTATATTAGGATCATACGATTTGATGAGATGAAATCATAAGATGAAGATAAGATGATTTCTAAGAATTGATGATAAGATAGATTATGATCTAATATGATAAGAAAGACATGATATGATATGATTAAGATAAGATTTATGATGAAGGGAATGTGATGAAATTATGATTAAGATTTGTTAATGATATAATTTAAGAAGGGTTAAGTATAAGTTAATGATTGAGATAATTTAAGATGTATAGTATAAAGTATAAGTTTAGCATATTGTAAGTCTTCCGCTGTGTATTTCTGTATTTATGAGCATGTACGTGTATGTATAATTATACGGATGTGGAATGTATTTGGTATGTATTCTAACCGTATTTGCAGGGTTGAATGTACGTATTTTTATACGTAATTATACGTATTCTAACTGTATTTCTGCAGGGGTATTTATACGTATTTTATACGTATCTGTATACGTATTTTATACGTACCTTTATACGTATTATTATACGTACGTTTATATGGAATTTGTGTATCTTTGTGTAAAGCATGTATTAAATCTTTTACAGTTTTTATGGTATTTTCTATGATATTATGTGTTTGGTGGTCCCTCGATTAAATGGGACAGCCTAGTTACTCGCCACTGACGGTGGACCCCCCCCTCAGTTTCAGGTGATGTTGCAGCAGATTAGAGCGGGCTTCGCCGGATGGGCTTGAGTGTTCTAGCACTTATTTTAAGTATTCTAGTTTAGTCAGGACAATTTGAACATATATTTAGTTTATCCTATGATCCCAGCATGTTGGGACAGTTTTTCCAAACTTATGATGTAATAACAAATATTGGATTTATTACGGTTTTTAGCAGGTTATATTAATAAAGGATAATTTCTCCCATTTATTTGCTGATTTATTGTTTAATATGATTAAGTAATGATCCGAATGTCGATTTCCCTTCGTAAATCGACAAGCTAAAAAGTCGGGTCGTTACAGTTGGTATCAGAGCTGAGGTTAAATCCTAAGTTACTTCTTCACAAGTAACTTCGTGAGATGTGTGCTTTATGAACCCGAGCGAACCCTAGCCTAAAATGGAAACCTTAGATGAGTGGAACCATGGGTAGTAGCCTGGGTTAAGACGTTTTATCGTTTCATTTCCGCGTTATTGCCGTTTCGTGTGCCGTTTGTGTGCTAACTTATGTTTGATTTCAGGATGTCGACCCCTAGAACTCCGAACTTCCGTCTTCGTCGTCGCAACCTAGAGGACGCAATCCTCACTTTGGCTCAGAACAGCGTCCGGACTCAGAGTAACCATTCGTCCTTTGATCGTTTAGCCCGGCTTCGTCCTCCGACCTATGATGGTGCAGCTGACCCAACCATCCTCGAAAACTGGATTCGAGAGATGCGTAAGATGTTCGACGTTCTAGCATGCCCCGCGTCTGAACGGGTCCCCATAGCTACGTTCTACCTTCAGGGTGAGGCAGACAATTGGTGGAGTACTCTCCGATCAAACCCCGACACAGATCTGAATCTGAGTTGGGAAGACTTCACCAAGAGGCTGCAAGATCGTTTCTACCCCGAGGAGCTTAAGTGGCAGAAACAAGAGGAATTCCTCGCATTCACCCAAGGTAATCTGTCCGTCCAGGCTTATACGGACAAGTTCACCGAGCTCTCTAGGTTCGCATCAGCAGTTATACCTTCTGAAGCCGAGCGAGTCAAGAGGTATGTCAAGAAGCTGAACTCCAGCATCCGGGTTCATGTTGTAAGCAGCAGGGTGAAGACATTCCAGGAGGCGTATGAGGTGGCTCTCGAGGTTCAGTCTTCGGTTTCTGATGGAGACACCGGGAAGAAGAGGGTTACTCCGGCTCCAGCTCCAGCTCCAGTCAAGAAGGCTAGGTTCGAGTCTACTCCAGAGCCTGAGCGGAGTGCTCAGCCAATCCCAAGTCAAGGCCCGAGGATCTGTCAGGGCTGCAAGAAGGAGGTTCACCCGGGTAAGAAGTGTGACGGGACTCCTATTGTGTGCTTCAAGTGCGGTGAAGCCGGCCACAAGTCTTTTCTCTGCCCTAAGAAGCGTCCGGAAGCAACGGCTAGCAAGGCACCGATTAGAAACAGAGTTTTCTGCATGACTCAGGAAGAAGCCAAGGCTCAACCAGTTGTGGTCTCGGGTACTGTTCTTGTCTGAGTTTTTTTTTAATCTTTATGTCTAATCGATGCAGGTGTTTTTGTGTTTTTTTCTCTGTGTGTGTTGTTTGAGCTTCTTTAAGTAAATTTCGAGGACGAAATTTATTTAAGGAGGGGTGATTGTAACGACCCGGAATTTTGGGCCAGAAAATTTCGCGGTTGTTAAAGTTATTTATTAAATTCTAAGTCCAAAAGGCCACGTAATTTGGACTGTTTTTATTTTTGGGCCTAAACTTTTTCTCAAATTGGGCCAAAGGACCCAATCCCCCTCTCTTTTTCCTTCTTGGCCGGCCATTTCAAGTGTTTGGGCCAAGGTTTATTTGATTTAATTTAATTAAGGATAATTATTATATTTTAAATAATTAAATTAATTTTAAACCACCTAAAAACCCATTCAAAAGTTTGTTGAGGATCAACAAATTTTCTTCCCCCTTTTTCTCTTGTGTGCACGACAGCCAGCTAGGTTTTTAGGGCTTGATTGTTTTTTTTTATTTTTTTTTTATTTTTCTTTATATATAGGACCCCTTGTTTTATTTTGGGTCCTATTTGTTAATTGCTCCATAAACCCTAAAGTATTTCTCCACCTTCTTCCTCCTCAAACCAGCCGAGCTTTTTGATTTTCCTTGGATAATATTTGCGATTTAAGGTAACTTCGCTTTTCTATTTAATTTAAGGGTAGCTGATCATATAGTAAATTAGGAATTAATCATGAAATTGTAGGAATTTAATCCTTGTTTTTGTACATAAATGTCGAATGAATGATGATGATGTTCTTGATTTATCTCTTGCATTTTTCTTGATTTGTTTGATGTATTTCTTAATTTTGTAACTAGCCTTTTCACTTAGCAATAGGATTAATCAATATAGGATATTAAGTTAGATAGATTATTGTTTTATTTGTTGTTAATCATGTTGATGCCGTGTGGTTTAGGGTATAATGCCTTGCTTCCAGTATTTACAGTACTCCGATCTTGGCAATCATTCGAGTGTCATGCTTTGATTATCTTTTAATTTATGGTATTACTTAACTTTGATACAATTTGGCATGTTGCTTCGATTAATCATATGCGTGGGTTGTATGTTGTAAGATTTGACTTGTAATTCATTACTTTCATACCATGGTGATTCTTTGTTTAATTAATCCCAAGCTTTGACTAATGTTCATGTATGATTAACTTTGATAGCCTGTGCGTGTAATTAATCTACCCTAAAGCATGAAGTTGATTTTGTTTTACGCATATTTGTTTAGTAAGCTTGAGTATTTCTTGATTCTTGATTGTATAATTGTTCTTGTTTTATCTTGTAAATTTTTTCGAGTAATGTAAGTATTGTTGTGATAATTTTAAATTATTTATTTGGCATGTTCATGATTAATTTGAATCTAAAATCTACTTACTCTCGGGATTTTTCCGAGTGAGCTAAAGATTAAAAAGATCAGGAGTATTATTTTTATCTCTTCGAATTTATATGAGCCGTGTGATAAAGCATGATTTTTATGTAAATTGTTAGTTAAATTATTTAGTTCATGATGGTTGAATGTATATAATTTATTAGAATAATTTGGCAAAGGTTGCATAAAATGTCGAGTGGATTAATAAAATAGGGAAATAGAATTTTGATCATATTTTGGGTAATTTTAGTAATTAATTTGAATAATTAAATTAATTTGAGAAAATGATTAATTATAGTTTAATATTCGAAAATGCCGAGTAACAGGGATGGAAATAGTCTTATTTAATTAATTTTGACTTATTATTATTTTAGGGATAATATAATAATAAAAGTTTCGGATAAAATAATTATTAGGAATAAGTTGTAAAGTGAAGGGATAAAAGATATTATTAGTATTATTATTAAGAGGGCCGAAAATAATATTAGTAATATTAATATAAATATTTTGGATATTGTTACAATAATATATGATATAATATTAAGGTTAGTATCCGAAAGGATAGGATTATAAGTATATGATATGTGTTAAGGAATAGTATATGTTATAAGAATTGAGAAGTATAAGATATGATTAGGGATAAGAAAGGAAACAGAGTAATAGCTATACATGTTATGTCTCGGTCTCTGGCTAGGAAAGACTTGGTATTTAAGGTGGCCAATATACGTGCCGCACCTCTCTTTCCTGGGACTCCGAACATTTCATTTCCTGTTACGGTCACCTAGTATTATCCTAATATATGATATGATTAAATTAATTGAAGATATAAGATACAATATGGACACCCACCTGTATGATACACGAGTCATTAGTGGGTTAAGTCAGAACCACTACCCTATGGGACGAACACATGAGTTCCCCCGAGTAGTTTGACCTTAGAACATGTAGTCGTCTGGTAACCGTATCTGCGAGTCGCTACCAGGAAGTTATGGCCATAGCTTAGACTTAGCGGTGAAACACGGGATCCGCTATGGGATTGAGTACACGAGCTCCTCCCGGCATGTTCTAGGGAGTTATGGTGAAACACGAGATCCATAACGAGTTATTAGTGACCGGTCCAACAAGGATATTATATTAGGATCATACGATTTGATGAGATGAAATCATAAGATGAAGATAAGATGATTTCTAAGAATTGATGATAAGATAGATTATGATCTAATATGATAAGAAAGACATGATATGATATGATTAAGATAAGATTTATGATGAAGGGAATGTGATGAAATTATGATTAAGATTTGTTAATGATATAATTTAAGAAGGGTTAAGTATAAGTTAATGATTGAGATAATTTAAGATGTATAGTATAAAGTATAAGTTTAGCATATTGTAAGTCTTCCGCTGTGTATTTCTGTATTTATGAGCATGTACGTGTATGTATAATTATACGGATGTGGAATGTATTTGGTATGTATTCTAACCGTATTTGCAGGGTTGAATGTACGTATTTTTATACGTAATTATACGTATTCTAACTGTATTTCTGCAGGGGTATTTATACGTATTTTATACGTATCTGTATACGTATTTTATACGTACCTTTATACGTATTATTATACGTACGTTTATATGGAATTTGTGTATCTTTGTGTAAAGCATGTATTAAATCTTTTACAGTTTTTATGGTATTTTCTATGATATTATGTGTTTGGTGGTCCCTCGATTAAATGGGACAGCCTAGTTACTCGCCACTGACGGTGGACCCCCCCCTCAGTTTCAGGTGATGTTGCAGCAGATTAGAGCGGGCTTCGCCGGATGGGCTTGAGTGTTCTAGCACTTATTTTAAGTATTCTAGTTTAGTCAGGACAATTTGAACATATATTTAGTTTATCCTATGATCCCAGCATGTTGGGACAGTTTTTCCAAACTTATGATGTAATAACAAATATTGGATTTATTACGGTTTTTAGCAGGTTATATTAATAAAGGATAATTTCTCCCATTTATTTGCTGATTTATTGTTTAATATGATTAAGTAATGATCCGAATGTCGATTTCCCTTCGTAAATCGACAAGCTAAAAAGTCGGGTCGTTACAACCTAGGTCGCGGGTCGCAATGTAGTGACCGTTGGGGTTTCTCGGGGGAATCTTTTCTTGTAACATCCATGTTTATGAGAGTTGATTGCCATATTTATTATGGTCTTTATTGTGGCAATTACATTCTGATTGTTATAAAGACTCTAGAATTCTCTATGATGCCTATATATAAAACCTTTTGTTCATCTTCTTCAACAACACAACTACAAATATTACTCATATAATATTATGATTTTCTTATCTTCTAAGAAGGTCATTCTCATTCTCTTTTTCTTTTGGGCATAAGTGTTCAAACTCCAATCTTTCTCCCTAGAGTGTCATAGTGAGGAAGAAGGTGTGATACCTTGAATTACGTACCGACAACGACTATAGTGCACCTCGGTAGCGCCAAAATTCGTTTTCAAGTCAATGGATCTCAATCCACGACACACCTAAGTTCTTATTCTTCTTTTCCATCGTACTTGTCTCAAGTTAATTTGTTCATCGTTGTATTTTCTTTATTATACATATTTACAAACAACATTTTGAAAACGAATTATGGCTACCAAAAACGGAATGAACAAACCATATTTTGATCTCTCTAAATTGGAGACATTGGATGGAAAAAATTATAAGAGGTGGTCTCAAAAGTTGCTTATCTTCTTTGAGCAAATGGAGATTGATTACGTGATTTGCAAAGACGTCATAGAAGAGATTAGCACCGCCACTGCTTCCACGGAGTCCCCCACTGAGTCACAAAAGGAAGCCTTGAAAAAGAAGGAGAAGGACAATAAAATGGTACGTGGACATCTTCTTAATCATATGTCAAATACTTTGTTTGATTTGTTTGTTAATTACAAGTCTAGCAAATATATTTGGGATGCTTTAGGGAAAAAAAAATATGGGGTGGATGATGCGGGCAAAAAGAAGTATGTTGTAGGAAAATTGATCAATTTCAAAATGCATGACAACAAGCGAATCATGGAACAAGTTCATGAATATGAGAATTTGATCACCGAAATTCTTAGCGAAGGCATGAAGATGTGTGATACTTTACAAGCCAATGTGTTGCTTGAAAAATTCCCGCCTTCACGGAATGACTATCAAAATTCTTTGAAGCACAAGAAGAAAGATCTAACACTTCAAGAACTCATTAGTCATATGAGGACTGAGGAGGCAACCGTCTCGAATATAATTTCAAATCTCTTACCCTTAATGATTCTAATGCTAACCTTATGGAAACTAGTGTGTATCGAAAAACAGGTACATCAAATGGATGTTAAGACGGTTTTTCTTAATGGAGACTTAAATGAAGAGATCTATATGACCCAACCCAAGGGTTGTGTTGTAGAGGGACAAGAGCACAAGGTATGTAAACTTAAGAAGCCTCCCTATGGCCTAAAACAAGCACCCAAGCAATGGTATGGGAAGTTTGACCAAACACATAGAAGTAATGGGTTTGTAGTGAATGTGTCGGACTCTTGTTTGTACTCTAAATTGCTTGGTTCTTCTTGTGTGGTTATTTGTTTGTATGTTGATGACATGCTTATTGTTGGTTCTAACATGGATATTGTGAATGAGACTAAGGCTTTTCTTTCTACAAAGTTTGAGATGAAGGACCTAGGAGAAGCCGATGTAATTCTTGGACTTCGGTTAACGAAGACTAAAGACGGTTATGCTCTAAGTCAATCTCACTATGTGGAAAAAATCCTTAGGAAATTTAACTCCTTTTGATGTTTCTCCTTGTAAGACACCATATGATGCTAACATGAAACTTGTCAAGAATAAGGGCTCAAGTGTGTCTCAAGATATGTATGCAAAAGTAATTGGAAGTGTGATGTTCCTAATGAATTGCACACGTCCGGACATTGCATATGCGGTAAGTAGACTTAGTAGGTACACACACAATCCAAGTCATATGCATTGGAGTGCTCTCAACCGACTATTGAGGTATCTTAAAGGAACAATGGAGGTATGCTTGCGTTTTAATCGCTTTCCTAAAGTTTTGGAAGGTTATTGTGATGCTAATTGGGTAACCGATAATGATGAAGTGTCTTCTACTAGTGGTTATATTTTTATGTTGGGTGGTGGTGCTATTTCATGGAAGTCTTCTAAACAACCATGTTTAGCACGCTCCACCATGGAATCTGAATTCATTGCTCTTGAGCTTGCAGGTCAAGAAGCGGATTGGTTAAGAAGCCTCTTAGTAGACATCCCATTGTGGGGGAAAAGTTCTTCACCGGTGTCAATACATTGTGATTCTCAAGCTGCCATTGGGTGGCGAGCAATAGTAATTACAATGGAAAAAGAGGCACTTGCGGATTAGACATTGATCGGTGAGACAGTTGTTGAAAAATGGGTAATTGCCCTGGACTATGTAAAGTCTGAATTGAACTTGGCGGATCCTTTGACGAAAGGTTAGCCGCATAAACAAGTTGTGTTATCGTTGAGGGGGATGGGCCTTAAAGCTCTTTGATACATTACGGTCATTGGCTTATCCCTATGGTGTGACTGGATGGTAATGTTGGTTCGAGCTTGAGCATATTATGCTCTTAATGAATTCTAATGCTTGAGAGACGCATGTAAGAATTTACCTATGTGGATGTGAAGACTACCCACCTTCTATGGGACACACGAGCTATTTCCCTAGAGCTTCCAATAGTTTTTGGGGTTTTGTGCTTGGCTATAAAAGGCACAACACAGCGCGGAGGTTGAACAATCTTGGATGGAGATATGCAATGTGGGGTTCATGTTTTAAATCTTAGAGTTTCAAGGTTCGTCCACTCTTTGATCAAGAGTTTAAGGGTTTCAAGGTACGTCCACCCTTAGATTCGTAGAACATAGTCCTATTTTGCTAAGCAAGTAATTTCAAATCACTTTTGTGATATTACTTGTTATGCGTCAAAGTCCTCTTATGCCCAAGAACATCTCTTTTCTTTCCATTCTATATATTTCTTTTCTTTTTCACTTTTAGTGGGGGATTGTTGGTATAAAAGTGGAAAAGACCATTGTGTACTATTTTAATCTTAACTTTTGGTATACTAAATGGATTGAAGTAATTCCAATTGAATTGGAAATTAGACTTCAAGAGCTTTCCAACGATAGGTCATAAGCTCAATTCTGACAAGTAACGAAAGAGTTATGACGTTTATAAGTTTGCTGAGTTAGTGACCCGTCGCTGGCCGCGACCCAGGTCGCGGTCCGCGACCAAGGGGCCTGATGAAGCATTTCAGATCCAGTATCTTATCGCGGGCCGCTACCTAGGTCGCGGGTCGCGATGTAGTGACCGTTGGGGTTTCTCGGGGGAATCTTTTCTTGTAACATCCATGTTTATGAGAGTTGATTGTCATGTTTATTATGGTCTTTATTGTGGCAATTACATTCTGATTGTTACAAAGACTCTAGAATTCTCTATGATGCCTATATATAAAACCTTTTGTTCATTTTCTTCAACTACAAATATTACTCATATAATATTATGATTTTCTTATCTTCTAAGAAGGTCATTCTCATTCTCTTTTTCTTTTGGGCATAAGTGTTCAAACTCCAATCTTTCTCCCTAGAGTGCCATAGTGAGGAAGAAGGTGTGATACCTTGAATTACGTACAGACAACGACTATAGTGCACCTCGGTAGCGCCAGAATTTTGTTTTCAAGTCAGTGGATCTCAATCCACGACACACCTAAGTTCTTGTTCTTCTTTTCCATTGTTCTTGTCTCAAGTTAATTTGTTCATCGTTGTATTTTCTTTATTTTACATATTTACAAACAACATTATATAGTTTAGCTAAGTTCCTTTTTAAAAAAAAGTTTAGCTAAGTTAAGTTACCTATTGTAAATATCTATTTCTTAAAAGAAAATTAAGAATTTATAACTACTAGTAAAACAAAAACCACTGACATCATCATGTGAGATATGTCTGCTTCTTAGTTTGACAACCCAAAAAATGTAAAATAAATTAGGCATTAATGCAAAACTATCAATTGTAGTGTTAATAAGATAACAGTGTGTGCTTTAGGTTGGGTTTTTTTTTTTTTTTCTAAAAATAAGTTTAAATAATTAAGGACATTTATTAATAATGTGTTTAGGAGGGATACAGAGGGAAATCATAATTTATCACCCAAAAATTCTCTTTGCTTTATAGATAATAACATAGATAAATATATAAACTAAAATTAACTTCAAAATAAAATGTAATTTTTGCCCAAAGTGATCCGTCTATTTACACAAAAAAATAAGTTAGATATTAATGCAAAATTATCGATTGTACTATTAATAATCAGATAATCGTGCTTTACGTTGTTTTTTTTTTGAAAAAAATTCTAAAAATAAGTTTAAATAAGAGAATTTGTTGATTAATGTGTTTAGAAGGAGTGTAGAGGAAAACCACAATTTATCACTCAAAACCCTCCTTTGCTTTATAAATCTGATCTATAATATGTACAGACCAATATTTATGTCATTTACCCTTAAAATTATACATGTGTCATTTTCTTTTAAAATATTTTTCCGCCTAAGTTATTGATGATGTCATCATTTTGTTGCTTTTAAATTTTATTTTAGTTACTTTAACCAGCTTACTTTTCCAAATATATTAATGTCTTTTAGGTTATCAATGTCATTTGATTCCCTTTTTATAAATTATATGAAGTAAAAACAATTAAAGTAAGGTCTTTGGCTACTCCTAATCCACTCCATATAATGGTAGTGAGGTACTCCATCCGTTTTTTTAGTTTACTCATTTGAGTTTTTATCAAAACCAAGAAAATATTAGGAGTTGAAGAAAAAGAATAAATGATGAGTAAAAGTTGTATAAGAAGTAAGAGAGAGTATGGAAAAGAAAGAAAAGAGGGTAATTTTATTGATGTTAGTCAAAAGTAAGAGAGAGGGTATGGAAAATGCACTTGAGAATCATAAATTAATAAATGTAGAAGAATAAATGTAAGAAGTGAGTAAATTAAAAAAGAACATCCTGAAAAAGAAAGTGATTAAATTAAAAAAGACGAAGTATTTTGGTTTTTCCCCTTTTACTATTATAATTTAGATTTTTTTTTTCTTAATTATCAATTCACATTTTCTTATGATTACCAAAAATCATTATATGAAAAAAAAAAAAAATCATTATATTGGTGTGAGCTTGTGAAAGCAACTGTTTTTTTATGAAATTAATCTGCAGATTCATTGAAATAAATTTTAAGTAAATTAATATTCAACTTGATGAGTTTTATATGCATCCATCTGATATTTATTTACATACTACTTTATTATTTATGCTTATGCTCCTTGATATTTTAAAAAAAATTACATATATACCCTTCAATCTATTATATAATTTAAGAATCTAATTGATGAGAGGCCTCCAAACCCCCAATGGAGGCCTCTCATTAATCTACCTTTTATTGTTATTTTTTTTAAAAAAAAAACTACCTAATATAATAACTACTAGAGTTGGGCATGGTTCGGGCTGGCACGAGGGCCAACTCGACACGGTTTGGGCCCGGCCCAGCCGCCCGCCCAGCACGATCCCGCTATAAGCACGGCACGGCACGAAGGCACGATTGGTGGGCCGTGGGCCACCCACGAACAACATTTTAAATTTTTTAGGAATAATTAAATTTATAGGTACCAACTATTGCATTTTTTATTTTATAGGTATCAACTTTTGATTATTCACCAACAGCGCGAACTATTACATAAAGTTGTAATTATAGGTATATGACCTAAATATTGTTGCAACTTATAGGTCATCCAAAACTATTTATAGGTCATTTATACCTATCGTTGCAACTTTATGTAATAGTTCGTGCTGCTGGTGAATAATCAAAAGTTGGTACCTATAAAATAAAAAGTGCAATAGTTGGTACCTATGAATTTAATTATTCCAATTTTTTAAACAAACATGTTAATTATATATCACGACAACTAATAATTAATTGGACTTTTTTAACCATATATATAAGATTTTTTTAAAAAAAATTATAACAATAAAACACTAGACAAATGAAGTTTTATATTTGCATATCGATATAAGACGAAATATATTTAAATATACACGATGCATTAGCACCGATTCACTCTAGTTTATTTTATTTACTAATTAGTCTCCCAGTATATTTATATCGATTATAAACTCGATGTTCCTCCTCCGCAATTTTTTAAATTTATTTAGAAGAAAAAAATTGAAAATAATCAGATGTTTGGAGCAGGTTCTAGTGTTCCACTATTACTCCTAAGTTATTTATTTTTTTTTTTTGGGCAAAATTAACCCAAGCATCTAAATTAAGGCATTTTCACTCCATTTTTTTTATAAAAAAAAAAAATTAGCCTCAATTTTGATCGTTAATTAATAACTCTAAGAATATCTACTTAGACATTTTTAACCCTTAATTTTTACCTGCTAGGTAGGTCACCCTTGACTTGATACCAATATACTTTGTAGTAGACATCATACCAAATTACAAATAAAAATTTAATTTACAATAAATTTGTTAATATTGTGTATTACACGGATGCTACCTATTTTTATATAAAATAAAATAAAAACATTGGCGGCCCTTTTAGGCTCCGTTTGTTTTGAAGGAAAACCATTTTCATGGAAAATCATTTTATAAGGAAAATCATTTTCAATGGAAAACATATATGTAAACAAAGTTTTCCTTTGTTTGTTTAATTAGAGGAAAATTTGTGAAGTAAAGAAAAAATGAAATAGAAATGAAGGAAAGATGGGAGGAGTGAATAGGGGAGAAGTAAAGAGTAGGAAGAAAAATGTGGCATTCCTTCTCCACAAAAGGAAAATGGTTTTCCTTTTCCAAAGTGACATTTTCCACCTCAAAGAAAATTGTTTTTCATCCCTTTCCAAAATAAACAAAGGAAAATGGAAAGAGGGAGGAAAATCATTTTCCGGAAAAATGTTTTCCATCAAAACAAACGGAGCCTTAGTATCCGGTCATAAATGAAGGTAATGAAAATAAATTTTATATGTAAATTTGAAAGGAAAATTAATATTCAATATAATGGTGATGCTAATTTATCTCCAATTTATCTATTTTCTTGATAAATATCTATTCTCATCCAATACCATCTTCCCCATGGTAATGGATGGTGATAGAAAATATGAAAAAAAAACATTCAGGTTGGTATGTTCGGGAATCAAAATATGTTTTGATAAAATAATCTTCCTTAACAAAATTACACTTTAAATCCATTATCATTATAGTACAATAATTTATTATCAACAACCAATTCAAACAGACCGTGGGAGTAGGGCTGAGCACGGTGGGGTTTCAATGTCAAACACTCAAACTGCACCAAACCTTAATTACGGTTGACATTTTTCGAAATCACACTGTACCATACTGCACCGCAAAAACCGACTTTTTTAATATTTTATTTTATAATAGTAATTGATAAGGGAAAAAAAACCCTCTTGGTAGCTTTTTTTTGTTAGAGCCTTAAAGAGTTAGAGAAGTTTAGGGAGTTACGGATAGGGCCAACAAAAAGTGACCCAACCTGCTAACCGAAAACCGAGCCCAACCTATTTAATAATGGGTTAGGTTGAAATTAGAGGTGATCGTGGGCCGGGCCGGGCCGATGCATAAAAATCAAGGCCATAAGGCGGGCCGGGCCTAACAAAGTAACCAAAAAGCCTAATTTTAAATGTCCAAGGCCCGCACGAAAAAATAAAAAAATCGGGCCGGGTCGGGCCCAAATTCGGGCCCAATTTTCATGTCCAAAGCTCGGGTCGGGTCGGGCCACTTTTGATCAGCTTTAGTTGAAATTTTCAACCCGTTTAATTAAACGCGTAACTTGATTAATTAGTGTTGTTGAATTTTAAGCTGCTTGTTGTTTTGAATGCTTTATTTTATTGAACTTTAATCTATTGTAAACTAACTATTATCTACTAGATTTTTATTATTCTATATTGTTGAAATTGTAAATTCATCTTTGTTAGGATTAGGCTAAATAAATTATATTTTAGAAGTTTTTTTTGCTAAAAAATAAATAGGTCAATCCGAACCCGACCAGTTTATTTTCAGGTCGGGATAGTTTACAAAAAAAAACTCGACCCGTTTAATAAATGATTCAGTTTGCATTGACGATACATGACCTGATACAACCCATACCCGACCTGTCAACTGATTTGCCAACACTAGTTACGGCTTAGACAACTAGATAAGGTACAAGACAAACAAAAGACATAACTTCAATAAGGCAATAAGCAGTAAGTCACAAACAAAAAATAAAAAATTAAATATTTTCGAATAATTAAAAAAAAATGGTTTAGAGTTTGGTGAGGTTTTAAAATTTTCGAAATCCAAAATGAACGGAAAAATTACGACTTAGTAAAATTGGAAATCAAACTGCACTTTTCAAACCGCAAACCAAGCCAAACCACACAATTGCGGCTTGTAGTGGTGTGCACCGGTCTAGAACCGGACCAGAATCCACATTTTTTTGTGGACTAGGACCGGACCGGTTCAATTCCGGTCCGGACCTGGACCGGAACGGTTCAATTCCGGTCCGGGCCAGGACTGGACCGGTTTAGACCGGTTTTTAACTTTTTTTTTTTTAACAAAAAACTGTGTTTCTCTAACCGGTCCGGAATTTGAATACACTTTTTTTAATAAGAAAAATTTATTTATTAATTTTATTAGATTCCGGTTCGGACCGGAATTTATTGGGTTTGGACTGGACCGAAATCACAATTTTCATGGACCGGGGACCGGACCGATCAGGTTCTGGTATAAATTCCGGACCTGACCGGTTTATGAACACCCCTAGCGGCATGATGTGGTTCAGGCCGCACTCTGCTCAGCCTTATGCGGGAGTACTTTGCATGGAACCCTTATCACCATTCCACATTTTCTTTTTCTTTTTTTTTTTTGAAGAGGGGGAATGATTAATTCATTAGAAAATCATACAACATCTACAATAGAAATCAGTAACAATCAAATAAATAAATATCAAAATGGATTAAATTAAAATAAAATTGGGTTTTTCTCAGTTATACCTATGAGATATTGGGATTTCTCAGATGTAGCCATGAATTTTGAAAGTTTTCTGTTATATCAATGACGATTTTTAAAATTCTTAACGGTAGCCAACAAACATAATTATAGCTAACATGGTTAAGTCATTCACAACAAACTAACATTAATTTTCACCACCACAACTACCAAATCAATCTAACAAAAGTCCACCAAGCCTCCACCTTTTTTTGCAAAGTAAACGGTGCTAACGTTTGTTACCTATAATTATGTTTATTGGCTACAGTTAAACTTTTTTACAAATCTCATGAGTATAACAGAGAATTTTCAAAATTCGTGACTACAGGTGGGAAATCCCATTATCATGAGTATAACCGGAAAAAACCAAATAAAATTTTATTGCCCGTAAGAAGCTTGGTTTATCGCACTAAAACAACTGACCGACACTTGACTAAAGCCCAAACAATTTTACCCCTTTTTTATTTTTTTATAAAGTTTTTTATGTTTTTTTACCCGTAGTTTTTTATGTGTTTTTTTTTTTTTATATTTTTATAAAGTATAGTATAAGATATTAACATTTAAACAAGTACAATTACATTTAAAATTGTGCAAAAACTAAACGTAAAGAACAAACTGAAAATTATCATGTTATTTAGGTGGTTGTAATAATGTCTTATAATTTATTGTTTTTATCATGGATATTAGAAATGTAAAAGTAGTTAGTTATTAATTACTATCATATTATATATAAATTATAAACAATGTGTCTGTTAATCTACATATAACTATTATAGGTTGTTGTTGTGGCTTATACAACATATATAAACATATGATAGTTGTAACATCCCATATTTTCGAGGTAAAATTTTAGGTATATGGGTTTTCTAGTTGTCTCAAAATTTAATTCTGAAAACTACTAATAAATTTCCTGTTTTATAGGTAAAAAAAATTAATACTTTTTTTTCGGGAATTTATGATATTAGTATTTGATAATGTTTTTAAATGAATTTCTTTTAAATTTGTAATCCTACACATTCTCATTTGACTTCAACCCGCTAGGTTCCTAGAGCTTGAGTTTATGGTAGTTGATGGTTGTTGACCGACTCAAAATCAATGTTGAATTAATAATGAATTGGCCAAGTAGGAGTTATAATTAATTTTATTCCAATCTTAGTAACCGAACCAGTACGTGTAACCTTCCAATGTGGTTTTTGGCCCAAGTTGAATTTTAATTTTGGGTATATATAAAAGTAATCTGAAAGTTTAAATTTAATTTAGAGTCCATTTAATTATTTAATTTCATGTGATTAATCCAACTAGACATAAATTGGACTAAACTAATTGAGAAACCCATCTCCTTGCCCTAATCTAAATTCTAGACGGTTTCCCCCTTTTCTTTTATTCATTTATTGATTTGGTTTGATTTTCTTTATATTTTTCACTCCTTTATTTTTCTCTAGTTGATTACCTATTCAATATCTATAATTACCCATTTCTTATGTCATTTGCACTTCACTCCATAAACCCTCACCCCTCTCTCCCGTCTCTCTCTCACTCTCTTTCTATATCTCTCTAATAATTAATTAGATAATAAAAACACCAAAAATAACTTTGCCTCATCAATCTTTAAACCCTAATCCTTAAGTTAGTATAACCTATTGCAATTTTTGTTGCTTGGATTCGGTTTCTTGGGTGGGCTTGAAGATTAGGCTTTTGCTTCGATCTTGAGGTAACTAGTATATTCTTATTAAATTAAATAATTATTATACTCCCTCCGTAACATAAAACTTTCAACATTTACTATATATGAATTGAATGTAACAAAAAGCTTTCAACAATTTTTTTTCTTTCTATTTTTGGTAAAATAAATTCAATTTATTTACACAAATGCCATTATAAAAAACATTAATAATTTGATAATAAACCCTTATAATATCATTATTGTTAGTCTCCCCCTCCCCTCTCATCCCACTCTCTCTCTTCCTTAGCTAATCCCCCTTTCCTGTCACCATTACCACCCTCCCCACCACCACTCCCTCCACCACCACTTTACCATATAACCTTAACCGATCACACCCTCTTTCCTCCATTCTTTGCTCCATCTTCTCCACCACTATCGCTCTCTCCATCGCCCACTCTCTCTCCTCTAGTCTTCCGCCCTCTGTTCCATCTTCTCTACCATGACTCTCTCTCTCTCTCTCTCTCAAACTATAAAAGGATCGATCTCCTCTCTCTCTCTTCATCGGATTTGGCTTTGTTTTGTTGCCGATTTGGGTGGTTGTTTCGAAGATGGGCTTTTGAAGGTAAGCGACGACGGTGGGTTTTTTATGGTGGTTTTTTCGGAGGTATGCGGTGCCAATTTAGTACCAATTCGGGTGGTGGTGTCGATTAATTTATTGGAGTTGTGTAGATTTTTCGAAGGAGTTTTCTATGGTGGGTTGTGTAGAAAATTTGAGGGTGGGTTGTTCTGGTGGTGGTGCTGATTATTTGGAAGGTGAATGATTAATTTGGGTGGTGGTGCCGATTAACTTGGTGAAATTCTGTAGAAATTTTGAAGGTGGATTTTTTTTAATGATAAGCAGTGGTGGTGCTGATTTGGATGTGGTGGTGGTGATTTGGTGGTGATGCTGGTTTGGTGGTTGGGGTGGTGAATGTGGTATTGTGGTGAGCACTGAGCAATGGTGGTGCCGTGGTGGTGTTGATGTTTGGTGGGTTGATTAGTTGTATTGATTAGGGTTGGTTATTACTTTAAACTTAGTTTAAGAAATTTTACCTAGGGAAGTGTGAATAGTACTAATGTTGAAAGTTTTTAGTTACAGAGAGAGTATTAATTTAGACCAGCTAAATTAGGAATAATAAAATTAGTTTTTGGAATGCACTCATAAAGCTGTAATCTCAATCTTGTTAAGGTGGGTTTGACACATTGATGCATGGGACTTCATTCCTTATTCATGAATCATTATGATTGTTCACTTATAAACCGTCGTTTTGCATGATGTTTCTTTAATGATCGTCGAAAAAACAACCACCGAAGTCAAACAAATATAGACCGTCCATTTTGTTGATTTGACTTAACTTTTATTTTAAATAAAAATAAACATTTTAAAACTATCTTATTGTAATATTAATTCATTTTAATTATTTTTGGATTTGCCTAAATTAATTTAATATTTTGGTAATTTAAAAAGTAAATTAAATATCCAAAAAAAATAAAAATAAAAATTCCATCTTAAATTCACACGTGATTCATTACACTTTAAAAAAAGTATTAGAAATTAAACCCCTTTTCACATGAATCATTAAACCAAAAAAAAAAAAAAAAACAGATTAATTACCCTCAACCTATACCTTCAACCTCAACCCACCTTCAACCCCAACCCCATTGAAGCTTCAACCCAATCTTCATCCCCAACCCCCCTTGAAGCTTCAACCATTTATATTAATCTCCAACATGATTAAGACAATATGCCCTCAACCTTCATCCCCAACGACACCCATTGTAGATCCAACTCCCATTGAAGCCTTTAACCTTCATTGAAACCTAACCTCCTTTGAAGGAGCAAGTGCGATATCTCCATAAATCTAATAAGTCAATGATGCCCATTCTTTAATTGTGGTAGCGAATTCAATCAAGTCATTGATTCACCAATTCGTTAATTCGATCACTACAATTGATTCACTGCACTAAATAAAAATGATAATGTTTTGTATAGTTTTTAATTCGCTCCTAGAAATTCGAATAAGTCATTGATTCAAGTCACAAAGATAATGATGCTAATTGAATAAGCAAGTCCTGTGAATGTTTATGTTATAACCTTCATGGCTAATAAAACCTAATTGTTAAAGGAAAGAAGATGGTGTGATAGTATTTGAATTCATCGCTGTTTGTATTTGGCAATTAATGTCCAACTTGTATTTGGACATTATCTGGTGCAGAATATATAGACATATTTTGGAAGGAAGTTTTTAATATTTTTATATAGTTGTGTTACTCTTATGTAATGTCCATAACACTATTTGGACATTTCCATACGAATTCGAAAAGTAATTAAATTTGAATTTAGAAAAATTTATGTCCAACTTATTGGTTGGTCATTGTATATTTTTGAACTTTTCATATTTCAAAATTCAAAGATTTAGTTACCATAAAACAA
Source organism: Salicornia ramosissima (assembly GCA_951394345.1). Taxonomy (NCBI): domain Eukaryota; kingdom Viridiplantae; phylum Streptophyta; class Magnoliopsida; order Caryophyllales; family Amaranthaceae; genus Salicornia; species Salicornia ramosissima. The sequence continues at coordinate 47,281,525 of OX596235.1, read as the reverse complement.
TACTTAACAAACAGAGTTATATAACATATTTATCTATTTCATATTATTTTTGTAACCTGTCTACATTTAATTTTTAAATTTTTTTGAATCAGTGTGTTCATTTTACAAAATTTTGTCTCAAAAAAAAAAAGAATTTTAGGTCATATTCAAATAATATATAAGGCAATATACTTCTTTAAAAAAATATGGCAATTTTTTTTAGTATTATGAGGATTAAGGAATATTTAGTATGTAAAAAATTAAGGAATATAAATCTAATATGTTCATTCTCCTTTTGTGCATGATAATATTTTTTGGTTTTGTGTGCATGATAATATTAATCTATTCCAAAACTATAATACATATCATATTAGTAGATATTGTTTATTTTGTGGATGTAATCGTATGAGTTATTAGCTCTAATGTATTTAAGTAAGGGCTTTATTTCGTAATTCAATTATGACTCTCTGAAATAAAAAAATCAATTATGACAGAATTACCTTATTTGTTATTTAATCAATTAATAAATGATTTCTTAATTAATTCAATAAAAAAGGTAACTTTGCCTTTATCACATTAAAATTTTATGTATTTAATTAATTCTTATATATGTCAATTATAAGATATCTCTATTATATAAGCCAAGGGGAGAGCTATGGTGTCCCCCCTCGAAAAGTCCATAATGCCCCTTAAAAATTAATTAAAAATCAAATAACATCACTCTTATATATTAAGGAAAGTTATTACAATTTTTGAATTTTTTTAAATTAAAATATTACAAAATATACAATTCGGAAAAATAAAATAAAATAATCAAAATTCATATTTTTGAATTCTCTATAAATAGACACCCATTTTAATATAGTTTGTTACATAAAAATTTTACCTTTTTATTATTGTAGAAATTTAATACCCGATTTTGTTCATTGTTCATTGTTGTGGAATGGCTGTATGAAAGGGGAATTTTTTTTACGATTATGTGAATGAATGTGAATTTAAAATAAAAAATTCAATTTCTCGAACAAAAACCTTTGATTTTTGAAGATACATTAAAAATATCGTCGCACCCAAAGCGTGCACACAAGGCTATCTATTATATAAGCCAAGGGGGGAGCCATACATGGTGTCCCCCCTCGAAAAGTCCATAATGCCCTTAAAAATTTATTAAAAATCAAATAACATCACTCTTATTTATTAAGGAAAGTTATTACAATTTTTGAATTTTTTAAAATTAAAATATTACAAAATATACAATTCGGAAAAATAAAATAAAATAATCAAAATTCATATTTTTGAATTCCCTATAAATAAATACCCATTTTAATATAATTTTTTACATAAAATCGTAGAAATTTGATAGCCAATTTTATTCATTGTTGTGGAATGGCGGGATGAAAGAGGAATTTTTTTTACGATTATGTGAATGAGTGTGAATTTTTAAAAAAAAATCAATTTCTCAAACAAAAACCTTCGATTTTTTAAGATAGATTAAAAATATCGTCGCACGCAAAGCATGCACACAAGGCTAGTTGTATTATATTTAAATGAAAGTGAGGTATTTAATGAAAACAAATGAATTTGTATGTTTGTACAACTTTATGTTTTTAGTTTTTCATACAATATCATTTTTATAATTTGACTGACATTACTAAATAAATTGCTATTATTTTATTTTAGTTTTTTTTTATATATTTTAGTTTTTCTTATTCCACCATATTGCTACTTTGCAACTTTAAGATGTTATGTTCCAAAAGAAAACAATAAAGCAAAAAAAAAATGATGTTATTCAAACTCGTGCAGAACATTGGTGATTGAAGTAATGACCCTAATCATGAATAGAATATTACCAAATAAGGTTATTTCTTAAATACATTTGATAATTCTCGTCGTAAATACTGCCTTTTTTCAACATACCAAATATTTCTTAATCCCCATACTACTAAATTTTTTTCATGTTTTTAGAAAGAAGTATATTGCCTTATTTGTATATTCCTTAAATATGGCCTAAAATTATGATTTTTTTAGATAGAATTTTTTAAACGAAAAACACTGATTCATAAAAATTTAATAATTTCAATGTAGATAGGGTACATAAATAATAGGAAATATATAACTATGTTATCTAACTATGTTTGTTAAGTATTGTTTTATAGTAACTGAATAATCTTTGAATTTTGAAATTAATTTGGAAAGTTCAAAAATATACAATGACCAACCAATAACTTGGACATAAAGTTTTTCAAATTCAAATTTAATTACTTTTTCAAATTCGTATGGACATGTCCAAATAGTAATGGACATTACATAAGAGTAACACCACTATTATAAAATTGTTAAAAACTTCCTTCCAAAATATGTCTACATTTTCCACCAGGTAATGTCCAAATATAAGTTGGACATTGCCAAATATAAATAGCGACGAATTCAAATCCTACTATATCATCGCTTTTTTTGACAACTAGGTTTTATTAGCCATGGAGGTTATAACATAAACATTCACATGACTTGCTTATTCAATTAGCATCATCATATTCGTGACTTAAATCAATGACTTATTCAAATTTCTAGGTGCGAATTAACAACTATACAAAACATTATCATCTCTATCTAGTGCATCTAATTAATTGCAGTGAATTAACGAATTGGTGAATCAATGACTTGGACCAATTCACTACCACAATTAAAGAATGGACATCATTGAGTTATTCGATTTATGGAGATTTCATACTTGCTCCTTCAATGGAGGTTGGACCTACAATGGACGTTGGGGATGAAGGTTGATGGCATAATATTGTTTCAATTGATCATGTTGCAGATTAAATTGTTAAAGCTTCAATGGGGCTTGGTGATGAAAGTTGGGTTGAAGCTTCAACGGGGTTGCGATTGAAGGTGGGTTGAGTCGTTGAGGTTGAAGGTATGTGTTGAGTATAATTAGGTTGGAGATGAATCTGGATAATGAATCTGTTTTTATTTTTTATTTTTTGCGTTTAATGATTCATGTGGAAAGGGATTTAATTTCTAATATTTTTTTAAAGTGTAATGAATCAAGTGTGAATTTATGTTGTAATTTCTAAATTTTTTTTTGGAATTTTAATTTACTTTTAAATTACCAAAATATTCACTACTAGAAAAAAATGTTATTTACGACGAGAATTCTCGTCGCAAATATGTGATCCCGTCGTAGAAAAGGGAGGTCACAAATGATTTTTCCCGTCATAAAATATGACCCCGTCGCAAAAAAAAGGGCGTCGCAAATGATTTTTCTCATCGCAATTCCGTCATAAATGAGCCATTTTTAATAGAGTTTGGGTTAGATATTGGGTATTTTTAGCGACGAGCTCAAAAATCGTCACAAAAGATCTACATTTGCAACGGGATTTAGGCCCGCCATTAATGTGTACTCGTCGTTAAGGATCAATTTTTTGTAGTGATAAAATTAATTTAGGTAAATCTAAAAATAATTAAAATTAATTAATATTACAATAAAACAATTTTAAAATGTTTATTTTTATTTAAAAAAAGTCAAGTCAAATAAGCAAGATGAGCGGTCTAGATGTATTTGACTTCGGTGGTCGTTTTTTCAATGATCATAGAAGAATTTTCATTTGTTTGCATGTTGATTTTGATCCTGTGGGATTTAACTAATCTCTAAGCTCATTGACACCAACATTGATCAACAATGAACTCAATTCAACAAAAAACTATATGAAAATCCCCAATTTCAAGTCATGAACCCATCACCTTCAAACCCTAGAAATTAACTACTCACAAAACATGAAGAAGAGCATTACACTAAAAATTAAGCATAAAAACATGAAATTAAACATTAAATCTACCAACAAGCTAGAAAATAAACGAAGAAAACTTGAAATTGCATAATTTAAACACTATTCTACTTGGAAACATGAAATAAATAAGAATTAAAGCAATAGAAAACAAGAACATGTAAAAAGGAGAAATTGAGAACTTATTGAATTTTGATGAGCAAAATCGTTGAATTGACCATGTCACTTGAACAACTCTTCAAATCCACATTCCTAAAAAACTTCAAAAATCCCAAGCTAAAACTACAACTAAAGCCATGGAATCAAGAGCCAAGCATAAACCCTAAAAACTAAGAGGAAGAGAGGGGTGTGCTGGAGTTCTTTGCTACTGTTAGAATGATGCAGCAATGAAATTCCACTACTTTAACATTGGTTCTAAAGGTAACACTAGTAAAAAAATCACTAATTGTAACCCTCTTATTGTAACTTGCATAAAATTTGTTGGTTACAATAAGTCATTTTGTAACTGGCCTTATAAATGTTAGTTACAATAAGTCATTTATTGTAACTGGCCTAGCTATGTCAGTTACAATAAGTGTTTAGTTGTTTAATTTTATTAGTTATTGTAACTAACATTATAAGACCAGTTACAATAAGCAATCCAAAAAAAATCAGTTTAGTTATTGTAACTGACATAGCTAGGCCAGTTACAATAAGTATTATTATTATTATTATTATCCCAATTTATTATTATTATTATTATTATTATTATTATTATTATTATTTTTAATTTTTTTTATATTATTACATATTTACATATTACATATTTACATATTACATATGACATGTATTAGATTTTAGGATAAACTCTCTCCCTTCACTACCCTCACCTGCGTGCTTCAGCCTTCAGCCCATTCTCCATCTCCATCTCCATCTCCATCTCCATCTCCATCTCCCTCAGTTTCTCCATCTCCATCTCCTTCAGTTTCATCCATCTCTGCCTTCTTTCACCTGTTGTTGATGCAGTCTTCTTGTTATCATCATCATCATTCATTCATTATCGTCTTCCTTTCCTAAAAAAAAACCCTAAATCCTGCTTCGCTAATGCTTCTCTGCTTCGCTAGTGCTTCTCTGCTGCTTTGCCGGTGGTTCACTGATGCTTCGCGAGTGGTTCGTTGCTGCTTCGCGGGTGGCTCGCTGCTGCTTCGAGGGTGGTTCGCTTTCTCAATTATACCCGTTTGCTTCTTCATCTCTCAATTGTTTGTTATCTTTATTTTACTCAGTTATAATCTTGTTTTTATTTGTCTTTTTAGGTTTTAATTAGTATAAATTCAGTTTTTAGGATTGATTTTTTTAGGGCTTTTGAAGGTATAAACTTTATTTTCTCTTAATCTTGTTTTTGGTTCTTGTTTTAGGATTTAATTGCTGTAAATTTCAATATTTAGGGAGAAATTTATGTTTTAAGGGCTACAAATTCAGTTTTTAGGGCTATGGATGCAAAGTTGTTGTGTTGTTAGGGGCTGTTGTGGGGTAGTAGGGGAGAGGGGGGCAGCAGGGTGCAAATTTTATTTTTAGAGTTGTTTTATTAGTGATTATTTCTTGGGCTATGTATTTTGCTAACATAATCGCAAGTGTAGTATGAAAGCTCACATGTCAATGGCTAGAATTCTCTAACATAAACATATTTCGACATCTGTAATAAAGTAGAAAAAAGGCATAGAAGAAATCTTTATACAACTCTCAAGATTGTCAGAAACAAAAAGAGTTTTACAATAACGAGTTATATAAGAATACCAACACTACCTTGGAGGTGGACTAGCACAACATAACAATGAAATATGTGAAGTACATGTATGGTTTTTGACTTGGTGTTTAACTTCGATTGTTTTAATGGCTGAATAAAACTTCTAATAATGATATTATATGCTATGAAGTTATGAAGCTCAAAATAGCAAATTGCAAGTGATAGTTATATCTGTTTCAACAAGTGATAGTTGATTAGGATTCATTGGGTTTAGGATTTATGGACATGTGTGTGTACTTTGGTGCTTTATGTTTTAATCCCATGTCCTTATTGTTTTTTTTATTGATGCTAGAATGAATTATGATTTTCGTGGGTAAATTTTGATTTTTTTTTGTTATTTAGTTGAATTGTTTGATTGATAGTTTAATTTATTGGTTACATTAATTGAGTTTTTATTCTTTAAATTATTCTTTAATTTTCTTCATTTTTTTGGATCTATATTTCAAATGAAGAATGGAAAGGGTAAAACAGTTGAAGATGGTGATGCCTCGGTGAGTTCTTTCCAACTCCCCTTTTATTTCTTGGTTTGCTTAGTTTTTTTAGGATTAGATATAGGATTGAGACGATAGTTTGAGGATGTTTGCTTTGTTAGGGGCAAGAGGTTCCCGACCTGAGGACACTGGATGGTTGATGGCGTTGTGCCACAACCTTATTTGATGATTTTGGGAATTATGTGCCTAATTTGCTTCCCTTGTGGTTCGATTCTCTTGATTTGTTTTGATTTCTTTTGAATTACTCCTGTTTTATTTTGTTTTTGTTTTACTTTGATTTTGGTTTTGTTCCTTTTGTTTCACTTGCTTTCTTTTCTTTGCTTTGCTTTTGCTTAAATCAATGTTATAGGAGGTTCAATTGGATTTCTTCCTTTTTGTTTTATTGAAAGTTTTGCTTTTGAAAATTATAAGACAAAGAAGTCAAGCAGATTAATTATATACTTTGCTTATTGCTGAAAATAAAAAATCTCACTGTCGCTTTACATAATCACTTGTTTTTAATTTTAATTGCTGAAAACATGTAACCAATCACTTGCTTCTAATTTTAAACACTCTTGCTGGGGAGGGGTGATGTAGGTGGTGGGGAGGGGCTGGGGAAAGGGGTGGGGAGGGTGTTGTAGGGGATGGGGAGAGGGGGGAGGGTGTTGTAGGGGAATGGGGGTGCTACAGCTCGTGGGGAAGGTGCAGGGGCTGTGGGGTCAGGGGTGGGGGGAGGGGTGCAAGGGGCTGTAGGCTGAGGGGTGTAGGGGCTGCAGGCTAAGGGGCAGGGTGTAGGGGGCTGTAGGTGAGTGTAGGGGGTTGCAGGCTGAGGGGTGGGGTGCAGGGGGGCTGTGGGGTGGCTGGAGGGGTGCAGGGGGTTGGCTGGAGGGGTGCAGGGGGCTGTGGGGTCATGGGAAGGGTGTAGGGGGCTGGCTGGAGGGGTGCAGGGGGCTGGGTTGGCTTAAGGCAGGGGTGCAGGAGGTTGGGTGGGGATAGGGGAGGGGTGTAGGGGGCTGTGGGGTCAGGGGAGGGGTGCAGGGGAGGGTGTTGTAGGGGCTGGGAAGAGGGGGGTGTTGTAGGGGAAGGGGGGTGCTACAGCTCGTGGGGAAGGTGCAGGGGGTTGTGGGGTCAGGGGTGGGGGGAGGGGTGCAAGGGGCTGCAGGAGGTGGGGGGATGGGTGCAGGGGGTTGCAGGCTGAGGGGCTGTGGGGTCAGGGCAGGGGTAAAGGGCGCTGTGGGGTCAGGGCAGGGGTGCAGGGGGCTGGCTGGAGGGGTGCAAGTGGGTTGTGGGATCAGGGTTGGGTTGATGGGGGCTGGTTGGCGGGTTACAGGGGGCTGTGGGGTCATGGGATGGGTGTAGGGGGCTGGGTTGGGTCAGGGCAGGGGTGCAGGGGCTGGCTGGAGGGGTGTAGGGGGCTGTGGGTGGCAGGGTTCATATGTATATATGATGTATATATATATATATTTTTTTTTATTTAAGAAAACCCAATTTTTGTAACGGGCCTAGTCCATGCCCGTTACAATAAGTCCACTTATTGTAACAGGCGTGACTCATGCCAGTTACAAAAAGTGTACTTATTGTAACGGGCATGGACTAGGCCCGTTACAATAAGTGCACTTTTTGTAACGGGCATGACTTAGGCCCCTTACAAAAAGTGCACTTATTGTAATGGGATGCAGCCCGTTACAATAAATATCACTTGTTGTAACGGGGCCAATTGTAACGGCCAATGACCGTTACAATAAGCCCATTTTGCCCGTTACAACAAGCTATTTTTCCACTAGTTTAAAAATCCTTCTTATGCCAAAGATTTTAGGCTCATTGCCTCTTGCACAATGATTTATAAATTGATCTCTAAAATTATGACTAATGGCCAGTTTACTTCAGCTTAAATTCATTTCAGTTCAATTCAGTTAAGTTCAGTTCAACTCTCAATTTCCTTCTCTTATAAAATATTACTTTTAGCTGTATTCAGTTCATTTCATTTCAGTTCAGGATAATTTAGTTCAGTTCTGTTCAGGATGGATAATTTAAGTTGTATTCAGTAAACGTAAACAAGCCTTAAAAGACTATCTTTGGTCATTGGGATTTGGGGAAGTGGTGGATCTAGCTCAAGCTAATTTCATACCTGGCAAGCATATAGGGCCCCTATAATAGGGGATAACATCTTACTGGCTACAGAGCTCATCAAAGGTTATTCTCAGAAAGCTATCACCCCAGTTGCATGGTCAACATAGACTTGAAGAAAGCCTATGACTCGTTGGAATGAGAATTTTTATTTGCTGTCATTAATGAGTTAGGATTTCCTGCTCAGTTTAAATTATGACATGGGTTAGAGGTTGTCTCTCTATAATCTCCTTTTTTGTTCTTCTTAATGGCATTAATTCATAAACCTTTTATCGCTTGGAATGGACTTAGACAAGGTGACCCTATCTCTTCTTTTTTCTTTGCCCTTGGTGTGAAATATTTGTCTAGATGTTTACATGAGCTCTAAAATAATCTCGACTTTAATTTCCACCCTAGGTGTGAAAAATTGGTGTTGACTCACTTAATGTTTGTTGATGATTTACTGATGTTTTGTAGAGCTGAAAGAGTTTCTATTTCTTTGCTTTTCCAAGCTTTCTATAAGTTCACTATTGCTTCTGGCCTTAGTGTTAATCTGGATAAAAGTGAAGTTTATTTTTGAAGAATCGATAGTGATGCACAACAGGACTTGTTAGGCGTTTTGGATATGGCCCTAGGTTCGATTCCTTTTCGGTAGCAGTGTGTTCTTCTTTCTTAAAAAAACTAACTGTCTAGCAATGTAACCACAGGTTGAGAAAATAACTGCTAGAATTAATGTTTGGGCTGGGAGACATCTTTCCTATGGTGGAAGAATTCAACTCCTCAAGAGTGTCCTCTTCGGCATACAAACTTTATGGGATTAAATTTTTATCTTGCCTAAGAAAATATTGAAGAAAATGGAAGGAAGGTTTAGATTGTTTTTTGGACAGGGAATAGGAATCCCTAAGAAAAGCTCTAGTGTCTTGGGATCAAATTAGTATGCCCAAGGTTAATGGGGGCTAGAGTAAAACATATCCTATTTAATATATGAGCAACAATACATGCCCCAATTCAATGTCCTTAGCGTTCGAGAGACCTTCTTAACCCGATTCAACAATGCAACAACCTCATTCTCAATTTCCCAAGTTAAGTAAAGGAGAAAAGAAGGAAACCATACCCAAATAACCCCGAAATCCTTAATATAGTTATTTTCGCTCCCCACAAAATGAAGCAATTGAGGTAACAACTTGATATAAGAAACCAAAGCACCCAAATTGGGGTATAAGAGAGAAATAGTAAAGTTAAAAAAAAAAAGAAAAAAACCACGTTCGTTAGATTCAAAAAGGTAAGTTGTACAGTTTCTTGAAATTTAAGTGGTACATGGTGAATTCCTAAAATATTAAGGGTAACTCATGAATTTCGAGAAATCTAAGGGGCATATGTGTATATGTGAAAAACTGTTAAATATTTAAAACTTTTTGTAAGAAAAGCAAAAAAAGAAAAATGTTTATTAAATGAAGTTAGGGTAGACAATCTAGTCCGAATTCGACTCTAGTCCACTCATATTTGAAAAAAAAATAAAAAATGATCTAAAGCTGAAAAATAACTCATCTAACTTCGTGTAAAGAATTTGACTTCGAGTTAGAATCAGCTGTTGGAATAAAATCTCTCAAATTTATTCAACCTTGATATGGAGTCAGATTTTCTATTTGCTTAAACTTTCATATAATTAAGTTTATATTGTATTTTGAGAGATATTGGATGCTAGTTAGGTACTTGATAAACATATAATCTCTAATTATGCATGACCCAATACAAAAATGAGGAATTTAAATCTATTACGTAGTACTAAACATTTGTTTGATTTTATTGATAGAATAGTACTCCCTCGGTAACATAATACTAGCAACAATTGATTTTGCACGTTTTTTGAGGAAGCAATTTAAGGGTGTAAACGAAGGAATTAGTCAAAATGCTTTTAATACAAACAAGAATGTGATTATAAGTTGCTAATATTAAAATTATTTTGACTAATTCCTTTGTTTACACCCTTAAATCGTTTCCTCAAAATGCGTGAAAAACCCAATTGTTGCTAGTATTATGTTACGGAGGGAGTAGTTAATTAAATAAAAGACATAGTAAGATTTTCGAAGTTTAAAAAGAAAAATATCAGAGCAAAGTTATCTTTATTATAATAGCCAAGGGAGCTATAATATTCCGCTGGAAAAGTCTATGTTACCCCCAATAGTTTGTAAAAAATCAATTAACATGACCTCTAATTATTAAAGAAAGTTATTATAATTTTTAAACTTTTTAAAATGAAAATATTACAAAATACAAAATTCATAAAAAAAAAAAATCAAAACACAAAAATTCATATTTTTTAATTCTCTATAGATAGTCACCCACCCATATTAATATAGTTTTTCACATAAAAATTTTAACCTTTTGATTATCGTAAAAATTTGATAGTCGATAGAATATACTACGTAAATAAACTTTTTTATTTCGTTCATTATTGTGGAAGTCCGTATGAAAGAGGAAAAGTTTGTTTATAATTATGTAAATGAGTATGAATTTAACTAATATTTCAATTTTTCAAGTAAAAACCTTTGTTGTTTTTTTTTTTTTTTTATTATTTATAAAATATAAATTCAAAATATATCGCATGCAAATAGTGAACACTAAGGCTAATAGTAAGATAAGGCAGATTTCCAAGTTGGATTAAGATCGGTCATCCAACTACTTGGAATTCATAATGTGACAAGGATTATATCCAAATCAATGGATAATGTAAATCACATGATTTCTCCTTTTTGAGATTATATCTATTACATGACTTTGCAATTTTTGCATTTTTTTTTTAACATTTTATTTATTAATAATTTACTCCGCTTTTTTCTGATTTTGGATTAAGGAGCAGGCTGATCGAGTTGCTGACAAGTCAAGTAATGTATTTGGATAAGTGTTGAACTCTTGATAACGCTACCAAGGCTTTTTTGGGTTGAGCCGGGCTGAGCTGGGTCAAGGGTTGATGAACCATGAACCAATCTAGATAGGAGGTAGGATGTGTTGGGTTGGGTCGGAGGATTGGTCAACCACAAACAGGTTCGTTTCAGGTTTAGATGGGCTGGCTATAGTAGCAGATCCAGAAATAATTTCTAAGCTATTAGTGAGATCAAAATGTGTTTTTATAAATTTTACAGAGTTTAATTGGACAAATTTTGAGGAAAAAAAATCAAAAAATTTAAAATTTATAGGTAAAAATTTTCTTTCTTCAAATCCAAGTCGAGACCCACTTGTAGGCACTTAATATTGTTCCAACTTGGGTTGGGTTCGTGGATTTCACGAGCTGGGTCCAGTGGGTCGAATATAGGGTTGGTGCGTCATGCATGGGTTAGGCTAGTTCAGACTAGGTTCATGGGTTACAATTAATTAATATTTGTACTCCCTCTGCCCTTTTTTGTTTGTTCCATTGATTTATTGCCATCTTTCGAGACAAATCTTTAAATGAAAATACCTTTAAAGATGTGTAATAAGAAAACTATATAAAATTACATGTTAAAATGTACACATTGAGTTGAATCAAACGAGATCCTATTTGATTTTATTTTTCCTTTGATGTAAAACACTACACAGAGTCAAAGTGGTCAAATGAACAATTGCAACATTCTCTATGAAAAGACAATTAGGGATGGAGGGAGTAATAATAATAATGACAGCAACAACAATAATACGGAGTAATAATTATATTCCTTTAGTCCCCAAAAAACTGGTCCATTTTGACTATAGTTACTATTCACTATTCACATTGTAACTTTGATCATCTTTAGTTTGATATAGTCAACGAAAAATATAGTTATGTGTGATTCCATTTGATTCATCTCAAATATACTTTCCAAATTCATAATCTTAATAATTTTTTGTTTTATTAAATTAGAGATATTAATTTGTATTGGGAGATGTGAAAAAAAAAATGGAGCGATTTTTTTATTGGGACGGATGGAGTGAGTAATATTTCATCCATTTTTTTTAATCACTACAATTTTAGTTTGGAAATTTTCAAAATAATTGCTACATTTTATTTTCTTCCTCTATTTGAAAAACTTAATCACATGTAAAGCAAAAAATAGGGGGATCATTGCATTTTTTTTCCTTTTTTTTAATTTCTAGCCACCTTTCTCTATCATACTCTTAACTGATTTTTCATTTCATCAGATGGACTCACACACAACATTAAATAACAAACCTACAAAATTAATACAACAAAATAAAAATTGTCTGGGAGTTTTTGTTTTCGCAAATGTTGCGAATAAATTGAAATGGAGGAAGTATGTATATTATATATATTATTTAAATATAATAATAGTAGTAATAATGATGATGATGTTATTTTTGTTGTTGTTTTTGATGATGATGTATAAATAAATGTATTATTCGGCGAGTTAACTGAACGATTTGGGTCTTAGGTTATTGGAAAACTATGACCCATGATCCACTCGTTCACTAGTTCACTACCAAGGACAATCTTAGATTTCACAAGCTTGACCCAAGCAGAAAAAATTTAGGTCAGGTTAGGGTGACCAACGCAGCACCTACTTAATTTTCTCAAAATAAACTCATTGCAAGCAATGAACAACGCTTTGTTTTCGCTTTAGTAACGTAGTAAAAGAAATATCCAATTCCTTAGTCTGCTTTGGGTAACACACAATTAAAAAAACATTTATCAGATTTAGGTGCTAGCTTATCAGATTGTAAATGCAACCCCAAATCCTTAGAAAATACAATTTAGGTGCTAGCTTAGTCCACATCTCATTTGGTGTCTTTTATACTACTTTGGATAAAACAACCTAAGATCTTGTGTACCTTTCAAGTAGGACATGAATAGAAACATTTAAGTGAAGTGCTCTAGGATCATGCAAAAGTTGGCTTAACTGTTGAACCACGTAAGATATCTCAAATCTTGTCATGTAATATAATTTTCGAAGAAGACTTCTAAAAACCACTGGTTCTTGAAATGGATCTCCTTCAAAAGCACTAAGTTTAAGATCTTTAGGTAAAGGAAAAGCTAGTGGTTTGTAAGAGTCCAAATGATGCTCTTGGAGCATATAAAGGATGTATTTCAATTGACTTAGAATTATGCTAGAGGTGCATCTGCTCACTTGAATTCAAAGAAAATATTTAAGGGATCGTAGATATTTAATGGTAAATGTTGTATAAAGTTTTGTTTTGAGAGTAAATTTCTCATAAGAATCATCCACATAGGTTACAGCAGCAGCAACAACAACAACAACAAAATATTCCCCAATCTACTTAATGAACACATTATTGTAATCTTGCTTAGACTGCATGTATCCTTGTTGCAAAAGAAATTTACTCAACTTAATGTATCAACGCTTTGATGCTTGCCTTAAACTATATAAGGATGTTTTGAGTTTACCATCTTTCTAAAGGAATTTCATAGTCTTGTGGAGTTTTCATATAGATCTCTTCATCAAGAAGTCATGAAGAAAAACATTATTGATGTTTAATTGTTGAATATACCACCTTTTCTCAACTGCCAAAGCAATGACCGACCTAACTATTGTAATTACCTAGCTTCTAGTTGTTTCTCACATCTAGCAAATAATCTTGTTTTACATCTCTCAATCGTACAATCAAGATTATATTTGTATTTATAAAACTCATCTACACCCGATAGAAGATTTACTAGAACGCAAATCAAACATGTCCAAAGTGTTTTTTAAAAGATGACTACAACTACTAGGGAATGGAAATTAAGAACATACTTTGGTGTGTTGTGGTAATTAGGACTACTAATTTGAAAACGAAATTCGATGCAACCGGGTGCTCAATTGTATTCGTCGATACGTTTCCTAAGGATCACACACCACCTTTACACAATGGCACTCTTGGATGAAGGTTTGAAGTTATACAAACATATGCCCAAAACCTGGAAGAAGTGTTTAGGATATATTATCTTATTTTTGGTGTGTATGATATAGAAGAGATACAAAAAGTATATAATATATAGAAGATTAGGAGTAAGAAGATAAATAGAAAAAGACTCTTTGGTTTCCCTTAGAATAAGTTATGGAAATAACTTATTAGGAAGATTAAGCAAATGTAACCCCAAATTAAATGAAAATAATTAGCCATCAATTGAAATTAAGAAAATTAATTAGCCATCAATTGATATTAAGCACATGAAAAGTCAACCATAGTAATACTGTCATTAAACAAAATAAATTGCAGTAAGAGTGCAGTTTTGAACATAAAATCGCAGCCAACCTGTGGTTCTTATTAACATACTACAAGAAGCATATATATGCACCAGCACAAGCTTTATAATGTCGTTACAACATATTAGAACACCAACATTCCCCACTAATGACATTATTAAGTAGGCACAATATTTTTAGGCATAAGAGGAGTTCAATATATAACACTTGATATTGCACCAATTAATTGAAATCAAAGTGCTTAGTGAAATGAGGCAATGATCTACAAGTTTAAGGGTGGAAAAAACCTTGAAACCTTTCAGACTCTTAATCAAAGAGTGGACGAACCTTGAAACTCAATGATTTAGATCAAGACCCCCACAATATGTATCTTCCTCCAAAATTTGTATAAACTCCACGATAGTGTTGTACAATTTATAGCCAAGCACAAACCTTAGGTCTAGTGGAGGCTCTAGAAAAACCGCCCAAGATTTTCATAGAAGATGGCTAGTCTTCACAACCACTTAAGTGAGTCCTTAGATGCGTCTCAAATATTATTAGGACCCATTAAGTGTTCTAAACTCAACCTCATAATCGACAACGGTGGGTTCACAAACCCATTAAGAGTTCAAAGAACTCAAACCTCTAAAGTGCATTACACACATTGTCGCCATAGGAATGTAGGAAACTTGTAATGCATCATTGGGCTTTCAGTCCCATCCTCCTCAATGACTCACTTACTTGTTTTCATGCCAACCCTTTCGTCAAAGGATCCGCCAAGTTTTTCTCGGATTTCACATAATCCAATGCAATCACACCATTCTTGAGTAATTGTCTCACCACACTATGTCTAAGTTGAAGATGTGACGACCTGACTCGCTTAAACCGGCGCGGAAGAAACCGATGAGTCGAATAGTCAGAACTAACAAACTAAAACACTTAAAATTTAAAAGCAAACCTCAAAATGATTATATTTATTAAACCAAAAGTACAATTACCCACAAGATTGTACACAACTAATCCCAAAAGTCAAACTACTACTACTAACATACGTAACTCCAAATACATGTCAGAGTTATAGTAAAGTATATGAGTACTACTTCTAGAGTATATAACTAGAAAACATCGAAACATAACAATATAAAATCTAGGCAATAACGGCACTCGCCCAACCCCAATGCTAAGTAAGGACCTCATCATCAGAATTACCTGAAAAACAACAACAGTCCACCGTCAGTGGCGAGTAACATAACTGTCTCACCCTAACGGGAATACACATGAACATAGCATAAATCAAATAACCAAATCAATCATCAACATGCGAATCATAACGAGTAACCATGCTTGACTCGACTAACTCAACCAAGTCTTAACTTTGGCGCAATCATTCGCATACTAGACCGGACTATCCACGTACGAAAGCATCTTACGCATTCGAACTTTCTACTATGTTATGACTGAGAATCTTACTCCCAAATCCCGTGAAACCAATCTTATTGGAAATCCACATCCGAAGACAACATAGTAAGACCACCAACTATCCCAATACCGCGGATAGGATAGGGGCAACGTCTTAACCCAAAAACATAGAATCTTACTCTACGATTTAGGCGTCTAATAGCGAAATCAAGCTAATCTTTAAAATCTTTAACTCTTTAGTCCGAAGTTTACATTCTTAGTTACTTCTTAAGTTGCATCTTACGCCTTGACTCAAGAAATAACATGTAAACCAAACAACTTACAACATCTTATCACTTTCTTTAACATTTTCTTTAACTTTAAAGACTCAAACCAGAACTCATAAAGAACCTTAAAGAACTCATCAAGAACTCATCCAAGATTCAAGATCTTCAATCAAGAACTCAATCAAGATTTATGAACTTCAACCAAGAACTCATTCAAGAATCAAGAACTCATCCATTCATACCCAAAATACACGCATACTTTCAATCAATTCAACACATGAAATCATCAACTTCCTAGTCACCAAAATTCATCAAACTTGAACATGATCAACATTAAACTTAATACTAACATAATCAATCATGAAATCATCATATTCAAACATAGAATCATCATTAAACCATTCCAAAATCAGATTATAATTCATACACAAAAACATGGTTAAAACTTCAAAATAAACTAATCTATGCATTTAATCTATACTATAAAACATAGTATACCAAATTAAGTTGAGAAAGCATGTTACCTTGATGAAGATTAACAAGGTAAACACTAAAAACTCGCTGCCCGGAAACTACCCACACGGCTCCAAGCAACACGGTCCACCACGGCACGGACACGGTCACACGGCTTCACCCAAAAATCACGAACCACCACCTTTGTTGCACGGCTGCTATGCACGAACACCACCACGCACATACGGCCACCACTTGACACGGCCTTCACGCACGACCACCACGAACCACCCACTTGAACAACCCACTCGAACTAGTACCCAAAACCAACCCGAACTAGAAATCTTGTTTGGAATTATGGAGGTTTAATTTGTGTTTTGGTTCTTAAAGATTAATGGAGAATTAATCTTTAAATTTTGAAGTTGAATGGATGATGAACAAATGAGATGGGAATTTAGCCAAAAATGGCGTGTGAAGGGAAAACAAATGGGAGGGTGTTTTGTGTTTGATCTTTTGATGACAAGTGATTAAGATGGAAAATGAGCAAAAGGATCCTTAAGCCTTACTAACCCTCATATAGAGGTTAGATAAGGTGTGAACATGAGGCAAGTGGCAAATCTTTGCCATGCACACAAGGGGTAACCGGCCAAGGCAAGGGAAATGGGCCAAAATGGGCTCTCGTGAACCATTGGGCTAATTTACAAAAATTGCATGACTAATTATGCTTAAATCGATTTAGCCCAAAAATATTAAATAATTAATTAGAAAATTAAATAATAAAAATTCTAATTAATTAAATAATAATTAAAATAAATAATAATCAATCCAAATCAAATAATTCGAATTTAATCGAAATTATTCACATAAAATAAAATAAATAGTTCAAAAATAAATTTGAACCATGCATAAAAATCACATAAATACACATAAACATACGACAGAAATACCTATAAAATCAGGGTCGTTACAGAAGATGTCTCTTCTTCCCATTGTATTTGCTATTATTAGCCACTCCAATTGTCACTTGAGAGTCACAATGCAACGATACCGGTGAATCGGTGATGAACGTTCCCCCCACAATGGAATGTTGGCTAAAAGGTTTTTTAGCCACTGCGCTTTTAGCTTGACCTGCCAACTCAAGAGTAATAATTCAGATTCCATGGTGGAGCGGGCTAGACATGGTTCTTTTTAGGACTTTCATGAGATAGCACCACCCCCCAAAACAAAAACATAACCACTAGTAGATGAAACCTCATCATTACCAATCACCCAATTTGCATCATAAAGCCTTCTAAAACAATAAGAAATCGATTAAAATGCAAACATACCTCCATGGTACCTTTAAGATACCTTAGCAACCGATGAAGAGCAATCTAATGATCATCACTTGGATTATGAGTATATCTACTGAGCCTACATACCGCATAGGCAGTGTCAGGGCGAGTTCAGTTGATCAGAAACATCACACTTCCAATCACCTTTGCATATAGCTCTTGAGAAACACTTGGTCCCTTATTCTTTACAAGCTTCTTTTTGGCATCATAAGGAGTCTTACAAGGAAAAACATCCAAAAATTCAAACTTCTTAAGAATTTTTTTCTACATAATGAGATTGACTTAAAGTAAAGTCACTTTTGGTTTTCTTCAACCGAATTCCAAGAATTACATCGACTTCACCTAAATCCTTCATCCCAAATTTTGTAGAAAGAAAAGCCTTAGTTTCATTCACAACTCCAATATTAGTACCAACAATAAACATTTCATCAACATATAAACAAATAACCACACAAGTAGAACCAATCAATTTTGAGTACAAACAAGAGTCTGACACATCCACCACAAACCCATTACTTCTAAGTGTTTGGTCAAACTTCTCATACCATTTCTTGGGAGCTTGTTTTAGGCCATCGAGAGACTTCTTAAGTTTATATACCTTGTGTTCTTGTCCCTCTACAACATAACCTAAGGTTGGGTCATATAGATTTCTTCATTTAAGTCCTCATTATGAAAAGTCGTCTTAACATCCATTTGATGTACCACTAAAGTCCTAATGGTGGCTATCATACTCATGGGGGAATAAGTGTCAAAGAAATCCAACCCTTCCTTTTTGGGTAAAACCTCTAACTACAATTCTCTCCTTAAACCTCTCTTTGGTACCACCGGTCTTAGTTTCTTTTTAAAGATCCACTTGCTATTGATAAGTTTAGACCCACTAGGAAACTCACACAAGTCCCAAGTATGATTAAACCTAATGGAATCTAGCTCACTCTTGATGACCTCTTTCCAAAATCTCGCGTCAATGGACTTCATGGCCTCACTAAAAGTCTTAGGATCCTCTTTTAAAAGAAACAAAGACACATTATCCTCACTGAAAGTATTAAGGTTACCACCCTCAACTATAAAGTTTGTCAAAAAGTTTGGCCCAATGGATATCTCGATTCTAGCTCTCTTACGTCTCCTTGGTTTCTCCACACTAAGTGGAGGTGGGGGACATACTAGCACTAGCCAAGAGGTCTAAACATGGTTCACTAGTAGACTCTGTTTTCTTACTTGACTCACCAAGCATTGAAGAAGACAGTTTGTTCATAGGGAAGATATGCTAAAAAAACACTCCATCTCTAGACTCATAAATGGACTTGTCATTGAAAACCATAAATCTATAGGCCGCACTATTTTGAGCATATCCAATGAACACTCAATCAAAAGTTTTAGAACCGATATTGGTTTTCTAAAAATCTAGAAGTGCCACCTTGGCCAAACACCCCCAAACCATTAAAAAAACTCAATTTCGGACTATAGCCTTTCGAAAGTTCATAAGGGGTCTTACTCAACTTCTTATGGGGTACACTATTGAGTACATAACACGCAGATAAGATTGCCTCTGCCCACAATCCATTGGGTAAACTGGATCTAAGAAGCGTGGCTTTCATAGTCTCTTTGAAAGATCTATTTTTCCTTTCGGCTATTCCATACATTTTGTTGGGAGGTGTATGGCGCACTTGTTTCATGCATAATACAATTTAACTCACAAAACTCTTTTAAAGACCATTTACCGTACTCACCACCTCTATCGGTTTTAACTCTTTTGATATTCACATCCAATTTATTTTCAACCTCAACTTTATACTTTAAAAATGCACTTTCGGCCTCATCTTTTGTTTTAAGAAAATAAACTTTTTTACAACAAGAAAAAGCATCAACATAACAAAAGTAATGTAATAATTCTTTCCGTCTCTACTAGTTCAATTTTTAAAGTAGGCTAAATCCGAGTGAATCAATTCTAATAATTTAGTGCTCCTAGAGGTCACTTGCTTAAACGGTTTCTTTGCATGTTTGGCCTCAACGCATATGGAACACGTTGAAGCATTTTCAAGATCCGCAAAAAAATCAAATTCATCTCTTTCAATTTTTTTCAAGTAAGAAACATTTAAGTGTCCTAAACGATATGCTAAACATATAAAGTCTCAAAAACATAAGAAAAAGAAGTACTTTCATTATTGTTTGCAACATTGAATACAAAGAGTCCATTGCTAAGGTAACCTTTCCCAGCAAAGTCACCATTCTTAGAAATTACAATCTTGTCGGCCTTAAAGACAAGTTTTAGAACAGCTTTGTTGAGAAGGGCTCCCGAAACTAAGTTTCTCCTAAGAGTAGGAACATACAAAACATTGTTCAAATGCAAAGTCTTTCCGGAAAAAAGTTTTAAGAAGAACCTTTCCTTTGACAAGAACACGGGCGGTGCTATTATTCCCCATGTAAACATGGTTACCAACTTACCATAGGTTGCATTTTCAAACTCGATCATCAATGTATTGTTGGAAAAAAGTGCCTTGATGCTCCAGTGTCTAAAATCCACTCAATTTTGTTTTCCACTAAGTTGGCATCAACTACCATCGCCGCAACGATGTCATCCTCTACAACATTAGCTTAAGGAGTATTACCAATCTTCTTGGCTCCATGCCTTTGGGGGCACTTGTATGCTTTGTGTCCGGTTGAACCACATACATAGCATGCTCCCTTAAGCTTTTGAACCTTGTTGTTTTGAGTGAATTTTACCTTTGATTTATTATCCTTCTTCTTAGAAAAAAACCTGTTTTTAGACAAGGGCTCACTATATTTAACCTAGTTAGCATTAGAAGAATTAAGAGAGATATTCTCAAACTTATCCTTGAGGCAATTAGCCTCCTTGGTCCTCATATGGCTAATCAACCTTTGAAGGATCATATCTTTCTTCATGTGCTTCAAGGAATTGCGGTAGTCATTCCATGATGGTGGAAATTTCTCCAGGAGAACATTGGCTTAAAAAGTATCACACATTTTTATACCTTCACTAATGATCTTGGTCACTAGATTCTCATACTCATGAACTTGGTCCATGATTGGCTTGACATCGTCCATCTTAAAATTGATCCATTTGCCCATAAACATACTTCTTCTTGCCCACATCATCCGCTCCATATTTCTTTTCCAGAGAATCCCAAATTACCTTACTTGACTTGAAATTAACAAAGAGGCCGAACAATGTATTGGACATATGATTGAGAAGATGACCTTGAACCAACTTGTTGTCCTTTTACTTCTTCTTCAAGGATTCTGTTTCTGCCTTAGCCACCTCCTTTTGTGATTCGGTAAGAGTAGTAGATGATGATGAGGATTCACATGCTTTTTGAATGGCCTCAATAGCATCTTCAAAATAGAACATGATCAACCTCTAATTGCTTAGAAAAGATCAAAGCTTTTGTGACCATTTGTTATAGTTGTTACCATTCAAAGGCTCTAACTTAGAGAGGTCAAGAAGAGACATGTTCACTAAATTGGTAGTAATAGTAGACATAATATTCGTTTTCAAATTGTTTTTTAAAGGATGACTACAACTACTAAGGGATGGAAAATAAGAACAAACTTTGGTGCGTCGTGGTAATTGGGACCACTGAATTGAAAACAAAATTTGGTGCAATCGGGGTGCTCAATTGTTTCGCCGATATGTTTTCTAAGGATCACACACCACCTTTACACAATGGCATGCACTCTTGGATGAAGGTTTGGAGTTATACAAACTTATGCCCAAAAACTAGAAGAAGTGTTTAGGAAATCTTTTCTTAATTTTTTGTGTACGATAGAAGAGATATAAGAAGTATATATAGAAGATTAGGAGGAAGAAGATGAATATAAAAAGACTATTTGGTTTCCCTTAGAATAAGTTATGGAAATAACTTAGGAAGATTAAGCAATTGTAACTCCCAAATTAAGTGGGAATAATTAGCCATCAATTGAAATTAAGCAAATTAATTAGCCATCAATTGATATTAACCAAATGGAAAGACAACCATAGTAATAAACTGCAATAAAAGTGCGGTTTTGAACATAAAACCGCAGCCAACCTGCGGTTCTTTCTGACATACTACAAGAAGCATATATATGCACAAGCACGAGCTTTATAATGTAATTAAAACATATTAGAACACCAACCCTAAGTGTATGTCCTAAGAAAGGAGAAAAATCCAAAGCTACATTCACTAGCATGAAAGTAGAATAAGAGGAAAAAGGGACAAAGGATGAAGGATGAGAAGAGTGCTGCTAAAAAGGAAAAATATGCAACAAAATGTACATAGGGGTGGGCATAAAAAATTCGTATTCGAATTTTTGATCCAAATTTTTTACCTTAAAAATAAGATATCCGATTCTTTTTTAAATTCGTAAAACCGAATCAGATATCCGACTTTAAAAACCGGATACTGGATTGGGGTTTAAGAAATTCGTATAATCCGAATTTAAAACTTGATGTCTAGATTAAATATGGATTATCTGAACATATAACAAGATTATCTGGTTTTTCAATCCGGATTTCTGAGTGTACGATTTGTGAACCAAAACAGTTTGAAAATTCATATCTAGCTGAAAAAATTCAGATCGGATTGGATTCAGTATCCTAATTTGCCCACCTATAATGTACATATGATCTCTACTAAAAAGTATTATTTAGTTTTAAGATCATAGAGCTAATAACTCTTTTGGGCATTGCGGTATCCCAAAAACACACACCTTTTGTATACAATTGAGCATTAATTTTCTTAAATTGAATCTCCAACTCATTTCATGAAATATCAGTCTCCTACACAAGCTTACCCTAATATATATGGAGAGAGATAGAGAGAAACCAAGGCCGTTAGAATTTCAACTCCCACAATTAGGATATAGTTAGTATTAGTTAATTAGAGACTAACTAATTACAAACCTAACTCAAGAATAAATTAAAAATAAAATAATACATCTCTACAAAATTAATTAAAAATACTTAGGTACCCGGATCCCTTCATCTCAAAATAAATGATACATTTCTATTTTAAGTAATATATATGATCCACTTATAAAAAACATTTAGGGCCTATTTGGTTCACAAATCTGGAATGGTATGGTATGGAAATGCATACTAGGCTGGTATGGATTCTAAACCCCATACCATCAAATCTACCAAAAAAAAAAAAAAACCAGACTTACATATATAGAAACTACAAACAAAGTATCAAACCACAATCAAACATAACAAAAGACAAAATCAATCAAATCTACAAAAAAAAAAAAAAAAGGATGAATTAAAAAAATAAAATGTGCAACCAATAACAAATTAAAATCATGAAACCAAATCAAAATTATGAAAAAAAATCAAATGATAAAAAAGTAGAGATGAACTTGTAAATAAAAAAAATAATAAATTGCAGAAGTTGAAACAAAGTAGTAGTAGTTGGGAGAAAAAATGGGTTTAGGGAGAAATTTGGGGCAAGTTATTCTCTCTCCCCACTTTGGTTTTGATACATGGGTGGTATGGGGACGAGAAACTTAGGGGGTAAGGGGATTATGAGATTTTAAGGGGGGAATGGAGTTAGAAACACAAGGGTTACCCACTCTACCCTAAAAAACTCCAACCAAACACTAGTCCCAAACACCTTCTTATAACTTCAAAAGACCCTTTGTGTTGCTAAACATTCCATTAACTAGTACGGAGTACCATCAATCAATGAAATGTATTACAAGTTTACAACCACTCGGAAACAGTAATTGCTTCATTTAGATTTAGGAGGTTAACAAAGTAAGGGGATTTTTGTTTTCCTTACAAATTTTGTTTCCGTTTCTCACAACCCATAACAACTAAATGGTAACATTTTGTTTTGTAATTACTTTTTGCTAATTTTTGAAATACCAAACAGCTCCTTAGCTTAGATCTATTTTTCCCCAACAAAGGGAGTAGGAGTTTTTTTTTTTTTTTTTTTTAAAAAAAAAAAAAACTAATATACAATTGTATGCATATTTATTCAACTTTTTCTTTGAAAACACTAATAATAATAATTAGTCCCCACTATATGGTGGTTAATCTGGTTATACTGAGTATAAGTATGAATAGGAGTGATAAAGAGCCAGACATGTTCGTGAACAGTTTAGACTCGACTCAGACAAAGCTCGGCTCGAGTCCGGATTCGGCTCGAGAGTAAAATGAGTCGAGCTGAGCTAAATAAAGCTAAACTCAAAAGTTCTTGAACAAGCTTGATAAATTAAATTTATAAAATATTATAAATATAATCTTCTTTACAAATATATTATGTTATATAAATTACAATTATATTATATTAATCTAACATTGAATCATTAAATTTTGGTGTGTATCTTGTGAAACTTGCAATTATGTATATTGTGTAACTGGAATATTTGAACAATGGAGCTTGACTCGAGCTCACAAGCCTGAGTCTAGCTCAAGAGTTTGATCCGAGCTCGAGCTAGAATTTTGTTCACAAACTCGAACCGAGCTTTAAAATTCCAAGCTCGACGATCTCATAAGCTCACGAGCCAAGGCAAGCCAATAAATAAACAAACCGAGCCGAGCCGACCCAAAAATTAAACGAGCCAAGCTTGAGGGTATTTGATCTTGATTGGATCGATAAACACATAATGAATTAGGGCATATGTAATAATATGTTTATTTTGAGGGTTGTTCTCATTTTTTGGGGTTTGTCCATGAACCTCTTATTGCATATAATGAGGTTTGAGGTTTGTCCATGAGAATAGATATGGGAATAGTAATTGGTTTGTACCTCAAAATTCTTTTTTTTTTTTTTTGGTGAGTGCTTTTTTTAATAGTGTGTCCCATTTACAAACTTTTGAATAGATTTGTCTATAGTTAATAAAAAGTTTATTAAGAAAAAAATTTATATATTAATGATTTGGCATAAGGACAAACCTCTAAGAAAAAAAGTTTATTAAGAGGTTTGTTTTATTGTAGATGACCTTAGCTACGGGCTCCGGAAGATAAAGTTGAAGCCATAAATAAATGGCCGGTATTAGGAAGCGTGTTACTTGCGGAACCAAATTGGGAGTTTAGAGGGGACACAACCCTCAAATCAATACATGGTTTGTCCACCTAACCAAATTGGAGCAATTTTTTAACTTATATTGAAAGAAAAAAAGAAAAAGGAGGAAATGGCTTTTGCAGGTCAAAGTTGGCTAGAGGTGTCTATTAATTAGGATTTAGGGTGTGCAATCCACTTGTTTCCCATCTTCCTCTTATTATGTCTATTAAAACAAATCATTAATTATGTACTCTCTCCAATATATTTTTTTTAAAATAATTTACATACTAGTAATCTAACCTGGGCGTTGTTCTGGGTCACAATATTTCTTTTTTTTTTTTATTTTCTTTGTCATTAATTTACTGATCCCTAAATAATTATCAATTAAAGTTATTTATAATAACTGAAATCCTCTTATTGAAATAAAGGAGGAGATGCAGACTACTGGTAAAAGTTTACCTACATTGAGTTGGATTGTGGTTTCTGTTCCGTCCTAGTTTAGCTTGATCGAAGGAGCAAGCTCTTCGTGGTGGTCCTCGTGGTGGTTCCTGCACACAAGGAACAACGGTGAGCTAACCCCAGGATTGTTTCCGAGAAAAGACCCTCCGATGCTTAAGTCAGCAAGGGGATTCAATCCAGAGAGAAAAAAGTGAGAGAGAGAGTAGAAGAATGTAGGAAAATTAGAATGTACCTTAAATGAGGTGTATCCTCCTCTATTTATAGAAGAGAATTTTGGTAGGTGGCGGTACCCTGGGATACACGTGTCACCCTGTGGTTGGCTGATGCTAGCCTGAGAATCTTAGTTAGTTATTATGCAGAATGGTGGTCTGGATGGTCGCCACGTGTACGTCTCTCCCTGAACTAGTTAGTTAGTTTGTTATGATGTGGGCCCAAGTGCTCAAGTGAGGCCTTGAGTGGCGCCACGTGGAAATTGGGACCAGATCTCCATCGTCCCTGGGCGAACTTGTATTCTCCTCACCCTGACGGAGGTTCCAGGTCCTCTTGGTCCTTGGATGTCGTCTTGGGACAGGACGGCGTCTCACTGCTCCAGCGGCTTAGGGAAGCTTCGAATGAGTATGGTCATGCCGGTGTAGCGGTATGCCCCATACAGTTTCAATGCTTGTTGGCAGTATAATTTATATTAAAGTTAGTTAAATCTAAAATAGATAATATGAGAAAATGGATATAGTTACATCTACCCACTGGATATATTTTATACCTACCACTAATAGAACATTAAAAAACTAATTTATTTTGATGAATAGGATTCCACTACCTCTACACTATTAATTGTAGGTCATCTACCCAATAGGTGGATAAAAAATTTTCCTGCAAAAATCACCAAAATTAATAAATATACAAGAATAAATATATAAAGCGGTAAATTAAATTAAAAACATAACAAAAAAAAAATAGATAAATTAAAGAAAAAAAACCAGTGAGTATGACAATTCGTAATGCTTTCACGCATCCTAACGCAAAAGAAGAAAGGTCATTAAGCGAAGTTTCTGCCTTCTTGGCTTTGAAGCATATCCGTGGCTTGATTGGCCGGCCTCTAACCTTGAGCTTCTTAAGCGACTAAGCGAGACAATTAAGGCTCTTTCTCCATTTGCTCTCGACCTACATTTTTAATATTTTTTTGACTCAATCCAATTAGTAGTACGAGAATTTGTTATTTGAATTCTCCACCGAAACTTAATTTTATTACCAATTTGAATTTTTTTTCCAATATTTGTTCCTAGATTAGTACTCGTGCAATGTATAGATTTAACAAAAAAAAATAAAGTAAAAAATAGATGATTAGACAAAATTGTTAATTCATCAACGACTTGCATTATAACAAAATTTAAAAAAAAAGTAACTTTTTTTAAGGAAGAGATAAAATTTAATTGATTGGCTGGGAAACCATATGAGATCTACAGAAACATTATAAAACAGTAAAATACAATATAAATTAATCAAGTAAAAATCTTCCTTAAAGTAACTATGGTGATGAGAAACTAGATTAGTAGATTTGCCAGTGAATTGCAGTCCCCGATTATACGCTGAATTATGCAGCCTTCTATAAGGAAATCTATCTTCTTGACATAGTTTTGGGAAGAAAATTCATTACTCGTCCATGTAGATCACATCTTCAATTCCACTGCCAATTAAAAAATTGTACGATTGACAATATATGAATATAATCTTTCATATAAAACTCTAAAAATAAATTTTAATCTTCCATAAGGGAAGAGCAAAAAAACCAACACCAAACTCTCATAAAAGGGGAGAAGAAACTCAAAAATTGGGAAGAAATTTCTCATGAAAAGTGATAAAAGAGAATTATTTATGATTATTAAAAAAAAAACAAAGGAAATTTAGAAAGAATTAGGGCTTAACATCATCAAAGTGATGATGAGGGTAACCCTTTGTGACTCCTAAGATTTTAGAGTTTGTTTTAGAGAGGGAGAGGGGAAGAGTATGTTTTCCAATTAGATGGTAACCTACGAATAATTTATTTCTCAATCTCCTTACGGCCCGTTTGGTTGTTGGTAATAAATTGTTGTAATGGTATCGTAATGGATTTAAAGTGTATTTTGTTCTTATATTTTTCATTACCATCCATATTCCCAAACTTTAAATTTGTTCTTATATTCCATTACCATCTATTACCATGTGGAAGAGCGGTATTAGATGGGAATGGATATTTGTGAAAAAAATTAGATAAATTGGAGTTAAGCTAGCACCACCATGTGTAATGGTTGATAATATTTTGTTTTTTATTTTTTGCCTATTTTTATTTCCTTTTGTTTGTTCTATAAATATTCCTAGTTGGCAAGTGTACAAACTTCACTGAATTCCATTTCTTATACTGAATAATAATTGTCAATTTTTTTCCTCTCATTTCTCTCAAATCACATGGTATCAGCAGGATAAAGAACATACCATTTTTTTCCCAAAAATTCCCATCTGAATCAACAGCTTTGAATCAATTCTCACTGACTCAATTTTCACTGACAATTACTCCTTCGAACATCGAATTTCTTTTTCTCTAAATTATTCCTAATTTTGATCAGAATGACTACAAACACTGTTCTTCCTCTAAATCAAGACCCATCTAGCATGTATTATATTCATCCTTCAGATTCGAATGCAATCCAACTTGTTTCATTCAAGTTTAATGGCAAACATTTTAATGATTGGAAGAAGTCAATGTTGATCACTCTTTCAGCTAAGAATAAATTAGGGTTTGTAGATGGCACAATTGCAGAACCAGTAGAGGATGCTACATCAGAACACGCTGCTTGGCAGCGTTGCAACAATTTGGTAATTGCCTGGATTCTTTATAATCTTGAACCAAAGCTAGCTAAAAGTGTTTTATCTTTTCGATTTGCAAAAGAAATATGGAACAATCTTAATGAACGATATATTGATGCATCAATGACACAAATCTTTAATCTCGAAAAACAACTAAACAACTTAGCACAAGGTACCTTGAGTATAGTTGATTTCTATACAAATTTCAAAACCATTTGTGATAATTTGGATGATGCTGATCCCTTACCCTATTGTACATGTAATAAATGCACATGTAATCTGACCAAAAGAAATTTGGAGCGTGAGCAATCACGAATTGTGGTACGTTTTATGATGAAATTGAATGACATTTTTTACCAACTAAGAGGAAATGTGTTGATGATGAAGCCATTTCCAAAGATTTCTGAGGTGTATCGTTTTTTCACTCAAGAAGAGTCACATAAGGAAGTTACTCAAAATGTTGTGGTTGTGGAATCCATGGGTTTTTATGCAGATAAAAGGAAATATGCACCTCCTAGACCCCCTATTACTTACCAGCCAAGTCCAACTACTTGGCAAAGATCTCAGCCCAATGGTTCAGCTATAGCTGCTGGTGTCAAGAAGCTAGGATCAAACTATTACTGCACACACTGCAAGATCCCATGTCATAGTTATGATCGTTGCTTCAAGATTCATGGCTATCCTCAAGGATTTAAGGGTTTTCAATCTGCCAATCAATATCCCAAACTTGCTGCTTCTACTGCTCAAACAAAAGATGCAGATGCTGCCACCACTGACTCTACTCAAGTTTCTAGGTTTACACAGGAGAAATTTGCTTCTTTGATGCAATACATCAATCAAAGCCAGAATGTTGGCCTCCATCTGAAATTGGTAATGCCGAGGTTTGCCTTTTCTCTTATTCTTCTTCACAATGGGTAATAGATAGTGGAGCATCAGATCACATATGTCCTAATTTATGAAAATTCACAAATTATCATAAAGTTCTTGATTCTAAACTTACCATTACTATTCCTTATGGTAGAAAAGTTCTAATTTCTCACATTGGCAAAATTAAATTGAATTCTAATATTACTTTGAATGGTGTTTTACATATTCCAGAATTTCAATTTAATTTAATTTCTGTCAATAAGCTTTGTCAAGATAAGAAATTTGTTGTTATCTTTCACAATTTGCAATGCCTTCTTCAAGACCATACTCAGAAACAACCTCCCATTCCTCTTAGTAAAGTACGAGGTGGATTATATCTTCTTGATCAACT
This sequence comes from Salicornia ramosissima, assembly GCA_951394345.1. Lineage (NCBI taxonomy): Eukaryota > Viridiplantae > Streptophyta > Magnoliopsida > Caryophyllales > Amaranthaceae > Salicornia > Salicornia ramosissima. The sequence continues at coordinate 47,252,210 of OX596235.1, read as the reverse complement.
TGCTTTGCCACGTTCTGGTTCTCCAAAATATTCTAAGAATTGTTTTCTTTCAGCTCAAAATAATGCTTAGGTTATGGCATTTAAGGCTAGACCATCTATCTTTTTCACAGTTTAAGCATCTACCTTTTGATTGTGATGTAAATAATTTCTTGAAACACAATATATGTCAAGTTTGTCCTATAGCAAAGAAAACTAGATTGAGTTTTCGTACTAGTAGTATTAAGAGTACTAGAGCTTTTCAATTACTTCATATTGATGTTTAGGGGCCTTATCAAACAAAAACTCAGCATGGTTGTAATCAGTTTTTAACTATAGTGGATGATAAAACTAGATTTACTTGGATTCATTTGTTGAAATACAAATTTGACTCTGTGATGGTTTTTGATAATTTTATTTCTTATGTTGCAACTCAATTTCAACACAAATTTTAGCAATAAAATATGACAATGCTTTAGATTTAACAGAGGGTACAATGAAACAATTGCTTCAAAAGCATGGCATAATACACCAAACTAGTTATAGGGAAACACCACAACAAAATGGGGTAGTGAAGAGAAAACATAGACATCTTTTAGAGGTTACTAGAGCTCTTTGCAGAAATATTTTAACCTGTAATCAAAATGACTACAATTAGATGTATTATTGCTATTTCTGCTCATAAATCTTGGCTTGTATATCAGTTAGACATAAATAATGCTTTCCTTCATGGTGATCTACATGAAGAAGTGTACATGAAGGTTCCACAAGGTATATTAAATCCAAAACAACAAGTTTGTAGACTAAATAAATCCTTGTATGACCTCAAGCAAGCCTAAAGGCAGTGGTTCTTTAAATTGCAAACTGAGCTTTTAGCACAAGGTTTTCACTAATCCAAAAATGACCATATATAGTTTGTTTTTGAATAAGTCAGGGACAGACTTAACAATTGTTATTGTGTATGTAGATGATATATTGTTAACAGGTACAAACCCACATACCATTGACACTTTAAAGTCTCATTTACATCATAAATTCTGCATTAAAGATCTGGGAATACTCAATTATTTCTTGGGAATGGAGGATCAACATACACAAGATGGAGTGATTCTTTCTTAATAGAAATTCACTAAAGAAATGCTCCAAAATTGTCCTCTGTCCCTACCTTCTAAAGTTACTACTCCTCTTCCTCTACAATTGAAGCTCAAAAATTCTGATGGAGATCTGTATGACCAAGCTTTCCTATACAGCTCTCTTGTTGGACAGTTGAACTTCCTCACCAATACAAGGCCTGACCTGGCTTTCACAGTTCAAACCCTTTCTCATTATATGCAAGCCCCTAGACAGCCTCATGTTCAAGCTTTACAACATTCCATGGCCTTTGTAAGAGATACTTCAGGACAAGGGATACTCTTAAAGGCTACTAATCATCTCAAATTGCAAGCTTTTTCTGACTCAGATTGGGCCTCTTGCCCAGATTCTAGGAGATATGTAACTAGATATCTTCTTTTACTTGGGAGATCTCCAATTTCATAGAAGTCAAAGAAGCAATCTACCATCTGAAGGTCATCTTCAGAAGTAGAATACAAAGCACTTGCCTCAGAAGTTACCTGGGTTCTTAGACTGCTAGAAGATCTTGGCATCACCAACTTGAAGCCAGTCACATTACACTGTGACAACCAATCAACCTTGCATATTGCACGTAATCCGGTCCTTCATGAGCGTACAAAACACATAGAGATCGATTATCATTTCACACGAGACAAGGTTCTAGAAGGGCTCATACAACTTAGTTACTTGCCAACTGGAGAATAGTTTGCTGATTTGCTAACTAATACACTTCCTTCTCCTCAGTTCAACATGTTAAAGTCCAAGCTGGACTTATATACTCCTCCATCTTGAGGGGGGGGGGGGGGAGGGGTAATGGTTGATAATTTTTTTTTTTATTTTTTACCTATTTTTATTTCCTTTTGTTTTTTCTATAAATATGCCTAGTTGACAAGTGTATAAACTTCACTGAATTCAATTTCTTACACTAAATAATAATTGTCAAGTCTTTTCCTCTCATTTCTCTCAAATCACACCATGGGAATGGGTTTTGATTTTCCTTCTAAATTTAGTTATAAATTCATTACCATTACCACTATTTATAACCGGCTACCAAACGGGCTGTTAAAGTAAGTAAAATTTCTTTGAATTTGGATGAATTTTATTGGGGGATGGAAAGTGGGACGGATAGTTTTAACGGAATTGTGGAAGATGCATGGAGTATGGAAGGAGGATAGAGGAAGATGAACAATGTTCTTTCTTTCCAAACAAAATCAAAATTTGAATTTCATAATTATTCAACTGAAAGGTTTGAATACCCAACTTTCCAACATTACATCCTAATTTTATTTAATTATTTTTCTATTCTATTTTCCTACTAACTCAAGCTAATTATAATAAAATGTAAAAAATCTAAAAATATAATATCCTAAAATTTATTACAACAAAAAATACTAAAAACTATTAAAAAGTAAGAAAATATCTAATACTACTTACCATAAAGTGAGGAAAATATTTAAATTTTATGTAAGGAATTTTAGAGCCCTTGAATCATATCCGTAACAAATATTAGTTTTTCTTTTAAATTTGGATGTAAATTAGTTTTCATTACCATGCATCATTTATAATCATTTAACAAAATGTCATTTTAGTTTAAGGTGCCTCATGCAAACAAATTATTAGTTGATATTCTACCAATTAAATAGGGACTTGTTAAACGTCGCCCATGAATTATTTAAAATCGCCTACAATTTAAAGTAAAAAGACAATATTGCCCTTAACTTAAAATTATACCACAACTAAATATACAACGATGTCGGACGCCACGCCATGACCTCGACCACCTCCACCACCACCGACACCACCATCACCATGGTGATGGTTAATTTTTTTTAAATAGGGGTAGGGGCGTCCAAATCAGACGCCCCAACCATGGTAGAAGCGTTTGATTTGGACGCCCCTACCCTTTTTTTTTAATTATTTTAAAAAAAAAAAATTAAAACAAAAAATAAGGGTGGGGGCGTCCAGATCAGATGCCCCAACCATGGTAGGAGCGTCCAGATTTGAGTGAAATATTGACAATTTGGAAAATCATAAAATCATATTAAAAAATAGGGTAGAACAATACGAATTTTTTTTCCTGAAAACTAGAAGGTATAAGAACACATACACATGTAAAATTTTAGCAATTCAAAACTCTAAAGTGAAAAAGTACTCCTATGAAAAATCAGTGAAGTTGGAGTTAAAACCCCGGGTTTTCAGCAAAAATGATAAAGAAAAGAAGGGGAAAAGAAGTTTGTAAGAAGAGAAATGCTGAAAATCAATATCATTCGGCCAAAATGCCCTATTTATAGAAAAAATTTGCGTCATGATGCTGGCTGGGCAATTTTCCAAAGTTCACGACTTGCCTTCTCTCTAGGTTTACCTAGACCTTTTTCTTTAGAACACTTTGCATGTTCTTCATAAAAGTTTGATGATCTTCATCAATACTCACCAACCGCCACTTTTTTCTCTCTCCATAATAATTACTCCTTTCTACTTTGCTTCACTCTTCCCCTAAACCTTTATGGCACACGGAGCTCAAGATCTGTGAGCTATTATTTTCCCATCTAACTCTTCTTAGCTATTTCCTTTTTCTAATCACTTTTGTTGTTTCCAAACTAACCTAAAAATCTTTTATTTCTCCAGTCTTTGTCCAAATGTCAATTTTTGTTTCCATCTCCTTCTTTTTTCTCCTCTCCTTTTCCTCATCTAACTATGGCTTCATCCTTTAATGATTTATTCCCCTCTCAATTTGGCCCAAAAATACCTTTTGTTGAAGATGATGATGAAAATTCTCAAGGTACGGTAAATGTCAATCTGCTGGTTCTTGGCATGTTCTTCGACCGTCGCACTTTCCCAACTCACCTCATCCAAGAATGGGTGGATGACCGTTGGATAACTAGGGCTCCAATTGTGGTTGAAAGGGTAGACCGTGTGTATATGTTCACATGCATGCACGAAGAAGACAAGGATGCAATGCTAGCTAAAGGTTCGGCTAATTACCAAGGGGCTCTTTTAGTTTTTCATGCATGGTTCCCACAGGCTGCAGTTACAAATGTGCCCTTCTCTCCGGCTACGTTGTGGGTACAAGTTGAAGGAATTCCATATCAGAATGCAAAAATATTTTGTAGCTGAAAGGTGCCTATCTCATGTGGGTATGGTGTTTTATTTTGATACTCCTTCTGTGGATTTTGGTCAGAAAAATATGCTTCCTGCGAAAGTCTTGGTTGATCTGAAAAAACCCTTAGTAGCAGGGTGTTATTATGAATTTCGGCCTGGAAGTGTTGTTTGGGTCTTTTTTAGGTATGAAGGGATTTTTGAGTTCTGCAAGTTCTGTGGTATGGTTGGGCACAGGCATGCCAGATGTTCTGCAACAGCGCAAAGGATTAAAAGATCTTTGGATGATCTGATGACCAAAATTCAGCAAAACCATAACCTCCTCCTCAAAGGGGCTCCAACTACACCACTATATACAAACAAGATCATAGGTCTAAAAAGGGTTATGAGATTCCGCTCTACCCATCTTAACCTTCATACCTCACATCACTTTGAGGTTCCACCGTTTACTAGGAGTAGTGAATCGGATGATAAGGATGAGTATGATAATTCGGGTGTTCAGGATGCCCCTATCAGGCTTCGTGTGTTGAAAATGAAATCGGTGCAAGTAAACCTATCCTCGTCCTTGTCTGCTCCAAAATCTAGAAGGGTGTCTCCGGTCTTTCTTCTTCAAACTCATGCAGAACCTTCAACAAGGAAAGGCAAGGCTGTTGCCTCTCCCTCAACTGAGCCAGCTCACCCTTCCAGGTCGAAAAGAAAGGCTGTAGCTACGGCTGAACCAGTTTGGGTGTCCCAAAAGACTAGACGTCGTCAGCACCTTCCCCATCAGGTGGTCCCTCAGCTTGCTCCAGAGGATCGTCTTGAACAACCACAATCTTCAGTTGCTCAACAGGACGACGACTGCTGCAACCAGGAAGGTGGGCAGTTAACTATCACAACCCTATCTCAATTATTTTGTATATTTGCATGTTGCTTGCATTTATGTCAGAAGGTTGTAGAAGATAGGATGGTATTAAATTATGTCAGTGATAGTTATTCTTTTAGGATGGCTTCTCACTTATTGCATGCTTCTCATTGGTGTGTTTTGCCTCCTGATTTTACGACTCCCCCTTCTTTTAAGTTTTGGAGGCTTTTTATTCTTTTTTCTAGGACCACTACAAATATACTCTCTCAAAATTATCTCTCTCTTTTTCCTTTGTACCCTAAACTGTTAGGTCAATTTTTTTTCAATTATTGGACCTTCATTTTTTCTCTTCCAAAAATGTCTGATGTGGACCCGCCTTGCTTTATGGAGGAAGTTCTTCTTCCTTCCGACATTCTCCCTTTAACCCCACCCCAAACTTTATTAAGCTTGAGATTAGGGTTGATGACGTTGAAAAAGTTGTTTTAACGGCTTCGGATAAGCTCAAACTTCCTGTTCAACCTTTGCTAGACCCCTTTATGCCTTTGGGTTTAGGTGCTCAACTGAACCCTCTTAATGTCCCTCCAAATTGTTCTTCCTGTTCCCCTTGCCACTCTCCACCTTCACACGACTTTATCACTGCCCCCACTTAGTTTTCTTCTATGGAAAACACTTGCCACAAACCAGTTCGAAAGTTTAGGAAGTTCAAACCTCAGTTTAAGGGTGCTCGAAAGCTCCGTGATCTCACTAGGAAGTTTGGTTCCATGCTCTCTTCTTCTGTTTCTGGCCCTTCTAAAGAGAACCTTGCAGGCCCTCGGTGGGAAGGTGACTCTAACTCTACTCCCTTGCTAGGGGATGTCTCCAAGAGATGTAAGTATCAAAAAAATTACCCTGGTCGGTTTATGTCTTCTTCAGGGACTGGTTCTTCTTTCTTGCGGTTTGGTCTTCGTGATTCTGATATTTGTCCTGATTCTGATTCTGATGTATGTGACTTGGATTCTGTTATGTCTGAGGTGTCTGATGCTTCTTGTTCTTGTTCTGTTGATGACTTGCAGATGTTGGGGTTTGATGGCGCGGTTGGCCCACAACCTCGTGTGTTTTTATGAAGATGCTTAGTTGGAACTGCAGGGGTGCTAGTACTGATGTTGGGCCCATTTTGGCTTTTGTTTTAGATCTTCATAAAAAACACTCTTTTGATGTAATCTTTCTGTCTGAAACTAAGACTAGTTTGTCTGTACTTAAAACTTTTTTCTTTTCTTTGGGTTTTGTGAACTTTGGTGGCTTCGATGCCATTGATCATGCAGGGGGCTTGTTCCTTTGTTGGTCCGCTACTAGTAATATTTTTGTTGTTTATTACTCGGCTCATGTCTTGTTTTGTCATGTGATGGATGCAACTTGTGCTTCTTACTATTTGGCATCTGTTTATGGGTCACCTTACTTAGTTCAACGTAGTGGTGTTTGGGAACATCTTACGCACTTACTATTGCAATACAATGGGCCTGTTACCTTAATTGGGGATTATAATCAGATTAAATATTCTGCTCAAAAAATTGGGGGCCGTGTGGTGTCTCCTGGAGCTTTTCATTTTTTGCAATGGCGTGTCCAACATGCACTTAGTGAATTACCTCATCAGGGTAATCTTTTTACTTGGTCGAATAACCGTAAGGGAGATCACACTATTTATGAGCGTTTAGACCGAGCCTACGCCTCTTCTGATTGGCGCTTTATTTTCCCTGAGGTTCTTCTCTTCAATTTTCCTATCTTTCTCTCTAACCATAGCCCTGTGGTTCTTGATAATTCACCGACTCAACCAAACAGACGCAAACATTATAAGTTTGAAGCATGGAGTCTTATTCATCCCCCTATTCAGGAACTAATTTTTGATGAATGGCAAAAACTAATTCCTGGGTCTCGTCTGTACTCTATTCAACAAAAGATGCATGCAATTCTTATGCGTAGTAAGACATGGTGTCTTCAGCATCGAGCATTAAACGGCATTGACTGGGCTTCTTTTGAGCGATCCTTACAAGCCTCTCAAGCTGATATCATGAGCATTTCGGGTGCTCAGGAGGATATTGCTTTGAGACATCGACTCCAACAAGAGGTTAATATGCAATGGTTGTATTGGAGACAAAGGGCCAAGTCAAAATGGAATGAATTTGGGGATCAATCTACGACTTTTTTCTATAAGAGTGTCAAAACTCATGCATCTCGTAACCGCATCCTGAGTTTGAAACTTTTGGATGGTACCAAGATTGATACACCCTCAGGTATTCAGGAAGCTTTTGTGTCTAATTTTGAGGATACATTTTCCCCAAATCCACAGGCTAATTCAAATAATTTAAATGATTGGTTGGATGATCTCGCTCATTTAGATGCAAACCAATTGCTACTTCTCTCTGCTCCGTTCTCTCAAGATGAAATCCGAATAGCTGCTTTTGCCCCTAAGCCTTATAAATCTCCAAGGCCAGATGGCATCCCTCCACTTTTTCTTCAGCAAAATTGGGATCTAATGGGCCCGGATATTGGGGATGCAGTAAACTCTTCTTTCCAAGCGGTTTCATGCTTCGAAATCTTAATAATACCCATATTGCTCTTATCCCAAAAGTTGATCGCCCGGAAGCTGTTTCTGACTACAGACCTATCAGTCTTTGTAATTCTACGTACTTAAAAAATCATCTCCAAATGTATGGTTAATAGAATGAAATCTGTTATCCAATCCTTGGTTGGAGACTGGCAGTCTGCTTTTATTCCGGGTCGTCTTATGTCGGATAATTGCCTAATGACCCATGAATTGCTCACTTGGGTTAAAATGAATCTTAGCAAGGCTTATGACCGGGTGAGATGGGATTTTCTGGAGGCAGTTCTTAGGCAAATGTGCTTTCCTGAATTATGGATCAGGTGGATTATGCAGTGTGTTACGACAGTTACTTATTCTGTTCTAGTTAATGGGGAGCCCTCCCGTACATGTAATCCTAGAGATGGCCTTCGTCAAGGAGATCCTCTCTCCCCTTATTTGTTTATTCTGTGTATGGAGGTGTTTTCTTCTCGTCTGAAGAACATGAACATTTCTAAAGAGATTCCTGGCCTTTCTTTAAGACGTGGGGCTCTTTCTATTAACCATATTTTCTTCGCAGACAATGCTCTTCTGTTCTTCAAAGCTACTCCTAAATTAATTGGTTTTATTCGTAGCACGCTTCAGGGCTTTTGTGACATTTCAGGGGAGATGGTAAACTTTGCAAAATCTTTTGTTATGTTCAGCCCCAATACTCCTTCTACTTTTGTTTAGCTGCTTCAAAAAACTTTGGGTGTTCGATCTGATAAAGGTATGGGGGTTCATCTGGGTTGTCCTATGGACATTGATGGTAGGTCTACTGCGTCTTTCGCCTTCCTAATAGACAGAGTAATGCACAAAATCTCCTCGTGGAAATTCTCTTCGATTAATCTGGCAGGCCGTTTGTTACTTGCAAATGCTATACTCTCTTCTTTGGCCTCCCATGTTATGGGTTTATACATTCTCCCCTCCTCGATTACCAGGAAACTCGCCTCCCTCATTCTTCGATTCTAGTGGGTGGGTCAAAAATAGGTTAAACCTATTTACTGGCGTAAAAGGGAAGTGCTTCAGCTTCTTAAGTCGGAAAGTGGTCTAGGGTTACGTAACTTGGGTCATATGAATACAACAATGCTCTTTAGTCAGGCGTGGCGCATTCATGCTAACCCAAACCTTCTGGTTAGCCTTTTTTTGTTGCTAAGTATACCAAATCTCCAATTCAGCTTGCCCAGGCATTTAAAATGCCTAGTCTGCGGCAATGACTCCAGCTCTAGGATGGCAGCTTGGCTCTGGGACTTTAATCCCTATTCTCCATTCTCGATGGGTAAATGGGAGAGAGACTAGCTTTTCTGGGAATCAGCTTCCTAATATTCTTCCGGGAAAGGTTAGCCAGCTTATTGTCAATAATTGCTGGAATGCTCCAATGGTTTCTCGTCTGTTCTCTCCCCCTGACGCTGAGGATATTCTTTCTATTCATCTTTCTCCTGCTCCAACTCAAGACACTGTTTGTTGGATGCATAATGCTAATGGCAAGTACTCTGTTAAGAGTGGTTACTTGTTTTTGCTCAATCAGGGGCGTCCCCCTGATGTTTTGACCCCTCGGATTTGGAAAATCCTATGGAAACTTCCTATTTTCCCAAAGTGGAAGTTCTTCCTATGGCGCATACTTCAACGTATTCTGTCATCTGCTAATAATTTGTTGCGATGCCATATGCTAGTTCCTTCTGTGTGCTCGCTCTGTCATTCCTGCCTGAGACGATAGCTCATGTTTTACGAGATTGCCCTCTTGCTCAGCTTATATGGGCCTCTTACGATCTGGGCCTTCGTATGCAAACTGTTACAGGCTTGGACTTGGATATTTGGATTTCAAATTTTATCATCTACCTTCTTGATCCGGATGATCCAAGCGAGTCTCATATTGTGCACTTCACTGCTATCTTGTGGAGTATTTGGGTACTACAGAATAATGTTATTTTCCGTTCTCACCTGGTTAACCCCCTAGGGGTCATGAAAATGATATCTGAAATAAGGACCAGATGCCTTATCACTTTTGCCACTTCTTCTGCTTCATCGATGGGGTTGCCTCCTACGAATGAACCGAAGCATCCTTTATCCTGGTAGACTGGGTCTTCTGCCCTCCTGCCAATTTTAGTTCGGGTTGATGGAGCTTGGAAGCAGCGTTCAAAGCGAGGTCTGACTGAATGGGGCTCAGCTATTGGTTGGCAGATTGCTTCTTATTCTGGTATTCTTGCGCAGGGAGCACAACGGATCTATGCCTCGTCCTCTTTACAAGCTGAAGCCCTTGCTCTCCTTTTCGGGCTAATTAGGGCGCTATCTTTTGGACAGGTCATTCATATGTTGTCTGACTCCTCTTAGCTGATCTTGGCTCTTTCGTCTTCTGATCTGCCTCCTCTGGCAATAGCTACTATTGTTGCGGATATTCGCAAGATTGTTGAGTCTATTATCTCCTTTAAATGCTTTTCTGTTAGTAGGAATGTGGTTGCTCCCGTTCATTTCTTAGCCGCTAAGGCTAGATTGGGTAGGTAGCCTGTTGTTTTGTTGTTTCTCTTCCAAAAAAAAAGCCTTGGTGCACGACTTGCGTCATGGCGCAAGTTGCTAGAAGTGTAACACCCCTACCCTTCGGTGAACAGGAGTCCAGTAGTTGATATTGTAATCTTTGGGCCTTAGCCCACAAGGATTTATTTTGGAGTATTTATTTTTAGGATTGATGCCTCTACTAGGTTGAGGCCAGGTATCCATCTCTATATAAAGAAGATTTTGTTCTCCTCAAATTTCAATGTGGGATGAATTTTTGTAACAACCCGACTTTTACATAGTAATTTAACAAATAAAAAACCGAAATGCCACTCAAAATACGTAATACTAAAAATTTTAAACATAAAACCCAAATTATTATTAATGCTCCAAAGCCATAATAGTCCGAATACAACTATAAACCCAAATGTTCATACATCACAACAACAATAGTACTAATAAAAAATACTAATCAACATGGAAAATAAAACTACATCTAACTACAGCCTCGCAATCATACACGCCCGAGCCCGGCACAACAGAAAACCAGCTACTCGGCATCGTCATCTGAAAAATGGTGTTCTAACATCAGTGGCGAGTAACTGGATTGTCCCTTTTAAATATTGAACTCAAGCATGCAACATAAGATAGAAAAGCCACGCAAAACAACACGCAAGTCATATACTCACATGCAATAAAATCAACACACAATTGCGTACCTGGCATCCTTCCGCAGCGGATCAAAACAATTAGCGAAATACAACAAAGATAAACAACTTAACCAAAACCACCAAAACATGCTTTCTAAAACGAAGACAATTACGAAAATAATAAAAGTACTAGGTGTCCGCAACCGAAACTGCAATACCAGAACCGACCACTTTGTGTCATTTCCTCCAAAACAAATTTTACAAAAACAAAACAAATTCCACCCAATACGACCAACCAAACGAACCAAAATTAATACCAACGAAACGATACAATCAATGACTCGAAACAAGCAACAGTACCGTTCATACTCGTTGGTCAACCTATACGTTTCCTAACTTTCCTAAACACATGTAGAGTCAAACCAATCTATTTTTCCTGTAGTCCTCCAATGCAAGGACTATGCCTAAGTAATGGCCACCACTCCTGGACTAGCTACTTGAGTTTCTCTAACCAGACGACAACATATCCTAGGACAACGACTACCCCACGATCGAACACAAGGTAGCGTCTACGACTTAACCCAATTTAGTTACTCTGGTTTCACTAAATTTAGGCGACCATTTTCGAAAATAATTTCGACAGCATAACAACACGATCATCAAGATCGATAAAAAATCCAAAAATAACGGCTTTCAAGAATATGACCCAAAAATCAAGAAAATGATGGAAAATAAAACGAAATCAAAATAACCATTCAAGAAATGACAAAACCTTCCAAGAACCAATTAAAGATTAACCAAAAAAGTCCAAGAATCATCAAGAACATCCAAGAAACATCAAGATTCATCAAGAAAGATTAAGAATCATCAAGATTTCAAGAAAACCAACAAGAATTTAAAAAGAAACCAATCTAATCAACCTTTTTCCCAAGTTTAACATTAAACGACATAAATCCATGTAAACTACCCAAAATTCATACATGAAAATCACGAAAACTCACACATACATAATTCATGATATGAAGTTAATAATCTATGCATGAATTCTAAATTAATCATCATAACTATTAATATAAACGAATAAAACTAACAAGATTCAACCAAAAATCATCCCATAATATCCGGTCATCAATGTCACCATCATTGACAAAATTCAACTATCATTTATGACATGAAAATTCTATGCATACTTAAATTTATGAAATATATTTATTCAATCCTAATCATGAAATCTAATTCAAATTCAATATTATACCAAATAATTGAATTATCAAATTTAAATGGAATTTCTTGTTACCTGGAAATTAAGGCGGTAAACTAATAACGTAAACAAGCAAGAACACAAGCACTCGAACACAAGAGTCACACGGCCCGACTACTCGAATCACACAACACAAACGCACGAGCAACACACGACCACCCTTCGAAACCCACACGATCAACCACGAGCACTTACACGTGGCACCACCACAACACCACCACGATCACGCAAAGACCACCGCACGAACCACTACACGACACTAGCCAAAACACGCACCACCCCGTGTACCACCATGCACGACACGAAGCATTGACCACAAAAACACGACCACCAACACGGTTATCCAACCCACGTGAACCAAACCAAAAACTAAACCCAAACTCAAAGTCTTGATCGATGTCAATGAAGTTTATGCAATAGATTTGAGTAAGAAATTCAATGGAAATTGAATCTTGAAGTTTTGGAACAAAAGATGGAAAAATTGATGAAGGGAAAAAGCAGCAAAAATGACGTTGAAAATGGAGGAAAATGGTGGAGTTATGTGTTTGAATTTTAATTGAGTGCAAGGATGATTAGATGAGCAAAAGATCCTAAGTACACAAAAGAGTAACTATATATAGAGATTGGTAGGTGTGAACACCAAACAAATGGCTAAGGGAGCAAAAGGGAGACAGGGCCGGTTTCAATGGGGAGAAAATGGGCCAACTTGTGCAAGTGAGCCACTTGCACTTAAGCATGCCTAATCATGATTAATTTTGGACTTGGCCCAAAATTAAATAATTAGGAAATAAATACTCCAAATTAATAAACTATGCAACAAATCACCATGAAAATTAATATCGAAAATTTGGAATATTACACTTTTACTCCCTTTCCTATCCCTTAAAGGGGCATGCGTCCCCGGAGGAACTATAGGACACCAAAATGGGCTCTGGTTGTAACGACCCGCATTTTAGCAACGACTTTAACGGTGATAACGTCGTAAACAGGAAATTACCAATCGATACAATAAAAAAAAGACTAAAACTCATGGAAAATAATAATTAAGATTATTATTAATGAAATCCCAAAGACAAGGTTATTCTAAGCCAAAAATAAGGTTCTAAAACAAAAAATAAATCTAAACTCCTAATGATAGGAAAATAAAATAGGGCCTAGATCTCTCGCCAACTCATTCCGCTTCTAGACTCTATCCTGCTTACCTGCAAAATAAAATTGGAGGTCCACTATTAGTTGTGAGTAACTAGACTGTCCTACTTATAAGTAGGACCACATTACATAAAATAATAGGTTAGAAATACAGGAAACAACAACGTTCACAGATTACAATAAATTCAACGTCAGAGTTAGCAACGGAAACATATCAAATATGAACGACATCATCAATCAAATCAAGCCAACGCATACGCACAATGAACATCACGCACAATTCTTAAGTACAATAACAAGACTCTGCTCGATCTACAACCGATAACATGACCATCAAATAACAGATTTGCCCCGCTCAGTTCATCATCGATGAACCGATAGACGCTCGGACTTCAACCGCTCGACACAACAGGACTCTGACTCTCAAACAATCACACAAAACTTCCCCCGCTCAATTCATCACCGATGAACCGATAAACCCGCTCATTTTATCACCGATAAACCGATAGACGTTCGGTCTTCAACCACTCAACACGACACGACTCGAAAAGACTCATAGGACGCCAATCAAATCATCAAACGAATCCAGACTCACGCATCATCACACAATTCTTCATTCAACATCACACATCATCATACCCACTCAAATCGTCATACAACGCTCATCAACAAGATCAAAAATTAATCCTTTAGTCAAAAAATCATGTGCATAGCATAAGATGAAAAAAAGAACAATACAAGAACTTAATATCATGCTTCGAAAATTCAAGAGAACAACTAACAAGATTCATCATTTACTTCATGACTTGAAAGATTAACAAGATTCGTGAAATAAGCTCATAATACAAAATAAAAATCTAGGCTTTAATCATTCAATCACACCCATGAAACAAGGCCAAGAACGTTTCAAGAATTCAACATAAAATCATAAGCTTTTCGTGGATCTAACAACAACAATCAAGACTTTAAAGGTTAAACAAGATTCAAGAATTTCAATCATCAAACAAGATAAAAATCCAAGCTTTCAAACACTTCATTCATGCCCATAAAACTCATTCAAGGTTTGAACAAAGATTCATAGCAATCATGCAAGACTTCAAAACAAGATTAAAGAATAACATAGCTTTTAAAGATTATTCAAGAACATGGATTAAACAAGAAGGGAATCAAAACTAAGCAACAATACCACTCGGTTCTTCACGCAAATCACAACAACAACAATCATCAACATTCTAAACTTATTATTCTATGCAACCCAATCATAATCCTAAGTAGAAGGTCTAGTTACCTTAGGAGAAGCACAGAAACTCACGCCAAGAACCCACGCCCAACACTCGTCCTTCTCGACACCAAAGCACGACCACGAGCAAGGCAATCTATACACGAATCTTGCTTTGATCTTCAAAGACTAAAGGTTGAACTTTCTTTGATGAAGGTGTTTGAATTGATGAAGTGAAGGAAGAATTTGTGTGGGGTTTTTGAGAGGGTGCCGAGAGGGCCAAGAAGAAGAGAGGAAGAGAGTTGTTTTGTGTTTGATCATATAATGAATAATGAGGAAAGGGTAGATTTTTGGAGTATAAATAGAATAAGGGTTTACTAGATTTTAGGAGATGATTACTTGATAATGGGGGGATTTTAGGAATTGAATTAAGGGAAAAACAACATAGGGGGGCCGGCCATGGGGAGGTAAGGCATGGATTGCGCTTGAACAAGTAAATAAAACTAAGTCTTTGGATCCAAGTCGGATGATTCAGACTTAAAGGCTTAATTTTATACGAAATTTTACGGCCCAAAAATCCGGGTCATTACACTGGCTCTAGTACCATTTGTAAAACCCCTTATCCTTGGGTGAATAGGAGCACATTAGTAAATATTATTGACAGTGGAAATTTTACGTCGTTAGATAAAAATCCCAAAAATCAAGAAAAAAAAGCCTAGCTAAATCCTTACACAAGTATAAGGTAAGCAAGGGTCGAATCCTCATGGACCGGTGGTAATCACCGAGATAACACAATATAATTAAGCTAGTTCGAAGGACAAAATAATGGAGAAAGTAGATAAAAAAATGAGAAAAATAAAAGGGGAAAATCACCAAGTTTAGGATCCTCTGCAACCAAACTATACTTATGAACATGAACTTTATACACTAATATTGAAAACTTAAGCGATTGATGAAATTAATCCTATCATAACTTCACAAACTTTGTTTAGAAGGTTATGAAGCCCCAAATTTATATAAAAACCTATATCTCGAGGTGTTTATATAGATTCAAGAATCGATCAAACTAAAATACCAATGACCTAAGAAAATCAAGAGGTTTGATGGAGGAAATCTAATCAATACTCCATGAACTTTGGTTAGAAGGTCATGGAGCCCCAATTCATGTAAAAACCTATTTTTCAAGGTGTTTAAATAAATTAAAGTTTTTATATAACAACCAACATCAATCCTCAAGACCATTAACACTAGCAATAAAATTCATATGCATAAGCATAAATGATTGGGTTTCACCCAACCTTGGTGAGAAAGAACTACTCACTAAGTAAAAACATGATCAAAAGAAAGATCAAGCAACAATCAACACTAAAAACACTAGATTGAAGTTGAAAATAAAGAAAATCAACGAAATCTAAAAATAAATTCAAAAGGAGATTGAAGGTAAATACAAACATAGATTGAAGATTAAACAAACAAATCATAAAAGAAAACAAGTAAAGAAAGAGATTACCCAAGAAAAAGGAACATTAGCTTCATTAATGGAGAAACCACCATAACAATGGAGAAAAATGAGAGAAAAGCTTGGAGAGAGAAAGTAAACCCTAAAACTCATTTTTATTCTAAGTGATAGTAAGCTTGATTGTTTACATCCAACCTCTAAAAAGGCTTCTTATTGAAAATAAAATGGCCTAGATTACAATGAAAACAAAAAGGAAATAAGGGAAAATGGGGTAAAAATTCGTGCTCCGTACACGTCACAGGGGTCTGGCTCGACCGAGCGGACTCTGGCTCGACCGAGTAAAAGTTATATCTTAAGTCGAGCAAAAAATATGACCATCAGCTCGACCGAGCTAAAGACTTGCTCGACCGAGCCAAGCCTTAGCTCGACCAAGCTATGTTCAAGGGCAAGGACAGAAGCAAAATCAAGAAAGAGGCTTAGTTGGCTCGACCGAGCCAGCCATGACTCGGTCGAGCTGAGTATTGGCTCGGTCAAGCTGACATCCCTGACAGCGCACTTGGTCTTAAAACGTTCATATCTCCTTCGTTTCTCAGCGAAATTGGACGTGTAATATATCAAATTGAAGATCTTGGAACAAGGAATCTTTTCCAATTTGAGCGCCTGAAAAAGAGTTATATGTAAAAAGTTATAAGTGTTTGAATTAGAGCATTATGCCAAAATACTTGTAAAACATTCAGTTCTACCCCAATTATTCAAGAAAACACCTAGAACAAAACATTATTGAAAGAGAACATAAAATAAGATAATTCTATGCTAAAATACCAAAAGCCAATAAAAATAAGGCCTAAAAACAAGTGAAAAGAAGCCAGGAAATAGGTGCAAAAATGAACCGATCAATTATCCTCTTTTAGCCTAATCCCGCAAGAATTTGCTTTGGAGTGGGAACGATCCACTCAAAAGGCCTCTACTTTTTTGATGTATCCATCTCTACATAAAAAAGATTTCGTTCTCCTCAACTTCTGATGTGGGATGACTTTTACTCCCTTTTCCCACCTCTTAAAGGGTGCATGCATCCCGGAAAGCACTACAGGACAGTGAAATAATTAGGATTTTTTTTCCAAAACTACCTCAACTTTTGGCCTCTTTACGAAAAAATACATTCCCTTTACGAAATTATCCAAAAGTATCTTAAAAATATTCAACAACTATTGACACATACCCAAATGGTATTGTCTAGGTTTTCTGATCATTAAAGAGCATGTGCAGGGCACATGTTTTACTTAAACCCCCAAATAACCCCATTTCTACCCTAAAAAACCCACGATATACTCATCTTTTTCATTTCATACACATCTTTAACTAGCCTAATTAGGTTGTGAAAAATATGAAATGAAAAAGATGGGTATGTCGTGGGTTTTTTAGGGTAGAAATGGGGTTATTTGGGGGTTTAAGTGAAACATGTGCCCTATACAAGCTATTTAATGATCATAAAATTTAGTCAATATCATTTGGGTATGTGTCAATAGTGGTTTTATATTTTTAAGATAGTTTTGAACAATTTCGTAAAGGAAAATTAGTTTTTCGTAAAGAGGCCAAAAGTTAAGGTAGTTTTGGAAAAACATACTTTGACTTTTATTCATTAAATTGAATATCTTTGATACCCGGGCTTTCGATAGGGTTGGAAATATCACTTTTAGGATAGTGATTATAAACCTTCAAGGTTTTACTTTTTTGATTTATTCATCTTTGATTCACCCAAAAGCCTTAAATTTTCAAAATGTTAAGCTTACGTTGAGTGATGATGTTTTTCAAGCTCTTAAAGCCGGTATACACACACACACACACATGGTTGAGTTCCGGTGAAAAGTTTTGATTGTGAGAAGGTGATCGAGAAGAACCTAGATACACCAATAATGGCCTATAAGTACATTGACTAATAACTATAGATCATAAATATTTATTATAAACTATAAATACACTGGATATAGTTACATTGACTTTATATTATAGATATACTATTTGCAAATTTTAAGTAGAGATAAGAGGAAGCAAACTAATCTAATCTCGACCCTTCATTAGTTGATCCAAAGGTCATGTTCTATCCAATGGGTTACATACCATAAGAGAGCTTCATAACTCATAAGCGACATTTGGTATAAATTTAGTAATGGAAATGGAATGAAAACAAATTAGAAAAGGAAAGGGTAATCTTCAGGGATATCATTACATGTTATTGGGTATAATTATGAAAATGGAATGTAAAAAAATTAGGAAGGAGATGATTTTGTTTATATAAAATGGAGAAGGGTAACAATATGGTAGTAATGGTTTCCATTAGAAAATGAAATGTGTTACCAATATCTCATATCAAATAAAACGTAATAAAAATACTTATTTGATTCAATTTCCAACACTTGAAAATAAAAACACCAAACATGCTCTTAAAAGTTAGGGTCCGTTTACTAGAGCAAAAAATATTTTCCCTGAAAACAGTTTTCCTATTTTACATCGTTTACTTTGGGTGAAAAAATAAAATGTAAATCTTTGGGTGAAAACTCATTTTACACCCTATTGGAAACATTTTCCTCCAAATTTGGGAGTAAAACTTATTTTCCATGCAAGTAAACAATGGAAAACTTCTGCGAAAATGAGTTTTCCAACTTAAAATATTTTTCATGGAAAATCATTTTACATTGAAAATGTTTTACACTAAAGTAAACGGATCCTAAAGGAACCCATGAGTATCTCAATGACAAAACTCTCATAAGCATATGTAATACTACATCAAGCAATTGAACCTTCATTAATCCTTCCCAAATAATAAACCTGACACTTTTCAAGATTGACCTAAAGACCAAAAATTGCAGAATATTTATTGAAAGCATTCATGATCAAGGAGACATATATAATTCATATCAGCCCCAACAACAACACATAATCGGATGCATTAGCTTCAACTCTATAATATAAATCTTAACAAACACTAAAACACATTTAAGATAAAAAAAATTGCATACTTTCCATCCATGCAAGATACATCACTAACATCAGTCAAATATTTTTAGCACGTGATAGAGTATATAACATATTCCTGCAGCGCCTCAACTATTAGTTTAAGTTTTTGGTTTAGATGGTCTTTTACCAGTACGTATTGATAGTACACCAAGCTCGAAACCCTACTGTCAAAATAATTATTATTTAAGTTTTATCCATAAGCCATATGCTGGCCTTATCAATAGAAAATAAGTAAAGTTTTTACAAGATAAGAGTAGTAAGATCTAAAGGTGGGCACGGGTCATGTTGGGACGGCCCACGTGCCATGCCACATTGTTTTGTGTCACAGCGTGTCGTGTCTATAATGGGACAAGCTAAATTCGTGTTGTCCTGACCACATTCCAAGTTACAAAATATAAGGCAATGCACAACCCAACTTACGTTTTGTACCGGCCCGACTCGTGTCGTGTCATTGTGCCATGTACAGATTTTTATATATTATGAAATTTTAAGCAAAAAAAGTTTGCCAAATTGCAAGCCGACTTGTCATGCTTGTGCCAAACTTTTATAATATTGTCCATGTGTGGCCCACTGCACACTAATCATGCCATGTCGTATCAGGCCTAAATCCGTTCTGAGTTGGCCCTCGTGCCAGGTCGGCCCATGCTCAACTGTACTAAGACCCAAACTCCCATTGCATGCCTAGGTTAGTTTGAAAGGAGTTACCACTCATTAAGGCCCTCATCTCTCAATGCCATACATCAACCATGTACACTCAAAGAGTCAAAGTGCTACGTATTTCATAATAATGCATAGTATTGCTTACAGAATGGACAAAAAAATATGGACTAGACCTGGCAACAGCTTGCCTTTCAAGGCATATGGTCCGTATAAAAGGATACAAAAGACCTTGATTGTCACAAAAACATAGCAGCTAAGACCTTACATTGAAACTTTAAGACTAGAAAAAGCTCCAAACGAACTCTTAGACTTTTATAGATGAAATACAATTATGCTTGTTTTTCCTTTTTAAACAAACATACAAAAAAATAATAATAATAATAGACTCGGGTTTTCTATATCTAGAAAGGTGGGGTGCAGATTGTATCTTATAATAATAACAATAATAATAATAATAATAATAATAATAACAAATAAATAAATAAAACCCCAAAAAAGACTTACATTGAATTGAGAAAATTAAAATGACACCTAAAATAAGAGAATTTGTAACAAATTAAATTTCCAGCTGCTAATAATGTTTAGATCAGCTAGTTCCAAAATCAACAATACTTGAGCCAAAAATGGTTGGTGGAAGAAAAAAATATGTACCAAACCAAAGAGGTTTAGGTTAAAATCTTGTCTTGGACCAACACATATAGGTAGGTCTTGAATTGAATTGAGATATAATAATCCAACATTCATACAACAACTATGCCTAACCAAAATGTTTCCATCAGTCACCTTACTAGCTCCCACTTCCCATCCACAACATATTAAAACTCCCACCAAAATGCATGCTTAGAAGGAAGATCAAACAATTTTACGCCCAACTTCCTCTCCAACGCCATACCCTATGATAAAATTCTACAATCATGGCGACGATCAATTCGAGGGGGAGATGCAGATAATAAAGAAGATAAGAAAGAATACGTAGTTCGACTTTCTAATATTTTTTATACTAGTTAGCTAGCCCTTATTCGACGATCTGGATTATTCTAAGTTTTTGGATTGAATTAACCTGAATTTTAAAATTCAAATAGGTTGAATTGAACTGAATTGAATTTGCTTGGAATTAAAATATTAAGGCCTTAAACAAATACACAAGCTAAAAGAGATACTTCACCGGTCTCTATATGTTTGTTACTTCTTGTTCCTCTTTAAAATATCTCAAAATGTTTGCTACAATTTCTTTTAAAGTAAATGGTCACAACATATGTTCTCTCTACTTTTTATTCTTACCCCATGTACTATTTGGCTATCTAATAACATAACTTTTAAAAAAATAAAAAAATATCCAAATGTTGCAAAGAAGTGAGTGACATATCAGCCCCCCCCCAACCTGCACTAATGAAATTGTGGGGCACCATGGCTATTGTAAGGATTAGACCTGACAAAGTCAATCCTAAACTCGAAACCCGGTCCGAAATACCCGATCTGAATCCCGATCCGATCCGAACCTCACATGGTCCGAAACTCATCCAAATCCGAACAGGACGGATCCGAATCCCAATCCGATCTAAACCTCATCTGGTCCGAAGCTCATCTAAATTCAAACAGGACCAATCCAAACTCGTGCCAATTTGAATCCAATCTGAACCTCATTTGGTCCAGAACTCATCTGAATCCGAACAAGTCCGATCCGAAAACAACCCAATTAGAACATGTCTGATCCGTAAACAAACCGATCCGAACTCAGCTCGTCCGATCCAAAGAAAATCTTTTTTGTTTACAGAATATTTTATACAAATTAGCTTGTTGGGAATTTTTTCATGTTTGTCATTACACATTGTTGAATTTGAATGCCTTTTTTAGTTAAGCATGCATGAAAATTATACACAATACTACAAAAGTAGTCTTTTTGAAGAATCAAACAAGTACTGCTGAAACGTTCCGATCCAAAATGATTCGACCCGAAATGATCTGATCTGAGAATGATCTGATCTGAAACGTCTTGACCTGAAATGATCCGATCCGAACTAGTCCTTATCCGATTTTGGTCCGAAACCTGATCCGATCCGAACAATACATCGTTCCAAACTTGATCTGAATCCGAAACGGCCCGATCCAATCCAAAAGTGGTCCAAAAGTAAATTGACCCGAAATGGTCTGATCCGAACGGTCCGATTGTCGGGTCTAGTAAGGATTACCCTGAGTTGCAGGTGTTGCAGCGGCTAGGTTCTGCAGGTACCTTTGCTCAGGAAGTTCAGATTATCCAAGCTGCTGCCAAGAGGTCTTTTATTAAGCATAAATTGTTGTTGTTTGCCTTTTCATAAATTATTCATGAGATTTGGAGAGCAAGCAATAGAGTGATTTTTTTTAAAATGTTGTGACCTCAATCTATGTAATCTTTAGAAAACTTGTTTTTAAGATTGCTTGTAGAGGTCCTAATAACTATAGATGTAAGCTGATTGTTACTTAGTGGCCAATTTTTCTGGTTGGTTCTGCTTATTGCTTGTTGGCCAGTTGGCCTGGTGAACCCATCCTAGATGGTGGCACCTTGGAGCTAACTGATGCCTTTGCATCTTCCTTTGGCTGGATTTTTTTAGTGATTGGAGGGCTTGTGGTGTTTTGTTGGGGTTTGCATCTTCTCCTTTTTATGGTAATGAAATTTTAATTTACCAAAAAAAAAAAAAAATATTAACCCGAGTTAAAGTGAGGAGTGCTGACCCAAAACATGGAAGGATCAATAGGAGAAAGACAAACACTTGTTAACCATGAACAAAAAAAGTTTGTGTGAACAAACCATTTTCAATTATTCTTAACCATGAAAAAAAATGGTTTGTGATGAACATTTGTCCAAAAGTTTGGTCTGTCAAACACTAAAAAGAAATGGTTTGTTGCCACATCAGCTAAAGGACATTGCACAAATCTGCCAAAATGGAACCAAAATGCTATGTTTTGTTCTTCCAGCAGTAAAAAATGCCACATTTTGGTCTATTTTACAGCAAAAAAATGAAATTGGTATTTTGCAAATAAAAACGTGGGATAGGGGAAAAAGATGATGAATCTTTTTAAAGTGGTTCATGAATAAGAAGAGAAATTGATAATGATTTGTTTTAGTGTTGTGAATGAAAGAGAAAGTGTGATAGTAACCGATGAACCTTTTATTTATAATCATGGCTAATGGTGCTCTTATTTTTGGATATAGGTCTACCATCATGACAATGAAAAATCACGCTGACCTCCAAACTACTAATGGCATGAATCAAAACAATTATTGATGCGACATGCAATGTATAAAAAGGCGTAAGACACACCAATGCGATTAGATTTTCTGAAACCTTGGATGCGGCTTAGTGTCCCTCATTAAGTGGAAAATTTTGAAAAAAAAAAAAAAAAAAAAAAACAAAAGTGTGTCTCACCTGCACCTAGCACAAACACGTCTTCTTGGTCAAATCAAGCACTTACTCCCTATCTCCTAGCACCTTATCGACTAGGCGCGGCTCGTGTGCACCTTTTGAAACACTAGCGGCATGAAAAGAAAGTTCGTTCCTCTCCGCCCCTCTCCAACTGAACCTAGTATGTAAATAATGTAATTGTGCACCTCATGGTGTTTGGTAATGTGTGCGAGTGTGTGACTTATTAACTGATTTAGTCAATTTGATGGGTTTTTTTCAAAAAAAGGGGAAAAAAGATAGGAAATAAAATTTTAAACCAATGATGGTATGAAATAAATAAAATGACCCATAGAACAGCAAAAAAATCTTATCAATAAAGATTCCTGTAAAGAATGTTGATATGATTACTCATCTCCACTCCTACAAGCAAAAGGATTTGTGTGATAATCATGGCATTCTGATAAAAAGAAGTCTGCCCAAAATTCCTATCAGAATTTTCAATCTAAAGAACACAGAAAAAAGGAGTTAGAGGTCACAAGGAGTGCCAAAAAAAGTTAATGTCCAAAATAAAAGTTGATAAAAAGAGATAAATAGTCCCATAGCATAATCTGTGCTAGTAGTTAACAGGACCCAAATACCAAATAACCAAATGCACAAAGAAAAAGAAAATTACAAGAAAAGTCCCAAAATCATAAAATATAAAATTCCCATCTACAAATTCATGTTTTACATTCCATCCATAAAACTCTAAGGGCCTGTTTATTTCAACCGAATAGTGAATACATGAAAGTTGAACTGCACTAAATACAACTTAATGTAATATTTTATTAAAAAAAAAAAAAAGAGTTGAACTGAACTTAATTGAATTTAAGCTAACGTAAACATACCCTAAATTGATTTGTTAGGAAAAAAAATAAAATCATCATAAAAGCTAGAACAAGGATCCATAATTGTGCATTAGTATTAAATGACACAACATAATGGCATTTTTTGTAATTTTATATGCCAAAATTTATACTCCATTTTCTATAGTAGTCGCAATATAGCTTTTTATCCCATATTTTAAGAAAAGCATGTACTCCCTCCCTAACATATTAATGACAACAATTTGATATTTTTCCTCTCTACTTTATGTCAAATCGTTGCCATTAATATGTTACGGAGAGAGTAAATAAAACACAACGAAGAACAAAACTTGTACATAATGGGTATTAAGATTATTTTTCAAAATTTGATCGTTTACTTTCTCAAATTTCTTCGTATTTCTTCGTTAGAACGCGCTCTCAAACCTAAGTTGTATGGAACCGGAAAAGTATTTGTTTCACAGTTCTAAATTAGGCATTAGTCATTATCGTCAAAACAATTCCACAAATTTTTCTTTCAAAATTGCAGGCTGATCTAAGTTTTGACAAAAAATCCCACCAAAAATCTGCACTAAAACATGTTCATAATCAATCAAATGCCAGAAATAATCTGCACAAATGAACTCCTCACATAAACATTTAAATTAATTACAACAACATAAACAACTCCAGAGAAAAACCATATTATGAACAAACAAATAAGATTATAACAACATACATAAACATAAATCAAATTACATCATCAACAAACATCAGTAAGATAAGTTTTTGATTTTTTTGCCTCAAGATTTTCATTTCTGATAGAAATTTCCTGTTTTTTTTTCCTACAATACAAGTGATAAACAGGGGTTTGGGTAAAAGGGGCAGCAGCACTAGCAATTAGCATTGATCTAAAACACCCCCTCTTCTTCCTCCTCAACATCAACATTATCATAATCATCAGATCTTGTTTTTTTTCTAATAGTAATACACAACTCTAATCTTCAACCCCCCCCCCCCCCCAACAACATTTTTTTACTCATTTCAATTGACTTTTTCTTCATGAAATCCAGATCTCATATAATCTCATTTTTCCCCCTTCAATCAAAGGGAAAAATCATATATATATGAAAAAAAAAGGAAAATTAACAAGACTACAACAAGTTACTCTTCATATGATATAACATAATATCATATCATATCATACCATACCATGATCATATGTATGATTTTCACCTCATCTTCATACCCAGATCCCCTTTTTCTTCTTTTTTTTTTTTGTGTTCTTCCGCATAAAAATTCCAAAGAACATAAAATCAAACTCATATAGTAGAAAAAAAAGAGATAAAAAACAAGGGATAGAAAGAGAATCGCTGATTTTTTTTTTGGTAGTCTGATTTCTTCCCATTTATATATTTTTATCATCGTTATCCAATTATTGAATATTATCTTTTTTTACCGTTAAAGACAAAGAGCAGTAGCCTGCAAATCTTCAAAACCCAGAAAACAACCTTCAGCAGGAGGGAGGTTCAGATCGAACGGCAGAGGTTGCTTCCACCCCACAACCGACGAATCAAATCCAACGGCAGGGGTTGCAGCAGCCGCAGCAGCAGATGATGACGCAATATCATCACCGTCAACGTCATCAATCACCGAAGATGAAGAATCACAATCACTTCTGCAATCATCTTCCATCATCATCGTTGTTGAAGCCCGTGCTCTAGCTTTCGTTTGTTGTTGATGTTGATGATGGGACACGTGGCGCACCCTAATCGCCTGCGACGATTCCACCGTACTGCTCATCCCGCTGGACGCTGGCCGTTGGATCATCTCAACATCGCTACACTCATTCTGATGGTGGTGGTGATGGTGGTGGTGGTGGTGGTGGTAAGGGTCAACCAAAACGGCGTCGTTTCTGTAAAAAGGAGAAGGGAAGTTGGTAATAACGGCGTCGTTTTGAGGGGGGAAGTTGGTTTTAGCTTTGGGACCACGGAGCTGCCGTGCAGCCTTATCATAAGCCCGTGCAGCGTCTTCAGCGGAGTCAAACGTACCTAACCAAACACGGGTTTTCTTCCACGGGTCACGGATCTCTGCTGCGAACCTCCCCCACGGCCGTTTTCTGACTCCTCTGAACTTTATATTCGTATTAACACCTACTCCCGTGCCGTTGATTACCATCGCTGATTGATCCAACGGCCCAGATCCGACGACAGCTGGGGTGGCTGTTTTGGCCGTTGATCTTCCTCTCCTCATGATTGATGGGAGTAGAGAGAGAAAGAGAGAGAGAAAATGAGCGGTTATGGATGATGGGTAGATAGATAGATAGGTAGAAGGATGAGGAAGAGAAAGAGGAGAAAAGCTAAAAGCTTTTGTCAAATAGTTGGGGGGTGATAAGTATTAATATAATAAAAAATTATGAAAAAGGAAAAATTAGAGGAAAAATTGATAAAGAAATAATAATTTTCATTTAAAAATTATGTGAGTGTGTGTTGGGAAATGGAATAATTATGTAAGAAAATGTTGCAGGGAAGGTGGTTGTGTTTGTAACAATGGATGTTTCTCTCTCTAAAAGTGAGAAGAAGATGAATGTGTGGGTGAGAGGATGGATGGCATATTTTCTCTCACCTCCTCTCCTCCTTTTCTGAGGAAGAGGAAGCATTTGAGTTTTTTCTCCTTTATTATTTTGTTTTTTTCTCCTTTTTCAAATTTTTTACGTTTTACTGTGCCTTCCGGTCATTTTGTTGATTTTAATCTTGGATTTTTTCAATATTAAGGCTCCATTTATTTTGGTGGAAAACGGAAAAATGTTTTCCTCCCTCTTCTCATTTTTCTTTGTTTGTTTTGGAAAGAGTGGAAAACAATTTTTCATAAGGGCTCCGTTTAGTAGAGCGTAAAATATTTTTTTTGAAAATAGTTTTTCCATTTTATATCGTTTACTTTGGGTGAAAAAATAAAATGCAAAAATGTAAAATTTAGAGTGAAAACTCATTTTACACCATAGTGAAAACATTTTCCTCCAAATTTTGGAACAAAACGTATTTTCCATGCAAGTAAACATTAGAAATTTTTTTATGAAAATGAGTTTTCCAACGAAAAATATTTTCATGGAAATCATTTTACAACGAAAACGTTTTACACCTAAGTAAACGGACCCAAGATGGAAAATGTCACTTTGGAAAAGAAAACCATTTTCCTTTTGTGGAAAAGGAATGTCACATTTTCCTTTTTCCTCCTTACTTCTCCTTTATTCACTCCTCATATCATTTCTTCATTTTTATTTCATTTTTTCTTTCCTTCATTAGTTTTCTTCTAATCAAACAAACAAAAAAAAACTTTTTACATCAGGGCTAATCGGATACCCCTTAATGAATTTGTGATTCTAACTTGTTCTCCCTCCGTAACATAATACTAGCAACAATTGGTTTTGCACGCATTTTGAGGAAGTTGCTAATATTAAAATTATTTTAATACAAACAAGAATGTGATTACAAGTTGCTAATATTAAAATTATTTTGACTAATTCCTTCGTTTAGACCCTTAAATCGATTCCTCAAAATGCGTGCAAAACCAATTGTTGCTAGTAATATGTTACGGATGTAGTATGTTTTAGGAGATACAACTTTAAAAAAAAAAAACCCAATAAAAATAATATAATTGCCAATAAATTACAAATTCTAAACATATAACACTTAAAAGATTATAAAGCCCAAACCAAATTACTTGCTACCCCCTCAATCTCACCCAAAAAAATAATAATTATTATTATTATGTAAATATAATCATGTATTACCTTTCTCATAAAAAAATAATAATTATCATTATAATAATAAAATTAATAGTTATTATATTAATATTATCATTATTTTAAATAATTCAAATCAAATCAGATCAGACGAATTCAAATCAGATCAGATCAGACGAACTCAAATCAAATCAGATCAGTCTTAAAAACAGGGCCTAAACTTGACTTGATTTATGTGAAATAACATTGAGTATGCTTATATAACAATGTTGATGGAACATATATATGTTGCTTGAACTTATTGAACAAATTTACGTTTGAACAAAGTTGAGTATATGATGGAGCAGTTGAGTAGAGGTAGGTAAATTCGGATATCCGGATTTACGGATACACGACTTTTCGGATTGTAATTATTTGACCTGGATCCGATCCGAATAATTCGGGTATCTGGAAATCCGAATATCCATAAATTCGGTTCTAGAAACCGAATATTCGGATCCGTTTTTTTTGTTTTATTTGTTATACAACATTTTTTTTTTTTAAAAAAAAAGTGATATTTTAATTTTTTAAAAAAACTGTTTTTTTAATTTAAAACTGTTTTTTAATAAATAAAAAAGGGTTTTTCTCACTAGTACCTATATGTTTTTGCATTTTCTCAAGTGTACCCATTTTTATCCAACTTTCTCAGGGGTACCCATCAATTTATGATCGTTGATTATACATAACCAATTTAATGATGAGACGTTAACTAAGTTAACGACGTTAACTTAAGATGGTAATAATAATATTAATATTAATATTATTATTAATTTTTCATCATCGTTTTTCTCTCCGACTTTTCCGACAACATTTTTCCGGCCGACGTTTTCGGTGAAGGTTTCCGAACGACTTTTCCGACAACGATTTTCCGGCCAATTTTTTCGAGACGGTTTTCCGGTGACTTTTCTGGTGACTTTTTCCGACCGATTTTCCGGTGATAATTTTCCATCCAACTTTTCGGCAACGATTTTCGACTGACATTTCCGGCCAGAATGTCATTGCTGCCAACTCAATACTAACGCCGTTAGTTATTATTTTCAAATCAGGGCTAATCGGATCTTTTTTGCAAATTCCGAACTCAAATATGACCCATAAGGGTTAAAAAGACCCGTAAAACCTTGAGAGAGAATTTTTTTACACATAATTAATGCGCGCAAATCGAAGCAAATTAGGAACGCAAATTGGGGATAAGCATGTTATTTTTTTTGCAAATTTCGATATAAAATCTAGCCCTTAAAGGTTAAAATTGCCCGCATAAGATCTTGAGAGAGCAATTTTTTACAAATAGATTAATACGCGCAGATCTAGGCGAATCAGGAACGAAAATCAGGTCTAATCGAATCGTTTTTTGCAAATTTAGATGTCAAATATGACCTTTAAGAGTTTAAATGACCCGTAAAACCTTGAGAAAATAATTTTTTGACACATATATAAATAAGGGCAAATTGATGCGAATCGGGAACGTAAATCGAGGCTAATCGGATTTTTTTTTTTTAAATTATAAAGAATCTTCAACTTAAAAAAAATAAGAAAAAAATGGAAATATAAAAAAAAAAAAAAATCAATTCAACAAAATTCAGTAGAAACAGTGCCTAATTCCCTCTTATTTTTATTTTTCCTTTTTTTTTTTAATTATGCACTTGAACTTAACTAACTTAAGTAATTACTCTCATCCAACACCATCACTGAGAATGCAAATCAGGTTATGGTTGACTAATGGTGGATGAGCTGATGGGTACCTTTGAGAAAGTTGGGTAAAAGTGGGTACCTAAGAAAATGCAAAAACATAAGGGTACTAGTGAGAAAAACCCATAAAAAAATATTTTTTATTTTAATTAACTGTTTTTTTTAATTGAAATGTATTTTTTAAAATTTTTAATAAAGGACAAATTTTTTATTAAAAAAAATTTAATCAAAAAACCGTTTTTAATAAATAAATAAAACTATTTTTTATTTTAATTAACTATTTTTTTTAATTAAATTTTATTTTTTAAATTTTTTTAATAATTTTGGTTTTTTTAATAGTAAAAACTATTTTTTAAAAAGTAAAATCGGATATCGGTTACCTGGTTTTTAAAAATCTCGACCTGGATCTAACCCGGTATTCGGTTTTACAAAACGGGTACCCGCTCCGATTTTAAATACCGGAGCGGGTACCCGCTTTTTGGGTTAAAAAACCCGATACCGGATACGCTCTTTTTTGCACACCTCTACTGTTGGGTGTGGGTGGTAGCAAGGGTTTGCCACACGGCCCACACTAGTAGTGGATATCATATTATTTAGTAGCCCGTATGAGTCTTTGGATGGCAGTGTCTATTCACGAGTCTAATGAAACCAATACTTTTATGAAACACAATGTTGCTTGTGTAGTTGACTGCTATGGTTCTTATTGTCGCTAGCGTCCAGCATCTTTGATTAGCTGGTAAGAAAGCAGCGCGGTAAAACAAAGATTGCAGACAAACAAGTATAACTACAGTAAACATAACGGAAAAAAAATTGGACACCATCTTGGCGCAGGCAAAACGCATGCTAGTACTGTAGCCCTACCAAAAGGCAGAATCTACAGTACTTGATGGGACATAAAGCCAAGCGACGTCTCATGACGTCACCAGCGACGATTCGAATTCGTTCGAACGCAATATGCAGGATTTCTGGGCATAAATTCATCAAAAACACAACGAAAGAGCTACGAAAGGAAAATTTGCAATGCATAATGGCAATTTTCGAGTAATTACAGGGAGAAAAACACCAAAGGAAGCGATTGACACAAAAATGAGCAAAAAGACATGCAAAAACCAACGAAAATAAGTTCAAATGAACTGGAACAAGAAATCAAAGAAGCGAAATTACCTTTAAATATGGTAAGAATCGTTGGAATGCAGCAGTTTCGATGCTTAAATTGCTGTTTTTACTTCAATCTAAGAAAAAAATGCCCAGTGAATCTTATAGTGCAAGACAAAGTTTTGGGAGAAAATGAAGAGAGAGAAAGTAAGAACTTGAAATTTCAAAATAGAAGTGTAACTTCTAACAGTACAAAACCTTTCGTATCCGCATGACACTTGTCAAAATCGGCGTTAATGCACAATAACACTCCGACGTCTTATGGCGCTTCAGCTTCTTATTAAGCACCGCCAACTCAAGACTTCCTGGTACTTTTGGGGGGGCAGTTGTATGGGGGCATACCGACATGACCAAACCCATTTCAAGCACCTCTAAGATGACGGAGTAATGAAATGCCACCATCTAAGAGATGGCAGCCTAGGGCCAAAAGGACCTCAGGCTCTGCCAACTCGTGGAAAGTATAAACTTACCCAAAGATGGTAGAAGTTTGGTCCCAGCCCTACACGTGGCACCCTCTAAGGCACCACTTGAGTACCTGGGCCCACATCCTAACAAACTAACTAACTAGTTCTAGTAAAAGCGTACAAGTGGCAGCCATCTAGGACCCCACTCGAATCCATAACAAACTAGATGTTGGAGCTGGCATCAGCCAACCCAAGCATGACACGTGTAACAACCCGACTCGCTTAAACCGATGCGGAAGAAACCGACGAGTCGAATTGTCGATCTAACAAACAAACTTGCTTAAAAATCCAAACAAAACCACAAAATTATTATTGCTACAACCCAAAAGTACAACACCCACAAGTTTGTACAACACTAAACCCAAAATAGCAATACTAAAGGATAAACTCCAACACCATATCAGAGTTAGATTACACTAACTACACTACCAAAGTCCAAATCTAAAACAGAGTACAGACTACAAAACGAAAAGAACATCGGCACTCGCCCAACCCAACGCTAAGCAAGACCGTCATCACCAGAGTAACCTGAAAATAAACAAAAATCCACCGTCAGTGGCGAGTAACATAACTGTCCCACCCTAACGTGGATACAGATGATCATAGAATACATCAAGCCACCAAATCAGGCACCCAACATACGATCATGCAAAACAACATATCATACCAACAATAATCATAATAATAACGATAATAATAACAACAACCAACAATAATATCCAAAACTCGACTAACTCCAAATACTCAACTTTAGACTTATCTTTACTTAATCTTTGGCGCTATCATTTACATATTAGACCGGACTATGCTCGTACGAACGCCTCTTACGCGAACGAACTTTCCTACTATGCCAGGATTGAGAATCTTACTCCCAACCCCATGAAACCCATCTTTCGGGAAATTCATATCAGGAGGATGACATAGTGGTAATCACTATCCCAATACCGCAGTTAGGGTAGGGGCAACATCTTAACCAAAGCCTTAGAATCTTACTCTAAGGTTAGGCGTCTAATAGCAAAATCAAGCTAATCTTACGTTATTTACATTCTTAGTTAATCTTAAGTTGCATCTTACGCCTTTACTTAAGACTAACATGTAAACCATCAACCTTTACACTGTTATTCTCAAGATCGCTTCTTTCGCCTTTTCTTGAGTCTAACCATAAACAATTACTACTTCTTTAATCAAACTTTATCAAATCTTTAACTTTCTTTAAATCTTTCTTTATATTAGAGAACTTTACCAAACTTTACTTATCTTTAAATAAAACTTCAATAAACTCTAATAAACTTGCACTTCAAAGACTATATGACTCACTTCAAGATTTCAAGATTCAACTAAGAACTCATAAAGAACTCAAAGAACTCATCAAGAATCATAAAGAACTCATCAAGAATCATAACTCATTAAGAATCATAAGGAACTCATCATCAACATCACCACCAAAAATTACGCAAGTCATCAACAAAGTTCAACATCAACTCATCAACTTATATGCATCAAAACTACATGGAAGTTGAAAATGAACTTAAACAAATATAAAATTATCATAATCAATCATAATATACATAGTACCAAGGCAAGAATATCATAAACAACCACCCAAATTCAACCTATACTCCACGCATAAACAAGGGTCATATTCATCAACTTTTGGTCTAATCTAGTCATCTAATCTACCGTATGATTCAAGGTATACAAACTAGGATAAGATAGTATGTTACCTTAAGAAGTACAAACACGAAAATACCCAAAAACTTGCTGCTCGGAATGACTTCACACGGCCCAGAAAACACGCAACAATACACGGCTCCACACGAACACACACACGGCTGCCACCCTCAAACACGGCCCTTGCTGCACGGCTGCCCCACTATCACGACCACAATTGCACGACCATACTCGAACCACCACACAGCCACCTACGTGAACCACACGATCCGAACACCCAAACCCAAAACCGAAACCCAACTAGATCAAGGCAATGAAGGCTAATGCGTTTTTAGTCACTTAAAGATCAATGGTTGTTGAATCCTTAAGTTTGGGTTTGAAATGAAGATGAACAAGTGATGGGTGTTTTGGAAGCCAAAATGGCGTGTGGGATGGAGAGCAAATGGAGGGAGAGTGCTTTGGTTTTGATTGTGGCAAATGATTATTAAATGGGCAAATGGTGTTTAAGCCTTGCTAACAACCTCTATTTATAGAAGTTAGTTAGGTGTGAAAACAATGCAAGTGGCAAACCAAGCCTGACAAAAGAGAGAGGGCTGGTTATGGGCTAAGGAGTTCGGCCAAATTGAACACTTGGGCCATTTGCACTAATTCATGACTAATCATGACTAAATTCGCACTTGGTCCAAAACTAAATTAATTAATCAGAAAATTAAAATAAAATTCTAATTAATTAAAATAAAATAAAATAAAATAAAATAATAAAACAATAAATCATAAAATAAAACATTCACAATCAATCCAACAACAACAAATAGTCCAAATAAATTTAGACCATGCACAAAATCAAAATAATTACAAACAAAATAATCAAGAAAATAGCCCAAAATCTGGGACGTTACAATCTCCCCTTCTTAAAGAAATTTCGTCCCGAAATTTAAAGCAAAGGAGACTACTCACCATCGGAAATTCCGGGCTCGGTACTCATAGAAGTCAGATGAACTCTAACGGAATTACGACTTCTACTGAAGCTCAATCGATGCTTGCGACTTAGTACGTTAGCGACTAAGTTCGGCCTTGCCTTCACAATAGTTAAGCGTCAGGTCGTAGTCCTTAAAAAGCTCAAGCCATTGTCGCTGCCTCATATTGAGGTCCTTCTGAGTGAAGATGTACTTGAGACTCTTATGATCCGTGAATACCTTATACGAACCACCATAGAGATAGTGCCTTCAGGCCTTATACGCGAAAACCACAGCTGCTAGCTCCAAGTCATGCGTGGGGTAGGTACACTCGTGCACCTTCAGCTGCCTTGATGCATAAGCGATGACCTTCTCACCTTGCATTAGCACACATCCTAGGCCACTCTTAGATGCATCATTATAGACCTCGAAGTCCTCCTCATTGTTCGGAAGGGTAAGAATAGGAGCAGAAACTAATCTCTATTTCAGCTGCTGAAATGCTTGCTCGCAAGCCTCCATCCAAACAAATTGGATATCCTTCTGTAGGAGACTAGTCATCGGCCTAGCAATCTTGGAGAAGTCCTGGACGAATCGTCGATAGTATCCGGCCAATCCCAGAAAACTACGAACCTCCGCCACAATTTTCGGGCTACTCCATTCAACTACAACCTTAACCTTTGCCGGGTCTACCTTAATGCCTTCCTTGCTAATAACGTGACCCAGAAATGCTATTTCGTGAGGCCAAAACTCACACTTAGAGAGTTTTGCGAACAACTTATTCTTTCGTAATATCTCTAGCACTATCCAAAGATGCTCTGCATGCTCAGACTCGTCTCTCGAATAGACCAGGATATCATCTATGATGACTATGTCACACTTATCGAGTAAGTGATGAAAAGTCCGGTTCATCTGATCCATGAACACGGCTGGTGCGTTAGTGAGGCCAAAGGGCATCACCTTAAACTCATAGTGGTTGTATCTCGTACGAAAAGCGGTCTTCGGGATGTCACTGACTGATCTCGGCAACGAATGATCGCTCGATACCTCGACAACCAGTCCATGCCAAGAATGAAATCGAACTCCATCAGCGGGAACTCCCTCAGATCAGCCGTCGCTTGCTCCCCAGCTATAACGATAGGTACTCCTCGGAACTCGCGCTGACAAACACATTCCTCTCCAGAAGGGAGAGTTATAATCGAACTAATAGGGGAACTGAAACTACATCTGGATGGACCTCTGCCTCTGCCTCAGTCATACAGTAGACTCGATTCTTCACTGGAGTCTTAGTCGGTGTCGGAAGGTGCTTGAACTCGGTGCCTGGCTTCTTCTCGGGGCAAACTGACGCCTTATGGCCTTCCTTCCTGCAGATGAAACATGCTATGGGCATGCCGTCACATCGCTTCCCTAGATGGAAGTCCTTGCCACAGCCTCTATACTTCGAACCGTCGAAACCCTTATGCGAACTAGCGGTCGGAGGGGTACTGCTCGGAGTACTGAACCGGAGCTTCTTAAATGATGGCGACGTCACCGGGGTCGGGGTCCTCTTGTAACGATCCGTATTTTAGCAGCGTTGTTTTCGGTGAAAACAACAATACAGATCATTATCATCTAAAACCTTTTAATATCAGATTCATTATTTACAACGGAAGCTCTAAACTTAGTCCATATTATTCATTAAAACCATTAAATAATCCAAAATAAATAAGATTCTAAAGTCCAACAATGCTACAAAATATGGAAAAGTCCACTAAAAATAATAAAGGCTAGGGGTCAACATTAGAATAAAAATAAACTGTTAAACTAGCTCGCACACAATCCCAGCCCTTGCGTAACTCAATCAATCATCACCTGTACCTGAAAAGGGTTTTGGGGTCCACAGTCAGTGGTGAGTAATTAGATTGTTCTACTTAATCAGTTGAACACAATTAGGAACATAATAATCAGAACAGGTCAACCAAACAGTTAAACAAATCATCAGGAAATCATTCATAGACATCATCGTTCAAGTACGCAGCGGAAACAAACATAATATCACAATAAACCAAGACATTCTATACTAACTTATTCGGTTCTAGACCTCTAGACTCCACGAGTGACCTTTCAGTTCTTTTCAGTTCAGGTGCTAATCCGTGACCAGTCATATGCTCGTAAGGGGTCAACCACGAAGATCTACTCCCCCCAACTTTCCTTACTCATGCCGGGTCAACTATGAAGATCTACTCCCCAAGCACTGGGATCCAGAACTGTCCCGAATCCGAAGATAGGACAGTGGCTTCAACTATACCTATGTTCATGGCACCTGTGCCACTAGATAGGCGGTCACTTCATAGTTAATCATCTTTTACATTTCAATTTTGTTCTGTTCTCATTTCCAGTTCACAATTCAATTCCTTATTGACACAACTTATCCTCGATTCAATTCTAGTTCATCTTAACTTGACCCAAAACTCTAACTTAATACTTGACCACACGACAATCTCCCTTAGTAAACAATAATCAAATCAATTCCTCAAATAGACTTATAAACAATTTAATGAATCAACTAAATAAACCAATAATCATTTAAACCGACAATCATTAACTAATATTGCTTAAAACATGAGAAAAATCCTATTTTTAATACATAGCACCATTCGACATATTCAAAGAAACGAGACAAAAATCATTCTTTAAATTAATTAAAAATAATCATCATAAATCAATCATATAAACTTAATAATAAATCATAAATTATACTTTAAACTTTAAATCATCAAATTGGAACCAAAGCAAGAACAAAATCAAACCTTTCTTGAACATAAATCACACGATTTTCTTGAGTACAAAACAAAATCAAGATTAAATTCAAGAAGCTATCTTATCATGATTAAATTCAAGATTCTATTCAAGATTATCATCAAAGATTGTTCATAGATCAAGGTTACTACATAAAAATCATATTTTTCATCAAAGAAATATTCATTCATTATGGCAAGGTACATGACACACCAACATAAACATTCAATAATTATTTTAACAACTTTAAATTAACAAGATTCATAAAACAAGCATGGATTAATAATAAAACATGTAAATAATTAAGTAAAACATCATGGAACATATATATATCACACGACATATCATAATACTTTAACAATAATCAATTCAACATATTATTTACACAATTCTATACCTCTTCTCAGCATGATTAATCCTATTCTAACAATTATATTGCTAATTTATCCTATTGATTAAGTAAAGCAAATCTAATTACCTAATAATCTAATATTGATGGTGAATGGTTCGATCTTGAAAGGCTAAAGGTTGAACTTTCTTTGATGAAGGTGTTTGAATTGATGAAGTGAAGGAAGTATTTGTGTGGGGAAAAGGAGGAGTTTTTATTTGTAGTTTAGTTTTTATTTGTAGTTTAGGTTTTTTGAGATTAAGAATTATAAAAGTGGTTCCCCTTTTTGTGGTGTGTTGGCCGTGTAGAAATACTAGGCAAGGAAGTAAAACAAACTCCTAAAATCTAGTAGAGAAAGTAGGAGGATAAAAATTAGATTTTTGGTTGGGGTCAAAATAGATGTGGTTTAGTAATTAAAGTAAGAAAAGAAAATATAACAATTAAAGGAAAATGAATAGGGGGCCGTGAGGTGGGGTGATGAGGGAAACATTGGGCTTGGCTTGGACAAATTTAAATAAAGATCTGGGCCATGGTTAATAGCTAGGCTCTCTAAAGTGCTAGATTAATAATTAATAAAATAGCAATTAATTAAATAGTTAATTAATTAATTATTCAATCAATTAAATAAAAATTTAAAATAGCCCCAAAAATACAGGGTGTTACACCTCTTCTTGCTCGCATCCTCCTCGATGACAGACGTCTGGATCTCAAGAGCTACCTCGTAAGCTCGCTGTAATGTCTTCGCTCCACTACTGCTCATATGGCCGCGAATCCTCGGATCTAGCTTTTTGATGTAGCGCTTGACCCGCTCCTCCTCAGATGGTACTACCGATGTAGCGAACCTCGATAACTCAGCGAACTTATCGGTGTAGGCCTGAACCGTCATCTTAACCTGAGCGGGAGTAAGAAACTCCTCCTGTTTCTGCCATTGTAACTCGCTAGGGTAGAACCTCTCCTGGACCTTAGCTACGAACTCGGCCCAAGACATCGAATGCAGGGGCATATACGCGTTCCTTGCTACGCTCCACCAGTTATCGGCCTCTCCTCGCAAGTAGTAGGCGGCGATCTGGACCTTCTCGTGCTCGGGGCAAAACGTAGCGTCGAAGAGCTTCCCCCATCTCGCGGATCCAACTCTCCAATGTCGTAGGGTCGGCAACCCCATCGTAAGTCGGTGGTCGATGACGAGCGATGCGATCGAACGTCGACTGCGATCCCGATGGCTAACGACTATGGTGCGCGAGCGTAAAAATCGCTTCCTCGAGAGCTCGTAACCTTTATCGTCCCAAACTTGACCGGCGAGGTGTGGACACGTTGAAACGTAATACGACAAGGACAAAAAGAAAAAGTGTTAGTCAACAATCCACACTATAATCAAGTACACAAATAAAAGGAGAATAGAAAAAAGAGTCTTATCCCGGATTCGTCTACCCGACGCTCTTCTCCCTTAAACTTATTCTAAATTGGGTTTATCACTCAGGAATGGTAAAGCTCTCAACTCCCGGGTTTTACTCAAGTCCTAAAACTTCACTTAAAGTCTTATCCTATTCGGCTCTAATACAAACTGTAACGACCCGACTCGCTTAAAACGGCGCGGAAGAAACCGACGAGTCGAATTGTCGATCTAACAAACAAACTTACTTAAAAATCCAAACAAAACCTCAAAATTATTATTTCTACAACCCAAAAGTACAACACCCACAAGTTTGTACAACACTAAACACAAAATAGCAATACTAAAGGATAAACTCCAACACCATATCAGAGTTAGATTACACTAACTACGCTACCAAAGTCCAAATCTAAAACAGAGATACAGACTACAAAACGAAAAGAACATCGGCACTCGCCCAACCCAACGCTAAGCAAGACCGTCATCACCAGAGTAACCTGAAAATAAACAACAATCCACCGTCAGTGGCGAGTAACATAACTGTCCCACCTTAACGTGGATACACATGATCATAGAATACATCAAACCACCAAATCAAGCACCCAACATACGATCATGCAAAATAACATATCATACCAACAATAATCATAATAATAACGATAATAATAACAACAACCAACAATAATATCCAAAACTCGAATAACTCCAAATACTCAAATTTAGACTTATCTTTACTTAATCTTTGGCGCTATCATTTACATATTAGACCAGACTATGCTCGTACGGACGCCTCTTACGCGAACGAACTTTCCTACTATGCCAGGATTGAGAATCTTACTCCCAACCCCATGAAACTCATCTTTCGGGAAATTCATATCAGAAGGACGACATAGTGGTAATCACTATCCCAATACCGCGGTTAGGATAGGGGCAACGTCTTAACCCAAGCCTTAGAATCTTACTCTAAGGTTAGGCATCTAATAGCAAAA
Source organism: Salicornia ramosissima (assembly GCA_951394345.1). Lineage (NCBI taxonomy): Eukaryota > Viridiplantae > Streptophyta > Magnoliopsida > Caryophyllales > Amaranthaceae > Salicornia > Salicornia ramosissima. Next base: position 47,213,211 of record OX596235.1, on the reverse strand, counting down.
TCAAGCTAATCTTATGTTATTTACATTCTTAGTTAATATTAAGTTGCATCTTACGCCTTTACTTAAGACTAACATGTAAACCATCAACCTTTACACTTTGTTATTCTCAAGATCGCTTCTTTCGCCTTTTCTTGAGTCTAACCATAAACAATTACTACTTATTTAATCAAACTTTATCAAATCTTTAACTTTCTTTAAATCTTTCTTTAGAGAACTTTACCAAACTTTACTTATCTTTAAATAAAACTTCAATAAACTCTAATAAACTTGCACTTCAAAGACTATATGACTCACTTCAAGATTTCAAGATTCAACCAATAACTCATAAAGAACTCAAAGAACTCATCAAGAACTCATCAAGAATCATAAAGAACTCATCAAGAATCATAAAGAACTCATCAAGAATCATAAAGAACTCATCAAGAATTATAAAGAACTCATCATCAACATCACCACCAAAAATTACGCAAGTCATCAACAAAGTTCAACATCAACTCATCAACTTATATGCATCAAAACTACATGGAACTTGAACATGAACTTAAACAAACATAAAATTATCATAATCAATCATAATATACATAGTACCAAGGCAAGAATATTATAAACAACCACCCAAATTCAGCCTATACTCCACGCATAAACAAGGGTCATATTCATCAACTTTTGGTCTAATCTAGTCATCTAATCTACCCTATGATTCAAGGTATACAAACTAGGATAAGATAGTATGTTACCTTAAGAAATACAAACACGAAAATACACAAAAATTTTCTGCCCGGAACAACTTCACACGGCCCAGAAAACACGCAACAATACACGGCTCCACACGAACACACATATGGCTGCCACCCTCAAACACGGCCCTTGCTGCATGGCTGCCCCACAATCATGACCACAATTGCACGGCCATACTCGAACCACCACACGGCCACCTATGTGAACCACACGAACACCCAAACCCAAAACCGAAACCCAACTAGATCAAGGCAATGAAGGCTAATGCGTTTTTAGTCACTTAAAGATCAATGGTTGTTGAATCTTTAAGTTTGGGTTTGAAATGAAGATGAACAAGTGATGGGTGTTTTGGAAGCAAAAATGGCGTGTGGAATGGAGAGCAAATGGAGGGAGAGTGCTTTGGTTTTGATTGTGGCAAATGATTATTAAATGGGCAAATGGTGTTTAAGCCTTACTAACAACCTCTATTTATAGAAGTTAGTTAGGTGTAAAAACAAGGCAAGTGGCAAACCAAGCCTCACAAAAGAGAGAGGGCCGGTTATGGGCTAAGGAGTTGGGCCAAATTGAACACTTGGGCCATTTGCACTAATTCATGACTAAATTCGCACTTGGCCCAAAACGAAATTAATTAATCAGAAAATTAAAATAAAATTCTAATTAATTAAAATAAAATAAAATAAAATAAAATAAAATAATAAAACAATAAATCATAAAATAAAACATTCACAATCAATCCAACAACAACAAATAGTCCAAATAAATTTAGACCATGCACAAAATTAAAATAATTACAAACAAAATAATCAAGAAAATAGCCCAAAATCTGGGGCGTTACAACACGTGTACCCCAGGGTACCGCTATCTACCAGCATCCATCCCTATAAATAGAGGATGGATGCACCTCACTAAGGTACATTCTAATTCACTTACATACTCTCTACTCCTTCCTACTCTCTCTCTCTTGGATTGAATCCCCTTGCTAACTTAAGCATCGGAGGGTCTTTCCCCGGAAACAACCCTGGGGTTAGCTCACCGTGTCTCTTGTGTGCAGGCACCACCGTAAGGACCATCGTGAGTGAGTTGCTCCATTGATCAAGTTGGGCGTGGACGGAACAATTTGTATGAACATATCGAGCATGAGTTAGTTAAATAGATTCATGATCACCTTAATCTTCATACTCATAATAACATTCATATGCCATGTTATTCATATTCATATTCAAAATACTCATTCTTTATTACCCTGCTAAGACTCATTTAGAATTCGTCCTTAAGATGATAGATGAGGAGCAGGGATAAAGAAAGGTCTTTGGATTATCTATCATATACTAAAATTATCATTACTTTTACTTGTATTTGTATTTGGATTAGGGCCTTCAAGAGAGGTTTTCACGTTACTTTATTTCTACAGCAATACTCTGGATTTCCTTAATCAAATCCTATATGCTATCACGTTCTTGTAGTGTCCTCATATAACTCCGATTATTATATTTTAATAGTGTTTATGATTTGGAGAAAAATGGGGGTGTTAGAGCTGGACGTGAAAAAAAAAAGAATTTAGTTTTTTCAGTTTTAGTTTATGACACCAGTTGGCCTGAAGAAAACTGTAAGCATGGTTGTTAAATATATATTTTAGCTATTATCTGCTCCACTACAGCCCCACAACAGCATTGGACGGAGCAGATAGTAAATTATTATCTACTCCGCTACGTAGCGGAGCAGATAATTATTATCTACTCCTCTATTTGTTAAATCGCGGAGCTGATAATCATTATCTGCTCCTCTATTTGTGTAATCGCGGAGCAGATAATATGTATTTTTTTTTGGAATATTTGATTTTAATAATCCAACCTTTTAGCCATTCGCAAATAATAAACCAACCTTTTGATTATTCTTGAATAATCCAACCTTTGTACTAAACTTCATAGAGTGAACCAAAACCAAATTTTAGGTGTGATATTGGGGCTAATTTAAGTGTTGTTTATGTCTTTAGGTAAGTGGTCAACAACGTTAGTGCTAAACTACCCAAACTCTACTTAAACCAACCCCAAAATGACACCTAAAATTTGGTTTTGGTTCACTCTATGAAATTTGGTACAAATGTTGGATTATTTAAGAATAATCAAAAGGTTGGTTTATTATTTGCGAATGGCTAAAAGGTTGGATTATTAAAATTAAAAATATTCCTTTTTTTTATTTGCAATTTCTAATCAAATCCTAAAATATAAATTTAAAAGAATCCTCATACATTCAATCCATATTAATATATTTTATATCAAATCAAAACATTGCATCAAATTAAAATTATACTTCGTATTAAAACCAAAAGAAATTATATTTACAACGTACAAAATGCCAAAAACAAGTGGATTACATAATGAACAAGTAGAAGACCTCTAGTTATAATCAATTTGTAAAGCTTTGGGAAGATAGCTAAGACAAGAAAAAAATTAACAAAGAAATACTAGGCATTGAAAGCAAGCTAGGGCAAATATTAAACCATGCCATGCACGAGCTGAGGATCAACCGATCAAGACAACAACTAAGAAGCAAACAGAAATTGCACCTGCAACAAAGCCCAAAGTACGTAGCAAAATAATAAGTTCGTGCTGGTTAGAGAATTGTCGATTACATAACGAACAAAAGTAAATGTGTAATAGAAGAACCTGAAACAGTTATCGACGCTCAAGTATAATTATTGGTGAAGAAGCAAGCAAATTTGTCTCGAACTGCGTTGATTTCGGTAGTGGTAAAAGCCTCCTAAACCCAAAACAAAATAAATATCACAAATAATAAGATTATCTTGTATTTATGTCCTAAAATATTCATGCAAGCAATTTATGACTGATTTGCATCACTTTTGGCAACAATAGAGCATTTTGGAATCAAAACTAGCTAAATAGGTCATTTCTGGCTTGTCTTGAGTGTTTTTGTTCACATATTCACAAAAATCAACCTAATTCTTGCCTCATAGGTTATTTATGACTTATTTGCATCATTTTTGGATAAAATAAAGCATTTTAGAATCAAAACTAGCCAAATAGGTCATTTTTGCCTTGTTTTGGGTGTTTTTATTCCCATATTCGCATCAATGAACCTAATTCTTGTTTCTAAAGTCTATTTATGTCCTAAAACAGTAATATAACCATTTTATCACTTATTTGCATCATTTTGGGAAGAAATAGGGCATTTCGGAACAAATACAGCCTAATAGGTCATTTTTGCCTTGTTTTGGGTGTTTTTGTTCCCATATTCGCACTAATCAACCTAATTCTTGTTTTTAAGGTCTATTCATGTCCTAAAACAATAATAATATCATTTTATTACTTATTTGCATAATTTTAGTCAGAAATAGGGCATTTTGGAACAAAAACTAGCCTAATAGGTCATTTTTGGCTTGTTTTAACTAGTTTTGGTCCCATATTCGCACCAATACCCCTAATTCTTATTTTAAAGGTATATTCATGTCCTAAAACATTAATATAACCATTTTATTACTTATTTTCATCATTTTGGGTAGAAACAGGGCATTTCGGAACAAAAACTAGCCTAATAGGTCATTTTTGCCTTGTTTTGGGTGTTTTTGTTCCCATATTCGGACCAATCAACCTAATTCTTGTTTTTAAGGTCTATTCATGTCCTAAAACAATAATATAATCATTTTATTACTTATTTGCATAATTTTAGTTAGAAATAGGGCATTTTGGAACAAAAACTAGCTAAATAGGTCATTTTTGGCTTGTTTTAAATGGTTTTGGTCCCATATTCGCACCAATCAACCTAATTCTTATTGTTAAGGCATATTCATGTCCTGAAACATTAATATAACCATTTTATTACTTATTTGCATCATTTTGGGCAGAAATAGGGCATTTCGGAACAAAAACTAGCCTAATAGGTCATTTTTGGCTTGTTTTGGGTGTTTTTGTTACCATATTCTCACCAATAAATCTAATTCTTGTTTTTAAGGTTTATTCATGTCATAAAACATTAATATAACCATTTTATTACTTATTTGCATCATTTTGGGTAGAAATAAGGCATTTCGGAACAAAAACTAGCTTAATAGGTCATTTTTGGCTTATTTTGAGTGTTTTTGTTCACATATTCGCAACAATCAACCTAATTATTGTTTTTAAGGTCTATTGATGTCCTAAAACACTCATGTAAGCAATTTATGACTTATTTGCATCATTTTTGGATAAAATAAAGCATTTTGGAATCAAAACTAGCCAAATAGGTCATTTTTGCGTTTTTTTGGGTGTTTTTGTTCCCATATTCGCAATAATGAACCTAATTCTTGTTTCTAAAGTCTATTTATGTCCTAAAAAATTAATATAACCATTTTATCACTTATTTGCATCATTTTGGGAAGAAATAAGGCATTTCGGAACAAATACAGCCTAATAGGTCATTTTTGCCTTGTTTTGGGTGTTTTTGTTCCCATATTCACACCAATCAACCTAATTCTTGTTTTTAAGGTATATTCATGCCCTAAAACAATAATATAATCATTTTATTACTTATTTGCATAATTGTAGTCAGAAATAGGGCATTTCGGAACAAAAAAAAGCCTAATAGGTCATTTTTGGCTTGTTTTGAGTGGTTTTGGTCCCATATTCGCACCAATCAACCTAATTCTTGTTTTTTAAGGTCGATTCATGTCCTAAAACATTAATATAACCATTTTATTACTTATTTGAATCATTTTGAGTAGAAACAGGGCATTTCGAAACAAAAACTAGCCTAATAGGTCATTTTTGGCTTGTTTTGGGTGTTATTGTTCCCACATTCGCACCAATCAACCTAATTCTTGTTTTTCAGGTGCATTAAGTTCTAAAATATTCATGAAAGAAATTTACTACTTTTTCAAAATACAAAAAGAAGTTGATGTATGCATACCTTTTCCACGTCATTCACGTTAGTGCAGTAAGATACTATGTCATCACTACTATAAAAGAGCAGTTGCAACGCTCTTTTGCAACGGTCACATTTTTGCAACACCTTTAGCAACGGTTTTTTAATAAGAGTTGTAAAAAATAGAAAAGGCAACGGGCTCATCAAAACCTGTTGCAAAAGAATAGAAAAGGCAACGGGCATAGTGAAAGTCGTTGCAATAGATAACAAATAGCAACGGACATTATTTTTAACTACGACTTTAGCAACGGGCTATGTATTTAGCAACGGCTTTAGCAACACCTATGGCATAGCCGTTGCCAAAAGTCTAAAATGAAAAATTTAGAACCAAAGAGGCGCGGATTTTCCCTCTTTCATTTATTTTCATTTAACGTGTCTAAGCCTCTCCTTGCCTCCTTTATTTTTTCCCCTCTTTACTGCTCTAAAAAAACTAGGGTTCTTCACTTAGCTTCTTCCAATTGAATCCACTCCAAAAACAAGGTAAATTTCTGAATTTGATTCTAATTTCCCCTTTTTTGTTTAGTAATTTCGTTCTTGCAAGTTAATTTTGTTATTAATTAACTCTTTTGCCTCTTGTTCTTCCTTCTGGAATCAAACGAAGCCCAGAATCAAACAAGAAGAAGGTGAATTTTTTCTTTGCTCCTCAAATCAAAAGACGCCCAGAACACGACTGCTCAACTCCTCCTCGATGCTGCCACCGCTCGACGCCTCCTCGACGCTGCCACTACAGCTGGTTGACGCCCAGAACCCAGTGGTTTGCTCGACTTTGCGGCTGCGTGCTCGACGCCCAGAATTCAGACTGCTTCTCACGCCCAGAAGCTTGTGGCCACATCAATGGTGAGTTTTTGTTTGTTGTTTTGGCTGCAGTTCTTGAATCTGTTGCTGCTGCTTAAAGAAATTATATATGTTTAGTTTTTTTTGTTCTCTGAAATTATCAAAACTTTCCTGTGTCATGCTAGAAGCATTTGGTAATGAAAATAATCATGGTTCACGTGTGAGGCATTGGCATTTTGCAAACTTCCTATATATAGTTAGAGTGTCGATAAATAAGCTTTAATACCAAAGTTAGAAGGATCTGAATAATGAAATGCAAGGTCCTAATGCCCCCCTGTGTTGGTTTGCAGTTTGTAGGACTGTATTTTGTTTTATAAAATAGTTTAAAAGTATGTAAGTTCAATGTATACTCAAGAAGGGGGGTTGAATTGAGTATGTGTGTTTTTTCAATCGTTTTCAAAGTTTGTTTATCTTTTTGTGAGAACAACGAAAGAACAGTAAATAGAGAGTAGGAACACAAGGATTTAACGAGGGATGGCTTCTAAACAAGCCTACGTCATCCACTCTCTCACCAACATTATTAATCAACTCAGAATAATAACAAGGTTACACACTCAATTAAATGCTACAACTTTGTAACACTTAATTCCCCAACTGTTAACTCTAACAGTTCACTCAGTGTTCAAAGAACACTCCCCAACCACTTCCCTCTAAGTGGTTCAAATATTATAAACTCAAATCTCCGCAAGTTTTTCTCTTAAAGATGGATATGAAGATGGTTTTGCTCTAAGGATAGACTCTCAGAAAATATGACTTGGTTTTCTTTGGAGAGCAAAAGTCTTACTAGGGTTTTTGCAAAGATTGTTTTTATAAGCCAAGAAAAACCGTGTCCTAGAAGTGTGCTTGGAGACTTGCCTAAATTGTGCAAACAAGCTCAGCTGACACAAGTAGAAAGGAACCTATTTCAGACCTTTGTCTCCTTCCACAACATGTAGTGGAAAGTACACTAGAGTCCAAACAAGTACATTTCAAAGCTGATTTTGTGAATCAATTTGACAGATTTCCACAACACAAGTGATCCATATTTTTCAAATAAATTTTCAAAATAATTTTGAACACTAAAATTTGTACGGATCACGTGCGTAATACTGAGGTCTGTTCCCACATTGGTCTCGGTACTACTAAGTCTACATCTGATAAAGGGAACTGTTCCAAGCTTGTTCTTTGCTTGTTCTTAGCCTGTTCTTGGCCTGTTCTCTTTAATGGATATAAACTTAAGATCTTTTTGTTCTTTACTTAAAAACACAAAGAACATTTTCCTAAGTCTATTTTACAAGAAGATCCTAGAAATATAAAAAATAAATAACTCAAAGCTCTTGGCTTCTGATCTTCAAGTATCTCAAGGCCTTCATGGTTGCCTTGATGAGTCCTCACTTGATTCAACCTGTTCATACACAAATATGCATAGACATCAAGTATAGAGAACTGGTTTGTCATCATTCAAATCAAACATGGTTCAACAAAGTACTCCTTTAAAACTGCTGGGAATAGAATTTGTTTCCAAGTTGAATTGATTTAGGTTAATCAACTCCTTCAATCCTATTTGAACATTGATTTAAATCCGTAGATTGCTTTTTCAATCCACTAATTTCTCCTCTAACCCTTTGCCAAATCAAACTTATATGTATTTCTTCATTAATTCATTTTCTATCATGTTGAAGAGTTATATTGAACAAGTAGAATCAAATATTGGGGTTTTAGCGTGTGTCAAAAATGTTGAATATTCCCTTAAATATGATTAATAGCGATTGTTTACCTGATAGTAAAATGAAGTAGCTTGTGATTGTCACTATAGTTAGAATGGTTAGCCACTAAATATTAGGTTAGCCACAAATTTATGAAATAAGGCCCACTAGGTAGAATTCACCAAAGTTGATAGTCATTTTATATAATATCTTTTTAGCCCTCCTACCACATAGAAAATTTGATAACTGGAGGCTAACATATAAAATCTCCCTTATTTGTTTTACAATTTTTTTGGATGTTCACACCATGTTTAGAATTCAAATTTTGATTATTTATTGTGAGATAATGATGGGCTGTCTTATTTTCAAGATGTATTATTAGTTTTATAGTGGATATTAAGTTGACCATACTCATTTGTCAATTTTGAAGTCTTACAGCTAATTACTTCTATTAGTTAGAGAAGACTAATTAAAAATACTTCTAGTTCATAAATTCAAATTTGATTAGGTTTGATGTCAATTTTTGGTGTTGTACAAGTGAACTACTAATTAAAAGCCTAATTGAAAGTAGGAATTGCATTATATCAAGATGTTTATAAAAATATACCATTTGGGCATTTCAACCCCACTAGCTAGGGTGGTTGAAATAGCATTTCAGCCCATGAATTTACCTTTGCAACATCACCCCCGTCCCCCACCATTGTCCTCAATCCCATGCTTAGGCTTTGGACTAGAGCTATGGCCTTCCATCATCTGTACTCACTCACTACTCACTCACAAGTAGTAGACTAGGCTTTGGACTCACTCACTCACTCACATAGTCCTACCTGCCTGCACTCACTCACTCACTCACTGCCTGCCTGCCCTGCACTCACTCACTCAATGCCCTGCACACACTCACAGACTCACTCACTGCCCTGCACACATCAGTCTCATAGACTCACTCACTTCCTGCCCTGCACTCACTCATCACTCACAACTACCCTGCACACATCAGTCTCACGTACTCACTCACTACCTGCACTCACTCACTCACACACACTGCCCTGCACACATCAGTCACACACACACAAGCACACTCACTCACTCACAGCCCAAATAGTCTACATTATTTCGAGAGGCGGTAATAACAATACAGAAAATTAAAGTGAAAATCTACCAAAATAAATCCACCCAATCAACACTATGAAACGAAGACATTTTCACCTGATAATCTTGAGAATCATGGAAAGTCATAAGACCTACAAGTTCAAAAAAAAAAATTGAATCAAAAGAACAAATATATAAAACTGTAGGATGATGCAGAACGATAGGGTTTTGGGAAATTGGCAGGGATGGTTCTATATTGGTTTACAAGTGTAGGGTTTGTTCTTGAATTTTATGGTTGATTTTGAGAACTTACAGATTCAATTTAGAACATTAAGACCACAAAAATACAAAGACAATCAATCAAAAAATTTAGAAACAATCAAACAAAATAAAAGTATAGTTTAGCAACCAAAAGTCGAGTACACCAAAATGACCAGCAGGCAACCAAAAATGGACCTATTTGAAATGGTTGTCGATTGCCCGTATAGTTGTATGCTTAATACCATTTTGGTGTAATCATATTTTTATTTTTTGGCGTATATACACACGCACACACACACACTAAATGTGTTCTTTGTTAATTGTCTTTTTATTTTAAATGTAGGTACATGTTGCTTTTAGTTGCTTCTAGTAAATTTTAATGTTAATTGTCTTATACTTTATATGTAGATACATTTTGAAGCAAATGACGGAGATGATGATGAGATGGAGAATAATATTGAGCTTACATAGAGAAATTTTGTGATGTAGTTGGTTCTATACCTTTTTGGTTCTATACACTATATATAATTAAGATGTATGGTAATGAATATTTTTGGTTGTACTAGACGATACAAGCTAGACTTGAATTAATATCTATGGTAATGAATATTTTTGGTTGTACTAGACGAAAGATTTTTGAGCTAGTAAGTTTTGTATTAATACTTCCTCCGTTCCAAAAAAAACGCAACAGTCAACATTTCACATATGTCGAGACGAAACTTTGACCATTAATATATATAATTATGAATAATGAAAAAATATAAAAAGTTGATATTAATATAGTATTTAACGAGACAAATCTAACAAGATCCCATTTGACTATGTTTTTTATTATGTGTAAAGCTCAAAACTTGGTCAAAGTATACAACGTGAATAGTGTAAAAATTTGACTGTTGCATTTTTTTTGGAACGGAAGAAGTATATAAAATTATGGGTTTTTCTCACTAGTACCCATGTGTTTTTGCATTTTCTCAGGTGTACCTACTTTTTTCCAACTTTCTCAGAGGTACCCATCAATTTAGCATCGATAATGATATTTACCCAATTTAATGATGAAATGTTAACTTAAAGTAACGACATTAACTTTAGTTGGTATTATTATTTATATTTTTTTTCATTGTTATTATTATTGTTATTAATGTTTAATCGTCGTTTTTCTCTCCGACTTTTCCGACAACATTTTTCCGGCCGATTTTTCCGGTGATGGTTTTCAGCCAATTTTTCCAAGACGGTTTCCAAGTGACTTTTTTTTTCAAATTTCGACATCAAATTTGAACCATAAAGGTTAAAATGACCCGTAAAACCTTGAGAGGACATTTTTTTGACATATATATAAATAAGTGCAAATTGAGGAGAATTGGAAACGCAAATCGGAACTAATCGGATCGTTTTTTAAAATAATTTATAATTTAAATCAAAAATATTCAAATTAAAAAAATAATAAGAAAAAAATTTAAAAAATAGAAATATAAAAAAAAAAAATTCAGTTCAGCAAAATTCAGTCCAAAGAAACAGTTCCTAATTCCCTCTTATTTTTTATTCTTCATTTTTTTAATTGCATTTGAACTTAACTAACGTAAGTAATTACTCTCACCTAACGTCGTTAGTGATGATGCAAATCAGGTTATGGTTAACTAATGGTGGATCAGCTGATGGGTACCTCTGAGAAAGTTGGGTAAAAGTGGGTACACTTGAGAAAATGCAAAAACACATGGGTATTAGTGAGAAAAACCCTAAAATTATTATTGGTTCTTAACTTTCTATGATATTAATTAGTAATTATTATTCATTTAATATTTTTTCAAATATTATCATAGAATTAAAAAAAATTATCTTTGGCAACGGCCAATTATCCAAGGCGTTGCTAAAAGTTGGAAAATTGTTGTAGCAAAGCACTTTAGCAAGATGTGTAGCCGTTGCAAAAAGGTTGGTTTTTAGCAACTGCCATTTTTTAGCCCGTTGCAAAAGGTGAAAAATGGTGTTGCCAAAAGCTTTGGCATGAAAATCAATAGTCCATTGCAAAAGGTTAACTTTTGGCAACGGGCATGCTCTGGCCGTTGCCAAAGGTTACCTTTTGGCAACGGGCATGCTCTGTCCGTTGCCAAAGATTAAAAAACCGTTGCAAAAAGCCTTTGGCAACGCCAGAGAATGCAACGGGCGTAAGCCGTTGCAAAAGCTTTTTAGCAACTAGTTTTTGGGCCTTTAGCAACGGTTTTGAGGGTTACAAAAGCTCTTTTTTGTAGTAGTGCATACATAAATCTCATCACATAATATCCGCACTCAACACCATTTTCTTGTTGTGCACACTTGGGTTGGATGACATACATTAAACAAATATCTCAAACTTAGTGAAAGTAAGTTCATAATTTCAACTAATTTATATATTTTTAAGTACTAAATTATTTAATTTACCTTTACTGATTTCCATTGTGGATTATCGTCGGACAAATAGAAAACAATACTTCCACGCAATTTTCTCAGCACACTGGCAGTTTCATATTACAAATAATATAAAAAACATATATCTCATGTATATGTTGAACGCAACAAAAAATTACAAATAAATTTACCTATTCAATAAAGATTTGATTAGTAAATTGCGAATTGGATGCAGACGTACAGAATCAAATTGATATATTGTGTAAGTTGAAGGGCATATAACTAAGAGCAACCAATGGTGGCTACAATCACAAAAATTAGAGTTAATAATCAATAGAAGTACAACAATCAAATAAAACACTAAAAAGTCATCGACCATTTAAAATTGTAAAACATACTCTTGCACATATGGAGCAATAATGAACTTGATGTTCTACAACAACATCACAAAATTCGAGTACCCCATCCACAAATTCAGATGACTCAATGCTACCATACATCCATGAACGATCTTTTCTCATCCTCTAAAAAATTAATAAAAACACATGTTATAACATTATTTAAAAACATACTATAACACATTCGCGCTTATTTAATCATAAAACAATATTGCATAAACTATGGTCATTCTTCACAGTCTTAAAAATCTCTACTTGGTGAGAGGTATGCTTTAAATAAAGTAATATCTAGTCATAAACTACCTTCTCCAAAAATATAAAGGAAAAATAAGATTTTTTTGCATGCTTTAAATATATTTAAACAGTTTAAATATGCTATCTTCAAATATACAAGCTTTTAATTATTGTTTATATATACATTTAAAAATGTTATCTTCAAATTTTTATAGAACCTTTTAATTAATGTTTATAAATTACATTTAAACATGCTATCTACGGAAACTAGTGAACTTAGCTGCAATAATATGAAACAAATTCATATCATGCCAAAAATGCCAAAAATTATGATAACATGTACCCAAATAAATCTCTAACTACTCATTACCATACGCAAATCCACATTTATACACCCATTCATTAAAAATTAGCATTTGCTAATTATAACTCAATTGCATCAAACACCTAGCATACTAATCTTGGAGTAACCAAAGCATAAAATCTTATATATAACAAGTGTGCACGCGATCGAATTGACCCACCACGGCTGCCGGCAACCGAGCACCAAGCCAACAACCCGAGGCAGCAGCTAGGTACCCGGCTGCACTGCCAGGTGTAGACACCTAAATGTGTCTCCCCAATGTAGAGACTAATGATGAACTTACCACATTGCCATATAGTGGTGGCCACTGGGCCGGGTTGGCCCGGCCCGGCCCGGACCCGGCCCGGTTTTCAGCCCTGATGGGCCAAGCCCGGTAAACCCGGCCGGCCCGAGACCCGGCCCGGTACAAACCGGGTGGGTCATGGGTCGGATTTTTCAAACCCAGCCCGTAACCCAACCCGTTCGTTTAACCTGGATAACCCGGCCCGGACCGTGACCCAGCCCGTATTCGGCCCGCAACCCAGACCCGGCCCGGACCGTGACCCAGGCCCGGCCCGCTCGGCCCGCCCGGCCGGGTTCTGCTCTGCTCCTGCTCCTGCATGCATGCGGATGTCCCCTCCTCTCCTTTTTCTGCAATGTCCTGCATGAAGCTATGGTCTATGGACATGGCTTCTTGAGTGGCTTCTCCCAATGCATGCCTCTCCTCCTCTCCTTTTTCTGCTGGGCAGCAACGGCCATTTGGCCATTTATTTATTTTATTTATTTTTTTTTTTAAATTTTACATATTCCCTCCCAATTTTCCCCTATAAATACCCATCCAATTTACCCCAAATTCTTCACAATTAACATCATTCTTCTTCTCTTCTCTTACTCTCTCTAATTCTCAAAGTTCTCATTCTGAATTCTTAATCTCTCAATTTTAATAGTTAAATTTTAGAAGTTTATACTAAAAAAAATATTCAGAAATTACTAGTTTATATTCAAGTTTTAGTAGTTATATACTTATATACTTAATTACTTATATTAAAATTTCAGTTCTTATATTTTAAATTAGTTTTTAAATTCAAAAAAATGGCTGGAAGGAATAGTGGTGGTAGAATTGGTGGTGGTAGTGCTGGTAGAGGTGATGGTAGAGGTAATGTTCCTGTCTTTCCGAATGTTAATGATCAATTTCACGGTTCGTATGAAGTAAATACGGATGAAATTGAATCATTAGCTAGGACATTAGACAGTCAACAAAATCCTCGTCCACCTCAAACCAACCCATATCAATCCCATCAATCATCATCATCAATGCCACCTCCTCATATGCCGGTGGGCGCCGGAGGCAGAGGTTACGTTCCCGAATTTGAATCGGAGGGTAATATGGAAGGTATAAATTCAAATTAATATTTTTGAAGTTATTATAGTTGTTTACTTTATCATACATTTATGAATCATGGGTTTATATAAATAAATTAATTGTTTATGTAAATAATATAATTTGAAATTAATTTTGATTCATACATAGTTACGTAGTTACGTTACTTACGTAAATAATATAACTTGAAATTAATACTTTCAAGAGTTTGAATAAATTAATTAATTCACTAATTGTTTATTTATGTACAAAAAATGGGTATATTATGAAAATAAAGTATTAATATTTCTTTTTTATCGTACATTTATGAATCATGGATTTATATGAATAAATTAATTGTTTATGTAAATAATATAATTTGAAATTAATTTTGATTCATACATAGTTACGTTACTTACGTAAATAATATAACTTGAAATTAATACTTTCAAGAGTTTGAATAAATTAATTAATTCACTAATTGTTTATTTATGTACAAAAAATGGATATATTATGAAAATAAAGTATTAATATTTCTTTTTTTTAATTAAGAAGGAGGTGAACAAGGTGGTCCTAGTAACGCTACTACAACATCAACTGGTAAAAGAGAAAGAGGTCATACTTCATGGGTATGGCCTTACTATGACAAACTAGCAACAAATGATCCCGACAAATATACTGCAATTTGCAAAATTTGTCGAGATGTTACTAAAATAAAAAATCCAAAAAGTTACAAATGGACCAAAAATGATGGAACCGGAACATTGGCCCGTCATTTAAAAAAGGGTCACAACTTGGGGCCCGAAGGTACAGAAAGAGATGATTCGAGACAGGCTCAAATCCATGGGTACGCAACTATTACTCCCGGCGCAGGTATGCCTTTTGTTTATAATCATGATAGAATGATAGATGAATTTTCTAAATATGTTATTCTTGATGAATTGCCGTTTACTCATGGGGAAAGCCCCAATTTCGAATATTTTAACCGGATTGCTATGCAACCGGCTTTTAGAAGAATCCCTAGAAACACCCTTAAACGTCGCACCATCAAACTTTATAATTCTTATCGAGCTTTTTTAATAGAAATGTTCCGTACCTATGATGGTCGGGTTAGCATAACTAGTGATTGTTGGACTTTTTTTGTAGGTGAACCTTTTATTTGTGTAACTGTTCATTGGATAGATGATGAATGGTTTTTACAAAAAAGGATTATTTGTTTTGAGGCAATGGAGGAAAACCATACGGGTTTTAACATTAAAACCCATATTGTAAATTGTTTAAAAAATTTTCATTTGGTTGACAAACTTTTTTCAGCTTCATTTGACAATGCATCGGCTAATACCCGTGCTATTGACTTTTTAAAACAAGACAGTGACGTACCTTTGCTACTTAATGGTAGCCTTTTACACGTTAGATGTTGTGCGCATATATTAAACCTATGTGCGCAAGAAGGTATTAAAGACTTATATCCCCTATTACAACCAATTAGGAGTGTAGTAAAGTGGATTAGAGTCACTCGTAGTATGAGCAGGGCTTATAAAAGAAAATGTGAGGAAAGAGGACTAAAGAAAAAATGCATAGGTTTAGATTGCGTAACCCGATGGAATTCTACTTTTAAATTATTGGATGATGCGATTAAATATCGTGAAGTTTTAACTGAGTTGTATAATGAAACTCGTTCTCAGCCGGGTGAAATGATTACTAACTACAATTGGTCTATTGCTATGATTATTCGTGATGTACTTGCCGCCTTTGAATATGCTACTAATATTTTTTCTTATGTTTATGAGCCTAATGTACATTTAGTTGTATTAGAAAGAATTAAAATAGTTCACGCCATTCACGAAGGCAGCAAGAACAGTGAAATTCCTGCCGTCTCCGACATCTTGTGGGGAATGAAGGTAAAATGGATGTCCTATTTTGCCGAATTCCCTTATATTTATGGCATTGCAGTTATTCTTGACCCAGGTCTCAAGCTTGAAGGATTGAGAAGCTTGTTGACCTTTTATTACGAAACTCTTGATACAGATTATGATGTTGATAAATATGTAAATGATTGTAAGACAGTATTAGATAGACTATATGAACATTATGCGGGTATTTATCAACCCGGTCAGTATTCACAACCAAAGCCGAAAAACAAAGACCCCTTTCTAGCATCTATCCTTCGTAAAGGAAAATCGAGGGTACCATCCACATCATCACCCTCCCAAGATGAAGGTTCAGGTATAGATGATTATTTATCTTTTCAATTCGAAACTAACGAAAATTTTCATATTATTAAATGGTGGCATTCCCATTCAGTTCAATTTCCTATTCTAGCTAGAATTGCTAAGGATATCCTAGCAATTCCGGCTTCTACTGTTGCTTCCGAGTCAGCTTTTAGTGCAGGTAAAAGAGTATTGGATGAAAAAAGATCTAGTCTACACCCTGATACCATAGAAATATGTGTTTGCAAAAAAGATTGGGATCAGGCGGAAAAGAGGATACAAGGATTGAAGGAGGACAACCAAGACGAAGAAGACCCGTGGATGTTGATGAGTACATCAGAATCCGATGCAGGCCCTAGCGGAAATGACGCAACATAAGTCAAAAGTCACAACAACGATCCACGACCACCATTCAGGTACGCAAAAGAACTACGTGGGCTTTGATTCCTTAAGTTTACTTAAGAAACTTAAGGATACGTAGGCATCTTATTTTGAAAAGTAAAATTTAATTCAGAATTTAAATTTTAATAAATTAAAATTTAATTCAAAAATAAAATTTTAATTAATTAAAATTTAATTCAAAAATTAAATTTTAATTTAAATTTTAATAAACTAAAATTTAATTCAAAAATTAAATTTTACAAATCAAAGTAAGTCCAAGCCCCCCCTCCCTTCCCCCCGGGGGGGGGGGTTTCATATATTTTTGCCTTATTTTTTACATACTTATTTTAATGTTTTTAAATTATGTAATAATTTTTAATGCATATGTTTTGTAAATTGTAATTAACTAATATCATTTGGATGTTTTTTTTTCCAGTTTGTTGAAGTGATTTAATTTTATTATTTTTTATAAAATATATTTGTAAATTGTAATAAATTAATTTCTAATTTATAAATTAAATATTAGTTACGAATTCTAGTTGTGTAATTACGAATTCTAATTGTGTAAGTAATATATTCAATTATTTGGTCAACTATGATTTATTATTCATTTATTACATACATTTTTATAATTGTAATTTATAAATTTGTTACTTGTTTAATTGTTTTAATGTATTATATTCAATTATTCATTTATTCATATTATCATATATACTATAAAAACTCAAAAGTCAAAAGTCAAAACCATTACAATTTACAAACCCTCCCTCCAAATTTTCTAAATTACCTAAACCCTCCAAAGCCCCCCTAAACCCTCTCCAAACCCCCCTAAACCCTCCAATTCTCCAAATGCCTAAACCGTAAACCCCCTTAAACTACAAACCCATGAACTCGGTCCAACCCGCGAACCCATGAACCCGGTCCAACCCGCGAACCCGTACCAATCCGGATAACCCGCGAACCCGGCCCAACCCGGCCCGGTGTGAGGCCCGGTTCAACCCGGCCGAACCGGTTCATGGGTCACCACTCCATGAACCCGGCCCGGTTCGGCCCGGCCCGGCCCGGTTACCCAGTGGGCCGGTTCACGGGTCATCATTTTCCGGCCCGGCCCGCCCGGTGGCCGCCTCTATTGCCATATAGTACAACTAAGAGAAATTGACGATGAAAACACACAATATACCTCAAACAATTGCCTAAACCATGTTTGAATTGCCTTTGAAGCGTGCATTAGGATTCGCGATGATTACGGGATTTATTGATGATTTTTCTTTATTTTTAGGTATTTTTCCATGCATTTTTAATATTATATATTCATAAAATAATAAAAAAAATGTCATTTTGCATCACAAAATAATTTTAAAAATCATAAAAATAATTTTATAATTTATTCATATTTTTCTATATTTTTATCATATTTTTAGAGCTTTTATGGATTTTTCCATGCTTAGGGGCATTTTCATCATTTCCGAATGATGAAAATTGTTCCACAAAGCATATTAGTGTTTTCATACTTTTCATAATTTTTCATAATTTTTAATAATTTTTTTGTAATTTTTTAGAGCTTCTAGAGGTTTCTAGAACATTCCGAGACATCCCGTAGCATCCCGGGACACCCCGAAATATTCTAGAATTTCAAAAGATTATAGAATATTTCCTTAATCAAATAAAATCGGATCATAATCTTGAAAATCACGCGCAAAATCAAGCAAAAAATCGACCCGGGTCACAGCTGGACCTGCGCAATATTACAAGACATGCGCCTAGACGCAGGTCCATATTACAACACTTCCCAAAACATCATTAAACACATCACAGAACAACAACTCATTCAACTTCAAACAAGTATATTGCATTCATCATCATCAACTACCCTTGGTTGTTTTGATGAAAGGCATTACAAGGTTGTCAAGGTACACATTTTCTGAAGTCTCTACTTAGATTCTTTTTCATTCATATATGATGATTAATGACATGATTTATGATAATGGTTAATATAAAAAATGATATGGATTATTCATATGAATTTCGATACTTTAATCAATTTCATCATAACATTATTATCGATTGTCATTTTATAATCTCATTGGCTATGATCTGTGGTTTTATGCAATATGAATGCATGTGTAATGATCTCTGATTCATTCATGTATTTTGCATAACCATATATTAAATTTGACTCTCATATTAATTCTTAATTCAGGATAATAATGTTTTAATTTTGATCACTATTCGATTCAAAACGCAATCTATATAACATGACTTTTGTCATTTAAATTCCGTGTCATAAAACGATCGCTACATTTTTATAGATTTGTTGATATTTAATTTTTTTTATAAATCTTTATTAATTCATATTATCGAAGAGTCAAATATATGGATCTGGACCAACAGATAATAAAATTGACAATTAATGTCATAATTGGTTTTAAGTAACGGAAGTCATCTTGAATAATCATGCTAATCATGTATAAAGTTGTATATATTTCCTTATAATCGTTTTCATAATCATTGTCATAATCATCATAATTGTATATTATTACTAACCCAACAACACATTAAACCACATACTCCTAGAACACACTTTGAACCTGCACATTTATTTTGTATTCTTTTATTACTTTCATTTTTGTTTCGTTCATGTTTTTATTTGTCTTCATTTTCTAGGATTTTTAATACTGATTTAATTTAAAGTGGTCACAATAAAGTTAGTTTTGATTTGTAAATAAATTAAACCCACTTAGTAATATGCGTTTCTTAGGGTAAAACTGAGATATTTATGTATTCGGGATTAATATTAATTTGACCACAAAAAGAGACCTAGTAGAGACCGCTTACAGGCGGGCGGGCCCAATGCACGATTGGCCCGTAACCTGTCCCCGAACCCATACTCTGGTGCATGACCATATGGGGCTGATTGCTCCTGGCTTTCGGTACTTCTTCGGTGTCCATGGACCGTATAAACGCACGGTGGCGACTCCTACTAGTCCATATTCACGTACGACGTTAACGAGCATTCAAAACGACTCGTGAGACGTAGGCGGCCGGGTAAAAATGACCCCTACAGTTTGGCGACTCCGCTAGGGAATATCACTCCTTAGTGGTGTGGCAAACTTGAAAAGTCTCGTAAGATCATTGCTCAATTTTTGAGCATGTGACATAGTGACCTTCCGCATAAGGTCACACTTAGGCCCACGTCTCATATGAGCATGTTCTATGCTCGAGACCAACCCCGGGGGGTTTGATTATGGTTACTTGTGGTGCCCGACCTTAATAATCGTAATCGGCCCATCCCAGCCACGACGCGTGATCCTCATTCCCGATGAGATCATAATGAAGGACTTTTTAACCGTGTGTCTAGGGGTGAGTATGAGCCAGGCATGTTCGCAAACAGTTCGGGCTCGGCTCGGTCAAAGCTCGGCTCGGACCTAGTCCACAGTCTAGCCCAACCCATTTTACTTCACTCATCAACCATAAGGGTAACTCAATGTCAAGTCCACAGTCAAAATCAGCAGTCCTAGTCCACCAGTCTCATCTCTTCAACTCAGTCATTAGCACATATTCCATATAGTCCATCTTTTGCGTCCAGTTCTCAAAATGGGGTCCATGTCCATCACATTCCAATCCAATTTCATAGCAATCTCTAGTCTAGATGCACCTTAGTATGACATAGATTTAGCTCACCTTACAGTCTCAGCACAGTTCACCGCCAGTCTCATCTCATTCCAGTTTACAAGTCTAAAGGGTCCTAACTAGGCATAGGTTCACTTTAGCTCTCTCCAGTGTCAGTCACAAACCAAAAGCCTTATACCTTAAGACAGAATTAGGTTCAGGCTTAGGTCCATCCAGTTCACATTCAAACACAGTCCAAAGTAAGCTCCTCCACATTCACATTCTAGAAAAGGGTTCTCTTGGTCTCAGCTTCGATAAGCATAGGCTCCTTCGATAGGCCCAAAAAGCAATGAGAAGTCTTAAGCCCATCTCTAAAAAATCCATCCACATCACAAAAGACCATGTCCATTGACCCTTCATCATCTTCCATAGTCACAAAAAACAAAAAAGATCAATGAAACCTTGACCCAAGTGGAGAATGACCGAGCACCACAATCACAAAGGCCCAGCACCACATACAAATAGCCCAAACATCCAGTCCAGTCCATCTCCAACCCTATGAGTCACCCCAAAGCATGGTTCAATGAACCATGCGGCCTTCCTGTGAGTCAAATCAATGAGTCTTCATCCTAGCCCACTGATCCTTTCACTTCCCATCTCGTGTCTATGTGATACATATATATTGAACCATGTTTGATTTGATGGATGACAAACCAGTTCTCTATACTTGATTGTTATGCATGTTTGTAATTGAGCAGGTTAATTCAAGTGAGAACTCTTCAAGACAAATCTGAAGACCTTGAGATACTTGAAGAATCAGAAGTCAAGAGCTTGAAGTCTTTTAATTTATGTACTTCTAGGATCTTTTTATAAAATAGACTTAGGAAAATATTCTTTGTGTTTTTTTAAGTAAAGAGCAAAAGGATTTTAAGTTTATATCCAATAAAGAGAACAGGCCAAGAACAAGCTAAGAACAGGCAAAGAACAAGCTTGGAACAGTTCTCTTTGCCAGATGTAGACTTAGTAGTACTGAGACCACTGTGGGAACAGACCTCAGTATTACGCACGTGCACTTAAGTGATCCGTACAAATTTCTGTGTTCAAAATTATTTTTGAAAAATTTATTTGAAAAATATTGATCACTTACGTTTTGGAAATCTGCCAAATTGATTCACCAAATCAGCTTTGCAATGTACTTGTTTGGACTCTTGTGTACTTTCCACTACATGTAGTGGAAGGAGACAAAGGTCTGAAATAGGTGCCTTTGTACTTGTGTCAGCTGAGCTTGTTTGCACAATTTAGGCAAGTCTCCAAGCACACTTTTAGGGCACGGTTTTTCTTGCCTATATAAACAGTCTTTTGAAAAAACCCTAGAAGACTTTTTGCTCTCCAAAGAAAACCAATTCATATTTTCTGAGAGTCTATCCTTAGAGCAAAACTATCTCCATATCTATCTTTAAGAGAAAAAACTTACGGAGATTTAATTTTATAATATTTGAACCACTTAGAGGGAAGTGGTTGGGGAGTGTTCTGTGAACACTGAGTGAACTGTTAGAGTTAACAATTGCAGAATTAAGTGCTACAGAGTTGTAGCATTTAATTGAATGTGTAACCTTGTTATTATTCAGAGTTG
The DNA here is from genome assembly GCA_951394345.1 of Salicornia ramosissima. Lineage (NCBI taxonomy): Eukaryota > Viridiplantae > Streptophyta > Magnoliopsida > Caryophyllales > Amaranthaceae > Salicornia > Salicornia ramosissima. The sequence goes on along the minus strand of OX596235.1, from coordinate 47,191,140 downwards.
ATTAATAATATTGGTGAGAGAGTGGAGGACCTAGGCTTGTTTAGAAGCCGAACCTCGTTAAATCCTTGTGTCCCTACTCTTTATTTACTGTTCTATCGTTGTTCTCACAAAAAGATAAACAAACTTTGAAAACGATTGAAAAAACACACATACTCAATTCAACCCCCCCTTCTTGAGTATACATTGAAATTACAATTGGTATCAGACCCTAACTTCTCAAAAGGTTAACTACCTAGAGGAGTAAGAAGATGTCTACTCAAGAATCAAACAGTTCCAGACTCCCCAAGTTCAATGGCACCAACTACTCTTGGTGGAAGATTTGCATGAAAAATCTTATCATTGGGATAGATTATGAATGCTAGATGATTGTTAAATATGGACCCACGTTCATCCACAAGAAGAATCAGGAAGGGCTCATAGTTTTAAAGTCAGAAGAAGAGTACACAAGTGAAGATTACAAGAAGCTAGAGAAGAATGCAAAGGCAATGTCACTAGTTCAACAAGGAATTGCAGAATGTGAGGTAAATCGAATTCTAGCTTGTTCTTCTGCAAAGGAAATATGGGATACACTAGAGCTTGCATATGAAGGCAACTTTGAAGTGAGAAGGTCATAAATTGACATGCTCATGTCAAAGTATGAGGTCTTTGAGATGACTAGGGAAGAAAACATAAAGGACATGTTTACAAGGTTCATGACCATTGTAAATGAACTTAAGTCATTAGGGAAGACCTTCTCAAGTGAAGAGTTGGTGAGGAAAATGTTGAGAAGCCTTTCAGGGAAGTGGATGCCCAAGGTTACAGCCATACAAGAAGCAAAGGATCTGACCACACTATCTCTAGAACAACGTATTGGTTCCTTGATGACTCATGAAATGTTGGTAGATTCAAAGGCAGAATCTAGCTCAAAAACCAAGGAAATGGTCCTCAAAGCAGAGGAATCTGAGGAAGATGAAGATGATATCAGTCTTATGGCCAGAAGGTTTGAAAAATACCTTAGGACAAAGTCCAAGGGTAAGTTTGCAAAAGGAAGAAACAGTTCTAGATAGTTCAAGAAAACCAGTTCCAATGCTGGTTGCTTTAAATGTGGTGAAGTGGGGCACAAAATCAAGGAGTGTCCAACATGGAAAAATCCCAAGGGAAATCCTGGAGTCCAGGCTGAGAAGAAGGTTTTCAAAAGAGCTATGTTGGCTGCTGTTTGGGGAGATTCAAAAACAGAGAATGAGGAAGATGAAGAAGAAGAAAATCTTTGTCTTACTGTTTTCACATGCACATACCAGTCTGAGGTCTGTTCGGAAGAAAAAGAGATTCTCTGTCTCATGGCTAGTGGAAGCACTTCAGATTACAACCAGGTATGTTTTAATGATATTAAGGCAAATATGCATAATCTAGATAGAGATGAATTACTTGATTATCATGAGTTCACCATTGATCAATGCATTAGTGTTGGGTCTGCTTACCAGAACAACAAAAAGAAACTTAAAGAAACAGTTCGAGATTAAGAAATATGTGGAGCTAGATCTTCTAAGCTTGAGCTCATATGTGAGGAGCTTAAGGAAAAAATTTCTGAGCTTGAGATGACAGCAGATCAGCAAAAAATGGAGCTTGAGACATTAAACTCCAAACCAGTCCCTAAAGAGGATGAACTTTTTGAAAAAATTAAAAAGGGGTTTAATGAGCTCAAGAAATTCATTACACATAATTCAAACTTTGAACTGCTAAAAGACACATGTACCTTGAGTAAATCTGATGTCATACTTGCATATGACCACTTAATTGAAAAACTTGAAGATTTACACAAGGAACATGGTGATCTTAAGGTTTCTGAAGAGACTGGTTCTCTCACTGCCTTTGATGAGGTTTTGGATGTTTTACATGATGAGTGCATAGCTAAGATATGTGATCTTGAGGCTGAACTCATCCTGCTAAAACAAGAAAACATCAAGAAGACCAGTGACGAACCAGATCCCTCCCTGGTCTCAAGACTACAGGATGAACTCCAAAAGACTAGACTTGATTTAAAATCTTTTGAGAAACAAAATGAAGTTCAACTTAAGAGGCTTGAGAACAAGGAGAATGAGCTAACAGATTGTATGAACAAATTGAACAAAATGTTAGATGCTCAGAAAACCCTAAACATCCTCACGTCCCAACCTGGAAATTATCAAAGGTTTGGTTTAGGGTATTCTCGATCTAACTCTACAACTGTTCTAGGCAGAGACAACACATGGTTGGATGAATTCAAGAAAGGAAACTATATATTTGCCAAGGATATGCATGTTTGTACCTACTGTGGTAAGAGTGGTCATGTTACTAACAAATGTTTCACCAAAAAGAAGCATGACAAGAAGAATAAAACCTACACCCAACAAGTGTGGGTTAGGAAGGTCAAGTTTGAGAATACTTCAAAGAACAAGGAACCCAAGCTGGTCTGGGTTCCTAAAACTAACCTTTAGTTTGCTTGTGCAGGTACGAGTGAAAGGAAAACCATATTGGTATTTGGACAGTGGTTGCTCAAGACACATGTTCGAGGATAAAGAACAATTCCCTTCACTCACTGCATTCGAGGGAGGGCACGTGACATTTGGTGACAATAGCAAAGGACTTATCAAAGGAGTAGGTAAGGTTGGTAAGTCACTCTCCCAAGCAATTGACAATGTTAATTATGTAGAAGGTTTGAAACATAACCTTTTGAGCATATCTCAACTATGTGACAAGGGAAATAAAGTAAATTTTGAATCAAACACTTGTCACATAGTGAACCTTAAGACAGGGGAAATGGTCTGTGAAGGAACAAGGCATAACAATGTGTATATTACATAAGTTAAATTCCACAGAACAGTGCCCTCTACCTTAGTGTTGTAGAGGATGACCAATGGCTTTGGCATAAAAGATTAGGACATGTTAGCTTCACTTTACTCAACAAGTTGAGAACACAAGATTTGGTGATAGGCTTACCTAACATCAAATATGTGGCAGACCAGCTCTGTCAAGAGTGTGCAAAGTGCAAACATGTGAGATCATCTTTTAAACCAAAGAAAATGGTTATTTCCTCTAGACCATTTGAACTTATACACATGGATTTATGTGGACCTATGCGTGTACAAAGTAGAATTGGCTTTAGTTATGTATTTTTCTTAGTTGATGATTACTCTCGTTTCACTTGAACCATATTCTTGAAATACAAAGATGAAACTTTTGATGAATTTGAAATTTTAGTGAAACAGGTCCAGAACAAGATCAATCATCAGTTAGCATCTATCAGATCTGATCATGGATCAGAGTTTGATAATGCTAGCTTCATAACTTATTGTATGGAGCATGGTGTTTCTCACAACTTTTCAGCTCCTAGAACTCCACAAAAAAATGGAGTAGTTGAAAGAAAGAATCGCACTCTAGAAGAAATGGCTAGAACCATGCTTCTAGAGAGTGGTCTGTCCAAGAAATATTGGGCTGATGCTGTGAGTACATCATGCGACATACTAAATAGAGTTATGCTAAGACCAACACTGAAAAAAACACCTTATGAACTTCTAAGGGGTCGAAAACCAAACATTGAACATTTAAGAATATTTGGTTGTAAGTGTTTTGTACACAACAATGGTAAGACCAGTTTGGACAAGTTCGACCCCAGGAGTGATGAAGCTGTTTTCATTGGATATTCTCCTCATAGCAAAGCATATAAAGTTTTCAACAAAAGAACCTTGTGTGTTGAAGAGAGTATCCATGTGTTATTTGATGAAACTAACATGTTCAACAAGCCTGTGCAGGTAGATGATGATGAAGGCTTTGATATTGGGATGACAAATTTCACTGGAGCTAAACCAGAAAACACTACTGAACCAGATCCTCCAACTCCTCCTGAAAACAACAATGGGTCTGGTGCAGCAGAGGCAAATGCTAAACAGGTTGTTGAACTCAGTGACTCTCCTGCCCATCCAACTGAAGATGAAGTGGGAGAGAACACTAAAGAAACTGGCCCACCCTCTCAAAATGAAAATAAAATAGGGGGAACCAGTACAGACATTGGTTCTAACTTAGGTGACTCAAATGCTATAAGAAAGAGTATGTTTAAGCAAAGAAACTCTCACCCTTCTGATCAAATCATTAGTGATTTATCAAAAGGAGTCCAAACTAGAAATTCTGTTTGGAAGAATTTTTGTGTTTACTTCTCCTTTTTATCTAACATAGAACCAATTGACTATAAGATTGCACTAACTGATTCTGATTGGATCTTGGCCATGCAAGATGAGTTGAACCAGTTTGAGAGAAATCAGGTTTGGCATCTTGAACCAAGAATCAATGAGATGTCAGTTATTGGAACCAAATGGGTCTTCAGAAACAAAATGGATGACTCAGGTACTATAGTCAGAAGTAAGGCCAAGCTAGTGGTTCAAGGGTTTAACCAACAAGAGGGAATAGATTATGATGAAACCTTTGCTCCAGTAGCCAGGCTTGAGGCAATAAGAATCTTAATTGCCTTTACTGCCCACATGAACTTTAAACTCTTTCAAATGGATGTTAAAACTACTTTTCTAAATGTCTATTTGAAAGAAGATGTGTATGTGGAACAACCCCCTGGCTTTGAGGATAGAGTTTGTCCTGATCATGTCTACAAGTTAGACAAAGCTCTTTATGGCCTCAAATAATCCCCTCGTGCTTGGCATGAGAGACTCTCTAGTTTTCTTATTGAAAATCATTATGAGAGAGGTTCAGTGGACAAAACTCTATTCTTAAAGAAAAGGGGAACAAATCTGTTAGTGGTCCAGGTATATGTTGATGATATTTGTTTGGGGCTACTAATTCTGTTTTGTGTGATGAGTTTGCAGACCTAATGAAGAGTGAATTTGAGATGAGTATGATGGGAGAACTTGGCTTCTTCCTAGGGCTCCAAATCAAGCAAGTGGATGATGGAATCATGATCCACCAACAAAAGTATCTCAAGGAGCTGCTCAAGAGGTATGGTCTGCAAGATAGCAAGTCTTATGACACACCTATTCCTACCTCTTCTAAACTGAGCCTAGATGAGAAAGGAAAGGATGTTGAGGATAAGCTATACAGAGGTATGATTGGCTCACTTCTCTACTTAACAGCTAGTAGACCAGACATAGTGTTCTCAGTTGGGTTGTGTGCTAGATTTCAAAGCAACCCAAAAGAGTCTCATCTAAAAGATGTTAATAGAATTTTTAGGTACTTGAGTGGTACAAAGGACATGTGCTTATGGTATCTAAAGGGAAGTAATTTTGATCTTTTAGGATACACTAATGTTGACTATGCTGGTTTTAGTGTTGACAGGAAGAGCACTTCAGGAATGACTCACTTCTTAGGTTCTTGCCTCATATCATGGGGATCTAAGAAACAAAATTCAGTGGCCTTATCCACAGCTGAGTTAGAGTACATAGATGTTGCTTTGTGTTGTGCTCAATTGCTTTGATAAAGACACAACTTAAGGATTTTGGGGTCTGTTCCGGAAGTGTTCCCATATTGTGTGATAACACCAGTGCTATAAACATTTCTATAAATCCTGTCCAGCACTCTAAAACAAAACATATTGAAATTAGACATCATTTTCTTAGAGACAATGTTGAAAAAGGAAATGTGAATCTTGAATTTTGCAGATCTGAAGAACAATTGGCTGATATTTTCACTAAACCCCTAAGCAGGGAAGTGTTCGTCAAACTCCGCGCACTACTTGGTATGGTAAGGATTAGATCCCAGTTCCTTAAGACTTATCTTTCCCTTTTTGGCTATGTTTGATTTTTTTTATCCTTAGTGTACATAAGCAGGGTTGGTTAACTTTTAAATGTCATATATGCAAGTGGTCTCAAAATTCATATGTTGATGCTGTTCCAATGTGTGGTACCTCTAAGTTGCCTAAATAAAAGATGCCTCAAGTTTTTAATAAATACAGATCAGCGCCAAACCATCGTCAGATTAGTCCCTTACAACGGTTATATCAGTTTATTGCTGAACCCTCAATTTTGAAATTGAGGATTTAATTGTTCTGACATGTGACCGTTGTGAACAGTGTAAAGTAACTTCCCTCTTATCTCTTCCAATAACTGCCATTTTTCTTCACTTTAATTCATTCTTTCACATTGAAATCTCTCTCTAACCGTCTCTCTCTCTCTCTCATTGCTCCTCTCTCAAACCCTAAGCATCATCCAAAGAATCTCTCTTCAAGAATTCTCAATCAGTTTCTCTCTCTCTCTCATCAAATTTACTGATTCAATCATGGGAAGAAAGAAGAACAAAGCTTCAAGGAAGAAAAGCAGAGGACTAAGTCAATCTCCTAGTTTCACACCTTCTAAGAACGAGAAGGAATCAAGTACTGTTGTGGTTGCTGAACACCACAAAGCAGAAGAGAAGCAGAAAGAGGTCAAGGACCAAGCTAATGTAGAAACAGTTATTGAATCGAAGGATGCCTGTAAGCCTAAAGAGAAATCTATTCCACCACCAAGCCCTAAATCACCACCACCATCTTCACCAAAATCTCCACCACCTCAACCTCAAAGAACTCCTTCACCATCTAAGCCATCACCCTCCACATCAAAGAAATCACCCTCTCCATCACCTAAACAACCCTCTCCACAGCCTACTATCTCTTCACCTCCACAAAAATCACCATCACCCTCAAAAGCCAACACTCCTCCTCCACCCTCACCACCAAAGTCCAAAACTCCACCACCCTCTTCACCACAAAAAGAAACAACCCCATCACCTTCTCCACAGCCACAAAAGACAACTTCACCAACCCCTCAGACCACAGAGAAACCAGTGACAAGCACTGAGGAGAAAGAAGTAGAGAAGGAAGAGACAGAAAAGAAGGATGAAGACACACATGCACAGGACATGGATGTCGAAATCACTGGGGTAGTACAAAGGGAAAAAGAGACTGAGAAGAGGACAAGGCCTTTGAGGACAAGGGTCTATAAGGAAGAAATCAAAAAGGAACCTAGAGGTTACAGTGGGAAAGAAGGAAGAAAAGAAGAAAAGAATGAAGAGTGTAGCAAAGAAGGGCAAAGCTTCTGAGAGCCCCAAGCCTACAACCAAACTCCCAACTGAAAAGAAGAGGAAGGCTGATTCTGCTCCTGAAAAGGCCTCAGTCAAGAAGAAAGGTAAGACCACTTCTGAACCACTGTTTGAATTAAGTGGTAGGGGTGTCTTGTTTGGTTTTGTATGTCCTAAGTCTTGGATGAGTCAACCCTTTTTAGAGGAGTTTAAAGAGGCTATATAATTCTAGCGTTGGGAAGGGCTGTTTGACAAAAGGCTGGATGTCTTTGAGACTTGTGTTGAGGAATTCTACTCAAAACTGGGAAAACTAGACAAAGGGAAAGTCTGGAGTGAGGTCGAAGGGGTCGACATCACTCTGTTTAGGAAGAGTCTAGGGGAGGTACTAGGTGTACCAAGAGGTGGGTTCTGTGATTACTCAAAGGACAACTGGCCCACTATTCCTGAGGTCAATACAGAACACATACAGACCACTCTCTTTACTGGTTCTCCCAATGATGGTTCTGACTATGTAATTGGCCAACTAAGGGAACCAGTGATGAGGCTGTTCCATACAGTAGCCTCTAAGATAGTACTCCCTAGGGCTCAAGGCAGAATGGATGTGAGAAAGATGGATGTAGTGATTCTCTACTGTCTGTATGACAAAATTAAGTTGAGTCTCTCTGGTCTTATGCTAGCCCACATGGTTAGCATTCTGGAAAGGTCAAACCACTCTCTACCCTATGGTGCCTGGCTCACTCTGGTTTTCCAAAGTAGGAAGGTACATCTGAGTTGTGAGGTCAAGAAAATGTATGTCCTCACTAACCAGATCCTAGGTCAGAAGGGAATGACCTTTGAAGCGGGATGAAGAGAGAACCACTGGGGTCAGAAGAACAAGCAGCTCAAGGTCTGAGGAAGCTATTGGGTCACTGTCCAAACAGGTGCAAACACATGGAGAATTATTGCAACAGATGATGGCCAGTGTGAATGCCTTATGCACTTCTCTGGATGGATCAATCAAGCACATATCAGCACGATTGGACTCCCATGAAGAAAAGCTTGCCTCCTCTTCTTGCATCAAGCCCAAGACCACTAAGAGACCAGTTCCCATCATTGCCCAAGTCAAGAAAAAGCAGCAGGAGGAGAGTGCAGAAAAAAAGGATGAGGATTCTGATGATGATGCTAACTCTAAATCCTCTTAGCTTAACCCCCTACCTTACTAACCTATCTCTCAAACTTTGAATTATCTGGCTTCCTTAAACAATTAACTATTCTTAGTTTTTGACTGTTTCTGCCAAACAATTTCTCTGCAGAATGTTCCTGGTTTGTATAATTATTTAACTTGTGTGTGCACTTTGACATTTGGGATTGTGAGTTGCAGGTACTCACTTTTGGGACAGCATCTCTAGAATGTTGTGTTTATATCATGCTTGTGACTTTACTTGTTGCCTTCTCCTAATTCTATGTTGTGCTATGATTATTTTGTCATTTGATGATGCCAAAAGGGGGAATAGGACAGGTGAAGTTCCTAGTGTCAAGTGTAGCAACTTGAACAAGGTTCAGACCTTGTTAGAGATGGCCCAGCTTTATGCCTAGGAGTACTTTGAATTTAGATCAAACAATCCTATCCATCCCAACTAGAAGAAACTCTTCTAAGTGAATTTGAAAATTCTCTTACTACCTTTGATAATTGATAAGTCTTGCAGGTTACAGGTCTAATGCTAAAACTCAATAATTAATTGAGTAATGTGATGAGTGACTGACCCTTGTAATCAGTCTAATTATGCTTTAGTCTCCTATATTTCTTTAACTCGCTGAGATTATGAATCTGACTACAGGCACACTGCAAGACCAGTTCCTCTAAACAGTTGTTTTATCTTAAAACAATTGGTTACTGTTCTCAGGGGGAACTTCATGGTTTGTCATCATCAAATAGGGGGAAATTGTTGAACCATGTTTGATTTGATGTATGACAAACCAGTTCTCTATACTTGATTGTTATGCATGTTTGTAATTGAGCAGGTTAATTCAAGTGAGAACTCTTCAAGGAAAATCTAAAGACCTTGAGATACTTGAAGAATCAGAAGTCAAGAGCTTGAAGTCTTTTAATTTTTGTACTTCTAGGATCTTCTTATAAAATAGACTTAGGAAAATATTCATTGTGTTTTTTTAAGTGAAGAGAAAAAGGATTTTAATTTTATATCCAGTAAAGAGAACAGGCCAAGAACAAGCTAAGAACAGGCAAAGAACAAGCTTGGAACAATTCTCTTTGCCAGATGTAGACTTAGTAGTACTGAGACCACTGTGGGAACAGACCTCAGTATTACGCACGTGCACTTAAGTGATCCGTACAAATTTCTGTGTTCAAAATTATTTTTGAAAAATTTATTTGAAAAATATTGATCACTTATGTTTTGGAAATCTGCCAAATTGATTCACCAAATCAGCTTTGCAATGTACTTGTTTGGACTCTTGTGTACTTTCCACTACATGTAGTGGAAGGAGACAAAGGTCTGAAATAGGTGCCTTTGTACTTGTGTCAGTTGAGCTTGTTTGCACAATTTAGGCAAGTCTCCAAGCACACTTCTAGGGCACGGTTTTTCTTACCTATATAAACAATCTTTTGAAAAAACCCTAGAAGACTTTTTTCTCTCCAAAGAAAACCAAGTCATATTTTCTGAGAGTCTATCCTTAGAGCAAAACTATCTCCATATCTATCTTTAAGAGAAAAAACTTACGCAGATTTAAGTTTGTAATATTTGAACCACTTAGAGGGAAGTGGTTGGGGAGTGTTCTGTGAACACTGAGTGAACTGTTAGAGTTAACAGTTGGGGAATTAAGTGTTACAGAGTTGTAGCATTTAATTGAGTGTGTAACCTTGTTATTATTCAGAGTTGATTAATAATATTGGTGAGAGAGTGGAGGACGTAGGCTTGTTTAGAAGCCGAACCTCGTTAAATCCTTGTGTCCCTACTCTTTATTTACTGCTCTATCGTTGTTCTCACAAAAAGATAAACAAACTTTGAAAACGATTGAAAAAACACATATACTCAATTCAACCCCCCCTTCTTGAGTATACATTGAACTTACAATACACACTTTGACCTTTCCACCTTCCACCGAATGGCCCGCCACATTTCCATATCTTCCAACTAGAGGTGATCATGGGCCGGGCCGGGTTTGGGCCGGGCCGAGCCAAAAAATTAATCCCATAAAGCGGGCCGGGTTCGGGCCAGGCTTAGTTCGGGCCCAAATTTCTTAGCCAAAGCCCGAAAAATAGTGCGGGCTTGGCGGCTTTTCGGGCTTTTTCGGGCTGGGCCTAAAAAAGTAACCAAAAAGTCTTATTTTACATGTCTAAGGCCCACACGAAAAAATATAAAAAATCGGACCGGGCCGGGCCGGGCCTAAGTTCGGGCCTAATTTTCACGTCCAAAACCTGCAAAAAAGCGGGCCTGGCCACTTTTGATCAACTCGACTTCCAATGTCATTTTCAACTCTATGCTGGTCCAGTCACTTACATGGCTTCAATTTATTAATTAATAAAATTGACACCTTCACACACTGACCTCACTACACTTCCACACACTGACCTCACAAGCAATATTAGTAATCACTTTCACATATGACCTCACGAGGACATGCTTTCAAACGGTCAATGGAAAATCATATTTGGAGAATGGTGCAATGGCCTCAAAACAAAGAAATCAAAGCCCATGTCCAGCTCAATTACAATTCGAATTCATAATGGAGTACAGGAATTTAAATGGCAACACTCATAATCAAGGCTCATTCGCACCTAAAGGGGTTAAATGCCAAGGATCATTTGAAAGCATTGTCCAGAGCAACAAAAGACAGCAACCTCATTCAAGCAAAAGTCGAGGCAACAAAAAAAAAACAAAAAAACAAAATCAATTCAAAAATCAGGCCCACAAAACTACGATGGTCTTATTCCGCAAGGATACGTAGGAAGCCTCTACTCGAGTTCCAACCACATTAATAAAAAATCAAACGAAGCCTAGTTGCCGAGTGATTCTACCTGCTAAGAGTTCGACAATAACATTTGCTAATCTTTGACCCGTACATAGACTCAAACTTGAACCCGCTTTTCTAATCAACCCTACATCTTAGCCACATCCATTTTCAACCTCAAGTCACAAAATTTTGGCCTTTCTATTTTTCGAACCCTATCCCATTCTTTGGTCATCTTCAAAGACTCTTTGACTAAACTCTCCAGGAGGTAAAGCCACCTAACTCTACTGAGGGTTAGCACATTATATTTGGGGGCTCATCACCATGTTGTCCCTACTCCTGTCTCTTCATAACATCATCCTCATTCTTCACTTGGGGGCTCCTCTGTTTCTATGATCTAACCATCTCAGGTCTATCTTATCAAGCTGAAATCAAGGAACTCTGTCCTTGGACCCCATGTCTTTTTCACATTCCAATTCAAATTGAGTTAAACTTCGTGTCTAGGTCAAACACCGTGTCTAGGATAGCCTCTGATCACAAGTCGCCCTCATGTCATTCCCATTAACACCCCATGACAAGACATTGAGTTATCCCGTCTCCTCCGTTGCATGGGTGTCATCCTAGCTTGCAATAATCCCAGACCTTTGTAAGTCAATCTTTCCCAGATCTACACTGAACCACAATACTCTTACTACCACTGATCACTGTCAAAGCTCATACAGCTATAATTTCCAGTTCAAACTCAGACTCAATTTACTTTTCCTGTGATAAACCAGACCTTCACAGGATTGTGTGGAACAAATCTGACCTTGCCACTCCTTTGTGTGATAAACCCGACCCTCGCACTCACTCAAACACCGACTCAGACACCGACCCAGACTCTTTACCTGTGATAAACCTGACCTTCATAGGATTGTGTGGCATAAATCTGACCTTGCCACTCCTTTGTGCGATAAACCCGACCTTCGCACTCACTCCGACTCCAACTCTGACTCAGACACCGACCCCCGACTCTTTTCCTGTGATAAACCTGACCTTCACAGGATTGTGTGGCATAAATCTGACCTTGCCACTCCTTTGTGTGATAAACCCGAACTTCGCACTCACTCCGACTCCGACTCAGACACAGACCCAGACTCTTTACCTGTGATAAACCCGACCTTCACAGGATTGCGCGGCATAAATCTGACCTTCGCACTCGCCGACACCGACCCAGACTCTTTTTCTGTGATAGACCCGACCTTCACATGATTGCGTGGCATAATTCTGACCTTGCCACTCCTTTCTGCGATAAACCCAATCTTCGCACTCACTCCGACACCGACACCGACGCCGACTCAGAATCTTTTCCTGTGATATAGGATTGCGTGGCATAAATCTGACCTTGCCACTCCTTTTCAATCATATCTGTCACTTCACTGTTACACTACACTTCACTATTGACACTTCTCGTTGTTTACACTTCATTGCATTTCTTACTGCGTGATTACATGTTTGTGTGTTTACTTGTTGCATGCTTGTTCGATTGTCAAATCAAGTGGCTTTTGAACATTACTTTTAACATCAAGTTGCACTGGTCTCAAAGGGGTTAGCACATTAATTATTTCCTTTGGGATCAGCATACATAATTCGCGTAGCGCACCTTTGGCCTTCGTCTTACAAGACTTCGTCTCTCCAGACTCGGTCAAAGGGGGGGATAACTGTAGACACCTAATTCTGGCACCTCAGTTAGCTCCCAACGGTCTATTGATAGTCTGTATTTAATTAGTATTTTTCGTAGTCTTTATTAATTTATTTTCTATTTTTATTTAGTTTTTGTTAGCATTTTTAGGCTTTTTAGCTTAGTTTTACTTTTGTAGCTCCCTTCCCCTTTTCTATGTGATTTCCTCTATTTTGCCTTGTTTATGCGTTTTCTTCCCTTTTTGCAGGTCCCGAGTTGATTTCGGAACCCGAGGAAGCGAACCGGGAACCTCGAGGAAACCACATGTCCTATATGCTTGTTGGTGCTAAATTTTAAGGGCCTCAGCGGGCGCTGGAAATCCCTCAGCGCCCGCTGGGATGAATCATGGTGAATGTTGAAAGTCAGGCCTCAGCGGGCGCTGGGAATTCCTCAGTGTCCGCTGAGATGGATTTTGTCACTCAAGTATTTTGCAAGGAAAAAAGGCAGAAGGCCTTCTATGCCATGGCAGCGGCCGCTGATGGATTCCCAGCGGCCGCTGATTTTGCAGCCTCCACACAATCACAAGCACCAAGAGAAGACAGCGGCCGCTGACCATTTTTCAGCGCCCGCTGTCCCTCCCCTGTTTTGAGGCAGTAGCACTCCCAGAATTGGCAGCGGCCGCTGACCCCAACTCAGCGCCCGCTGCCATTAGTCTTCCTAGCACTGCAGGCCTACTGATGTAGGTGTCAGCGGGCGCTGTCATCGCCTCAGCGCCCGCTGAACTGGCTCTGCTCGTTTTTTTTTTAGCTTATTTCTTTTATTTTTGGGAGAAGTATATATACCTTTTTACTCCCTTTTTGTAAGGGGATTACATTTTAGGATATTTTCAGGGTACTTAACCTAAGTTTTTAGTAGTTTCTCTTTTTTTTCTCTCTCCTAAATTTCCATAGATTTTCATTTCAAGTCTTAGAAAATTGTAGAAGTTCATGCTTTTGGTTGGGAAATTACATTGATCATCACATTGTTCTACTTATTGATATTGAAGCTTCACTTGTATCATTTCTCTACTCTTTCCTTATTTATTTGCACTTAGTTGATTATTTCCTTGATGTTTTTATGATTGATTATTGTTAAATTCCATAGTTTATCCTTATTTTCATGCTTGGTGTTAGTTTTAATATGTTCATTATGTTTTCCTTAGTTGTTCTAGCCATGTGTGAGTAGTCTCATTGCTAGGGTTTGGGGTGAAACCTCTCAAAATCCTCCATGTTATGCTTTAGTCATTTATTGGTCTTGGTTGTGTTAATGTCGGTACCGAAGGTTCGTTGATGTTGAGTCTTATGTTTAGATAGCATTAGATTCTTAGTAGAATCCCCACCTAAGGACCGAAAGGTGAACGTGGGTGACGACTCCCTTCACCCGATTGATGGAAGCACCACGAAAGTTGGGCCTTCGATCAAGGGAAAGTTACCGGTCTTCGTGATTTTGTACTTAGGACTTGTTAGATGTGTCGCTGCACGAAAGTGAGTTGTATATATCTTTCCGGTCATCGTACTAGCTCGAAAGAGTGGTACGATCATAGAACGACCTCCCCTTATCCATGACCTAAGTCTAAGTTTTGACCGATCCATAATTCATGGTGGTGTCGAGTCGTTAATCCCCTAACCTTAGTATTTATTTCCTTGTTTTAGACCCCTATCTTAGTATCTTGTAGTTAATTGACTTCCATTCTTGAATCCAATTTCAACTTAGCTTGTCTATGCTCATTGTCTTTGGTCAACAGTCGTTATTCTCTAGGGTTCGACCCTTACTTGCCCTTACTAGCATTAGTAAGTCCGAGTTAGGAAATTTACTTTTGGTAGGCTCGACGACGGCCTATCAAATTTTGGCGCCGTTGCCGGGGAATAACGGAATTTGTTGCTATAGATTTACTTGAGTTTGACTGGACTTTGTCTTCTATTATTTCATTTGCTACCTGATTGTGTGAATTGTTATTGCTAACGTGTTTGTTTAGCAGTTTATGACACGTAGGACTCGTAGCTTACCAGTCTTCCCATTAATCCCAGAAATCAACCGTTACTTGAGGGATCTGAGAAAGGCTACTAGTGCGCAAAACATTGAGCAACTCGAATCTGAGTTGCAATCAAAGTCACCTGGTAGTCCTTGCTCTATTTCTTCAGTCATGGCTGATACGCCACCACCTCCACAACAGACAATGAGGGATTTCCGCCACCCGGAATCCTTTGAACTTCGTAGCGGGATTGCTTTGCCCGGTACAGCTGCAAATCATCATGAATTTTCACCACATCTCATCCGGATGGTGAAAGATTCACAGTTTGGGGGAAACTCGACCGAGTGTCCTTTCTCTCATCTCGACAACTTTTTGGAACTGTGCTCCACGGTCAAGCACAACAATGTTCAACCCGAGTTTATACGGATGCACATGTTCCAATTTTCATTAACTGATAAGGCTAAGCACTGGATTCGCTCACTTCCCGAGGGATCCTTGACTACATGGGATGCTATCACCAAAGCATTCCTTGAAAAATATTGTCCTCCGGAGAAAACTTCGGAAATGAGGAGAAAAATATCGGGTTTTTCTCAAGAGGAGGACGAAACTCTCGGGGAAGCATGGGAGCGCTTTAAAGAACTCCTCCGCTCATGCCCTCACCATGGTTATAGTGATGGCATAGCCTACATGACATTTTACGATGGTCTTAATCCTGTTTCCAGGGGTCACTTGGACTCCGATACGAGTGGTAGGTTGATGAAGGTCCCTCTATCTGAAGTTAGGCCAATGATCGAGGAGGTTGCTAAACAGTTCTCATGGGGTGGGTCGAGACGTGTTGTTCCCAAGGCAACATCTCGATCCGATCAATGTCTTGACGATGTTAATGCTCGTTTGGATTTCTTGACACGAAGACTTGAGAAAGCACATTTTGCCGCCTCAAGTTCTGAATCTCAGCCTTCTCTTTTTTGCGACATGTGTGGCGGAAACGACCACCTGTCTTCTTATTGCAGCTCCTCGATGGAGCAAGTCGCTATGATGGGAGCACAGAATGATCCGTACTCTAACACTTACAATCCCGGTTGGAAAAATCACCCCAATTTCAGCTGGAAGAACAATAATTAACAACAACCACCGTATCAACAACCATACCGCCAACAACAACCATATCAACCGAGGGACCAACAAGCTCCAACACCTTATCTCCCTCCAGGTTTTAATCAGGGTCCTTCTCCTCAAAGGCCACCATATGCCTCTCCCGTTCCTCAGAAATCTAGCCTTGAGACAGCTCTAGAGACCTTTATACAGCATCAGACCAAGGCTAATTCAGATAGTGACCGGAAAATGAACGAGATGAGCACCTCGATCAATCAACTGCAAACTCATAATAAAATGATCGAAACTCAACTTGCTCAAATAGCACAACAAGTTGGGAATTCCAATAATTCTTCAAGTTCTCAGTTTCCAGGGCAACCGATCACTAATCCGAAGGAACAAGCAAAGGCAATAACACTGCGATCGGGTAAGGATTATGCGGGTCCATCCATGGTTTTAGATGAGGGTGCCACAAAAGTGAGTAAAGAGGGAGTTGTTGACGATATGTCAATTGATTTTGAGAGCGGAGTGCATGAGAGTGAGCCACAAAGTGAGGATAGTGTTGCGCCCCCAAAAGAAAATATTGTTGTAAAAGCACCGATGAAACCGTTTTCCACCGGTTCCTTTCCCCCATCGGATCGTTGAGAAGAAGTTAGGCGAGAAATTTTCTATGTTTCTCGAGGTCATGAAGGGTCTTCAAGTAAACATCCCTTTTCTTCATGCTTTGTCCCAAATGCCGGCTTATGCCAAGTTCTTGAAGGAACTTCTCTCGAACAAGAGCAAATTAGAGGAGCATGCCACCATTTCACTTCCTATGGAGGTGGGTGCTATTCTTCAGAACAAGCTTCCCGAGAAGCTTGGTGATCCTGGCAGTTTCTCTATACCGGTGAAAATCGGTGATCTTCAAAGAAAAAATGTTCTATGTGACTTGGGAGCAAGTGTGAGTCTTATGCCTTTGACTATGGCCCACAAGCTCAATATGGGTGGCTTAAAGCCCACAAAAATGTCTATTCAGCTTGTCGATCGCTCGGTAAGATGTCCCGGTGCAAGTGGGACGAGTTTTTATCCCTTGTGATTTTGTCATAATGGATATGGAGGAAGATGCCAAGGTTCCCTTGATATTGGGGAGGCCTTTCTTGAAAACGGCGGGCGCCGTTATCGATGTGAAGGATGGTCGTTTGAGTCTAAATGTCGGGGATGAAAAGATCACTTTCTCATTCTCAAAGGCAATGAAAATGCCTATTACGGATGCAATCCTTCGCATCGACACCATCGATACTACTACGGTGGAATTTTCTGAAATGATCGAGGTCGCAGACCCATTGCGATCATTGATCTCTGACGGAGCGGTCTTCGACACTGATGAAAGTCGGGGGTATAAAAAAATTCTTGATGGCACCCTGGTTAGCACTGATGCTGAGCTCGAGGTCCTCCGGATCGAGGGTAAGGAGGAGAGGACTACGCCTCCTCCAAGGGTAGAGTTGAAACCTCTTCCCTCTTTACTTAAGTATGTTTTTCTGGATGCCGATGAGGCTTATCCCGTTATTGTCGATGCTAAACTCGACGACACTTCTCTTGACAAACTCTTGGTTGTTTTGAGAAAATATAGAAGTGTCATCGGGTATAACATTTCCGACATTAAAGGAATAAGTCCCACCCTCTGCATGCATCGTATATTGCTTGATGACGATCGTGCCTCCTCGATTGAACATCAGCGAAGGTTAAACCCTTCGATGAAGGAAGTCGTGAGAGGTGAAGTTATTAAATTGCTTGACTCGGGCATAATCTACCCTATCTCAGATAGTAAGTGGGTTAGCCCGGTTCAAGTAGTCCCTAAAAAGGGAGGCATGACTGTCATTAAGAACGAGAAGGGTGAAACTATCTCGACAAGATCGGTTACGGGTTGGAGAATGTGTATTGATTATAGAAAGCTAAACAAATCAACCCGTAAAGATCACTTTCCCCTTCCGTTCATTGATCAAGTTTTGGAGAGATTGGCTAATCATAGCCGTTATTGCTTTTTGGATGGATTCTCGGGATTTTTTCCAAATCCCGATTCATCCCGATGATCAGGAAAAAACCACGTTTACATGCCCCTTTGGTACCTTTGCATATCGAAGGATGCCGTTTGGGCTATGTAATGCACCTTCTACTTTTCAAAGGTGCATGATGGCTATTTTTTCTGACATGCTAGAAACATCCATAGAAGTTTTTATGGATGATTTCTCTGTTTGTGGTTCGTCTTTTGACACCTGCCTTGCTAACTTGGTGAATGTGTTGAAACGGTGTCAAGAGGCGAACTTGGTTCTAAATTGGGAAAAATGCCACTTCATGGTCGAAGAGGGCATTGTTCTCGGGCATGTAATTTCATCTAGGGGCATCGAGGTCGATAGGGCCAAGGTTGATGTCATTGAGCTTCTCCAACCCCCCACCACTGTCAAAGGGGTTAGGAGTTTTCTTGGACACGCGGGTTTTTACCGCCGTTTTATAAAAGACTTTTCAGAAATGTCCAAGCCCTTGACTCAATTATTGCATAAGGATGCCTCTTTTGTGTTTTCTAATGATTGTTGTGTAGCATTCCAGGAACTGAAACAGGCTCTAGTTACTGCTCCTATCATTCAGCCCCCGGACTGGGAGCTTCCTTTTGAGCTAATGTGCGATGCATCACACTATGCTGTAGGTTCGGTGCTCGGACAACGGAAGGACGGCAAGCTGCATGCCGTCTACTACACAAGCAAGACTCTAGATGAAGCTCAACGCAATTATGCCACTACGGAGAAAGAGCTTCTTGCAATTGTCCATGCCATGGAAAAATTTAGGTCTTACTTGGTCGGTTCCAAAGTCATAATCTTCACCGACCACTCAGCCTTGAAGTACTTAATGGCCAAGAAAGACGCTAAACCTCGGCTCATCCGGTGGATCTTGTTGCTACAAGAGTTCGATATTGAAATCAGAGACAAAGCTGGGGCCGAAAATGTTGTAGCCGACCATCTCTCTCGGTTACCTTTATGCGAGGAGGGTGAGGTCATTCCAATCAACGATTCATTTCTTGATGACCATCTCCTTGTTGCCTTGGCAATCCCTGCTCCTTGGTATGCGGACATTGTTAACTATCTTGCTTGTGAGATTATGCCCTCCGATTGGGGGTATCAAAAAAAGCGGCGTTTCCTGCATGACGTTCGCCAATACTATTGGGACGACCCTCTTCTGTTCAAAAGAGGTGTTGATGGACTTTTTTGGAGGTGCGTCCCCGATGATGAGATTGCAAGTGTTATTAGCATGTGCCACTCTTCTCCTTGTGGAGGACACATGGGTGCTGACAACACTACGTCGAGGATCTTGCAATCTGGATTTTTCTGGCCTACCATGTTCAAGGACACTTGGAGCATGGTGAAGGCGTGTGACTGGTGCCAACGTACCGGCAATATTTCAAACCGTCATGAGATGCCCCTCAACAGCATTCTTGAACTTGAAATCTTCGATGTTTGGGGCATCGACTACATGGGACCCTTTCCCTCATCTTATGGCAACCAATATATTTTGGTCGCGGTAGACTATGTGTCTAAATGGGTGGAAGCCATTGCCTCGGTCACCAATGATGCAAAGGTAGTTATTAAGTTGTTTAAAACTATCATTTTCCCGAGGTTTGGTGTTCCCCGAGCTGTCATTAGTGATGGAGGATCACATTTTGCGAAGCGAACACTCCAATCCTTGTTCTCAAAATATGGTGTTAAGCATAAGGTTGCCTTGGCCTATCACCCTCAAACGAGCGGGCAAGCAGAAATTTCAAACCGGCAAATCAAAATGATCCTTGAAAAGACAGTCGATCGGTCTCGAAAAGATTGGTCAACTAAGCTCGATGACGCTCTTTGGGCGTATAGGACAGCATACAAGACTCCCATAGGCACAACCCCTTACAAATTGGTCTATGGCAAGTCTTGTCACCTACCAGTTGAGCTCGAGCATCGCACACATTGGGCGATCAAAGCACTCAACTTCGATCTCCAATCGGCGGGGGAGAAGCGGATGCTCGACCTGCATTTACTTGAGGAATTGAGGCTTGATGCATACGAAAATGCTCGAATCTACAAGGAACGCACCAAGTCTTGGCATGACAAGCATATCCTCCATAGGGAGTTCCATGAAGGGGACAAGGTCCTATTGTTCAATTCTCGGCTTAGGTTGTTCCCCGGAAAGCTCAAGTCGAGGTGGAGTGGTCCCTTTACGGTTCGGAAAGTCTACCCCTATGGGGTTGTTGAGATTGAAAATGATGGAACCGCCCCTTTCAAAGTGAATGGGCAACGCTTAAAAGCCTACTATGGTGGCCAACCTCCGGAAGCTGCCCTTGTGATCCACTTAGACGAGTTTGATGTTACTCCCGTTGAGGAGTAAGG
Organism: Salicornia ramosissima; assembly: GCA_951394345.1. Lineage (NCBI taxonomy): Eukaryota > Viridiplantae > Streptophyta > Magnoliopsida > Caryophyllales > Amaranthaceae > Salicornia > Salicornia ramosissima. Next base: position 47,171,027 of record OX596235.1, on the reverse strand, counting down.
CCGACTCGGTCATTTCGTCAGGCTCGGGACGTTAAACAAGCGCTTGTGGGAGGCAATCCTCAATTTATTGCTTTTTAGGATAGTTTAGTTTGTTTCTTTGCATTGTAATTATAAAAAAAAAAATATATCATGAGTGAGTGAAAGAAAATGAGAGATTTCCTTCATTGAACTTCCGAATACATCAACGAGTGTGGTCTTGGCCCTTTGGGCCACTATACATGTTGATGTATCCCTTAGGATGCAATGAAGAAAAGATGTTCTAAATCTGTGATTCTGGTGCAATTCTAAGGTTAAATCTGCTGAAAAAATTGGCTACAGGTCAGGTTCAGCGGGCGCTGAATTTCCATCAGCGCCCACTTGCACAATGCTCAAAATGTTCCAGTTGCAAAACTTTCCATTACAGCGGGCGCTAGACCTAATTCAGCGGCCGCTGATCAGTTTTGCCAAAAACTTCCAGTAGCTAAAAAATCCACAGCAGCGGGCGCTGTCCCATTATCAGCGTCCGCTGAGGGAAATGTTCAATTTTTCCAGTAGCAAAAAATTTTGAGGAAACCGGGCGCTGGCCAATTATCAGCGCCCGCTGAGAAACTTGCACTCCTTTTTCCAGTAGCCTCAAAAATGACTACAGCGGGCGCTGGCCCATTCTCAGCGCCCGCTGATGGGCTTTGTTATAATCTCTAGAACCATTTAAAAAGGGGTCAGCGCCCGCTGGGTTTAAGTCAGCGCCCGCTGATGTCGAACTGTATTAAACAACAGGGTTCAGAAATCGTCATTTTTCACGAACAAAACCTAAAACACACGAATTCTCCCCTATTTTCTCTCAAACCCTAACACTCCAACTCCCTCAAATCTCACTCAAACTCACTCAAATCTCCATCATTCTTCTTCATTATCATTCACATACTTCGATTCTCCATCTCATCCCTAGGTTCGAATTTCTTCAAAAACGAAAAAAAAAAGAGGGAGTGGGTCGAAAAAAAAAAAAAGAAAAAAAAAAAAAGAGCAAGGGACGATCCTTGGGTTACTTTTGGCTCATTCATCAACAACACCAATGAGGTTATCTAGAGTGTTTTCATGCTCTAGTTGGGTATTTTCTAAAACCCTAATTTTCTAACTTTGTTATTTTCAACTTAGTTCGAATCTTAGGTTTTCATTTATGCTTTGCAATTGTTGTTGAATTTTTGAGTCCCTAATTGTAGTCTTAGATTGTTGTTTTGCTTTATGTTGTTGAATATTACGACTTGGACTTGTGTTGGTGCAAAATTTTTGACTTGTGTGATTTTGTGAATTCGAGGCACTTGGGTTTAGGCCTCTTGTTCATTGACTGGTTAGAGAAGTAATCTAGCTGAATTTTTTTTTTTATAGTTAGTTTTCGGCCCTCGTTTAATCAGTCATGAGTGAGCCACGAAAAAAGAAAAGAAATGACCGACCAGGTACCTCAGACCCGAACCAAAATGCTGATGCCCCACCACAACCACCACCCCCCATTAGGATTCCGCAGGCCAATCGAGCCAAACATGACAACCTGTTGAGGCGAACATTTCGCCCCACCCGATTTTATGATGTGCGCCCTTGTCTGGCGCTGCAGATCACCAGGGAAATGCAAACCTTGTTCACGAACTTTGGGTGGGAGAACTTGACTAACCCCAACATGGCCGAATACACGTACCCACCGTTGGCCTGTGAATTCCTCAGCACATTGACCTATACAGAGATACAATCCACCACTAACATACCGGAATACCAAATATCCTTCCGATTGTTCAATGATCGCCATACGATTACCATTTCCCAGCTCAATGAATACCTCGGATGTGACCCGACCAACCCCATTACTGATTTTAGTCCTAAAAACTTTCCTGACTTTAACCCGCTTGCCTTTTGGCGTGCGATTACGGGTGAGGATCGTTTTGATTCTACGCGGGCGGTCGCCAGCGCGATTCATCACCTTGCCCTCCGACTTTTTCATCGCTTGTTGACCTACTCAATCTTCTCCAAAAAGGAGGTTGGGAAGATCAACAAAGATGAGTTGCTTTGTATCTACTTAGCAACAACCCCATCCCCGTTGGGTAAGGTGAACACGGGTCACTTGTTGGTCAAGCGCATGCTTGCCCAAACAAGAGACCCTAAGATGACCGCTGACATCACATTGGGTGGCTTCGTGACTATCATAGCTAGGAAACTTGGGTATTCACATTTCATTGATCAATTGGAAAAACCTTCTGACATCCGGTTCTTTGACAAGTACGACTTCCTTAACCAAGCTTTCATTAAAAACACCAACCGGGAAGGCACAATCAGCGCCCTGGTCCGCGGGAGACATCACTACTACTTGCCTAATCCCGAGATAACTAGGTTTGATCGGGATAACCCATACATAATCCCTGCGGAACCTGTGGCCCAGCATGATGCAGATATATTACAGGGGCCCCCGGTTGTTGTCGCTGAGGAAGTCGAACAACCAGCACCAGAACCACCACTAGCACAACCCATCCCAACCCCGCCGCAATTTGATTTTGCGGCAGCCTTCGAGGCCCTATCCCAGCAGCAAAATGCTACCTATGCTTCTATTAACGCTAACATTACGGAGATGCGTTCTGACTTGTACCGTCTCCGTATACAGACAGACCAGATGTATGACTACCACGTGTCGGAAGGGCACTTCTTCCGACACCCTTCCCTCCCCCCCCCCCCAGGATGACCCTGAGCTCTAGACCTCTCCACCCATAGCCTCGGGACGATGCTTTTGTTCCAGCTTGGGGGGGTTTAGACCCCATGGGTCCGGTTACCTTTTTGTTGTTGTTTGGACCCGTAGCTAGTGAGGGTGAAGCACTAGAGCCTCGATCGAGGCATGATTTCGGTAGCGTTAAAGGCGCTTTAATAGTGTCAATGGTGCACCTGGACGACAGGTTTCCCGACAAACCGAATCATGTCCTATACAGGTAAGTTCTCACTTGTATTTAAGTGAACCTGGGGGATTAGTCGTGGTCTTGGGATAGAGGAGCTAGCTTGGGGGAGCTGCTCTTGGGGTATGTTGATTGTGCTTGTTTGTTGTTGTGCTTCTTAGTGTGTGTGATTTTTATAATGGTCATTGGGGTGATTTCCAAGTCTTGCTCCTGTTTTGAAAATCCAAATGCATTTTAATGCTTTGCATTCTAGTTTATTTTCGTATTTTATTTTTCTTTTCTTATTTTCCTTAGTTTCTTTTTATTAGTTTTTGCATACTAATTTACTTTCGTAGTTTATTTTATTTTATTTTTCTCCATTTTTGCATGTAGTTTATTTTCGTAGTTTATTTTCTTTTTTCCCTTTTATTTTTCTAGGTTTAGTCGTCTCCCGATGACGAAACTAGGGGAATCCTTATAAGGACTTTTCTTTCCTTTAGAGTTTCGAGTCCGCACAATTTTCAATGCTTTTTATTAACTCTTAGGATAGAATGCTTTTCCCTTTAGGAGAACCCTTTAGGACTAGATGTGTATCCAAGTCGGTTTGTGGTACGAGGTTGTCCCTTGTTTAGTTGACGCTGAGTTGGTGGTTTTTGAACCTAGGTGAGGTTTCGAGCTCTTGCCTTAATTAGACCCTTTTAGGGTTATTCATTTCTGAGCGTCGCATTGTATCCCTCGTCGGTTTTTGTTTTTCTGTTTCTTTTGTCTCTGATTTTTGACTTGTGAATTGTTACCGCCCTTTCGAGACTTGGAACATGATTTAGGCACCATCTTACGTCATAGCATCGAGTTTTATTTTCGGTCCTTGTAAATTTTGTAATAGTGTAATTATTTGAGTATTGTAACTCCTTCTCTAAAAAAAAAAATAAAAAAAATAAAAAAAAGAAATATATATATATATATATAAAAAAAAAATTAAAAACAAAATGTACATAATTAGAGAAGGAGATAGTAGTTTTCTTAGCCGACTAGTGTCCTATTATAATTTATCCTAACAGTCGGTCGGTAGTTATTTGTAGTTTCGGACCTTGTATGTAAGATGCTATGACCTTAAGCCCTATTGATTTCATGTTCTCGAAAGGTCTCATCTTTGGTATGCGGTGTCACTTGTCAAATTTCGAGAGACGCTAACTCCGGCGAAATGTGAGTGTCCTTCCCTTTGTTCTTCATGACTCCCTCACGGAGTATTTTTCCGCCACCGACTTATATCTGAGATTATTCAAGGGTGTTTGACGGTTGTTAGGTTGCTTAAGCTTGGATACCTCGTAGTCCTTTAAGGTTCTATTGTGTGAAAGGTTTCAGTCCTTAGTTTAGTTAGTTTCTAGCATTGGGTTTGTGCGCCTTAAGACTGTAATAGGAGTCCTTAGTCCGTTGTAGAATTCCTCTCCTGAGGGATTTGTCGAACTCTTCGTGCGGTAGTTGCTTGGGGACAAGCAACGGGCTAGCTTGGGGGAGTTTGATAGTCTGTATTTAATTAGTATTTTTCGTAGTCTTTATTAATTTATTTTCTATTTTTATTTAGTTTTTGTTAGCATTTTTAGCTTAGTTTTACTTTTGTAGCCCCCTTCCCCTTTTCTATGTGATTTCCTCTATTTTGCCTTGTTTCTGCGTTTTCTTCCCTTTTTGCAGGTCCCGAGTTGATTTCGGAACCCGAGGAAGCGAACCGGGAACCTCGAGGAAACCACATGTCCTATATGTTTGTTGGTGCTAAATTTTAAGGGCCTCAGCGGGCGCTGGAAATCCCTCAGCGCTCGCTGGGATGAATCATGGTGAATGTTGAAAGTCAGGCCTCAGCGGGCGTTGGGAATTCCTCAGCGTCCGCTGAGATGGATTTTGTCACTCAAGTATTTTGCAAGGAAAAAAGGCAGAAGGCCTTCTATGCCATGGCAGCGGCCGCTGATGGATTCCCAGCGGCCGCTGATTTTGCAGCCTCCACACAATCACAAGCACCAAGAGAAGACAGCGGCCGCTGACCATTTTTCAGCGCCCGCTGTCCCCTCCCTTGTTTTGAGGCAGTAGCACTCCCAGAATTGGCAGCGGCCGCTGACCCCAACTCAGCGCCCGCTGCCATTAGTCTTCCTAGCACTGCAGGCCTACTGATGTAGGTGTCAGCGGGCGCTGTCATCGCCTCAGCGCCCGCTGAATTGGCTCTGCTCGTTTTTTTTTAGCTTATTTCTTTTATTTTTGGGAGAAGTATATATACCTTTTTACTCCCTTTTTGTAAGGGGATTACATTTTAGGATATTTTCAGGGTACTTAACCTAAGTTTTTAGTAGTTTCTCTTTTTTTTCTCTCTCCTAAATTTCCATAGATTTTCATTTCAAGTCTTAGAAAATTGTAGAAGTTCATGCTTTTGGTTGGGAAATTACATTGATCATCACATTGTTCTACTTATTGATATTGAAGCTTCACTTGTATCATTTCTCTACTCTTTCCTTATTTATTTGCACTTAGTTGATTATTTCCTTGATGTTTTTATGATTGATTATTGTTAAATTCCATAGTTTGTCCTTATTTTCATGCTTGGTGTTAATTTTAATATGTTCATTATGTTTTCCTTAGTTGTTCTAGCCATGTGTGAGTAGTCTCATTGCTAGGGTTTGGGGTGAAACCTCTCAAAATCCTCCATGTTATGCTTTAGTCATTTCTTGGTCTTGGTTGTGTTAATGTCGGTACCGAAGGTTCGTTGATGTTGAGTCTTATGTTTAGATAGCATTAGATTCTTAGTAGAATCCGCACCTAAGGATCGAAAGGTGAACGTGGGTGATGACTCCCTTCGCCCGATTGATGGAAGCACCACGAAAGTTGGGCCTTCGATCAAGGGAAAGTTACCGGTCTTCGTGATTTTGTGCTTAGGACTTGTTAGATGTGTCGCTGCACGAAAGTGAGTTGTATATATCTTTCCGGTCATCGTACTAGCTCGAAAGAGTGGTACGATCATAGAACGACCTCCCCTTATCCATGACCTAAGTCTAAGTTTTGACCGATCCATAATTCATGGTGGTGTCGAGTCGTTAATCCCCTAACCTTAGTATTTATTTCCTTGTTTTAGACCCCTATCTTAGTATCTTGTAGTTAATTGACTTCCATTCTTGAATCCAATTTCGACTTAGCTTGTCTATGCTCATTGTCTTTGGTCAACAGACGTTATTCTCTAGGGTTCGACCCTTACTTGCCCTTACTAGCATTAGTAAGTCCGAGTTAGGAAATTTACTTTTGGTAGGCTCGACGACGGCCTATCATCTATGATGAATGTGCCCTGTTGCACAGGTCCAGTCTTGAGCTATTATGCCAAAATGCCACCTCTTTACCCCTCTCATACCACTCTCACACCATTTATAGGCGTTTTAGAGGCTCACGACTCGTTTTAGGATTTTTCGGACATTTTTTAGGATTTTCATTAATTTATTTTTATTATTTTTCATGCATATTTATTTTCTAAGGGCATTTTAGTCATTTTAAATTACATTAAATAATTTTTCTATAATTTCTGGTAATTTTTCCACAATTTTTTGAGTTTGAAACATTTTCCATTCTTAGGGGTATATCAGTAATTTTACATCTGCATCGTCAACTTTTTCTCCACTTTTCACTCATTTATATTTTTCTAGTATTTTTCTAGAATTTTTCCATATTTTTTGGCATTTTTAGCGTATTTTTTAAAATAGTCTGAAAAACCCGAAAACTGTACGAGAACAGTCTAGAATGGCCCGGATTATTCCGGAACCTCGCGGAATCTCCCAGAATCCCAAATATTATGATAATATTACGTAATCATCCAATGATTCCCGTAATCATATCATAATCGCATAATATCTCGGAGAATCACGCGCAAAATAAGCAAAAAAATCAACCTGAATCCCAGATGGTCACAAATACTGACCTGCGTCTAGACGCAGGTCATGTAACTGGACCTGCTCCTACGCGCAGGTCTGGTGTCCTCCGGGGTCGATTTCGTTCTGACTTCTATTCTCTCCCTCTACTATACATTCTCTCTCTAAAAAAACACTTCAAAACTCTGTCAAAATCAATTCAAAACTCTGTCACACGGCATTTGGCACGCTAATCTTAAAGCCGTAATCGACCGCCGCACATTTCATTACACATTTCTGAGACCCTTTTCTATTCAATGTCAATTTGCTTTCTTTCGTTTTAATTTCCATTTTAATTTATGACATGCGTTAATCTTGATAACATGTGAAATTTTGTTGTTCTGTTCGCGCAGATCTATGTTTTAATTCATGTAGCTTCTTTTTGTGTGCGATTCATAATCCATGTCATGCCTTTTTGTTTTGCATTTTTCATGTCATTCCATGTAACTTTTTTTTATATTATTTATTTTGATAATCTAATTGCACGGGATTCGAGGTACGTTCGCACTTTCAATTTCACTTTTTCGTGCCGTCGCACTTTCAATTTCACTTTTTTGTGCCGTTGATTTTTTTTTTGTAATTTATGTGAATTGATTCTTCAATTCTCTTGGCCTCATTCTAGTATAATAATATTGACTAATTCCAAAGTGGTCACAAAACAATTTTAGGCTAATTTGTGCATTAATCTGAACCGATTTAGTAATTCGCAAATTAGGCCTAAAATTGAGTTATCTCTGTTGTTCTGAAATTGAACAATGATCTTACAAAAGAGACCTAGTAGAGACCACTTGCAGGCGGGCGGGCCCAATGCACGATTGACTCGTAACCTGTCGCTGAACCCATACTGTAATACCCCATATTTTTGGGGCTATTTTAAATTTTTATTCAATTAATTGAATAATTAATTAATTAACTATTTAATCAATTATTATTTAATTAATTATTAATCTAGCACTTTGGAGAGCCTAACTGTTAACCATGGCCCAGATCTTTATTTAAATTTGTCCAAGCCAAGCCCAATGTTTCCCTCATCACCCCACCTCACGGCCCCCTATTCATTTTTCTTTAATTGTTATATTTTCTTTTCCTACTTTAATTACTAAACCACATCTATTTTGACCCCAACCAAAAATCTAATTTTTATCCTCCATCTAATTGTTTTATTTTATTCTTTCAACCTAAAATACTAAACTATACCTATTTTAATACTAAACTACAAATAAAAACAAAACTACAAATAAAAACTCTTCCTTTTCCCCACACAAATACTTCCTTCACTTTATCAATTCAAACACCTTCATCAAAGAAAGTTCAACCTTTACCCTTTAAAGATCGAACCATTCACCATCAATATTAGGTAATTAGATTGTTTTATTTAATCTGTAGGATAGATTAGTTATATAATTTTTAGAATAGATTTAATCATGTTTAGAATAGGTTTAGGACTACCTAGAATTGTTTAGAATTGTGTTGTTTATATTTTGAATTAAATGTTGTTGGATATTAGTAATTGTCGTGTGATGGTCGAGTAGAATAAATGTGATTTTAATGATGTTTATGATATTTTCTTGAATTATATTGATGATCTTGATTAATTAATTGTTAAATTAAAGTCTTAAATTAAAATTATTATTTTTGGTTCTTGTTTGTATAAAAGCCGAATGGTTGTATGATTAGAAGGGAAATAAAAATCTGACTTTTCTTGTTGAATCTTGTTAATTCTTGAGTTATTATTAGTAATCTTGAATTTAATCTTTAATTTAATCATGATAATATTAATTCTTGAAATTATTCTTGATGTTTGTTTGAACCATCAAAGCCGTGTGATTCATGTATAATGAAGGGTTGATTTTGATCTTGTTTTAGTCCATTTTTGATAATTTAATGTTTAAAGTATAATTTTTATGATTTATTATTAAGTTTTTATGATTAATTATTGATGATTGTATTAACTAAATTAAAGTGTCAATTTTTGTTGCTTGCTTCAAGATTGTCGAGTGGTGTTAGTTAAGAAAAGAAGAATTTTTATCATGTTTTAAGTAATATTTGTTGATAATTGTTAGTTTATATGATTATTTGTTTAATTAATTGATTGATTGAATTGTTTATATGATTATTGTAAACAATAGAATTAATTATAGTTTGATTATGAATATGTCGAGTGGTACAAGTCCTAGATTAGAGTTATGAGTCAAGTTAAGTTGAACTAGAATTGATTAGAAGTCAAGTTGTGTCATTAAATGATTGAGTTGTGAACTAGAATTGAAAACAGAATTGTAATATGGAAAAGATGATTAACTATGAAGTGACCGCCTATCTAGTGGCTAAAGTGCCATGAACATAGGTATATTCGAAGATGATTAACTATGAAGTGACAGTTCTTGATCCCAGTGCCGGGAAGTAGATCAAACGTGGTTGGCCCGGCATGAGCAAGGAAAGTTGGGGAAGAATTAAGGTTTCCCCTACGAGCATATGACTGGTCACGGATTAGCACCTGAACTGAATAGAACTGAAAGGTCAATAGTGGTGTCAAGAAGTCTAGAATTGGATGGATTAATCTAGAAGGTCTTGGTTTAGCAGGTTATTATGACTGTTTTCCGCTGCGTACTTGAATGTTATTGTTTATGAATGCTTTCCTAGATGATTAGTTCTGATTATTATGTTTCTAATTGTGTTCTACTGATTAAGTAGAACAATCTAATTACTCACCACTGACTGTGGACCCCAAAATCCTTTTTAGGTACTGGTGATGATTGATTGAGTTACGCAAGGGCTGGGATTGTGTGCAAGATAGCTTAGTAGTTTATCCTGATGACCATTACTAGCCTTTGTATTATTATTTGTAGTGGACTTTTTCCCTATCTTGTAGTAATAATGGACTTTGGAATCTTATTAATTTGGAATATTTAATGATTTATTTGAATAATATGAATTAAGTTTAGAGCTTCCGCTGTAATTAATGAATCTGTTAATAAAGGTTTTTAGTTAATAATGATATGCATTGTTGTTTCCTCCAAAAACAACGCTGCTAAAATACGGGTCGTTACACATACTCTGGTGCACGACCATATGGGGCCGATTGCTCCTGGCTTTCGGTACTTCTTCGGTGCCGTGGACCGTATAAACGCACGGTGGAGACTCCTACTAGTCTGTATTCACGTACGGCGTTAACGAGCATTCAAACAAACTCGTGACGTAGGTGGCCGGGTAAAAACGACCCCTACACCAGGCAGCAGCAACAATGCCGAGCCAGCAGCTACCAGGCGCCACTACAGCAACCCGGGCAGCAACAACAACAGCAGGCCATGCTCTGTTCTGCCGGGTGGCTGTATATCCCCTAAGGTGTCCTGAAAATCTGACGACGACCACCACAGTAGTCCCAAACTTCACGACATGATGCTAAAGCTAATAATAACATTCTGGATAGAAATTATGATAACATGTTTAAAATCATATCATGCCAAAAATAACTTATTATGAGTTAATCATGCTAATAATAACCAGGAACTTTAATTTGGCAAACCAAACAATCCAGCTTATGATAACAACCTAGCCTCCAACATTTTGGGATAAAAAATGATGGTTCCATCCTAAAATCAAACCCTAAAACACCAAAAATGCCAAATTTCACAATCCATGAACCCATTAATTACACAATCAGAAGTAGCATTTCTTAAGGCTTAATTAAATTCACTGTATTAAAATATAATTTTAACAAAAAAATATATGTTCTTTCGTTCTACATTAGTTCAAATGACCAATTGCTCTCGTATTACCTAGGAATCTAATAACAAGCAATTCTGCACATTACAAACAACTAGAGCCTCATCAACAGCAGCACCAAATTCCCACTGATGCATTGAATATGAATTCCAAAAGAGCTTCAAAATTGACAAATCACATAGGTGACTATATCTTCAGCAATGAGAATTCTTCTACCTCAAGAACTTGAACCCAATAAGCATAATAAAATCCACATATTCACTTCATCAATTTTACATTTCCTACTAGTAATAACTACCAGCAAATGTTTTCTGAATGTTCTCTTCCAACCAAACAAAAGATAAATAAACAACAATCTAATAACTACCAGCTTCTTGTGGTCTCTATAAATAACATAAATATTCAATCTATATTATCATATGATAAACACCTAATGTCATAAATCTGACCACAATCAAAAGCATCAAAAAAAAAAATAAAGAGATGAATTAGCACTTACAAAATGCAGTGGTGGCCGGTGCAGCTGTAATGACCCAGATTTTATCGGTATTTTTGCCGGTATTTATGTGTGTATTTATGTGTTTATTTGCTAGTTCAAAATTTATTTTGAACTATTTATTTTAATTTTATGTGAATAATTTCGATTTAATCGAAATGTTTTATTTCTTAGTTTTTATTATTTATTTTAATTATTATTTAATTAATTGGCCCAAGTGTTTAAGAAAAACCGGCCACCACTAAAAATAAAGAAATAAATTGGGTCTTTGGCCCAATTGAGACTTCAAGATGAAGCTGCCAGTTTAAAAGATGAGGCTTCAAGCTGCCGGTTTGGTCTTCATAAACCGCCGGTCTTGGACCTTGCAAGCTGCCAGTTCTATACCGCCGGTTTGGTCTTCATAAACCGCCGGTCTTGGACCTTGCAAGCTGCCAGTTCTATACCGCCGGTCTTGGACTTCACAAGCTGCCGGTTCCATACCGCCGGTCTTGAACTTCACAAGCTGCCGGTTATTGCATGATTTTTTCGTGTAAAATTCTATAATTGGCCCAATGGATCACGAGAGCCCATTTAGAGCCCAAGCAAGCCCATTTTTCTCAAGAGGGCCGGTTTTCCTAAGGCTTAGAGTGGCTTGCCACTTGCCTTGTGTTCACACCTTGCTAGCTCTATTTATATGTGAGTTAGTGAGGCTTAAACTCATTTTGCCATTCTAAACTTTGCCATCAATTTGCTAAGCACTTAAACACTCTCTCTTTCACTCATTCTCACGCCATTTTTGGGGGATTTGAACCTTCAATTGTTCATCATCTTCCTTTGCCCAAAACTTAAAGATTCAAACACCATTGATCTTTAAGCATCCTAAACACAATCCTAAACACATTATTTCAACCAAGATCACTTGTTGGGTTGTTTCCGGGTTTGTTCGTGGGTTTGTGTTCGTGTGGTGCCCGTGGTGGTGGTGCAGGCCGTGTCGAGCCAGGGTCGTGCAAGGGAGCCGTGCAGCAGGCCGTGATTGGTGGTGCACTCGTGTGTGTGTTCGTGTTCGAGTGGTGGTGCAAGCCGTGTGCAGGCCGTGTGTGTGTGCCGTGAGGGTGTTGTACTTGGACTGCATATTTGTGTTGATTTGTGTGTTGATCTTCAATAAGGTAACATACTAACTCAACTTAATTGGTAATACTATGTTTATAGCTTTGATTAAATGCATGTTTGGTTGATTTGATGATGATTGTTCATGGTTTTGAAGTTGTTTCTTTAATCTGATTTTGAAGTATTTTTAATGATGTTTTAATGGTGGTTTTTCGTATTTTAAGATTGTTTTATGATATTTTGGAAATCATGGTGATTGGGTTTAAGTTTGATGAATTTTTGATGAAATATTGTTGAATTTTCGTGTGGTTGATGATGATGTTTCATGCGTGTAGTTTGAGTTTGTTTGAGTTCTTGGTTGAAGTTCTTGAATCTTGATTGAGTTCTTGATTGAAGTTCTTGAATCTTGAATGGTTTCTTTATGAGTTCTTTAAGTAATAGATGAGTTCTTTAAGGTTCTTGATTGAGTTCTTTAGTGTTCTTGTTGAGGTTTGATGAGTTCTTTAAGAGTCTTGAAAGTTAAAGAAAGAGGTTGAAAGAGTCTTGAAAGTTAAAGATTTGGGATACGTTGATTAAAGATTGAGTAAAGAATGATGATATGATGTTTGGTTAGTCTCAAGAGTATGGCTATAGGCAATTCTTGGGTTAACTTCGATGATTTAGTTGTTAAATTCAAGAGTATGGCTTATTCTTGTCTTTAATTAACTATGATGATATGATGATGATATGATGGGATGATTAGCTTGATTTCTTTCTAGACGCCCTTGACTTTGTGTATGTCTTATGCTTAGTCTCTGGGTTAAGACGTTGCCCCTATTCCGTCCGCGGTATCGGAATAGTTTTGGAGTCTCACTATGTTATTCCTAGTACGCTCAGAGTGATTTGGGGATTAGGGACACGAATTTCCAAGTATGGAATGGGTTCGTGGGATTTGGGTGTATGGCTTATGCCCGGTCCTGACATAGTAGAAGTTCGGTTGCGTAAGATGCTTCCGTACGAGCATAGTCCGGTCTAGAACTAGAATGATTGCACCTGAGTTAGAATTGGTATAGTGATGTCGTATGGTGATGTAGTATGATGATGTAGAGTGTTTAGTCGAGTTTGGATTACGAGCTTGAGGTTGTCTCGTGTCTTCGAGGATTTTACGTGTGATGTTATTTGATTATTGCTATGTGCTTGTGTATTCCCGTTAGGGTGAGTCAGTTATGTTACTCGCCACTGATGGTGGATTATGTTGTGTTTTCTTTTCAGGTACATCTGACGATGATGCTCTTGCTTAACTTTGGGGTTGGGCGAGCGGCGCTTTGTGTGCTTTGTTGTTGTGTATTACAGTTGTTTCATAGTATTAGATTCGATAGACGTTGTTTCAGACGTATGATATTACATTTGTTGTGTAAGACTCTAGCATGTGGTTAGAGTTGCACTTTACTTTTGTTTTAGTACATTTGACTTTTTGGATTTAGTTTTTGTACAAGATTGTGGGTTATTGTACATCTTTGGTTTAATAATAATATTTTGAGGTATTAGTTTATTTTCTAAGTGTTGAGTTTTAGTTTTATAACTACTTGACTCGTCGGTTTCTTCCGCGCCGATTTAAGCGAGTCGGGTCGTTACAGTTGGTATCAGAGCCGAATAGGTTTAAGTGAAGTTTCTAGGAATTCGAGTTAAACCCGGGAGATGAGAGCTTTATTTTTCCCGAGTGATTAAACCATTTCTAGGACTATGTGAAGGGAGAAGAGTTGGGTAGAAAGACCGGGATAGGGTTCTTTCTATTTTTCCTTTTCTTCGTATTTTCTTTGTATGTATTTGGTGAGGTTTTGTACTGACTTGCTATTCTTGTTATGTCTGTTATTGTGTTGCGTTGCAGCATGTCTACACCTCGCCGGTTGCATACTGGACGACAGAGGTTGCGGGCCCTCGAGGAGGCGATCCTTACGTTGGCGCACCATAGTCGTCATACGCCGAGTACGCAGACGACGTTCGATCGTATCGCACGTCATCGACCTCCTACCTACGACGGGGTTGCCGACCCCACTATCTTGGAGAGCTGGATCCGCGAGATGGGGAAGCTCTTCGATGCGACGTTTTGTCCCGAGCACGAGAGGGTGCAGATCGCCGCATATTACTTACGTGGAGAGGCCGATAACTGGTGGGCATTAGCCAAGGACGCGTACCAGCCGTTACATGCGATGACTTGGACCGACTTTATCGATAAGGTCCAGGAGCGTTTCTACCCCGATGAGTTGCGGTGGCAGAAACAGGAGGAGTTCCTTACTCTTGCACAGGGTAAGATGACTGTCCAGGCGTACACTGATCGATTCACGGAGTTATCGAGGTTCGCTACGTCTGTGGTTCCGTCGGAGAAGGATCGGGTCAAGCGCTACATCAAAAAGCTAGATCCGAGGATCCGAGTTCACGTGATCAGTAGTGGGGCGACGACGTTCCAGCAGGCCTATGATGTGGCACTCGAGATACAGTCATCGATTTCTGAGGAAGATTCGAGCAAGAAGAGAGCTCCGGTTCCGACGACTACAGCTTCGTTTAAGAAGCCCCGTTTCAGCGCACCTAGCAGTACCCCTCCGACCACGAGTTCACATAAGGGTAATGGTGGTTCGAGTTGTCGAGGCTGTGGCAGAGACTTCCATCCAGGGAAGAAGTGCGACGGTTCTCCGATCACTTGCTTCACTTGTGGCAAGGTAGGCCACAAGTCGACAGTTTGTCCCGAGAAGAGGCCAGATTCAGAGGTTAAGCAGCTTCCAGCACCGACAAAGACTCCGGTGAAGAACCGAGTCTACTGTATGACTGAGGCGGAGGCCGAGGTTCAGCCTGACGTAGTATCAGGTAGATTTCTTGTCTCTGGTGTGTTAGCATTAGTTTTGTTTGATTCTGGTGCTACTGTGTCTTTTGTGGCTAGTAGTTTTGCCTCGAGGTCAGATCTTCGTGGCAGTGTGCCTGTACGTTCAGTTATTACTCTCCCTTCAGGAGAGGACTTTACTTGTCAGCGAGAGTTCCGAGGAGTGCCTATCGTTATAGCAGGGGAGCAAGCGACGGCCGATCTGAAAGAGTTCCCGCTGATGGAGTTTGACGTAATACTTGGTATGGACTGGCTATCGAGGTATCGAGCGATCATTCGTTGCCGAGATCAGTCAGTGACATTCCAAGGATCTCAGGGCAACCGAGTTACCTACTCTGGGTTCGTCCTTAAGAAAGGAGTAAAGGTAATCTCAGCCTTGAAGATGAGGAAGCATCGCCAGAAGGGCGATATGGTGTTTCTTTGTCAGGTACGAGACTTGACTAATGAGTCTCTGTTGGACGATATACCTGTAGCGAGGGATTTCAGAGACGTATTTCCTGATGAGCTACCAGGCGTTCCACCTGAGCGCGACGTCGAGTTTCATATCGACTTAGTACCCGGCACAGCGCCAATCTCGAAGGCACCGTACCGGATGGCACCATCTGAGTTATTGGAGTTGAAGTCGCAACTCCAGGATTTGATCGATAAAGGCTTCATCAGGCCTAGTGTTTCTCCGTGGGGAGCACCTGTGCTCTTCGTGAAGAAGAAAGATGGTAGTATGCGCCTGTGCATAGACTACCGAGAGTTGAATCGGGTAACTATCAAGAATAAGTACCCATTGCCTAGGATTGAGGACCTGTTCGATCAGTTGCGAGGAGCAGGAGTGTTTTCAAAGATAGATCTTCGGTCTGGATATCATCAGATTCCAGTCAAGAAAGAAGACATCCCGAAAACTGCTTTTCGTACTCGATACGGCCATTACGAGTTCGAGGTGATGCCCTTTGGCCTCACTAATGCGCCAGCCGTGTTCATGGACCAGATGAACCGGACGTTTCACCACTTACTCGACAAGTGCGTCGTAGTATTTATAGATGATATCTTGATCTATTCTAGAGATGAGTCCGAGCATGCGGAACATCTCCGGATGGTACTCGAGATATTGAGGAGTCATAAGTGGTTCGCGAAACTCTCCAAGTGTGAGTTCTGGCTTCGCGAAGTAGCCTTCCTAGGTCATGTGATTAGCAAAGAAGGCATTAAAGTAGATCCAGCTAAGATTAAGGCTGTTGTTGATTGGAGTAGCCCGAGAAATGTGGCGGAGGTTCGTAGTTTTCTTGGCTTAGCCGGATACTATCGACGATTCGTCCAGGACTTCTCCAAGATAGCTAGGCCGATGTCTAGTCTCCTACAAAAGGAGGTCCGATTCGTTTGGACAGAGGCTTGCGAGCAAGCTTTCCAGGAGTTGAAACAGAGATTAGTCTCTGCTCCGATTCTTACTCTTCCGAACGATGAAGAGGGCTTCGAGGTCTATAGTGATGCTTCGAAGAGTGGCTTAGGTTGTGTGCTCATGCAGGGTGGAAAGGTCATCGCTTACGCATCGAGGCAACTGAAGGTGCACGAGCGTAACTATCCTACGCATGACTTAGAGTTAGCGGCTGTAGTGTTCGCGCTGAAGATCTGGAGGCACTATCTCTATGGTGGTTCGTGTAGAGTATTCACGGATCACAAGAGTCTCAAGTACATCTTCACTCAGAAAGACCTCAATATGAGGCAGAGGCGGTGGCTTGAGTTGATTAAGGACTACGACCTGACGCTCAACTATTGCGAGGGCAAGGCGAATTTGGTTGCAGATGCGCTAAGCCGCAAACATCGCTTGAGCTTCAGTAGAAGTCGTGGTTCCGTCAGACTTCGTCTGACATCGATGAGTGCTGAACCTGATTTGATTCGGGAAATGCGCGAGGGTCAGCAGGACGACCCACAGCTTGCTAGGATTCGAGAGGCTATACGGCAAGGTAAAGCCGTTGGTTTCACGATTTCTTCTGATGGTAGTATGCACTTTCGAGGGAGATGGTGTGTACCGGACTGTTCTGATCTTAGGAACAGGATCATGTCCGAGGCACATAACTCGCCTTATTTTGTTCATCCCGGTGGTAATAAGCTTTACCAGGATCTCAAGGGCCAGTTCTGGTGGCCTAAGATGAAGGGGGATGTAGCAGAGTTTGTTGCTCGGTGTTTGACCTGTCAGAAGGTCAAGATTGAGCATCAGAGACCAGGAGGTCTATTGCAGCCACTACCTATTCCGACCTGGAAGTTTGAGTCTGTTTCTATGGACTTTGTAGTGAGCTTACCCACTTGCAATGGCTTGAATGCTATTTGGGTCATTGTGGATAGGTTGACTAAGGTCGCCAGATTCATTCCGATGAAAATGACCTGGTCGATGGAGCGTCTAGCTGAGGCGTATACTCAGGACATAATCCGACTTCACGGAGTTCCGAAGGAGATTGTTTCTGATCGAGATCCGAGGTTTCTATCTCGTTTCTGGAAATCAGTTCAGGAAGCCTTTGGGACGAAATTGAAGTTGAGCACCGCTTTTCATGCGGCGACTGATGGTCAGACTGAGAGGACCATCCAGACTTTGGAGGATATGCTTCGAGCATGCACTCTGGAGTATCATCAGTCTTGGGTGCGTATGCTTTGCTTGATAGAGTTCTCCTATAATAACAGCTATCACTCTAGCATTGAGATGGCTCCGTACGAGGCCCTTTATGGCAGGAAATGTCGGAGTCCGATTTGCTGGAATGATATCAGTGATTCTGTGGCTTTAGGACCTGAGATGGTACGCGATACTATCGAGAAGGTTCGAGTCATTCGGTCTAAGATGCAAGCCGCTCAGAGTCGTCAGAAATCTTACGCCGATAATCGACGTAGACCACTGGCTTTTGAAGTAGGTGACAAAGTCTTGCTTAAGGTTTCACCTTTCAAAGGAGTTGTACGCTTTGGTCAAAAGGGTAAACTTCGACCGAAATATGTGGGACCTTACGAGATATTAGAACGAGTTGGGGAGGTGGCTTATCGATTGGCATTACCACCTAGTTTGGCTAATGTTCATGACGTGTTTCACGTTTCCCAGCTAAGGAAATATGTACATGATCCTACTCATGTAATCTCAGTGGATCCGGTCGTAATCGAGCCGAATCTGACTTATGAGGAGCGACCCGTCCAGATCTTGGATCGGGAGGAGAGGACCCTGCGGCGTAAGCAGGTATCGCTTGTCAAGGTGTTGTGGAGAAATCAACACCATGAAGAAGCGACTTGGGAGACGGAGGCGTCTATGCGGCAGAAGTACCCGGAGCTTTTCGTTGGGGAGCGATCTCCTGCACCTTGAAATTTCAGGACGAAATTTCTTTAAGGAGGGGAGGTTGTAATGACCCAGATTTTATCGGTATTTTTGCCGGTATTTATGTGTGTATTTATGTGTTTATTTGCTAGTTCAAAATTTATTTTGAACTATTTATTTTAATTTTATGTGAATAATTTCGATTTAATCGAAATGTTTTATTTCTTAGTTTTTATTATTTATTTTAATTATTATTTAATTAATTGGCCCAAGTGTTTAAGAAAAACCGGCCACCACTAAAAATAAAGAAATAAATTGGGTCTTTGGCCCAATTGAGACTTCAAGATGAAGCTGCCAGTTTAAAAGATGAGGCTTCAAGCTGCCGGTTTGGTCTTCATAAACCGCCGGTCTTGGACCTTGCAAGCTGCCAGTTCTATACCGCCGGTTTGGTCTTCATAAACCGCCGGTCTTGGACCTTGCAAGCTGCCAGTTCTATACCGCCGGTCTTGGACTTCACAAGCTGCCGGTTCCATACCGCCGGTCTTGAACTTCACAAGCTGCCGGTTATTGCATAATTTTTTCGTGTAAAATTCTATAATTGGCCCAATGGATCACGAGAGCCCATTTAGAGCCCAAGCAAGCCCATTTTTCTCAAGAGGGCCGGTTTTCCTAAGGCTTAGAGTGGCTTGCCACTTGCCTTGTGTTCACACCTTGCTAGCTCTATTTATATGTGAGTTAGTGAGGCTTAAACTCATTTTGCCATTCTAAACTTTGCCATCAATTTGCTAAGCACTTAAACACTCTCTCTTTCACTCATTCTCACGCCATTTTTGGGGGATTTGAACCTTCAATTGTTCATCATCTTCCTTTGCCCAAAACTTAAAGATTCAAACACCATTGATCTTTAAGCATCCTAAACACAATCCTAAACACATTATTTCAACCAAGATCACTTGTTGGGTTGTTTCCGGGTTTGTTCGTGGGTTTGTGTTCGTGTGGTGCCCGTGGTGGTGGTGCAGGCCGTGTCGAGCCAGGGTCGTGCAAGGGAGCCGTGCAGCAGGCCGTGATTGGTGGTGCACTCGTGTGTGTGTTCGTGTTCGAGTGGTGGTGCAAGCCGTGTGCAGGCCGTGTGTGTGTGCCGTGAGGGTGTTGTACTTGGACTGCATATTTGTGTTGATTTGTGTGTTGATCTTCAATAAGGTAACATACTAACTCAACTTAATTGGTAATACTATGTTTATAGCTTTGATTAAATGCATGTTTGGTTGATTTGATGATGATTGTTCATGGTTTTGAAGTTGTTTCTTTAATCTGATTTTGAAGTATTTTTAATGATGTTTTAATGGTGGTTTTTCGTATTTTAAGATTGTTTTATGATATTTTGGAAATCATGGTGATTGGGTTTAAGTTTGATGAATTTTTGATGAAATATTGTTGAATTTTCGTGTGGTTGATGATGATGTTTCATGCGTGTAGTTTGAGTTTGTTTGAGTTCTTGGTTGAAGTTCTTGAATCTTGATTGAGTTCTTGATTGAAGTTCTTGAATCTTGAATGGTTTCTTTATGAGTTCTTTAAGTAATAGATGAGTTCTTTAAGGTTCTTGATTGAGTTCTTTAGTGTTCTTGTTGAGGTTTGATGAGTTCTTTAAGAGTCTTGAAAGTTAAAGAAAGAGGTTGAAAGAGTCTTGAAAGTTAAAGATTTGGGATACGTTGATTAAAGATTGAGTAAAGAATGATGATATGATGTTTGGTTAGTCTCAAGAGTATGGCTATAGGCAATTCTTGGGTTAACTTCGATGATTTAGTTGTTAAATTCAAGAGTATGGCTTATTCTTGTCTTTAATTAACTATGATGATATGATGATGATATGATGGGATGATTAGCTTGATTTCTTTCTAGACGCCCTTGACTTTGTGTATGTCTTATGCTTAGTCTCTGGGTTAAGACGTTGCCCCTATTCCGTCCGCGGTATCGGAATAGTTTTGGAGTCTCACTATGTTATTCCTAGTACGCTCAGAGTGATTTGGGGATTAGGGACACGAATTTCCAAGTATGGAATGGGTTCGTGGGATTTGGGTGTATGGCTTATGCCCGGTCCTGACATAGTAGAAGTTCGGTTGCGTAAGATGCTTCCGTACGAGCATAGTCCGGTCTAGAACTAGAATGATTGCACCTGAGTTAGAATTGGTATAGTGATGTCGTATGGTGATGTAGTATGATGATGTAGAGTGTTTAGTCGAGTTTGGATTACGAGCTTGAGGTTGTCTCGTGTCTTCGAGGATTTTACGTGTGATGTTATTTGATTATTGCTATGTGCTTGTGTATTCCCGTTAGGGTGAGTCAGTTATGTTACTCGCCACTGATGGTGGATTATGTTGTGTTTTCTTTTCAGGTACATCTGACGATGATGCTCTTGCTTAACTTTGGGGTTGGGCGAGCGGCGCTTTGTGTGCTTTGTTGTTGTTTATTACAGTTGTTTCATAGTATTAGATTCGATAGACGTTGTTTCAGACGTATGATATTACATTTGTTGTGTAAGACTCTAGCATGTGGTTAGAGTTGCACTTTACTTTTGTTTTAGTACATTTGACTTTTTGGATTTAGTTTTTGTACAAGATTGTGGGTTATTGTACATCTTTGGTTTAATAATAATATTTTGAGGTATTAGTTTATTTTCTAAGTGTTGAGTTTTAGTTTTATAACTACTTGACTCGTCGGTTTCTTCCGCGCCGATTTAAGCGAGTCGGGTCGTTACAGCAGCAAAGTAGAAGCAGGGCAAGTAGGGGTTGTGCGTGCGAACTGCGAACCAGCAAGACACGCTGGGCTTCTCCTGTTGCAGCGGGTGGTTGATGGCAGGGGAAAAAACGAAAAATACTTCTGCTATTTTCCGCTCCATTATTTTAAAGTAGTGGAGCACATATGGTGTGGTAGATAGGATTTTTTCCACTAGTTTTTCGGAGTTGTAGCATTCAATTGTTACATAGTTTTAGCATTCAATTGAGTGTGTAACCATTGTTTATTAACCAATATTATTATATGCAAAGTTTTTTTATGACTTTTGTTCTGTATTTTCTTAAGTAAACCGTCTTATTAGCAGCACGACAACATTCAAAGCTATGATATTATACAAAGATAAACACTGGAATACAAAAATTATTAAGCAAAAGGTAAACAGTTATATTCAACTATGAAAGCTAAAACGAGTATGACAAATCCCTTGCATGGCCTAAAAGTTTATACAAACCAAAAAAAATAAATTTTTCAGTTAAAATTACAATATTTGTGGGGCATCCCTGCCTTCTCTAAAGCTTCATCGCCCACTTATTGTTGATTTAGTTGCCCTGGCTGCTCCTCAGCATTTAGAATTGGTACCTCGACAAAAGTTCTCCCAACTAAGCCTTGTCCATTGACACCGCCATCTCTGCCTACTCCCAACTAGGTGAAGATTTTATCATCATCTTCACAGCTTCAACTTCAGCCTCTTCCTCGGATAGTAGATCGTCTATGTTCAACACATTGATTGTGGAATAATCAACGATCTTTTGAGGGTTGGGAAATGGAAAAATTAAAGGAAAAATTGAATAATAAATAATTTCATTTCCAATTTACGTGAGTTTGTATTGTGAAATGTCATAGTTACATAAAAATGACCAAAGAATTTGAAATTTTGTAACACCAAAAATATTGGTTAAATGTGCTTCCAACCAGGATTGAACACACCACAATAGTTTCGTAGTACAAAAAATTTACAACTAAATTAAATCAGTTGCTATTAGTGTCATATGTATTGAATAATATATACTTATTACTTTTTATTCCTTGTGTAGCACATTGTTGAACCATTTTTTTTAAGTGATGGCAAACCAGTTCTCTATACTTGATTGCTTCTATGATTATGTATAAACAGGTTGAATCAAGTGAGGATACATCAAGGCAACATTTGAATTGAAGAACTTCAGAGCTTTGAGATACTTGAAGATCAGAAGCCAAGAGCTTGGAGCCTTTTAATTTTATGTATATTAGGATCTTCTTGTAAAAATGAACTTAGGGAAGTAAGGCTTATGTACAATTGTAAAGAAGCAAGAAGGGTTGAAGTTTATGTCCAGTAAAGAGAACAGTCAAAGAACAGACAAAGAAAAGTCCTATTTATCAAACATAAACTTAGTAATGTTGAGACCGTTGTGGAAACAAACCTCTGAATTACGCACGTGCACTTAAGTGATCAGTATTGATATTTTAATACCAAAACGTTTTAAAATTCAAATGATAAATATTGATCACTTAGGATTTGAAATATTTGCTACAATAATATATTTAATCAGCTCATTTAATGTAATGTACTACTTTGGACTCTAATGTACCTTCCACTAACCCAATACATGTAGTGGAAGGGAACAAAGTCTGAACTAGTACTATTGTACTTTTGTCAGCTGATTTGTTTGTATTATTTAAGCAAGTCTCCATGAACAATTAGGGAACGGTTTTCCATTTGCAAAAATTGTCTATCTTTCGAAAACTCTAAAAACCCTCTTGCTCTCAAAAAGAAAAGAAGTCATATTTCCAGAAGTTCATTCTTAGAGCAAAAAAATATCTCCATACTCATCTTCAAGAGAAAACTTACGGAGAATTTGATTCTGTATTTTGAGCCACTTAGAGGGAAGTGGTTGGGGAGTGTTCCGTGAGCACTGAGTGAACTGTTAAAGTTAACAGTTGGGGAATTGTGTGTTACATAGTTGTAGCATTCAATTGAGTGTGTAATCATTGTTATTCTTCAGAGTTGATTAATAATTTTGGTAAGAGAGTGGAGGACGTAAGCTTATTGAGAAGCCAAACCTCGTTAAATCCTTGTGTCTCTACTCTTTACTTTTCTGTTCTTTCGTTGTTCCCATAAACTGAAAAAGAATTTTGAAAACGAAAAGAAAAAACACACATACTCAATTTAACCCCCCCCCCCCTCTTGAGTATACTTGAACTTATAAGAAGATGAATACTCAAGAATCAAGTGGATCCAGACTTCCCAAGTTAAATAGTACAAACTACTCATGGTGGAAGAACTGCATGAAGAATCTCATCATTGGAATCGACTATGAGTGCTAGATGATTGTTAAGAATGGACCTATGGATATCTATAAGAAGAATCAATAAGGGTT
Organism: Salicornia ramosissima; assembly: GCA_951394345.1. Taxonomy (NCBI): domain Eukaryota; kingdom Viridiplantae; phylum Streptophyta; class Magnoliopsida; order Caryophyllales; family Amaranthaceae; genus Salicornia; species Salicornia ramosissima. The sequence goes on along the minus strand of OX596235.1, from coordinate 47,147,627 downwards.
CATTGTTCCCAAGTCTGAATCAGAATATAGAAGTGAGGACTTCAAGAAGTTGGAAAAGAATGCCAAGGCAATGTCACTTGTCCAATAAGGAATTGCAGAATGTGAGGTAAACCGAATCTTAGCTTGTTCACCTACAAATGAAATTTGGGATACTTTGGAACTTGCTTATGAAGGTAACTCTGAAGTGAGAAGGAAAAAATCGACATGCTCATGTATGAGGTCTTTGAGATGACTAGAGAAGAAAACATCAAGGATGTAATAACCCGAAAATCCGGGTTAGAAAATTTCGTGATTACTTGTTAGGATTATTCAATTCTAAGCTCGGACTTTGGTTTCGCGCTGGGTTTTTCTTAATCTATCCTTGTTTAAACTTGAGCCCAATGTCTCAACATTCTCCTTACCTTGGCCGACCCTCTTGGAATATTAAAGGCCAAGGGTTTGCTTTCAATTAAGGTCCAATTATCTAATTATTATATCTATATCTAAAAACCTAATTTTTATTAAATATCCTAATCTATGATTTTGGAAAACCATCCTATCTTCCCTCAACAAACTTCCTCTCTTGCTTCTCCTATCTCACCGCCCTCTCTCCTATTTTCTTTAAATTTTTCTTTGTTCTTTTGCAAAGTTATAAGAGAACAAAGCCTTTAATCCTCAAAAAACTTAATCCTTTCATCAATAATTCCAAGAAGTTGGTAGAGTTTCTTGTGCTTGTGTGTGTGCCGTGAGTGTCATATAAAAAAAGGGCCAAAGTTTGGTTTTGTCATCCCAATTCAAGGTAACTAGACTAACCACTTAGAATTATGATTATTAATTTGCATAATTTGATAATATGGATTGCTAGATTATAGAATTATGATCATGAAACCTTAGATTATTGTTTGAACCATGCGTGTAACATGATGATTATGGTCTTGATGTATTCGTGATTTGTTTACATGTTTCTATGTGATTTATTTGATTGTTTATGGTTTAATTCATGATTTATGATTGTAAACTGCATGTTTGGATTTAAAGAATTGCTAAAAGATTGATCTTTATTATCTTGTTCTACTCCACATTTTATGTACTATAGCAAGTATTGTTTTTTTATCATGTTCATGTTGGTTCTTGATGTTTTCACATGATTCGATGTATTTCTTGAATGATTATTTGTCATAATGCATGATTATTAACTATAATTGCATGTTTCTTTAATATTAATTATAGAATAATTATCACTTTTGTTTTCTGGAATTTTCGAGTTATATAAATAAGAACGTATGGATTTTTATTAAGTTCTTGAATTGATCTTTATTTTTTCAAGCATGATTGTATGATTAAATTAAGTTTAGAATGCTAATCTTGAATTAATATTGTATCATGATCTTTTCTTGAAATTGCCGTGAATCCTATGATGATTGTGGAGTTAAAGTTTCAATTTTTATTATTGGATTAAGTGCAAAAACGAATCTTTGTTATGAAAGTTTATTTGCATGATCGTTTTAAGTTATAATTTATATTTGCATGATGATTTCTTAATGAACTTGAATGATTGAACATGCATGGCCGAATAGTATGAGCATATAAAGGTTGAATTTTTTATTTCTTCTTTGTATTGTGAAGCATCATTACTTTATGATTATTGATTACATGATTGCTAGATGATTTATTACGTGGCTTTGAGTATTATCTGGACTATTTACGTGATAGAGTCAATTATGTGCCTTGCATGGGTTCGAATGATAAGTTTCATGAACACTTATCATTCTTCTCTAAAGCAGTATATATTATGTGAACAATTTACGTGATTAGATTTAAGCAAGAGTCTATTATGCGTTATCGACTTCGGTCGTGGCGATTATGTGTTATCAACTTCGGTCGTGGCGATTATCTGTTATCAACTTCGGTCGTGGCGATTATGTGTTATCGACTTCGTTCGTGGCGATTATGGGTTATCGACTTCGGTCGTGGCGATTATGGGTTATCGACTTCGGTCGTGGTGATTATGTGTTATCGACTTTGGTCATGACAATTATGTGTTATCGACTTCAGTCGTGGTGATTATGTGATATCGACTTCGGTCGTGGCGATTATGTGTTATCGACTACGTTCGTGGCGATTGCTTGTTTAGATTACGGTTGAGTTGATTGCAGGATTAGAATTCAGTTGAGTCGGTTGATTGTTTAAATTATGATTGAGTTATCGTATGATATTTATTTTCAGTCAAGCATTGTTAAGCATGTTTTGGAAATGATGTTATGAATGTTTTTATGTATTTTGTTGTTAAGTCTTCCGCTATACTTTTGATGATTTGACTTAAGCATGATTGATTGTTGTTTTCCGCTACGTGATTCTGATATATGAGTTGAATTGTTATGAATGATTGGAATACCTTGGTTTTCATGATTGTTATGCTATGATTGCTTCGTTCTCTCTTATTATGTATTTTATGGTTCCACTTCTAAGGGCTTGTTTACTTCAGATTATATTCAGTTCAGTTCAATTCAGTTCAGTTCAGTTAATCTCTATTCAGTTCAGTTCAGTTCAGTTCATCTCTATTTAGTTCAATTAATACACTTCTATTCAGTTCAGTTCAGTTCAGTTCTATTCAGCTAATGTAAACGAGCCCTAAGTGGAACAACCTAGTTATTCACTTACTCCCCACTGATTGTGGACCCCATTTCAGGTGATGAAGTTGAAGTTTGAGTGCGCAGTGGAAGCGTGGTCTGGGTTGAGTGCGGTAGTGAGATTAGCTTTATCTTGTCAACCTTTCAGTCTTTTGTTTCAGTATCTCTTTGTTTTTCGCCAGCTTGTAGGGCTAGGATTTCCTTTTAATGTTCGATTTAGACTGTTTTTCCCTTAGCTTATTAGTTTTTTAGTGGTTTCCATTTATTTCTTTTCCATTAATAAAAGTTAGACGTTGTGTAATACCCCGAAATTTTGGGATATTTTAAATTTTTCATAATTAATTAAATGTATAATTAATTACCTATTTAATTAATTATTATTTAATTAATTATTAATTTGTGTAGCAATCTAATTATTTTTGTTCCGGCCTGAACCTTTTTATCTTGTCTTGCCAAAACCCAAGCCCAATTATTTTCCTTTTCCTATCTCTATACCACGGCTCCCCTTGCATTTTTCTTGCTATTAATTTATTTATTTCTTTTAATCAATATTATTATTAACCTTTATCTATTTTTTACTAAGCCTATAAACCCATCTTTGTTTACCTATTCTTCTTGCTAGATTTTAGGGGATCACCAATCCCTTGCTTCTTGAAGACCCACGAGCCCCTCATTCTTTTTCCTAATAAATTTAATTTATTTTGTTTAGCCAATATTATTAATTCTTGTGTCTATGTTGGACCTTATCTTAAAAACCCTATTTTCAATCTACCCTTCCTATCTTTCCTACTAGATTTTAGGAGGTCAAAAACCCCCTATTGTTTCCCTTATACACGGTCCACCCCCCTTCCTTTGATTTCTTTAACTTGTTTTAAACCTATATTGTTGATAATATATATCTATTTTGACTTTTCCTAAAAACCCTATTTTTATTTCAATTCTTCCTATTTTGACTACAAAATTATAAGAACCCAAAACCCCCCTATTGTTCTTATGCTACACGGCTAACAAGAGGTAAACAACAACCAAAATTGTTTTATTAATTTCTCTTTCAAGAATCAATTTATAAAATTATTCCTAACCCTTTCCTACTGTTCCAACCCTCAAAGATTGATCAAGAACCTTAAAGAACTTCAAGAAAACCGTGTTTCCTTGTGAATAATTCGAACCCCATCCATCATCAAAGGTAATTAGATTTGCTTTACTTAATCAATAGGATAGATTAGCAATATAGTTATTAGAATAGGTTAAATCATGTTTGTATTAGGTTTAGAATTGCTTAGAATTGTGTAGGAAGTATTTTGAACTAAATATTGTTTCATGTTTAGGATTGTCGAGTGATATGATTATATTCCAAGAATTATTTCACAAAATAATTTCATGTTCTTGCCATGTTCCATGATTATTATATGATTCTTGCTTGATTAAATTGATGAACTAATTACTGGACGTATATGTATGTGTGCCGAGTGTAGTAAAGGGTTGATCGAGTATTTTCTTGATTAAAAATATGATTTTTTTGATGTAATCTTGATCTTTAATTAAACTTTGATGTTAATCTTGAATATGATCTTTAAATTAAGCTTATAATGATAGTTTCTTGAATTAAATCTTGATATTGAATAAGAGCCCTAAAAGCCGTGTATATTATGTGCCAAAGGAATTGAATTTGAGCTTTTCTAGTCCATGTTTGACGATTTATTGTTTAAAGTATAATTTTATGATGTATTGTTAAGTTATATGATTAATTGATAATGATTGTATCTAATTATTTGAAAGTGACAATTTTGGAATTGTTTAAGGTGGATGTCGAATGGTGATGTTTGATAAAAATAGGATTTTTATTTTGTTTAGGCAATATTTGTTGATGACTGTTGGTTTATATGATTATTGGGTTATTTGGTTGATTTATTAAATTGCTTATAAGCTTATTTGAGGAATTGGTCTGATTATGGTTTATTATAGAGTAAAAGTCGAGTGGATTAAGAATTGGAATAGAGTTTGAGTCAAGTTAAGATGAGGTAGAATTGAATAGAACTGAAGTTGTGTCATTAAGAATTGAATTGTGAAAAGGAATCAAGAACAGAACAGAATTGAATTGAAAAGATGATTAAATATGAAGTGACCGCCTATCTAGTGGCACACGTGCCATGAACATAGGTTTAGTCGAAGCCACTGTCCTATCTTCGGATTCCGGACAGTTCTTGATCCCAGTACTTGGGGAGTAGATCTTTGTGGTTGACCCGGCATGAGCAAGGAAAGTTGGAGGGGAGTAGATCTTCGTGGTTGACCCCTTACGAGCATATGACTGGTCACGGATTAGCACCTGTACTGAATAGAATAGAAGAGTCAATAGAAGTGTCAAGTGGTCTAGAACGGAATGAGTTGATATAGAAGGTTTTGGTTTATTATGTTATGATTATTTTCCACTGCGTACTTGATTGATGATGTTTATGTATGATTACATGATGATATGTTGTCTGTTTGATTGATCTGCTCTAATGATTATGTTTCTAATTGTGTTCTACTGATTAAGTAGAACAATCTAATTACTCACCACTGACTGTGGACCCCAAAATCCTTTTCCAGGTACAGGTGGTGACTGAATTGGGCTACGCATGGGCTGGGATTGTGAGCTTACCAGCTTAGTAGTTGACCCTGATGTCTAGTTTTAGCCCATGTTCTATTATTTTTAGTGGACTATTCTTTATTTTGTATTAATAAGGGACTTTGGATTATTAATTATTTTGGATTATTTAATAGTTTTAATGAGTAATATGATTAAGTTTAGAGCTTCCGCTGCAGTTTATGAATTTGATCTTAAAGGTTTTTAGAAGTTAAAGATCTGTAATGTTGTTTTCCTCCGAAAACAACGTTACTAAATTAAGGGTCGTTACACGTTGAACTCAAATTAGTAGTTTAACTATTAGTTATTAATTTGGTAACGAACCGGTTTGTTGATGATTACGAGATCGACAACGTACGAAAATCCGGGTCGTTACAGTTGGTATTAGAGCTTAGGTTAAAACCCTGAAGTTACTTCTTCATAAGTAACTTGGAAGTTGAGTGTTGTATGAAATCAAGAGCGCAACTTAGCCTGAAATGGTAAACCTAGCGATAGAAGCCTTGGGTAGAGGCTTAGGATGGGCAATTTTGCTTTTGCGTCTTAGATTTTAGGGTGATGAGATTGCTTGAACTAACCAAACATTATTCTTTTGTAGCATGTCGACCCCTGAACGTGTTACTAACTCCCGCTTCAGACGACGAGCCCTGGAGGATGTTATCCTCACTTTGTCTCAAAGGAGCGTCCAACCAACGAGTGAGCAGTCGACATTTGATCGAATTGCTCAACTTCGACCTCCAGCCTATGATGGGGCAGCAGATCCAGTGGTTCTCGAGAACTGGATACAGAGATGAGGAAGCTCTTTGATGCCATGGCGTGTCCCGAACAAGAAAAGGTGTCGATTACAACATATTATTTAAGGGTGAAAAAAACAACTAGTGGAGCACTGTCAAATCTAATACGGAGAATGATCTGGAGATGAACTGGCAAGATTTCACAGAGAGAATCCATGAGCGGTTTTACCCTGATGAACTCTGCTGGCAAAAGTAGGGAGAGTTCTTGATGTTCACCCAAGGGAACTTTTCCGTGCAAGCTTACACTGACAAGTTCATAGAGTTGTCTCGGTTTTCTGCAGCCGTAATCCCCTCTGAAGCCGAAAGGGTAAAGCGGTATATCAAGAAGATGAATCCTCATATCCAGGTCCATGTGATCAGCATTGGAGCGATGACTTTTCAGAGAGCCGATGAAGTAGCACTTGAGATACATGCCTCCGTAGCAGAAGAGGACGCAACTAGAAAGAGAGCAGTTGAGACCTCCGCTCCAAAACCACCCAAAAGGCCTCGGTTCGAATCGACTCAGGGACCACATGTAACGACCCGTATTTTATCAGCGTTATTTTCGAAGAAAACAACAATACGAATCAATGATTAGCTAAAAGTCTATGATTCAAAGTTTAATTAACTATAGAGGAAGCTCTAATCTACTCAGTTTATTAAAGTAAATATAAAATAATAAGAAAAGTTCAATAAAAATGTCCATCACAGCTAGGACTCCACAATCCATTATTAACATCAAAACTACTAAATATCCACTAATAAACTATTACAAAGGCTAGGAAAGGTATAAAATAACTAAATTCCTTGCTTGCTCACAAACCCAGCCCTTGCGCATACCCCAATCAATCTTCTTCTGTACCTGTAAATGGGATTTTTAGGGGTCCATAGTCAGTGGGGAGTAATTAGATTGTTCTACTTAATCAGTAGAACTCAATTAGAAACATAATAGCAAGAATAGATTCACCGAACATTCAGACATAGCAGGTCAATATAAAATTATAATTCAAGTACGTAGCGGAATAAATCATAATAGGAAATCAATTCTATACTCACAAGACAACTTAACTCATCCCTATACTTCTAGACTTCTTTATTGACTCTCAATTCTAGTTCATTTCAAGTGCTAATCCGTGACTCAGTCATATGCTCGTAGGGGAAACCTTAACTCTTCCCCAACTTTCCTTGTCTCATGCCGGTCAACCACGAAGGGTCATTTTCCCGAGCACTGGGATCCATAACTGCTCCAAAACCGCAGAAGGGACAGTGGCTTCGACTAAACCTACGTTCATGGCACTTTAGCCACTAGATAAGCGGTCACTTCATAGTTTTATCTTTTCAAGTTCAATACCTAGTTCACACTTTCCTTCTAATTGACACGACCTTAACTTTTAATCAATTCTAGTTCAACTTTAACTTAACCCAAAACCCTTGTTCAAGACTCAAATACTCGACACAATGGACAACAATTCACTCGAAAATTCTCATGCAACAATATTATTCAAATCAACGAGTTCATACGTAAAGACATGCAATATTCATAATACAACAATACAACCCATTCATAAACAAGGAATAGAGATCGAACTTACCCATACTTACCAACACACACGGCTCACCTCCATAGCAATAATTCAATAATTCATCATCATGTTAAGATAATTTATTCAATCATAGACATAAATTACAAGTTTAAATTAATTAAATAATTCTAGAAACATAACCAAAATTTAGTCTTTTAATCATTTAAATCATAAAAATCCAGCCTTTTATCTCCTTATTTTCATCGAAAATTTCGAGTGGTCATCTTCTATAACTCAAGTTTTATTCAACACAAAATTACAAGCTTTAATTAATTAATTCAATATAATTTCAAGGTCAAATTCAAAGTCTAATCTTTATCAAGAAAACAAGTAAAAATCAATCTTTTTATTCCAATGATCCACACGGCATTTCCACACAATCAACATAATTAATTCTTTCTTTCCAAATTCATGAAATATCAAGATCTAATTCCATAATACTAGATTAATTAATTAAAAATCAATACTTTAATTTATAATCAAGATTTTCGAACCAATTGCCTACTAAAATAAAGTTATCACACGGTTCACAAAAGATTAGTCAAGATTAACTTTTTATATATCAAGAACCTTACTAAATAAAGAATTAATTCAAGCTATTCATCAAGCAAGATTAATAGATCAATACTAAGATTAGAAGATCAAGATTCGTGCATGAAAACATTCGAACATGGTGTATGCTGGTTCACGGCATATTTTCGATCAACATTCAAGATTGTTTCAATGATTAATTCATCAAATTCAATTAGCAAGTATCATAGATTAGACATATAATATGATAAAAAAAACATGAAATAAACTAATCAAAACATTATGAATTGTAGTAGCACTACTCGACACACACGACCACATACTAGCATACTATTCGAAATAAATTTAATTTAATTCCAAGCAATTCTACATAGTTCTAAACCTATTCTATTAATTATATACTAATTAATCCTAAAGATTAAATAAAAAAAACTAATTACCTAATTTGGAGAATGATGGTTCGAGTATTCAAGAATGTCACACGGCTCCTTCTAGAGTCTTTCTTGGCTTCTTGCTCCAATCTCTGAGGTTGTAATACCCCGAAATTTAGGGCCAGAAAATTTTGCGGTTATTAGTTCTATTTATTTATTCTAAATCCAAAAGGCCCGTTAAATTTGGACTGTTTTAATTCTTTTCTCACTCTTTTAACTCAAATTGGGCCAATGACCCAATCTTTCCCTCACTTTTATGACTTGGCCGGTCCTCTCTTTTATTTTGGGCCAAGTATTATTTCCTTTTTGGATTTAATTTGATTAATTAATTAATTAAATTAATTAAGTTAAATAATTATTTTAAATCCCTAAACTAATTCAACCTAGCCCAAACTACCCATTTGCTAGGTCCATTTTTTTTTCCCTATTTCCCTCTTGATTCACGGCAACCCTAAGTACTTTTCTAGGGTTTGTTTTGCTTCCTTTTCTTCTATATATAGTAGCTTTGCAATTTCTTTTGGTTTCCTAATTGTAAAAGCTTTGAACTCCAAAAATATTCTACCTCCTTTCTCTCACAAAAACCGATCTACATTCACCCAAAGTGGTGAATTTTTCCTTGGAAAATTTAAGCGATTTAAGGTAACTATGCTTTTCTGTTTAATTTCGGTACTAGTTAATCACATAGTTTATTAGGGTATGATCATGAAAACTGTTAGGAATAATGTTCTAAAACTTCCTTAAGAATTTCGAGCCATATGAAATTTTTTCATGAATGTTTCTTGATTTATTTCATGTATTTTCTTGAATTATTATTGTTAATCTTGATTATTTAATTGCTATATTAAAGTCTTGAATTAAAAAGAATTAATTTTTTTTCTTGTTGTTCTAAAATGTCGAGTGTCTTGGAATAATTTTATAAGCTTCTTTACTATTTGATCTTTAATCAAGATTTATTTCATGGCGAAATTCGTCCTTCTCTTGCTTGAAACAATTTAATCTTTCAAACCGGTAAAACTGTCCAGATTTGGTTTACGAATTATTTAAGGAACTTAACCAATTCAGATGGCTACGAAATTTTAGGTGGAAGTTCGCAATAATGTTTTATATCTTTTGTTAAATTTTCGTAATTTTTAAAGTTCGTTTTCTATGGAAGAAAAATATGAAACTGATTTTAGACTAATCTGATTTGTTAGTTATAAAATCACCTAAAAATAGTAAACGACGTTATTTTTGGACGAAATTTATGCACGTTAAACCTTGAACTCATTTTTAACTCCCATCAAAATTTCCAGTTTATTAGAGATCTTTAAATGGATGTTCCTAATTTAATTCTTTAAAATCAGACTGTGTAAAATAGTGTGATTAAATTATTAAAACATGTTATCATTGAATTCTTGAATCTAATCTTGATAATTTTAATGTTTGAAGTATGATCTTTAATTAATATTATTAAGTGTAATTGCTAACCATTGATAATTGTATTTAATTAATTGTGTTAATTTTCGGTATTGTTGACCTGGAATTTTCGAGTGAATTAAAATATGAAAGGTAGGATTTTTATCATGTTTTAAGTAATTTTTGATGATAATTATTGTTATATGATTGTTTAATGAATTTAATTTAATTATTGTTATTTTACAAAAATGTCGAATGGCTTAGTTTATTATAGATCAACTTTAGTTAATTTTTGACCTATAATAATATTAGAAGGTAACTTTAGGAATTTTTATAATAAAAGGAATTAAAGGATTTATCAGGAATAAGTTGTAATATGAAGGGATAGGTATTATTACTATTATTATTACTAATATTATTATTATTAGTATTATTATTATTATTATTAAGGAATTAGTAGGGACAAGTTATAATAAGATGTAATAAGATATTAAAAAGGGTAAGAAAGGAAACAGAGTAAAAGGAATTCGAATTGTTTCGATCTCTGGCTAGGAAAGACTTGGTATTTAAGGTGGCCAATATACGTGCCGCACCTCTCTTTCCTGGGATTTCGAACATTTCATTTCCGATTACGACCACCTAGTATTTCCCGACTCAAGAAGATATAAGATAAGATTTAAGATATGAAATATAAGATAAGATAAGGACGCCCATTCGATGATACACGAGTCGTCGGATTGGGTTAAGTCGATGCCACTGCTCCATGGGACGAACACACGAGTTCCCCCGCGCAGTTCTTGGTTCTAGAATATGTAGTCGTCTAAGTAGTAGTACACGAGCTGCTATTTAAGGGTTATGGCCATAGCTTAGGCTTAGTGGTGCACACGGGATCTACTACGGGTTGAATACACGAGTTCACCCCGGCATGTTTTAGGAAAGATGTGGTGCACACGGGATCCACAACGAGTTATAGTGACCGGTCCGTTAAAAGATAAAGATGATATGATATGATTATAAAGTTAAGATGAATGATATAATATGATTATAAAGCTAAGATGAACGATATGATACGATTATGGAATTAAGATAATATAAGGTATATTATGATAATTGAAGAATGAGATGGATTAAAGTATAAGTTAAGTATTGGTTGTAATATAATATGTTTGGTATAAGTCTTCTGCTGTGTATGTCTGATCATGAAAGTATATGTGTATTTCGTATGTAAGCTAGTTTGGTGCACGTATTTAGTACGTATCTCTAACCGTATTTTGCAGGTATTATTATACGTATTGTATACGTATTTTATACGTATCTCTAACCGTATTTTGCAGGTATTTTTATACGTATTGTATACGTATTTTTATACGTATTTCCGTGCGTATTTTTATACGTACCTTGTATGTACATGTGTTTGGAATATTATTTGCTGGCATGTTTTCCGTGTGTTATCCTATGCTATTATGTGTTTAGTGGTCCCTTACTTAAACGGGACAGCCTAGTTACTCGCCACTGACGGTGGACCCCCCCCTCAGTCTCAGGTGACGATGCAGCTGCTTAAATCGGGCTTCCGCTGGGTTGGGCTTTGTGCAGCAGAGACCTGTAGTTTAGCCTTTGTTTTCTTAAGTTATTTAATAAGATTTCTATGCAATTTAGATTATCCCAGCCTGTTGGGATGGACTTTATATAACTCATGTGATTTAAGTTCGACCTATGTAGACCTTTGGAGTTTCAGTTTATTTATTTAATAAAAGATGTTTAGTTTTGAACTATTAATTTCATTTATAGTTTAATTTTTTAAGTAATGATCCGTTTGTCGATTTCCCTTCGTCAATCGACATGTCCAAAAAGTCGGGTCGTTACAGAGGTAGAATGGAATTTGGGAATAGTTTGTGATTTGGTTTCTGATTAAAGTTTTTAGGAATCAAAGTTATAGAAGTTGTTCTTGTTTTTCTCCCTTTTGATGGCCGGCTATCTCCCTAAAATAAGAGGGTTATTCCTTCCTAAATTTTAGTAAGGTGGTTAGGATAAAAGTAGGATTTTTGGGGTAAGGTCAACTATAGATCGATATCTAGCTTAATAATATTAGTAATTGAATTAATCTAATTAAACAAAATACAAGGGGCCGGTTTTATGAGGGTTTTATTAGGTAAAACTATGTGGAGGATTTGGGCCAAGTTTAGTAATTAGGCTTACTTTCAAGTTGGATTGTTAATTGATCCATTGACAATCAATTAGACAACTAATTAATTACTTAAATAAAATTTAAAATAGCCCAAAATTTTGGGGTATTACACCACAACAGAGCACAAGGACATTCCCTAATCAAGGCCCGCAAATCTGCCCATACTGCAAGAAGAATCATCACCCCGGAAAGAGGTTTGATGGATCCCCGATCTTGTGCTTCAACTGTGGACAGGAAGGTCATAATTCGATGTTCTGTCCCAAGAAGCAACCAACTGCAACAATCAATCAGGCACCAGTGAAGAACAAAATCTTTTGCATGACGCAAGAGGAGGCGGACGCCCAGCCAGATGTGGTTACGGATACCTCTTTGATCTATAAATCTTCTGCGTTTGTTTTGTTTGTTTTGAGTGCTATGTGTGCTTCCTTATGTAAATTTCAAGGGCGAAATTTATTTATGGAGGGGTGACTGTAATAACCCGAAAATCCGGGTTAGAAAATTTCGTGATTACTTGTTAGGATTATTCAATTCTAAGCTCGGACTTCGGTTTCGGGCTGGGTTTTTCTTAATCTATCCTTGTTTAAACTTGAGCCTAATGGCTCAACATTCACCTTACCTTGGCTGACCCTCTTGGAATATTCAAGGCCAACGGTTTGCTTTCAATTAAGGTACAATTATCTAATTATTATATATATATATCTAAAAACCTAATTTTTATTAAATATCCTAATCTATGATTTTTGCAAACCATCCTATCTTCCCTCAACAAACTTCCTCTCTTGCTTCTCCTATCTCACGTCCCTCTCTCCTATTTTCTTTAAATTTCTCTTTGTTCTTTTGCAAAGCTATAAGAGAACAAAGCCTCTAATCCTCAAAAATCTTAATCCTTTCATCAATAATTCCAAGAAGATGCAATGGTAGAGTTTCTTTTGCTTGTGTGTGTGCCGTGGGTGCCGTATAGAACAAGGGCCAAAGTTTGGTTTTTGTCATCCCAATTCAAGGTAACTAGACTAACCACTTAGAATTAGAATTATTAATTTGCATAATTTGATAGTATGGATTGCTAGATTATAAAATTATGATCATGAAACCTTAGATTATTGTTTGAATCATGTGTGTAAAATGATGATTATGGTCTTGATGAATTCGTGATTTGTTTACATGTTTCTATGTTATTTATTTAATTATTTATGGTTTAATTCATGATTTATGATTGTAAACTGCATGTTTGGATTTAAAGAATTGCTAAAAGATTGATCTTTATTATCTTGTTCCACTGGACATTTTATATACTATAGCAAGTATTGTTTTTTATCATGTTCCTGTTAGTTCTTGATGTTTTCACATGATTCGATGTATTTCTTGAATGATTATTTGTCATAATGCATGATTTTTAATTATAATTGCATGTTTCTTTAATATTAATTATAGAATAATTATCACTTTTGTTTTCTTGAATTTTTGAGTTATATGAATAAGAAAGTATGGATTTTAATTTTTCAAGCATGATTGTATGATTAAATTAAGTTTAGAATGCTAATCTTGAATTAATATTGTATCATGATCTTTTCTTGAAATTGCCGTGAATCCCATGATGATTTTGGAGTTAAAGTTTCAATTTTTATTATTGGATTAAGTGCAAAAACAAATCTTTGTTATGAAAGTTTATTTGCATGATCGTTTTAAGTTATAATTTATATTTGCATGATGATTTCCTGATGAACTTGAATGATCTTCTTGTTGCTTATATTAACATGCATGGCCGAATAGTATGAGCATATAAAGGTTAAATTTTAATTTCTTCTTTGTATTTTGAAGCATGATTACTTGATGATTATTTGATTACATGATTGCTAGATGATTTATTACGTGGCTTTGAGTATTATCTGGACTATTTACGTAGTAGAGTCAATTACGTGCTTTGCATGGGTCCGAATGATAAGATTCATGAACACTTATCATTCGTCTCTAAAGCAGTATATTTTATGTGAACAATTTACGTGATTAGATTTAAGCAAGAGTCTATTATGTGTTTTCGACTTCGGTCGTGGCGATTATGTGTTATCGACTTCGGTCGTGGCGATTATGTGTTATCGACTTCGGTCGTGGCGACTATGTGTTATCGACTTTGGCCGTGGCGATTATGTGTTATCGACTTCGGTCGTGGCGATTATGTGTTATCGACTTCAGTCGTTGCGATTATGTGTTATCGACTTTGGTTGTGGCGATTATGTGTTATCGACTTCGGCCGTGGCGATTATGTGTTATCGACTTCGGTCGTGGCGATTATGTGTTATCGACTTCGGTCGTGGCAATTATGTGATATCGACTTCGGTCGTGGCGATTATGTGTTATCAACTTTGGTCGTGGCGACTATGTGTTATCGACTTTGGCCATGGCGATTATGTGTTATCGACTTCGGTCGTGGCGACTATGTGTTATCAACTTCGGTCGTGGCGACTATGTGTTATCGACTTCAGTCGTGGCGATTTCTTGTTTAGATTACGGTTGAGTTGATTGCATGATTAGAATTCATTTGAGTCGGTTGATTGTTTAGAATTTGTTTGAGTTATCGTATGATATTTATTTTCAGTCAAGCATTGTTAAGCATGTTTTGGAAATGACGTTATGAATGTTTTTATGTATTTTGTTGTTAAGTCTTCCGTTGTACTTTTGATGATTTAATTTAAGCATGATTGATTGTTGTTTTCCACTACGTGATTCTGATATATGAGTTGAATTGTTATGAATGATTGGAATCCCTTGATTTTCAAGATTGTTATGCTATGATTGCTCCGTTCTCTCTTATTATGTATTTTATGGTTCCACTTCTAAGTGGAACAACCTAGTTATTCCCCACTGATTGTGAACCCCATTTCAGGTGATGAAGCTGAAGTTTGAGTGCGGAATGGAAGTGTGGTCTGGGTTGAGTGCAAGAATGAACTTTTGGAAATATGGCTTCTTTTCTTTTGGAGAGCAAGAGGGTTTTTAGGGTTTTCCAAGAGTTGGCGTTTTTGCAAATGAAAATCGTCACCCTAAATGTGCATGGAAGAGTTGGTTAAATAATACAAACAAATCAGCTGACACAAGTAAAATAGTACTAAATCAGACTTTGTTCCCTTCCACTACTTGTAGTGGGCTAGTGGAAAGTACACTAAAGTCCAAAGTCGTACAATGCATTAAATGAGCTGATTTAGTATTTTATTTTAGCAAATATTCCAAATCCTAAGTAATCAATGTTGATCATTTGAATTTTAAAACATTTTGGAGTTAAAATATCAATACGGATTACTTAAGTGCACGTGCGTAATACTGATGTATGTTTCCACAGTGTTCTCAACATTACTAAGTTTATGTCTGACAAAGAGGACTGTAAAAAAAACAATCAAATAAGAAGGATTAAACAATAAAATAATTAGTGAAAGTATTGGATCAGACCTTTTACCAAAATATTTGGTCAGATGGCTTTCAAACAATACATCATCAACATACCCACAATGATTGAAGGAGAATCAAACAAATACATAGATTGTTGAGGGTTCCATTATCAACATCATCAATTATGCTCGAGCTCGATTCTCCTTCAATCAACAATCTCCATTCTCCCTCAACAATCAATTCAATCAATCACGATTCTCCTTCAATGAACACACCCATCAACATACCCATAAATATTCTATCAATCTCAATATCATCCACAATCAATAAATCACACACCATCATCAACATACCCATACCCAGACATGCCATTGGAGGCGGTGACTGGTGATGAAGCAGATTCAGCAGCGCAGGTGATGAAGCAAAAGCAATAGTGAAGGTGATGAAGCACAAGCAGAAGCAGCGAGGTTGATGTAGCATAAATCGAAGCAGCGAAAGTCATAAAGCTGAAGCTGAAGCATCGAAGGTGATGAAGCAGAAGTAGCGAAGGTAAGCAAGAAGCAGAAGCAGCAAAGGTAATAGAAGCAACGAAGGTAATACAAGCACCAAAGGCACCAAAGGAGAGGAGGAAGAAAGAGAGTACATATCAAGAAAAAAATTGTTCCAGTTAATGGAACAAATGAGTTTATGTTTCCATTTAAGGGAACTTTTTGTCCAGGTAATAAAAGTTTTTTTCCCAAGTGGGGCAAATTTTTAGTTGGGGTATTCGTTTTCAGTTGAGTCTATTCTTTTTCTAGTTGTGTCTTGTTTTTATCCAAGCAATTTCTTATGTTTTCCAGGTCAATTTTTGTCCAGGTCAATTTTTTTTTATATGAATGTTATTTTGTCCAGGTTAGTGTTTATGTTGTCCAGGTCAGTGTTTATTTTCTCTAAATGAGTTTTTTTTTTCATTTGCAGTCATTTGACAACAAAATTGTGTCAAACTTGTCAAACACAATACCTTCTCAAATAATTATTACTCCCACTGTTTTCATTTGTTAGTTACGTTTAAAATCTTGCTTGTTTATTTAGGTAAATAGATAGTGGGGTTGATGCCTACTATATTAATTGGAAAAAAAAACTAATTTCAATGCTTGTGATAACTTATTACAACTTTTTATTTAAGACAATCACAATAAAGGTAAAGTTGACCATGATATTACAACCATAAATGTTATCAATGGGAACTAATAAACAGGTGACATGTGTCATGGGCCAAGCCTACACGACAGCTGTCACTACAGCTGGGCATGGGTCGGGCCAACACGAGGGCCAACTTGGCACGACACGATTTGGGCTCGGCACAACACGAGCCCTCTATGAGCACGGCACGGCGGCACAACACAAACTTTTCTTGGCTCGTCATAGGCACAACACATTGTGGCACGAGGCACGCGAGCTTGGCACGTGGGTCGTCCCGACATGGCTCGTGCCCACCTTTAGCTGTCACCGGCTTATTCCAAACCCTAACCAGGTAATAAACGCTTATAAAAGAACCAGTCAGATCACTTTATCAAGTATCTCATTCATTCATAATTCACAAACTCTATACTTCTGATTCATTTTCTTCCGATTTATGATTTAAGAATCAGAGGGGTGTTCCCGAAATCCACCCCGGGTTAGCGATCCATCCTTGTTTTGCAGGTTAGACCTCGAAGAAGAGCATTCAAAACACATTAAACACAACAAATCTTATAAAAAGGTTCCAAAGCAAGAACAGTAACCAATAAAAAGAAAAGAACAACACGAAATACGTAACTAACAAATTGAAACATTGGGAGTAAAAATCTTAAAACAAAAAATAATGTGCCAAACTAGATTTTAATCAAACAAACAAATTCTATACTAACAAATACATGCAACAAATCAAAATATAATCAAACAATCAGAGACAAACATCATAATCGAAAGATAATCTTAATTTATATATAGGAAGTAA
Source organism: Salicornia ramosissima (assembly GCA_951394345.1). Classification (NCBI taxonomy): domain Eukaryota; kingdom Viridiplantae; phylum Streptophyta; class Magnoliopsida; order Caryophyllales; family Amaranthaceae; genus Salicornia; species Salicornia ramosissima. The sequence goes on along the minus strand of OX596235.1, from coordinate 47,130,141 downwards.
TAGAACACCAAGTTTTGTTGAACCCCATATGGTGCACTAGCGAGTGTCCCACATCGGAAGATGAGGAGAGACTAAACTAACTTATAAGACTAGGAGTTACTCCTCCTATTACCAATTGGTTTTAGGAAGGAACCTCCTATAGCTTGTAAGTGATCTAACTCTCCTCTTCTATATTGGGTTGCCCAGACCTGTTTCTAATATTCAATCAAATTTAACATGGTATCAGAGCCCAGGTTGTGGGTCTCTTCTAAACTGGGTCTTATTAAGCAACCGGAAAGGGTTTACCTCGACAAGATGTCCAGCCCATTATTTCTAATTGTCTTTCCAGCTAACTCTAAGTTCTAAGGTCATTCACTATTGAGGGGGAGTGTTGAACCCCATATGGTGCACTAGTGATTGTCCCACACCGGAAGAAGAGGAGAGACTAAACTAACTTCTAAGTCTATGAGTTACTCCTCCTATTACCAATTGGTTAAGAAACCTCCTATGCCTTGTAAGTGACCTACATAACATAAAACTTTTGGCAATTGATATTTTAGTTGTAACAAAAAACTCTCAATTTCTTTTCTTTCTAGTGACTGTGCCACATTCTAGTGGAGTAGGTAATCTGACTCCGATTAATTAGACTATAGTAAGGTCTTTGAACTTTGGCTCCATAGTTGGGGGTTCGACACCAAAGCGTAGGAGTGCAACAGAACCTGGACTGGAAGAGGGTTTGGGGGGACAGGGGTCTGAGCCTACTATAGGAATACCTCAAACCATGGGACCAGTGGAAAATGATCTATGCACAGGAACTTTTTGTCAAAATGCTGCTCTGCCTAGGGACCATTTGGATGCACAGGAGGCCAGTAAGGAAGCTAAACAGTTGGCCCCTATAATTGATGATGAGGACATTGCTGAGGAGGTTGCATATTGGCAATCGACAGTCACATGTTTTGTGATTGGGGATAGACCACCAGTGCAAGTGATAGAAGGATACATTAGGAGAATTTGGGGCAAGATGGGTGTGGATATTGTGGCACCTCGTGAGAAGAATGGTTTTATTGTGAGTTTCAAGGACAAGGGGGGAAGGACATGGCTCTCAAGGGGACCTTCACCTTTGATAGAAAGCCCTTGATTGTAAAAGATTGGGACCTGGACATGGGTGAGGAGGATTGTGAAGAGCAGCTGGTGCCTACCTGGGTGCAACTGCCAGGCCTAAATCTAAAATACTGGGGGAAGAAAGCATTAGGGAAGATTTTGGAACCTGTGGGTGGATTCAAGAAGGTAGACCATCATATTGAACCTAAAACAAGGGTGACATATGCTAGGGTGATGATTGAGGTGAGAATTAACCAGGAATCCAGAATACATTGTAGAGCAGCTACGTAGGAGTTTTGTGCATGTATGAGGGAGTGTGGCATGGAGGATGTGAAATACACTGGTAGGGTGTTTACATGGACAAACAAACAAGAGGGTGAAGACAGAGTCATGTCTAAAATTGACAGAGTTATGGAAAATGGAGATTGGATACAATCTTTCACTAATGTTGAAGCTATCTTCTTGCCTGAAGGGTACTTTGATCACTCCCCTGTGGTACTGAGGTGTTTTAGGGAGCTGAAAGGTAACAAACCTTTTAGATATTTCAACATGTGGAGTGATAGTCCTTCTTTTGTTGAGATTGTTAAGAAGCATTGGGATGCTAGGATAGAGGGGCATAAAATGTATGTGGTAATGCAAAAACTCAGGGCAATGAAGCAGGATCTTGAAATCCTAAACAAAACTTGTTTTCCTGATGTTGTCAAGGCTGATAGGCAGGCTGCTCAGGAGTTGGACACGGCTCAAGACTGTATGCACAGAGATCCAAATGCACATAATGCTTCTGCTGAGGCAGAAGCTGCTCATAGGTATAGAGAGGTTCACAAGGCTTGCTTGGCCTTCTTAAGCCAAAAATCCAAAGAGGATTGGGTGCTGTTGGGGGATAAGAACACCTCTTTGTTCCACAGGGCAATAAAAGTAAGAACAAATAAAAATAGAATAAACACTGTTGTGAACTCCCAAGATGAATGGGTGACTGAGCCTCAAAGGGTGTGTGATGAGTTTGTATCAAATTTTTCTCAATTTTTGAATGGGAGCAGGGGGATTCAGAAGATTATTGATCAAGGAAATAAACTTACTGATCAGCAGGGGAGATTGCTTGACCTGGACTTCTCAGCTGAGGAAATTAAACAGGCTTTATGGTCCATTCCTACTAGCAAAGCACCTGGGGTGGATGGTTTTGGGAGTCATTTCTTCAAGAATACATGGGAGATCACAGGTTCTGAGGTTGTTGAGGCTATACAAGAGTTCTTTCGAAATGGGAAGTTGCTTAAAGCCATCAATGCCACTTCAATTACTCTTGTGCCAAAAGTTAAATGCCCTACAAAGGTGAATGAGTATAGGCCCATTGCTTGCTGTGGGGTGATATATAAAGTTATCTCAAAAATGCTATGCTCAAGGCTGAAGAAGGTCCTTCCCTTAATTATTTCAGACTTCCAGGGGGCGTTCATAAGTGGAAGAAGCATCATTAGTAATATCTTTGTATGCCAAGACCTTCTAAAGCATTATGCCAGGAAGAATAATCCAAAAGGTTGCCTACTCAAAGTGGACTTGCAAAAAGCCTATGATACCATTGAATGGAGGTTTATGGAAGCACTTCTGAGGGCCCTTAATTTTCCTGAAAGGTTCATAAGAGTCATTATGGAGTGCATCTCAACCCCAAGCTTCACCCTGCTCATTAATGAGACAACCCAGGGGTATTTTGGCTCTAATAGAGGACTGAGGCAGGGAGACCCTATCTCCCCATTGTTGTTTGTGATATGCATGGAATACTTACATAGAACCTTGCAATATAATGCTACAAAGGAGGGATTCCATTTCCATACCAGGTGTGAGATATTGAAACTAACAAGCCTATGCTTTGCTGATGACTTAATGATTTTCTGTAAAGGGGAAATCAAGAGTGCCAACTTACTAGTTCAGGGGCTTAGACATTTTAAACAGGTCTCTGGGCTAATGGCTAATAGAGGAAAATCTGAATTGTACCACTCTAACATGTGTGTGGCAGAAGTGGAGATGCTGAGCAGCAAGACAGATTTCAAGCAGGGCACATGGCCTTTTAGGTACCTAGGTGTTCCTATATACCATAAAAGACTCTCAGCTAATGATTGTGAGATCCTAGTGCAGAAAATGATGGGGACTATCAATAGATGGCAAACTAGGCACATATCCTTTGCTGGAAGATTGCAGCTGGTAAATGTTGTGCTTTTGAGCATATGCACCTATTGGATGCAAATTGTGATTCTCCCTATGGCAGTAATACACAAAATTAATAAGCTATGTAGACGATTCTTATGGGAGGGGAAAAGAAATGGGGTAAAAGCAGGCTATGTTAAATGGGGGAAGGTTTGTACTTCCAAGAACCATGGTGGTCTAGGAGTGAGAAACATTATACTATGGAACCACCTAGCAGTGGGGAAGTTGGTCTGGCAAATTGAGAGGCATAGCAATACACTATGGTTCAAATGGACCCATGCTATTTACCTTAAAGGGGGAAATGTATGGGACTATAAACCTCCTGCCACTGCTAGCTGGGTATGGAGGAGTGTGTGCAGGATTAAGGACTACATCGAGGGTCTGGCAAATCAGAGCTGGTGGCCAAGTGGGGGTCAGGGCTACTCCATAACCAAAGCATATGGGAAGATGCATCAAGGAGAGAATGTAAGGTAGGACAAGGTTGTTTTAATTTGGAGCAAATTGAGTCTGCCCAAACATAAGTTTCACTGGTGGCTGGCCGTGCTACAAAGGTTGCAGGTTAGGGAGAGGCTTGCTAAGTTTGGAGTGTGCACAAGTACTGAATGTGCTATATGTGAACAGGCTCAAGAAACACATGAACATGTTTTCTTCAGATGTCATTATGCAAGGGGAATTTGGAGCAGAATATGGAGCTGGACTGGGATTAGGATCAATGTTGTCAATATGCAGCAACTGATCAGGGCCCTGCACAGAAGGAAAGGAATATCTCTTGAGAAGAGTAAGGTGATGATAGCTGTGTGTGCTGTTGTGGTATATAACATCTGGAAGGCAAGGAATGACACTATATGGTCCCTAAAAACACCTACTCTAGATTTTGTTTGTCAAAATGTAAAATTCATCATCAAAAAAAGATGTAGAATGGTGAATCATAGCAAGTTGAAGGATTGTGATAGTGAGTGGCTTGAAGCCATCTCAAGTTGATGTATCTCAGATAGCTTGTTATCAGTAGCTAGCTGGCTTGCTTTTATGGATGGGGAGCCTACCTAGTAGGGTTGTCATCCTTAGAGTAGGGCCTTAGGTTGTAAATTGCTTTTGGTGGTATAATATCTCTTTGCTTTTACCAAAAAAAAAGGTTAATTTATTAACAAAAATGCCATGACCTAAAACTTAATCATTATACTTATTGCCTTCTTAAACTTCATCACAATCATAATATAAACCTCATTAACACTATTCACAATATTTATAAAAAAAAACAAAAAAAAACCTACCATGTATTCCCACCAATTATCTCTCATCACGCACCACTACGACTAACCACAAACAACGAAAACCACCGACAACCACCTTGGTTGTACTCGACCAACCGGCACCAACACTACCTCTTAATCCGCCACCACACCACCAGCTTTTAAATCGTACAAACCACCACAAAGTCATACAAGCTACCATCTTCGAAACCGTATAAACCACTAACAGCGATGAACCACTAACAACACCAAATCAAACAAACCACATCCCCCCCTACTTCCCTCACCAACCCAACCACCGCTGACCACCAACAAGCCTTCATTTGAAATAACCCCCATTTAAACCCGTTCCTGGATCTGCAAAATTTTCAAAATGGTCGGTGAAATTGGGTGGTTCAAAGTTTTTGAAGGTTTCGAAATTGAGTGAAATTGGGTGGTTCGAAGTTGGTGAGGGTTTCAAAATTGAGTGAAATTGGGTGGTTCGAAGTTGGTGAGGATTTTGAAATTGGGTGAAATTATGTGGTTTGAAGTTGGTGAGGGTTTGGAAATTGGGTGGTTCGAAGTTGGTGCGGGTTTTGAAATTTAGGTGGTTTAGAGTTGGTAAGGGTTTGAAAATTAGGTGAAATTGGATCATCGAAGTGTTGGTTTCAAAATTGGGTTGTTCGAAATGGGTGGTTCAAAGACGTGGCTTCAAATTCGGCTGCTTTGTATGGTGGAGTGGTGGTGGTGGTGGAACAAGTGATGGTGTCAAGCTGGATTGACATATGGCTGCTGGTGAGTGGCGATGGTGTTACCGTGTTAGGCTAGGTGGTTACTGATTAGAGAGAGGGGATTATGTTTGATTAGTGCTTAAACTTGAATTACAAAGCTTTGCCTTTGGGAAATGTAAATTTAAAAAATGTTGAAACATTTTTATTAAATGGAGGGCATTATGGCTTGATTAGTGCTTAAAAATGCATTAAGAAACTTTGCCTCGGAAAACGTGAAGTTAAAAATGTTAAAATTTTTTATTTTTTTTTAAACAGAGGTAGTACGTAAATCAATTCCATAATTTAAAATGAAATTCTAAAATCCAAAACTAATGTTTAAATTAATTTCGCATTTGATTGGAACTTAAAAATTTCTATTAGGAACAATGTACTACGTATTTGACTATTTGAGTTCAAGATAATAAAATAATTTCCTTCATCCAAACAATAGAGCTATAAGTCACAACAATAATTATAAATAAGACAAACTATACAGAAGAGAGGAAAAACAAAACATGTGTAATAGGTGTTCCTATATAAGCAGATTTCCAGTACAAAAATGTGAGGTGATGTAAAATGATAGTCTTCTAATTTTTTTTACGCGGTTCCATTCTCAACATACAATATGGAACACGGAAATAACACAAAAATGAACATATGGCTGGCTGGCTGGCTGGCTATATGAGGGGACCAAAAACCACATTCAAAGAACCTTCTTTTAACATACAACTGAAGTTGGGATTGAAAACGAAATAATACAAAAATTTATGAAACAATATTACAATAAAATAACTAATGATACATTGAACCCCGATTTAACGGGGTTTTTTTGTTTTTAAATCCCAGTGCATTCGAAGTTGTTTCCGACCTCGACTTTCATCTAGCTGTAGTTTGAGGCATCTATGCTATGCACCTCCCCATACATGCCTGGACAAATTTGCAAAATGAACATGTATGTATAAGTTACAAGGACAGCAAATGTAATGCTAACAATTCAATACTCCATCACCATTTTTTTGTCCCATATTGAATATAGCTATATTGAATTTAGCCATTGTTCACTTGGTAACTTTAACTCTCTAAATATTTTCAAATGGGATCTCATTTTATTCGGCTCAATATATACTTCGTAAATAATTTTTAATACACGTCTAAAGATATTTTCATTTAAAGTTGTGTTTACAGGATATGAAAAAGTAAATGTGGTTGAGTTAGAGAGACGAATGGAGTAATTGTGTAAAATTCAAATCAGGCAATAAATAAATAAATAAATAAATAAACCTAAATATAATTGTGTAAACTATAAAGATATGACGAAATAGTAATATCTTGGTGGTAAGCTACCCTATCTCTCATCCAAGTGGCGAGGAACCAAACATCTCCTCTTACATGAGGAATTTCCCCTATCTTACTCCCCTCATTGTACGAGTTTATCAATAGTACGAGTTAGTAACATTTACTTGTCATTGTGCTGGTAAATTTTCTTTACTATATATATTATTTATATACTCCGTTTTTTAGATGTAATATGTTGACTTTGGACACTATTCATCCAACATACTTTGACTACAAATTGTTATTTATGCATAAAGTAAAATATGGCCAAAGATCTTGTTAGATTTGACTCGGTACACGCTTTCCAAATATATATGTTTTTATAATTTTTACAATTATACAATCAAAGATATTATTAATCAAAGTTGTGCCTCAAAAAGTGTAAAAAATCCAATGTTACATTTAATAAAACGGAGGGAGCATATATATATATAAGCCAATAAGTTACTTCCGACCATTGTAATAGATGTGTAGGTAGTGTGCGGGTATGACAAAAAAGGGAGAGGTACGTGCAGACCATGTCTAAAAGGCAATGTAACAATTTTTCGAAGACAGCCAAAAAAGAACCCGTATCAAACTTTTAGGGGCGAAGGAAGTAAGATATAGAAGCCAGCTATTTAGTACTTTTTGTCCCTTAATATTTGCTACATAAGGAATTTTTTACTTTTTACATTTTAGATTTTAAAATTATAAATGTTGTATTTGATGAGAAGGTAATGAGCGGGGTATTAAGAAAAAGTAAAGAGAATACGCGTGGGACCATGTAGCTTTTAAAGCAAATTTAGCAATCTTTTATGAACAAGAAAAGGAGAATATGTAGCAATGTTTTAGGAACGAATGAAGCAATAAAATTAAAAAATCACTTCTGAACTCATAATTAGGTATTTTATGTGACGCCTATGGGTGGATAGTGCAAATGGGAAGATATCAGAGTGTAGTTTTAGTCGAAAGACGCGACCCTCTCACAGTTGGTTGAGACTAGCACAAATAAAGGTTTATATTAAACTTTGTTCAAACAAGAATGTAAATTACACTTTGTTCAAACAAGAATGTAAATTACACTTTGTTCAAACAAATATTTAGTGTTTCAATCGGAAAATGAAATAGTTTAGCAGCAAAAAAAAAATGTCCACCAATTCACTCATCTACTTAGTCTGAAATTCTGAATGCAACTCCGTCTGGACCTTATAATGACAAACAGATCAGGGAAGCAATCCAGGGTAGTAGCAAGAGGTTTCTTGGTGATCAGTCTTATCACAAATGGAAGTTTATTACTAAAGAAATAAACTTAAATTAAAATGTAACAAAAATGCTCTGAAAAATTTTAGGTCTATGTTGAAGGCCAGTGACAATCTAATAATAATGAGATTGTTAGTATCAGTGCAAATCCTTGCACAGTGAAAAGTCCGCAGCCAGAGAAAACTAAGGTAACAAACATTCTCAGAGGATATGAGGTAAAGCAAGCTGTGAATTCTAGGAGGATATGAGATAAAGCAAGCAGTGAATGATTGGCATGTTAAAAGATGACTGGATGAAGCAGATACATCATAGATGGATTATTGATTTAAACTAGTTTTAGCATAGTACTAGGTTAGCCCCGTGTGACGCATGATTTATTTAGTTTGTTCTTACAAGAAAATGTTATTCATTACTTTTATGGCGAAAGTGTAGTTATATTCTCATTAAATTAGTTAAGAGACATTTATTAATTAGTCTTGAAACTTGAGAGAATAAAATTAGAAGGAAAGTGGTGGTAGTTTTGGAGGGGAAATTTTTCATGAGAACTTGACACGTGGCATCTGTTGACTTCAGCATATTTTGTTTTAGTGTATAATTATAGATGTCGAAAGAAGTATGTAAAAGTTGAGGCGATTTAGGCATCCACCACTAAATTTGAACTCAAATGGCATGGGTGGATCCACTATGGGTTCATTGAACCCGTAGTGGATTTGGTAGAAAGTGCAAAGTTTTTTAAGTTTTAGAAAAAGAATGAACAAAAATTGAAGCAAATATGAAACTGATGAATCTACTGGAGCACAGTGGTGAAAGAGACAATGTATGTTAAGAAGCACCTGCGTTCAAATCTCTTCCTAGGAGTTTTTGTTCCTTATCTAGGGGAATTTTAAGGAGATGAGTATAAAAGTAGAATCCTGGTTGAATTTAAGTATTTATTATTGGAGAGGGAAAGTAGTATGTCACATGAGAGACGGAGACCAAAATTTTTTAGGGGAAATAAAAAGGTAGGGGTTATAAAGATGCGGATGTTGAGATGGATGTGCGGCAACAGTCTACGAGATAGAATCAAAAATGAAGATATCCGTAGGAAAGTTGGTGTTGCAGATATTGCGAGTAAGCTAAGAGAAAATCGTTTGCGTTGGTCTAGACATGTAACACGGAGACCCCAGGGAGCACCGGTACGAAGAGTGGAAGAGTGGGATCAGGGAGATTTCAAACGAGGTAAGGGGAGACCGAAAATGACTTGGCGAGAAGCAGTTAAAAATGATATGAAGCACATGGATTTATTAGAGATTGAGGCTCTCGATCATAGGCGGAGGAGGAGGGAAAATCTTTGTGGACGACCATCCGGGATAATCACTTTGGTTCATATCGCCAACTCTAATTGATTGATTGATTGATAAAAAGTATGATACAAGTGGGACCAAATGATACGGGCGAAATTGTAAAAAATAATTGAAAATTTGTAGAATGAATCAAAATGGAAAGAACTTTTTGAAACGTATCAAAGAAGCCGGGGAGAATTTTAGAAACAGATAGAGTAGTAGAGTACAAAATAGTTTTCAAGAGAAGCGACGGAAAAGTCAATCTACTAAAAAAATATTGATTAGAACTACAATTGTAAATTATCTTTTATTCTCAAAATTAATTTATTTGACATCACTTATGAATTTTCAACTTCCTTCAAAATTTTCTAATCGACATGTTAAAATTTCTGGATACGCCACTCTCAAAAGGGGTCCTCGCTTCGTTGGCTCAAACAGGGAAAGATTTCAGGACATATGAATCAGAGAGGTCTCAATTTTCTTTGTTCCGTATTTTCACTACAATGATGTTTAGGGAAAATATATGGGTTCTTTTTCAGCAATCATAATCCCCTATATCAAGAAAATGAAAGTGACACAGGATATAAGAATAGACTAGTCTTCTTGTCGAATATAGGCTAGTCTTCTTGTCGAAACAAAATAACCTGAAATAACAGGTGCAGAATAACAGACCACAGGCATCACCAGAAAAGTCTGATATCATTCTTACACAACCTAAATATTTACTCCCTTATTCCTTAAATAAAGAGTTACATATGTTTGAGAGTCTTAAAATTAAACTTAAAATTCTATATCCATAGCTGTGAACTTTTACACATTCAATAAACCAATAGTTTCTTTATTTAATTTCTTAGTATTATAATGAATAATATGGAAATAAACCAATAGTTTCTTTATTTAATTTCTTTAGTTTCTTAGTCTTATACAACCTAAATATTTACTCCCTTATTCCTTAAATAAAGAGCTACATATGTTTGAGAGTCTTAAAATTAAACTTAAAATTCTATATCCATAGCAGTGTAACTTTTACACATTCAATAAACCAATAGTTTCTTTATTTAATTTCTTAGTATTATAATGAATAATATGGAAATGTCCAAACTCCAGGACTAATTCCAAATGTAAGAATGATGAATCATAGGCTAATCCATTCTGCCATTCATACACTTTTCAACTTAAAACTAGAAAACTACTTGTTCCTGCTATTTCATTTCATTGAATACCCACAATGTTACTCACAATGTCACTTGCAACCGAAATCTTAGTTTTAAAAGACGTAAGGCACACCAACTTGCAAATAGTCCTTCGAGCCTAAATGCAAGGCGAAGGCGCCTTTTGTACGCACACGCATTTATTTGTTTATTTCAAATTATTGTCTCCTTGATTGTAAAGCTAAAGTAGTCTCAAATAGAAAAAAATTCAATCATTCTTCAATTTAAAACTTAAATCTAAGCGATTCCCTCAAGGCGCACCTTACCAAGGTGCTCTGAGGTGCACAACTTTCGTAGGTGGACGAGCCTCGCCTAGCTAAAGTCCATTTCCCAGAGCCTAGAGCGAGGCAAGCCTTTTAAAACAAAGACCGAAATTACCAACAGACTAAAAGCATCTTCTCAGAAAACTTGTTTCCTTGCAGTCGATCAATAGAGGAAGGAGGTGGAGGGGGTTATTGCTGTAAATGATACGAATCCAATAACATATTAAAAAAATAAAAACGACACAACAACGACAAAAAATATAATTCCCAGTCAAAAGGGAAAATTCTTATCTGATGTTACTGGAACAATAGATATCCATTGATTTGGCTTATAAAGGCGGTTAAGGGATATAAATTGACGTTAGAAAAAAAACATCAAGATCATGAGCAGAAGTAGGGAAGAAAAGAAGCATACCTTTCCATTAATGATTGAAACCAAGGATAACCCAGAGAGCTGTGAAAAGATACAAAGACGCCTAAGTTAAATATATAGCATTACAAAAAATGTTGTGTATAGAGAACAATTCGAATCTTTTTGAACAAATTTTACAATAGACACGTTCTTTCTTTACCAAACTAAAGCAATATTTATAGCATGACAAAGTTTTTAGCTCACAAGCTCAGATTCAACATGATATTTCACAGTTATTCATCACAAAAGATTTATGAGCAAACTAAGGCCTAAGAAAATACTAATCCATAACACAATACTTAAAAAAAAAAAAGGGAAGAAAGAAAGAAGATACCACCATGCAAATTATATAATCATTATTTTTCAATGGCTACTATGCAAATTATCAGTGAAAACAACTAAAGCTGACTCTAACAGATGAAGTAAGCGCATTATACCTCTTGAAAATTTCAGATACTTGTTGTGACCCGTTGTAGAAAATAAACCACATTAAGACAATGATCAGTGTATCTTTTCAGGCTAAGGAGCTCAATAGTTGAAACGTACACATACACAAGTAACACAACTTTGTCAGAGTATAAACTCAGAAAATAAAACTTCTAATAAAATGACACCAAACTTGCTATTCTTGTCCTCCCTAACAGAGAATGATTAGTGTGATATTTGAAACACTCTATCCATAGATTTCATTGTTATAATCCAACAAAATGTATAATTTTCTCCCTAAAGGCCTAAAATGCCCCCCTAATATCCATTGATGGTTGCAACATGTTAAACCATCTTCATGCCTTCTATAATCATTTGATTTTTACATCACTTTGCAGAAACTGAGGTAGTGAAATGCCAACTGTAAAGATTTGTGTAGGAATTATACCTCAACATCCAATGAAAGATAAAAAAAACAGACTGATTTCAAGTGGAGCAGAAAATACCAAACATATATTAGCAAGATGGATCTAGAGTTCTAGACATTAAGTGTGGTCCAACAATCAAGTTGAAGGCTAACAATCTCACCCCTTTCAGATTCAATTCCTATGGTATGAATGTATGATATCAAGTTGTTTACAGGCATTTGACTGATTTAATGTGAAAACATGTATTCATCCTGAATAAATGCAGCAGCATGTATGCATCACCAATAGATGTGATATTTAAGACAAGCGGTTCACAAATAATGGAACCTTGACTAGAATGGGATCACATCTAGCCACTAACTGTCAACGGCAGACATAATGGAGGTGCTAAAATTTCAAAGTATCAAGTTGGCTTGCGAATAAGATGCGAAAATGAGAAATTTTTCTACCTGAAATTACTTGAAGACCACAAATAATAAAAGTAATTATTTCCAAACAGCAAATAATACTCAAGCTCTAAGCAAAGATACCAAACGTAATGGGTCTGCACGTTGACAATAGAATGCATGACACATGTGTTAAAAAAATTAATCAAGCTCAATAAATCTAGTCATCAAGGATACTGAAAAGGTAACGCTCCCACCAATCCAACATATAGAGTCCAAATGTTACATTGTAAAGGTATATTTTGCGTTGAAGCCAATTCATGATTTGCCAAAGATATAGACCTGCAGAAACAAAGAATAATGTCAGACATAATCTTCTTTTAGAAAAGGGCCAAGGCTTAGCCTATTGAAAAGCTTGTATCATAAAATTTCAAAATACCAATTGGCATGCGAATAAGATGGGGAAATGAGAACTTTCTAACGGAATTTACTTGAAGAACAAAAATAATAAAAGTAATTAATTCCACAAAGCAAATAATATTCAAGCTCTAAGCATAGATACCAGTATACCACACAACAAACGTTTTGGATCTGGCACATGGACAATATAATGCATAATAAATGTGTAAAAAAAAGTATTCAAGCTCAATAATCTAGTCATCAAGGATACTGAAAAGGTAAAGCTCCCACGGTCGCACCAATCTAACATATAGAGACAAATGTTACATTGCAAAAGTATATTTTGTGTTGAAGCCAATTCATGATTTTTCAAAGATAAAGACCTGCAGAAACAAAGAGTAATGTCTAGATATAATCTTCTTTTAGAAAAGGGCCGAGGCTTAGCCTATTGAAAAAGACTGCATATCATCATGATGATTTGCTAAACAAAACCCATCACATTTTATCTAAAACCACTAGCTTTTAAAGCTAGCTCTAAGACAGACCTATTGTAGGCAATTATTGGTTACATAATCTATCTTAAATGACTAATGCTAGTATTAATTTCCAAAATGCTTTTCTATTGCAACATATAAGCTCTGTTTTGGTGAAAGGGCAAACTCCGTCAATAGTCCAATCTCATAGATAGTATATACCTACTAAATTTTTAAATCTATAACTTGTAAGTACTAAGTAGAGAAAGAGCTTAAAAATTAAAATACTTCTACGCCCACAAAAGCTACTATATCATACCCTCAAATGGATAGTCAATTGAAATTTTAAAAAGAGCTAACGAGCACCATTGCTTTAGTAAGATGAAGCTATGATTTCTATAATAAACTGTCATAGAGAGTGGACAACATTTCTCTATTCCAATTCATCAAAGGAACTCTAGTGAGTAGTGAGCACCTAGAGGAAGGTCCATATAAATACAACCTACAATGGATAGATGTTCATTATGTTGATAACAAAGTTGGTAACGAATGTTCATTTAGTCTGATTTTTGAAATTTGAAAAATGTCCATTAATCCTTATACTAATAATGTTCATTGAAGTTGAACTAATGTACATCGTGTGAGTACAATTCTATTGTAATCACGAGTGTACCTTCGATTTTGTATCTCAATTCCTCCTCTTTCCCACATAGTACGGAGCATCAACTCCCTTCCCAACTCCCAAGACTACAAAATTAAAGAATTTCTACCTTCATAACATTATTTATCAAATCATAATTACAATCTATAGTTTAAAAAAATGCATGCATCCTAAAACTTTGAATGTTGGACGATTAAAACATATATGCACTCAGATTTATCCATGCAAATCAATAGAGAAATTTCAAATCTAAAGTTAAAAAATATGCATATTGTAATCAGCAAAAAACAATGATCCAATCAGGCCCGTCCCTGACCCAGGGCAACAGGGGCGGCCGCCCTGGGCCCAGTAAGAAATCCTCCATTTTTGTAGTCTACAGCACAGCACAGCACATACATAATCTATCAACAATATTCGATTGGAAATTTATTTTCTTTCTGGCAATAAAATAAATTACCCAGCAAAGCATGAACTTCATTGTATAATTGATTCTACAGGAAAAAACAATCTTACCTCAAAAACTCTACTTGCTTTAATGGAGGAAATCTGCCTGCTTTAATGGAGGAAAGGCACCAGAAAAACCACACCCAACCTAGTCACAGTTAGTTACGTCGCTGCTGCAAGGGCGACAGGTCGGCGGTGCGCGCTGTTGGTGGTGGAGCTTGGCGTCGGGTGGCGGTGCTGATGGATCTGAGAAAATGAAGAGAGAGAATGAAGGGTTTTTTTTTTCTTTTACTGAATTAAACAGTGAGATTGGAGAGGAGAGAGAGGGAGGGAGGTAGGTGAAAGGGTTAATTGGAGTAAGGGTAGAATCGTAAATATTTGCTAAAATATAGGCGGTATACGGACAATATGGTAATTATTGTGCGTTATATAGTAATACTTGCTCAAATAGAAACCCAATTTTTGTACTAAAAACAATTAACATGATAATTGTTAAAAATAAAATAGTCATCCCGCTTTTTAATAGCTTGTTTGGTTAAATACGCAAACTTAATTTTCACGGGAAGTTTTATTTTATAGGAAATAAATTTTCTTATCAATTTTTTAGAAAATTGTTATTCGTGTTTGATTGATCATATGAAATTGAAATTGACACAAGAATTTTCATTCACCAAGGGGGAGGTAGGTGATTAATCATGAACGGACTATTTTTTACGTACATCAATCAGTACAAATCGAGGCGAACCGGGAACGCGAATCGGGGCTAATCGGATCGGGTCATTTTTTACAAATTCCGACCTCGAAACGTACCCCATAAGGATTAAAATGACCCGTAAAACTTTTAAAAAGCTATTTTTTATACATACATCAATGCGCCCAAAACGAGGCAAACCAGAAACGCCTCGATTTGCGTGCATTGATCTATGTGTCAAAAAATAGCTCTTTAAAGGTTTTACGGGTCATTTTAACTTTTATGGGGTACGTTTCGAGGTCCGAATTTGCAAAAAACGACCCAATCCGATTAGCCCCGATTCGCGTTTCGGTTCGCCTCGATTTGTGTTGATCAATATACGTAAAAAAAATAGCCCGTTTAGGCTGCTTGTAGGGCTAAGCAAACCAAATCGTAAATAATCAAGCCGTTTTTAGCAGTTTGTTTTGGTTTGCAGTTTGAAAAAGTGCGGTTTGGCTTATGAAATTATCAAACCGCAATTTTAATTGCAGTTTGGCTATAAAAATTTCAAACCAAACCGCAATTTTATAAAGTTTTTATTTAGATCGTAAAACTTGATTATTATACTTTATATATTATAAAAAAATCATTTAATTAATTTTTTTGTTGGTGTAGGACTTGTTTAAACTACTTCCTCCGTTTTATTTTTAACTTGCAACAAATCATTTTACACGCATTTTAAGGAAGCAAAGGATATAAATGTACAAATTAAATCATTTATCCAAACGTTAAATATTTTTATTTCAGTTTAGGACAATCCAGTTCAGTTAAGCATAATTCAGTTCAGTTCAATTAATTTCAACTGTATTCAGCTGAAGTAAACATGCCCTTAAGATTGGTTATTTATGGTTTATTTTTATAGAGCTTTGGAATTAGCTAAAGGCCACAGTTAATTTTTTGTATTTTATAGTTAATTTCTTTTTCTATTAGTAGTTTAAACTTTGTTTTTCCATGTCCAAATTTATTGGCAAGACTTTTCAAGAGTTGTGAGTCGGACATGATATCACTTTGGATTGTTAAACTAGGGATCAACGTTTTTTACAAGTAGCTTCTTGACCCTATGGTGATTTTTGAGAAAATAATATGTGAGACCGACAGAAGATAGTATTAATGGATCGAATATCCATAGCTAGTGAGACTGACAAGAGATCTACTCCATCCGTAACATAAAACTTTCAACAATTAGTTTAAAACGTATTTTGAGGAAATGATTTAAGCCTGTAAATGAAAGAATTAGCTAAATGGTTTTAATACAAGTAAGAATGTGATTATAAGTTACCAATATTAAAATTATTTTGACTAATTCCTTCATTTACACTCTTAAATCACTTCCTCAAAATACGTGCAAAACCAATTGTTGAAAGTTTTATGTTACGAAGAAAGTATCTTTTTTAGTGAAGTGATTCCTTATCCCGTAATTATTTTATTCATAAAATAGTTGGAGTAATTCCTCCAAAAATCAAGTGAAGTCGAATGAGCAACCCTTAGATTTTAGTTAATTGGTATTTCCCTTAGATAATCACATTCCTACGAGCTTTACTTTTATGGTGTGTTTGGATTCCAGAATTTTATTTGAAATTCTGGAATTGAGACAATTATAGTGTCTGGATGTCCAAGAATTTCAAATGATGAATTTGCCCAAATTCTACAACTAGTAATAAGCAATGAAGGTAAGGATTTCAAATGACAAGGTAAACCATGTCATTTGAAATACTTAAATTTTATAATTCAAATGATGTATTTGAAATGAAATCTATTTTCCCAAACACAACCTTAGTTAATTTATGTCATGTGATTTCAGTAGTTAATTTAGCTTGCTTATCCGTGTATTCGATAACTCCCATCATATGAAGTTATAGTGCATGAACTCTAGAAGTGATTTCATAAAATAGTATATGGTATCTCAACCTGAAATTTGTGCATGATGTTTTATTACATTGAGTTGTCGTCATAATAGTATGAGATGTAAACTTTTGACAATTTTATATGGTTTATAACCTTTTGAAGAAGGTACAACCGTAAAAGAGTAATGGATAATGTTTATATTTTAGAGAATGGCAAAATTAATCTCAATTATTTGCAGAACTGTTTCCAATAGTTATATTGAAAGAGTTAGTTCATAACATAAAATTTTATTATCTTATTATAGATTTGTATTTATGTAATCAAGATGGGGAGAAAATGCACATCATACTATACTGTTATAAAATAATAATGGAGTCCATAATACCATTATATCATTTGAAATCATTGTACACGCGTATATATACATGCGATTGGGGGATTCAAAATTGAAGATAGAAAATGGAGGGGATTCAAAATTAAAGATAGAAACTTGAAAATTTTGGCATCAATGATACAAAATTGGCGATAAAGGTTTTAAATTGTCGATCTATTTAAAAATATTTTCATTTTGCATAAAAGTAATTTAAAAAAGCTTCATTTAACAAAATTTTCTTAGTTACATAGAATGTATAATCCGTAAAAATTTCATTTCATAGCTATATAACAAGAATGAACTTCATAACATAACCATGTCTACCGTCTAAAAGCACAGTGAAAGAATTCGATACACAAATAAAAGTAAAAGAATATATGTAGTCCTGTACCATCAAATAAACCGAAGAACCTAATACAAATATAATAAACCTACCTGTAATAGTAATAATAACAATAATAATAATAATTCTATACTAGGTTACTATTAAATGAAATGTACTTCTATTTCTATCCTTCGTCTCATCAATTGCCAGTACCAGTAGGAAACTTGCAACTTCCAAAATCTGCAATTTAGAGGACAAAATTCATGTAAGTCTTAGAATTAAGATTTTTTTATGAAAAAAAAAAATTGATATGAAATAGATCAATGACATTGAAAAACAAATTGGCTTGGCCAAGACTTACTAGGAGGTTGTGTGACAACATGAGCTGCTCCTCCAAAATCACACGTACCCGCTGCACGTGTATTCTTTTGATAGTAACTATTGAAAGCATACGAAGCATGTGCCACGAGGGATTCAGGGTTGTAACACGTGGCACCGGGCTGGATCGGGTGACAATCCGCTTTCCCCTGACCGCAAGCCCAATCAAGCCCGGCTTGCAACTTTTTATTTCCAGCATTCTCATTGGCCACACACCAACTCTGTCCGGCCTTAGGGACCACTGCCTTGCTAGCATTGTTGGCCGACGCGGGGGCCACTCCCGCTGCTATTTGGGCCGCTGTGAGAGGGATAGTATAGACTTTTTCCTCACTTGGGTAAAAAAGACCATAGTTCCTCTCACTTATTGGGCCGGGCTTTTGATTCTCATTAAACAAAGCAAAAAGATAAACATCCAATGGGTCATTGGGCCTCAAGGGAGTCCCACCTCCTGTCAAAACTCTTTTGACTAAGTTACCGTTATAGGCCGCTGCGTTTGCACTACCTGCCCCAACTTCCTTTTCATCCCCTTGAGATGGCCAACCTACGTTACCCAAACAAAAAACCTCTAGTAAATTATTAATAAAAGTAAAGGAAAATGCTAAATACAGTTCAATAAGAGGAAAAATTGAAAATATTAATTACAAAAACAGCATTAACTTTTTTATTTCTTTTCTATAGATAATGTGTGGGATATTAGGCTTTTGAATTGGGCCCTACTGTAAATCACCCAGCCAATTTTAGCCAACACACGCATATGTAAAAGGGGATAATAAGGAATCATCGCAAATGCGTGTGGTGAAAATCGAACCCAAGACCTCGTGTCTGGAATTCTGAAGCCCTAACCACTGGGCTATGACTTTATAAAAAAAAAAAATCAATATTTGAGTTTAGCATGTATTTTAATTTTTTTAAACCAAAATACTTTCACAGCCTTAAAGGGTTTTATTTAGCATTATATTGAGATCAAGTGGCTTCAGAATTCCAGGCACGCATTTGCGAGGATTCCTTATTATCCCCTACAAATGCGTGTGTTGGCTAAAATTGGACCGGTATCCCACACATTATCCTATAAAAATATATATATATATATATATAGCATTATATTAAAATTAAATACTATAAGTGTAAAATTTTTCTTAAAAAAATCACACCTGTTCCAATTTCTTTGTTTGCAAATATGTCAAATGCATTTTTCTGACCTTAAATATTTTTTTTACATATATATAATGTTTTATATGTTGAAAGTAATTTTAGAAGAATCTCTGATCTTATGTATAGTGTTAAGATTCCAAATTGGACAAATAAACGAAAATAGATAGATTAGTAAACTATTTGATGATTAATAATTGATCTATATTAGAATTATATATAAAACAAGTTTTGCTTAAAACATCATTATACACCTCTCCTTTTGTTATTGCCTTTTTTTTTGGGCAAAATTTATCATTACACAAGTTTTGATATTAACAAAATTCTTTCTTTAAAATTAATAAGATTATAGAATAATGAGTACCCTTTTGAATTTTCAATAATAATTACCCTAACCTAAATTTGATTATTTATGATTATTCATAAGTGAAGAAAAAGTTGATTTACATGTCCACCCTCAGTTCATTTTCATTTGTTTGTTTGTTTTGGAAAGGATGCAAAACCATTTTCCATTTTGTCATTAAAAAAATAAAATCGTGGAGAAAGAATGCAACATTTTCCCTCTTATTCTTTACACGAATTTTTTCTTTTACATTTATATTTTCTATTGAAAATTGCTTTTCTAAAAAAATAATTTTCAAAACAAACAGCAACTAAAAATAAAATAAAAATTGTTAAAAAATAGAATTAAATACCTGTTTCGCTGACAACAACTTTGAGGTCATTGTATTTGAGAAGATTCAAGGCAGCATAGACAGCATCTAATTGGGCCTCAAAGAGGTTATTATACTTAAGCCCATTCGCAGAGTCGACAACACCCTTATTGGGCCTAAACAAGGCATAGTCCAAAGAAATCTGATCCGAATTATCAGAGTAAGCAAAAAACGGGTAAGCATTAACCATCATAAAGGAGGAAGTTTTCTTCAAGAAAGCAAGCATGGGCTTAATAAACGGGTCAAGAAGGTCCTGTTTAAAAGACCCGGAAGAAGACGGGTACGAACTTTGAAGGGCGGCAAAAGAAATAGGAGAAGACAGCTTAATATCATCAGATATGGAGTTTTTTTGGAGGCTTGCGTAAATGTTGGTCATAGCAGGAACAACTTTGGAGGCTAAATTCGGGTCGGTATTGACTTCATTACCAACAGCAATGGCGGATATATTTGAACCCGGATGGTAAGGGAGAATTTGGGTCTGGACCCACGTGTCGGTGAATGATTGGGAGGAAGCGGCGGCGGTGAGGTTTTCGTTAGGGAGAGAGACGGTGAGAGAGATGTCGGCGTTGGAAAAGGCTTTGAGGACGGTGGGGTCAGTGTCGAAGATCTTGACACGTGTAATGCCTTGTTTTTTGAGGAGTTGTACAACCTTGTCTGGTGTTGGAAGGTCGTTGGCTATTCTTCCGTAGTTTACTCCAACCTTTCCACTTCCTGAAACATCACATAAATTGGTAAAAAAAATAAAAATAAAAATTGTTTTGGTTATTGAACAAACAACCAAAAATAGTACGATCAAAAATATGTCATAATTTAACAAATTTATATAAAGGACTACTTGTAAAATAATGAGGACAATCTTTATATGTATTAATTTATGGGATGTCAATATCATTTTCCTATAATGCTGAGAATACATTTAATAATCAAGATAATTTTTAAATTAATTAGTTTGTTTGAATCATTACATGCTCATATGTTTTTTATTTTAATTAATGTGTGCCGAGGTGAAATTTTGTAATGATAATCATGATATAATCTACCTATCTATAACTAATACTTTAAAAAAAAAAAAATAATAATAATAGCGCAAGTGTACATCAAATATTTTCCTTAGCAGGCCAATAGAATACTAAAATAATTTATGCTATGTTTGGATACAATGATTTCATTTGAAATGAATGTTTGGCAAGTAAAAAAATTTAGAATTGGATTTGGCCCAATTCCCAACTCAAATACTTAACAAGCAAATGTTGTGTATTTCAAATACTTAACAAAACCATGTCATTTCAAATAATTGTCGTTTGAATTATACCATTTCAATTTCAGAAATTGAATTTATGCATTTATAAATAAGAAATGATATGTTAGTATTAGAAAAGAAAAGGGAAAATAAAAATATGGAGGAAGGTAGGAAAATAAATAACATACCTGCAGCGGCGAGGGCAGGGAGGAAGAGGAGGAGGAGGAGGGAGAGAAGGAAGGGAGAAAGAGAGAAAGACATTATTATTGTTGTAATTAATGGAAGAAATTAAAGCTAAGAAAAAAAATAAGGCTAGGTAGGTAGGAAAGGAAAAAGGAAGAGTAGAGAAGTAAGGAAGTGATGGAAGAGAGGGAGTTTATTAATTAGGGAATGAATGAAGTATATAAATAGAAAACAAATAAAGATGGAGCAGAAGAAGTGGGGGGGAGGTAGGAGAGAAAAAGGGTGCGTGGGGGGAGCTGACAGTTGATCTGAGTTTATATTTAGAGGGAGGCCAGGGAGGGAGGGGAGAAACAAAAGTGGATCCAACTTAAAAATAAAAAAGAAAAGATGTGAACATCATATCATCCCCTGCTACTGTGTGTACTGTGTCTTCGTGGGGTCGGTCGTGCGGCTACTTTTTTTTCTTAATTTAAATAATTAATCAAATTATATATAGTTGTAGTCTTGTACACGAGGTTAATAAACAAAATTTATTTTTAATGAAATAAAATACTGCAATCACGTCGAATATAAAACACTAAACTGCTAGTAATGTAACAAGCTAGTTATAAATTTATGCTCAAAATTGTGTCATATTATATGATAGTACGTATGACCGTATATGGCCAGGAAAACATAATGAGTAATAATATATATATATATATATATATATATATATATATATAAGCAGAAAATATAACATAATGAGTAATACATACAGTAGCAAGTATTACATAGAAAAGAAATGCATTATGCATATAAGTAAAGATATAGGATGAAATTACATACCAGCAGTGAGGGCAGGGGTGAGGAAGAGGATGAAGACGGATAGAAGCACGGGAGAAAGAAAGGATGAAGACATCATATATATGGTCGATGATTGTATTGTATTGTATTGTATTGTTTGTTGTAATGGCCTGATCGGAAAGAGATCAGATCAGAGGAAGCTAGAATTGAAACAACTATATATATATATATGATTAGGAAAGATAGATCTATCCTATATATATATAGACTACAGAGTGTATGTAATAATAATAAATAAGAAAGAGTTATAGTTGTCTGTCTAATTATTAATTAATTAATTAATATTAGTATATAAATAGAAAAAAAAAAGAAAGAAAGAAGAAATGGGGGGAGGTAGGAGAGAAAAAACGGGAGAGCGTGGGAGTTGAGTTTACAGTGATGTAGAAGTGGGTTTGCGATGTGGACGTTATACATACATACATTACTTGAGGACTTGAGGTAGACCGTGGGGGCTGTTCTTTCTTTAGTTCCTTAACTATTTATTATTATTATTATTATTATTAAGATTTATGTTTATATATATATATATATATATATATATATATATATATATATATATATATATATATATAGAAGTAGGCTCATGTGAGAAATGTAGTTTTGGTGAGAAGGGTGAGAACCACAACCCTTTGATCAACAAATGAATGGCTAAGATTAAATTTGATTTTTCCTCTTTACTCCTTTTATAGTTTAGAATTAATGTATTTATAGCATAAAGTCAATGTATTTTTACTCAATGTATTTATAGTATATTTTGAATGTACCTATAATTGTTAATCAATGTACCTCTAGGTCATAGTTGATGTATTTATCTTTTCTCACATTTCTCACGATAAGAATTTTCTCACCGGAACCCAACCTTATATATATATATATAATATAATATTAGTTGTATTCAATTTTATTTTATTACTCATGTTTTAGTTTTCTTGGTCTTAGTTTTAGTTGTAGTTTTAGGGTATGAAGGGAGTATTTTATTCTTTTTTTTTGTTACTTATACTTTGAGTTTGTTTTCCTCTCACAAAAAAGTTACTAATGTACGAGTAATTAACAAAAAAAAGAAACAAATGGAGTATAATACTATGTCCATCTTAATTTGATTGTAAAAATTGAATATTTTATACTTCATAAATATAATTGCAATTAATTATTTTTTTGGAGGAAAGGTACAAAGTACAGTGGCATAGCCAAAGAGGGGATATGGGGGGACTACTGTCCTCCAACTTTTTCTTATAAAATCAAGTTAAAAACACAAAAAAAAAATATTTTTGTCCACTAATTCAAATTACCAACCACTAAGTGGTCGATAATTTATTTTTAATTTTTTTAAAATAAAAAATTATCGACTGCCGTTAGAGATTACCGACCACGCGCTTAGCAGTCGGTAATTTTTTCTATTTTTTATATATTTTTTTCTTCTATTGTAACCTTAAACTGTCCAATTTATTTTTCGTTCTATTGTGCTTGCATGTTTCTTATCAAGGATGTTAATAAAGTCATACTAGTCAAAAAAAAATTATTGAGCTTAAACCTTAATTTCTATGAGTATTATGCTATTAGCTATTTTTGGTTGCTATCAATCTATCCTTACATTGCTACCACTAGGTGTACACAGTGCTGTCAAATTCAAACCTGGATTTTTTAGTCGGATATATATATGCTATATTTTTTGTTTAATATGTGAATTTTTGGTTTGATTTTATTCTAATGTCCGACGTAAGTACTCCATACCCCTATTTTTCAAATCTTGAATCCTCCAATGCCGGATTACGCCCGAAATTATTTATCAAAATTATATCAGTTAAATTATTGAACCCGTACCCACATAAGACTCCTACCTGGGGCTGGGGGGTGTCGAACCCGTGACCTCGGAGATCACGGGGGATACTTGGACCAACTAATCCAAGGTCTTTTCGACAATAATTGCAACTAAATGAAGTACAAAGGCTACATTTTTTTGTTGTAACATTTTATTGTATGATAGGCTATGGTTTGACATGACATGAGAATAAATTTATAATTACTTATTCAGTATCGAGTTTTAACACAAGCGGAAGGTTGCGAGTTCGTTTCACAACGTTCCTCTTAAAATACCAGTACAAATTTTCAATTATTATTTGAATAGTTCAAATAATAAAATATTACTTCGTAAACAATACTTGAAAATAATAGTAACCGACTTACTAGTGTCATTGATTAATTTTTAATAATTTTATTTTGTGAAACTTCATAATAACCTGGCATGCAGCTTTTAATTTGTTAAAAAAAAAATCAGCATGTATATGAAAGCAATGCAACTTGATTCTCATATTAAAACGGTGAAATCGTATGATGACACAATTTTTTTTTTCATTGCAAAATTTCACCAGAAGACAAAATAGAATACACAATCACCACTGGGATTTAGTATGTTAAAAACTTAAAATAACTTATTTTTTTTAAGGAAAAATACTCCTAATATCCTTTACTTAATTTTAATTGTTCACCGCGTTAATTTGGTATGTTCAATAAAACTGCTTTAGATTTTGTTTATATATCCAAACTTTTTAAGGATAAAGTCTTAGCCTAGTGATTAAGGCTTCAGAATTTCAGGCACGAGATCTTGGGTTTGATTCTCACCGCACGCATTTAGTTCATGTTGTGTCATGTAAAACATGAAATAAAAAATTACTTTATTTACATGACTGTGAGAAGGTATCCTTAATAAAAAAAAAAATTATGAAAGAAAATTTGAGTTTTATACATAGTTTGCAAACTATTAATTTAACAATTCAATTCTTTTGTGAATAGTGTCCAAAATAATTTTTTATGCTATGATCATTGACATATAAATGACAATGATTTTAATTTTGCATTTTTATGAGAATTAACGTCAATGAACATTGATGTTTTATTATTTTGGTCATTGCTTAATATTTTGTCTAAATGTCAATGATTTTAATTGTTTGATAAATTAGTGTTAGAATTCCCTTTTTTTTTTAAAAAAATACTTTGTTAATTTGCACTGATTTATGTTGATTGTGTAATTTTGACTAATTTAGGATTGTGATTTTTTTTATAAAAAAAACAAAATCCATTGAGGGATAAAAGTGTAATATCATGGGGACACCATTACTCATTGGATCTTTAAGGCCTCAGGCATACACACCACAGCTCAACCATTAGTATGATATTGTCCGCTTTGGGCCAAACCCGCACGGATTTGTTTTTGGGCACCTTCTCAAAAGGCCTCGTACTAATGGGTATGTACTTGGTAACACTAATAAAGAGCTCTCCTACTTTTTATTCTTCCGATGTGGGACTTGGGATGTACAACTTCCCAACAAACTTCCCCTTAGACCAAGGACCACACAAAGGGGGTCACAAGGCCCAAAGCCTCCCCTTAAGCAATAAATCTTGACCTATCACAGTCCATCAAGCACCGTCGTCATCACTACGGGACACACCGCCTAACCACCATGCTAGGAGGACTTTCGATACTTGGCACCAGATCACCCAATCGCAACGTCACATACAAGGACTACACAAGGGGTCACAAGGCTCAAAGCCTCCCCTAAGCGATAAATCTTAACCTGTCACAACCCATTAAGCATCGTCGTCATCACTACAGGACATGCCGCCTAACCCAACATGCTAGGAGGACTTTCGATACTTGGAACCAGATCATCCAATCGGAATGTCACATACGTGAGGGGCACCACACCACATATACCGCCACAGCAGCCACTTGACCAAGATCAGATCAGATCAAACCAAGGCTCGGATACATACATGAGGGACACCACACCACATACACCGCCACAGCAGCTACTTAACTAGGATCAGATCAAACCAAGGCTCGGATACCACTTGCATGTAAGGCCGTAGGCGTACACACCACACCTCAACCATTAGTATGATATTGTCCGCTTTGGGCCAAGCCTGCACGTATTTGTTTTTAGGCACTTTCCCAAAATGCCTCATACTAATGGGTGCTTGGTAACACCAATAAAGAGCTCTCATACTCTTTATTCTTCCGATGTGGGACTTGGGATGGACAACTTCCTAACAGGATCCTCCTTCCCTTATAGTATGGGAATACTAGTCTTTTGTTCACGTGATGCGTGCGTTATTATATAAATAAATATTTATTATATATATGCAAATATGTAATAATAATAATAATAATAGACATATAGTATTGAATTTATATAATGTTATTGACATGGATTATTAAACATAAATAGATTACTATTCATTATATATGCAAATATCTGACAATAATAGACATATTAGTTTAATTTATGGTGAATGGTTGCATGCTGATGTTTTCTTAAAACATACATTTATTCTCTGATTAGTTTTGTTGTTAAAAGTTATTAGTTATATGTTCATCATAAAATATGATATGGATAATTTTAGAAATATAAAAATTGTTAGTTATATATTCTATACTAAATGTTATTTTATTATTTTTGAAACCCTATTAATTACCTTTGTAACTTATTTGGTTTCAAAATTATATTATGCATTTCCATGCTTTCGAGTAATAACAATATGATAATTTCATGTGAAAACATTTAGAACACTAAGAACATGAAGTATTTTAATATGATCCAATAATGTCATTTTCTGAATACACTAAAGTGGCAAAGTCACAAACCTTTTCACACTAAGGCTCCGTTTGTTTTGATGGAAAACATTTTCCCAGAAAATAATTTTCCTTCTTTCCATTTTCCTTTGTTTGTTTTGGAAAGGGGTGGAAAATAATTTTCTTTGAGATGGAAAATGTCACTTTGGAAAAGGAAAACTATTTTCCTTTTGTGGGGGAAGGAATGTCACATTTTCCTTCCTACTCTTTACTTCTCCCTTATTCACTTCTCCCATCTTTCCGTCATTTTTATTTCATTTTTTCTTTCCTTCACAAGTTTTCCACCAATCAAACAAACAAAGGAAAACTTTGTTTACATCTATGTTTTCCACTGAAATTATTTTTCTTAGAAAATGATTTTCTATGAAAATTGTTTTCCTCCAAAACAAACGAAGCATAAAGCCATGGCCCCTAAAGCATTGCTTAGGGGAATTGGGGTAAGGGATTTTCAAACATCTCACCCCAATTTGCTTAATCCTCATGACGCTAAGGCCTAAGGTAGATAATAATATATTGACCCTGGACACTTTGCAAATACAGGTTGTGGCATACTAGACTATGCCATGATTGGCCAAGGTGCGATAACTTAACTCTTATCCATGTTTTGCAGGATAATTTTAATTGTTCTTGGAAAATTCAGCTGCTTATTGATAACAACTGCTTCATCCTTTGAGACTAAATTGCGGCCACCTCTGATCTTTTGCCCACGTCTTCCGTGAAGTCAAGCACATTGCGGATTATATTGCGTTACTCGGACATTAGACTAATTTTCACAACGTCATATATAATAGAATAATACATGAGCCGAAAACACAAGTCCAAGAAGTACATGATAAGAGTGAGACTCTTTTGTTGACCTTGTTGTTATCGTTGTAACCTAATTAAGCAGGAAGAATCATATTGCTAACAATTTGTCATCAACTGCAACGGTCGACTTGAAATTGTAATCATATTGGAATTAGATGTACATGATTATGTGAAAATGCAACATTATACGTGTTTTTTAACCAAAAAAATAAAAGTATACGTGCTTCTTGCCAAAACGGTTAACTTTTTTTATGTTTGAAAGAATAAATCATATTTTTAGCCCTTGTTGGGTTAGAAATTCTAGTACTTTATTAAATTACTATTCAAATAAGGTTAATTCTCCAAGCATGTTTTTTTTAAAAAAAAAAATTATTTTACAAGAAAGATTGAAATTAATTTATAAATAGTCATACGAGATCCACATCAAATTTGAATACATAATTTAAGAAAATATAAAATTTGGAAACAAGATTTATATCCAAAATAACTAAATAAAAGCATAATTGAGCGCAACTCCTAGAAGATAGGTTCAATTATAAAACACACCATTAATTTCAATTCGATGTCTAAGCATCTTTTTCTTTACGGGCAGAGATTTTCACAACATGTGTTATAGTTGTGTTGTATAGAGAAATTGTAGCATATATTATACCTTCTTGGACCATCGATCATCATCTCCCTATCCGCTTAAACGTAACCCTGTAAATAAAAACAATACCACAAAGTTGTCATAAAGACAAAACACAAAAAACCCAAAAAGAGGACATAACACTTACATAAAGAGACACTCAGTTATTGACCAAAAAACAGTTAATTAAAAACTTACATAAACAACAAATTAAGATGGAGATTTGGGGCTTAGCATGTAATTTTTCATCCATCCCCAAATTTTATTTTGTTTTTTTTTGGTTTTTTTTTTGGGGTTAAGGATTTTGGGAGGAGAGAAGAGGAGAGTAAGCATGTGCTTTATTGCCACTTAATCATCACTTATGACACTAAACGTCATGATCTATTATTAAAATTTTACTCCCTCCGTCTAATATTAACTGCTCCATTTTGACCAAAATTGTGAGAGCTTTTTTATCAAATGGAGCAATTAATATTGGACGGAGGGAGTAATTCAGAACATGGAGTAAAATAAAAATTATGTTTTAATCTTAATTACCATCTTATACTTTCATAAATTTTTCATGTATGATTTCAATTGTACTGTTAACACTAGTTTATTAGTATTTTTTAATGCACGTGATGCGTGCGTTTTATATATATATATATATATACCCTAAACCCAAATGCGTAACAACAATAGACATATAATTTTGAATTTATATAACGTTATTGACATGGATTATTAGACATAAGTATGTTAATATCCATTAAATATGCAAATATGTGACAATGATAAACATATTAGTTTAATTTGTGGTGATGGTTACTGATGTTTTCTTAAACCCTTTTTAATTAGCTTCCTAACTTATTTGATTCAAAAGTTGTACTCATGCCTTATTATTAATTAAAATTCTTTATTATATTTTAATTAAAGGTAGTAAATTTTTAGAATTATAATTGAATTTGAAAATATCAATTAATAAAATATAATATGTAAGTTACAAATAATGCTCACATTAATTATTTATTCAAATTTTATTAAGGTTAAAATAGCGTAGTTTATGTGGACACCGCCGCTACCTCCCCCTACTTCCTTTATATAATAGAGATACATATATAGCTAATTATTTATATGAAATACATATTTTCTCCTTTTTTTCCCTTTTTTTTCCTTTTTTTTGAGATGTAACCCTTTGACAATACTATTCATTATTCATTAAATACGCTTTGACCTACTAATTACTATTTAATTTATACATAAAGTAAAATATAATCACTTAGAATATTGTTGGTTTTGTCTCGATACACTAGCAAGTATCAAATATATATATATTTTATAATTTTTACGATTATACAATTAAAAAAATTGTCGTTCAAAGTTGTGCCTCGTCAAATGCAAAACAAAAAAAATTGTAAATATTGTCAAAATTGTATAAAATCATTATCGGCACAATTTAAAACGTAAGAAGTAATTATTACAACCATATGGTACGACATCTAACGTCTAAAACTTCAACAAATCACTGCAACGAAAGAAGTAAATAATTCAAATAAACAAAAGTAAATTTAATAGGATGAACCCTTAAAACAACCTTAAGAGGTCATTTGGTTGGAGCGCATTCCTGCAATATATCATATATGCACGCATGCGTGTGTTAATTATTTTTTTTTATAAATAAAAATGTGATCATATTTTTATTCTAATTTTTTATTATTGAATAACAAACAAAGATTGATTATTATTGGTGTCAACATATCAAAATTTTATTAATATGATATAATTATTATGTAATAAAGTAAATGCAGCACGAATATTTTATACATTATATTACATCATAACTAATACATAATTGTTGTGTTTATTTTGTTACAGATAAAATTAAATAATTATAGTTGATTGTATATGAGTCGAAAAAAATAACACTTTTCACTTATTATCTATTGAATTCAATTAGAAAAGTTATTAATTGTCATGATAAATTTTGAATTAACATTTTGATGTCAAATTAAACTTTCCTTTTTAATTAATTGATTGATATTACTTATTTTTTCAATTTAATTTTGAGTGAAATATTTAAGGCATATACCTATATTCCATTTTAATATCTCTATTATATAAGCCAAGGGGGAGCCATGGTGTCCCCCCTGAAAAAGACTGTGTTACCCTCTAAAAATTTCCAAAAAATCAATTAACATCACTCCTAACTATTATGGAAAGTTATTTCAATTTTTGAAAATTTTTAAATGAAAATATTACAAAATATAAATTTCGTAAAAATAAAATAAAAATACCCAAATTTATATTTTTGAATTCTCTATAAGTAGATATCCATATTGATATAATTTGTGACATAAAAATTTTGCATTTTGAATATTGTAGAAATTTGATAGCCACTTGAATATAGCATGTAGATACATTTACACATCATGGCACACAAAGCGTGCATGAAAGACTAGTTGTTTAGTATGTCAAGTACGTAGAAAAAAAAAATTAAATTAAACTATTTTCATTAAGGATATTTTAGTCATTTAAAGGGAGACACCATTGCTCCCCGCTTCACTTATATAATAGAGATTCGTGAGAATTAACTAAAAGCCCTTGTGTCGTTTGGTTAGCAACAAATAACAAAAAAAAAAAAAAAACATATGAAATAGAATTTCCAAGGGAAATAGAAATTCCTATGATGTGTAGAAAATTAATCACCTATATCTCTCTTAATGAATGCAAATTTCTGTGTCAATTACAAATTCTTAAAATCAACCAAATACATATAGACATTTCATAAGAAATTGACAAGGGAATTTATTTTCCATGTGATGTGACTTCCTATAAGAATTAACTTTCAACTTTCTAAGTTCAACCAAACAAACCCTAATACTACATCCGGTTCTTTTTAAATATAAGGATGTGATATAATATAGAGAGGAAAAAAAAGTCAAATTGTTGCATTTAAAAAAATTAAAGGTAGTATTTTTTTTTAAGTGCAATGAGTTAATTTTGTCAAATAAAATTAAAATTTATATCACAGTCAAGCCTAGTTGACGTAGAAAATAGTCAAAAATCACATAGTAAAACTAAATAACCCCCGCCCTCTTCTTTCAAAAAAAAGAGGGGACAAATAACCTTTTGTTTTCACAAATAAACTTATGAAATCCCCAAATGGTCATTTCTCTTTGGGTTAGACAAGACAAAACCACAACCAAAGGCCAAAGCCATAATTAAAATAAAAAAAAAGAAAGAAAAAAACACAAACAAATAACAGTAGGTATATGAGTATTTGTTCATCTAATCAATTAATGGCTTGAAGCATGCCAAATTGCCAAGTATAGGCAATGACTATCTTAGATAAAATTCCTAACAAGTTACCCACTATGGCAAAGCCAAGAGTTAAAGATAGAAAAGCCAATTACAATAGAAGTTTGTCAAGTTTTTGGTTTTTTTTTTTTTTTTTGACTTTTTGGGAAATTAAATAGAAGTTAAATATTTATTTCTTTAAAATAGTATCAATTTTAAAATATATATCAAAATCGCATTTGTTACCATACAATTAGAGTTTAATAGTTTCACTGTTTTTCAAGATTTATAGGTGATTCACGATTTTGCCTAAGTCATAAGTATGTATAAAATCAGTATAATTAATTTGATTAGTTTTTACATATTATTCACTCATGCCAAGTATTAGGGACTTTGATGATTATGAAATCTATACTTAAATATTTAAAACATGAACTCTAACATCCACGTGTCATCTTCCTATTATTTCCTCTTTGTTTGATTTTGCTTTATTAGAAAATGAACAAAATTAATTGCTTTATTATTTCTCTATTGGTTGGTATTCCTAATTTTCTCATAAATGTTTCAATTTCTCATCATAATTTATGTTTCATGTCTTTTGCTTTTCTATCATCTTTATTTTATTTATTTAATTTCATGATACATGTCCTTTACAAGAGGAAAAATATATAAATACTAATAAAAATTCGTGCATGACACGAGATTAAAACTAGTTACATTATCGAATTAGGATTTTTTTTTTTTTCAAATGTATGTGTGTTTGGGAAAGAGCCATTCTCAAATTTGTTAATCCATTAAATGCTTGAAAATTAGGCAATTAGGTAGTACAGTTGAGAAAACAAAAGGGAAAAGTGCAAAGACTTTTTCATGTTGGAAAATTTATTTGTCCAACCGCATAATGACTAAAGGAGCATGTCGACAAAAAATTAGTCCACCTTTTGTTGATTATTGTGTTCGACCCAACTATTCCATAGATGCCGAAACCATTATACATTCATTCTGGCTATATTTTATATTATATATATAGGTCAAAATTAAAAAAAAAAATTCACCATTAAAATCACTACATTATTGGCTAGGGCTCTGTTTGAGTTGACGGAAAATAATTTTCCATGTAAAACATAATTATGAAACATATATATTTTTCTTTTGTTTGTTTGACCATAGAAAAACATAAAGGGAAAACAATAGAACCAAAAAATAGTAGAAAGGTGGGAGTAGAGAACAAAATGTAGGAGAAAAAAAAGAAAATAGAAACAAAAAATATTGGAAGGATGATAGTAGTGAACAAAACAAAAGTAATGCGTAAGGTAGAAGATATGGTATACATTAGTTAGAGAAGAAAAATAATG
Source organism: Salicornia ramosissima (assembly GCA_951394345.1). Classification (NCBI taxonomy): domain Eukaryota; kingdom Viridiplantae; phylum Streptophyta; class Magnoliopsida; order Caryophyllales; family Amaranthaceae; genus Salicornia; species Salicornia ramosissima. The sequence goes on along the minus strand of OX596235.1, from coordinate 47,097,395 downwards.
GATGTTTCTTCCATAGTCTTTGAAAAAATAACTACTAAAGTCAAAATAATCTAAACCGTCGATCTTCGTTATAAGATTTATTTGACTTTTTTGAATAAAAATAAACATTTTAAAAGTGTTTTTTGTAACATTAATTCAGTTTTGATATTTGTGGGTTTATCTAAATTAATTTCATATTTTTAATTATCAAAATCTAAAATTAATCTAGGTAAATCTAAAAATATTAAAAATGGATTAATATTACAAAAAAAAAAAAAAAAACATATTTTTATTTAAAATAAAAGCCAAATTTAATTACCAAAATCAATTTAATTAACATAAAAAATGAACGGTCTATATTTTCACTGTTGTTATTGCAGTGCACTTGGAGGCACCAATAATTTAAATATTTAAAACAGGAAGTTTTAAGTGTCACGTGTCATCTATTTGCTAATCTTTGCTTCGCAACTGTCATGTGTCATTTTTAAGCTTAATGACTTCTTTTTTCCCTTTTTTTCTCAAGACAATTTTTATCTTTAGATCTATAGGATTCTTTCATTATTTCTTAATTAATCTCTTTTAACTTCCATACATTATTGTAAACCTTATTTTTAAAAAATAATAAAACAATTTGATTCAAATTTTAATAATATTCTCTCTCAATTTATTTTTTAAAATCAACACAAGAACTTTCTTTGCCAAGTGTGATATTTTTAAGACAATTATTTTTTAACCATTTCTTTTTTTTTTCTTACAATATTAATTATAGTTACCTCTTCATCAATTATCATACCCCTCCGATTTCTAATGTTTTGTGCATTAATTTTGAATTCAACTTGAGAATTCTCATGTTGATTATTGGTTGATTCAATCTAAGCATTAGAAAAATAAAAACAATAATAGAATTCTATACCATTTTCTAAAATTAATTTTTATTTTTAATATATTTTTTTTAAAAAATAACACATGTTTTGCACGGGCTCAAAAAATAGTTGAACTCTTTAAACGAAGAGTACAACATTAAAAATCTAAAACGTTCGGAACACTAGTTAGAAAAAAATGTATTCTTTTTATATAATGTCCCGTTGTCTATGAGAATTAGTCAAAAGTAAAAAAGTCAAAAGATAATTTAATACATACTTCCCCATTTTTTTAGTTTACTCCATCTTCACACTTACCGAAGCAAAACTTTAAAGATTAATATATTTAATTATTTGTTTCTAAAAATTATAAAAACTAGATATTAAAAGCTATATGTTAAAACGAATCAAACGAAAACTCACATGACTATATTTTTTCATATGTATAAATCACAAACAATAGTCAAAATATATTTTATGAACAATGCAAAAGTCAACTGGATAAACTAAAATAAACGGAGGTAGTAGTATATTAGTTAGCACTTGTCATTTTTGTTCAGCTATAATTATGAAGGAGCTGGTGGCTGGTGGTTGGGGACTTGGGGCAATTCTCATTTGCAGCAATCTGATTTCTTGAGTTCAAGGAAACACAGCGAGGAAAACAGGAGTAACATCACTTTCAGCCTTTCAGATTCTCAAAAAAGTTGCTTTCATGTGTGTTCATCTTTAAATTAATTGAGAGTAGTTTGCTTTCCCCCCAGAAGAAAAAAAAATAATAAAATAATAATAATAATAAGAATAATAATACTGTAATAATAACAACGATATGAAACGTTAAACCACAATTATGGTTAGACGGTAATCTTAAACTGATGCTCATCACTATTAGGGATGATTGACAAAACAACTCAAGTATATAAATCTAGCAATGAACAAAAATAAATCTGACTATGAACAAATGATATTCATTCCAAAGATAGGTTTATGATTCCTTGTCGAACAATATATGTATGCTTAATCCTTGCTACGTGTATCCCTAATTTCATATTATAAGATGATGTATCAATAAAAACACTAGGCAAGAGCAAACTATCCTAGCTCATAAAGCTTCAAGCTACTGTATGATTACATCTACAATTCATCGTATTCATGTAGTGGCATAGCATCAGGCGGGGAGGATATTCCGAGCAGCACTTCACCATACATGAGAAACAATACAAGGAAACCCACAAAACAAAGCAAACCAATAATTAAGAACAACCCAAGTCGCCTTTTAGGTGCTACCTGTGCTTCGTCTTTTAATTTACTTGAATCATCACCATTATTATTCTCACAATTTATTCCATCTGAAACTTGCTCTACACTTCTAGTGCTAACATCTGCAATCTCACCTGGTCTTTTGTCAAATAATCCTTTAAACTGCTTCTTGGCTTTCTTTGCAGCTTCCTGCTCGATATAGCAAAGATGTCGGTGAGTAATGATACAAAGAGTATGGCCATGGCATAAACCTACAATTTTATAGCCAAAACTAGAATATACCTGTTCCCTTTGCTTCAGTTTTTGTAAGGCTGCCTTAGCATCAGGTTCAGATGATTTGTCAAATTTCATCATCTGCCATCATTGGAAAGAAAGCATTTTTGAGAACAACTTACCAGTCATATGATTTGCCAGGTTTAGCTGAAAAAGGGATGAGAAAGTACCTTATCAAAATCGTTTTTTGCATCCTCAAAATCTCCAAGTTCCATATGTGCCATTCCACGGCGATACAACGCTTTGACGTGGACAGGGTTGGCATCTAATACCTACAATAGTATTGTAGAAATTCTAGGTTAGATGCAACAACAAACTTACGAATATTTTTCTGTTTTCAAGTACAAAATTTAGAACGTGACACAATTTAATATGGGTATGCTCAAGTTGCAGAGTTATGACTTTCTTCCCAATGTAATTAAAATTGACGCAGTCTCATTAAAATAATGAAGTGATTCAAATTCACTCAAGTGAACTGACAGTATTTTATAACAATAATCTCTGAAGCAAGGAACAGCCCCTCTTGTTGAATAATCTAATGGCAAAACAATCAAATTGTACAAAAGGCAAATAAGGTCAAATCCAAACTCTTTAAATCCAAACTCTTTAACATACAAATTATTTAAGTGTTGAACATCAAAGCATACCTTGTCACATGTTTCTATGGACTTTCTGCATTCCCCCAATTTGAGATAGCAGGCAGCAACATTCAAATGTAACATATTCTTAGCATCAAATTAGACAAAGTTAGTGATATGATGATAGAATTTTACAATAATTCAGTCCAAAAGGAGAAAAACATAGGTGGCAGTGTGACACCAAAATTAGGATCTAATCTATTTTATTTCAAGAGACATACTCTTGTATTGAGAAACTCTTTCCCTTCATCATCTTGGGGGTTGACATGATTAAAGTCTCGAAGCACCTGTGAGAATAATTTGCCTCTTGTATGTTAGTTGAAACAAAGTTGTGGTTGCCAAAATTCTTAGAATTCAACTAAATGCAATATTCTGCATCTTTGTAAAAGCCAAAGGCAAAAAACTAAGCTTTGAGCCTGAGTTTTATGATCTAGAATGGAGCTGAGAAGATCTACTTCAGACTTTAAAGTAAGCAATGGTTTTCTTCCCTTTTGCTTTTATTTTTTTTATTTCTTTATTTCTATTTTGTTCCATTTACGAATTCCTATTTCAAGAGTGACAGTTTATAGCGAAGAGTTGATTTTCTGCATAATGATTTTTTTAATAAAAAGTTCCAAATCTTACAGGGAACAAAATAAAATACATGCCTTTTCATACTTTGCTTTTGCTAATTCATACTTTCCCTCCTTGAAAAGCCTGTTACCCTGGCAATAGACAACAATAAGAAGTTTTCATTTTACATTTCTATGATATGAAGTATGAAGTACCAAAAAGCTGCAACATATGCACTAAAATTCAACGGCACCAATAAGAGTACCTCAAACAGGATCTTTAAGCTACTTATTTCCAGAGGTATCTTAGAAGTATAGCTAACAGAATTATACTGTCTAAACAATAAGTAGCCTTTTCAGCTTACACTCAAACAGGATCTTTAAACTGGTACTGTAGAAGCCAATAAATGAATAGAATAGAAACAATTTTTAAACACTCGTTAATTGCTACTTTCTAGAAAATAATAATTATTTCTGTAATAAAGTATATCTATAACTATAGACTAAAACAAAATATGATGATGTCATCATAAGCCAAGTATCAAATTCTCAATAAAATTTTTCCCTCCAAAACTAATGCTGACATCATCACTTTCATTCTAATTCTCTCAAGTTTCAAGACTAATTAATAAATGTTTCCTTACCAATTTAATGAGAATATGACTACACTTTCTTTATTGAATTAATGAATAACATTTTCTTACAAGAACAAACTAAATAAATCGTGCATTGCACGGGGCTAACCTAGTAGTGTAATACTGTAATGTAACAGAATAATAGACTCATAAAGATCAAGTCAACAGGCATTATTTTATGGTAGAACTGACACAGAACAAGTACTATAAACAAATGGACAGCACAGGCGAAGCAACAATTGATCGTGTAAACAAGGAAATATATAGATACAGATATATCAGTGCAATTGCAATACCGTGCATCTGATATTTTCTGCCTCAGCCATAATACCTCTGAAATCCAAACCTGTCCAATCCTGTCAGAAAAGAGCAGTGTCATGTTAGTCAGAAAACAAATAAATCCTGTAGTAATGCACAACTGCCAATTGGAGGGATTTCTTTTATTTATATGTAAAACCAAGATGAGAGCATTCTGACAAGATGACATCAATTGTTACATAAATGGCAACAAATACACCTTTCCTATGCATAATTCTACTGTATCATCATATTCCAAAACAATGAACATATGGTACAAAATGATATGGTGATTTTTGTCAAGCAGCCTAGCTCAGAAATTAATTGCTGAAAAATTCTACGCAATTTGCCCATCAACTGTAGTTGAGTTTTTTTTTTTTTTTCTAAATAAAAAAACACAAACGTATTTGTACCTTTGGCATCTCAAAACCAAGCAGTTCAATTTCCCACTCTACATATACCCCTTGAGGAACATTTGCTGGCCTAGAAACCATAAGCAAAAGAGAGAGTGATACCAGAAGATAAAATTGTGAAGAAACGCCAAAGAAAAGTCATTCAATAACAATAAAATATCAAGAGTCTCCCTTAAGCATTCATTTAATCATCTGGATGAAGGTATCAAATGAAAAGAGAAAAAGGACAGAAAAGTAACCTTGGAAACTTGTCATATGCATAATCAGGTGGACAAGTAACAATAGCTATTTCACCGGGCAACATTAATCGAACAGACATTTCAAAGCCCTCTGGTACCTACAACAATAATGAGATGTTCACATCATATGTATGCAAACAAGTATGCAACATCCTCCCAATATAACGGAAAGGGGCAAAAAACCTTGCATTTGTCACTAAGATAAACATAAAAATTTCCATAACTGTATTATGAAGTGCCTTGAATTATAATCTCATGAAGTTGAGAAAGGTAGGAGAGGAAAAGAAAATTTTCATTTAAACCCCAGAGACCCGAAGAATATTAGGGGCCATTTGGTTGGAGGTTTTCATCAAAGAGAACAGGAATCAACCACCCGTATTCCCTTTGATGTTGTTTGTTAGGCATTTTTTTACCATTCCCTTCCCCCAAAGTCTTCTACTTCCAACCCCCCCCCCATCTTTTCCATTCCCTTTCCCTAATACAACACCACCACCATATTCTATCCCTAACCTCCACCACCCAATCCAAACCCTAACCCTAACCCTAACCCTAACCCTAACCTCCACCAACCAACCACCTAGCCACCCTTCTCCCATCCACTTGCTGCCCCTCTCCTCCCCGAGAGGCATGCCGGTAAGGGACGGTGGAGATTAGGCGGTGAGGTGGATGAATTTTTTGGTTGTGGGGTTGGGTTAGGTTACGGTGGTAGTTGTGGAGGTATGGCGGTTGTGTTGAGTAGGGTTTTTCATTCGGACCGATCCGATCCAACCTGAAATATTGGACATCCGAAAAATTCAGATCGGCCAAATCCCGATCCGAATCCGGGTCGGAAAATCCAAATATCTGATCTGAGTCTTTCCCCAAATTAATTTATGTGTGTTTTCAATATATTTTTGCGGATGTACGATACAAACTATCTGAAAAATTCAGGTACCCGACCCGAAAAACTTGAAAATTCAAATTACCGACCCGATGTATCCAATAAAAATATTGATATCTGAACTGAAATATCCAAAAACATTGGTTTTCAATCCAAAATATCCGAAAATGCTGGTTTTCAATTCAAAACATACGAATATCCAGATATCCGATCTGAAATATTCAAAATTTCGGATATCAGAAACATCAATTTTCTCGACCAGTATCTTTTCCAAAAGTTCTCGGAAATCTAATCCAAAATATCCTACATAATAATTATCCGATTTTTTCGGATCGGATCGCTCGGATCGGATCATTACAAACAACCCTAGTTGTATAGCGGCCTCATTTCTTTTCTTTTTCAAAACAAACTACCTAAATCTAAGGTTTTACCGTTTTACCTTTCCATTCTCCCTCATTCTCATTCCTAATGTCATTCTCTTTCCACTTCTCTAACCAAACGGCCCCTAAGTATAATTGAAAGAAGAAAAATTTCATTTTCAAATATAATGTTGCGGACAGAATATACGCATCAAACAATGACATGGAATATTGAAAATTGGTAAACTAGAATTGCTTAACACTTAGTTGAGCAGGAATAGCACATAAATACATTTCCTACCAAAATACCTAAAGGGAGAACACATGACATTGCTATAGACAAGGAAATTATGAATTAAGTAATTTCCTTTTTCACATTTCTATTGTATAGCATAATAATGTTTGATAAGGTCACTCACAAGCCCTTCTCCAGAACAGAACTCTAGAGGCTGACCACCATTATCAATTCTTGTATCATAAAAGACTGTCTTCTCGTCATCCAGAAGCATGCCTTTATAATGTAAGCGTAGTTGACTGTCTTGGAGTGGGCAATCCATGGGAAATTCACCTAGTAATCAATGAAGAAAAAAAGAGAGAAAAGTCAAATCATACACAAAATTTAATATTGTGCCTAATCAGATACAGTGTCCAATAAAACAATCACAAATTAAAATATCTTAGATGTTGGTTTCGTGTCAAACCGACGGATAACAGTAGATTAACTTTTAACCCAAAAAAATCATAATGTTTTACAATAAAATCATAATTTTTTACATAACAAACATAGTACATCATGTTAAAAGTTATAGTTTTATGGGATAAACATTGGAATTTCTAAGTTAAAACTTCTTGGCTCTTGACAGACCATCGAAGAAATGGTAATCTTAGATACCGCGTTCTTTCTCATTTTTAATACCATTATCCTAAAGAGATATCTTCATGACAAAAACTTTCATTTCATTCCTGCAACATGCAAGGGCAGCATAGATTTTTATTAAAATAAAGAATGGTCCAGACCTTTGTATCTCACATTAGCAAAACTTAATTTTGAAAAAGGAAAAAAAAAAAACTCGTCCGTTTCATAAGATGCAACACTTAGACTTCCACATTTGTTCAGACTCAAGACACTACTTTGACCCTTAATAACTTTAACTATGTATTGTTTTAAGAAATTCATACTATGATGATATACATCAATACCAATCCAGCAATATATGAGATCATAACATTTGATTTGATACATTAGGAAAAATACACAGTGAAACCTAGTACAAATTTAAACAGGAGGAAGTAACGCACCAGGGATTTCATAGTACAAATAAAATACCAAAATAAAAAGAAAAATGACTGTAAACCAAAACAAGTGAATTTCATGGAAAATTTAGAGATTCCTCTACATAGGAACCACAACACACTGAGATTTGCACAAATTATCAGATTCAAGATTCTAGCAGTTCTAAGAGTATGAAGATTGTGTCTGGAGTGCACATTTTGTAGTTCCAAAAGCCTGCTAGAATCCATACAAGTAATATAATAGCGAAATGTAGAAAACATAATAGTCTTCTATTCTCCACTATACTCATTTGGGAACTACTGAAACATGCAATAGAAAAACAAACAACTACAGACATCATATATTTAAAAGGACTCAAGAAATCATCAGGCACAATTTGCTCAAGGCATATTTATCAGAATCCAACACCAAACAGCACATAAGAGAAATTTTTATTTAGCTTTGAACCTCGTCCATCACGAACCCTCCGCTTAATGAGGCGTCCATCCCCAAGGACATCGCGAACCTGAAATTGCAAAAATGTAATTTTTAAGATCTCTCGGTCTTATTGTAAAAGCATGCAGTAGATCACATTATACCTCCTCCTTTTTTTAATATTTGCAAGGAAAAACTAGTAATAAATATCAAATTAAGTATCATTTTTCAAAATATATACCATACAATTTTTTTTTTAATTTAGCCACCACAAAAGGTTTAAAAATTTAAAAATCTATACCACTTAACGGAAAATTGACAAAACCATTAACTTTCTGTTAAATGGGCCCCATTTTGGCGTCCATCCACCACCCAACCATCACCAGTCAACCACTACCATCAATCCATCACCATTACCACCACCCATGATTTACAAACCCTCATTTTCTCCCAAATTAATTTGGATAGATATTGAACAGTAAGGCAGGGTGGGTGATTTTGGTGTGGAAAATAGAGGTGGTGTTTGGGCACCCTTATGAGGTCCAATTAACGGAAAGTTACGCTTTTGTTAATTTTCTGCTAAGTGGTATTGATTTAAAAAAAAATTGAACCTTATGCGGTGGTTAAATTTAGAAAAAAAACTTGTATGGTATTTATTTCGAAAAAGTGGTACTAATTTGGTGTTTATTACAAAATTTTCCTAATTACAATATCCTAACTTTTATAGTTTTCTATGGTTTACATAACATGTTGATCACATTCAATTATTAATATGTAAAAACAAATGTTACCTTGCACTAAATTTGTTTAAATGTATAATTTCAAATATCAAATTTTTATAACTTACGCTAAAAGTATATATTTGCAAATATTAATGGTCAAAGACTCAAAGTAAAAACACCTCTCGAGACTAAAAGGCATAAATCATGGAACATGTAATAACCATCGGACATCAATCGCTAGTGCCCAACATGAATCTCAGGCACCAAATGACATTAAATGATGGCAAGCACAATACTTCAGCTTATTGACGCTTGACTCATGTCACAAATACCCCCATGCATTGTGAACGATGTGAAGACCAAAAAAAAGAAGTTGACACCACATAGGACCGTTGAGGAAAAATTGGAGGTCAAGTCAGAAGGTTTTCGCAAAAACATGCTAAGGAACCGGATATGCGTATCAGATATTCTCCAACAACCAACCAATGATGGTTCCTGCATCTAAAACCCTAAGTTGCTACATGTATAAATACTAGGGCATATTGTGCAAACTTTTTTTAATTTACTTATTCCACACTTACCTCTTCAACTAAATTATTAGCAATTTATAACAAACTGTCACAATGTAAGAGATTATAAAGTAGAAAAGAAGAGAATATTGTGAGAGAATTTGGCAGGTTGCTTGTTGAATAGTTAAGCATTCATTTTGGAAAACTAGGGAATTACAAGCAACCCAAATGAACCACCAAGTGGTGGCAATGTTAGCATAAGAATCGATCCTTAGATGTTGTTTAAGCTGACACATGTTATACATAACAAAAAAGATAGGGTTGAAAGTAGGGGCTCGACACATTTGACTATTTAATGAGAAGAAAACATCTTTAGTGAAGAGGAAGTCAAAAGAAGGTGCTTTAAGAATTCAGTGTGATGATTGCAGAATTGACACTGTTCCAGCCCACCCCAGTGGTTGGCCCAAAAATATTCAAAAAACCCTAAGTCTAAAATTATTAGGGTAAGGTACTCAGCAGATATACACACACGAATAAGAGGGCGACACGTTTATGGGCCAGGCCCACGTGACAGCCGTCACCGACTTATCCCAAACCCCAACCAGGTGAAACATGCCTATAAAAGGACTAGTCAGTTCATTCTGTCTGGTATCTCTTCACTAACCAGTATTCCATATACTTTCTGACTCCTTTTCTATCCACCCCCCGGGTTAGTAAGATTTCCCTGTTTTGCAGGTTAAAGTTTGAGCATGATACATTTGAGTCAAACACATCAAATACATTAGATCGTATAAAGAAGTTCCAAAGCAGGAACAGACAGTATTAGGGAAGAGCCACATTGCAAGCATGAATGGATGATAAACAGAATATAAAAATAAATACCCACATGTTTCAGATAAGCTATACATCAGGCATGCACAAGCAGCATGTTCATGTGTCGGACTCCACTATTACATAACACTTCCCATTTCTTTGGGCTAAGATGATGTGTCAAATGCCCTTTGATATGTTCAAGCGTCAAAGCTTCCCCATATATTGCCATATTAGTATTTGAGATAAAATTAAGAGTTTAAGCAACATATTTCACACAGAAATACTAGACTTTTCAAAGAAGCACTTATCCATCTAACTTTAACAAGCAGAGATGCATGAAAATACTGTGCGAAGGCCGATGATAGAATACTATTAAAAGCGAAACAAATATATCCAAAACATCTAAAAAGATTTTCCTATTGAGAGTTGCAGAAATTAACAGTTCTGGAACTCAGAAAGCACAGTGGCCATTACTCATTAAGACAATTTGGTAACAAGATACAATTTCACACATAAGAGCATACTACATCTTACTAAAGATCATAGTGCAAACCAAGAAATCATTGAAGAAGATCAATTACACAATCCCAATAATTTGAAACCTTATTAGTTATTACCAAATAAAGATACTAAGTTAAGAAAATGAGCACATGTAGAATAGAATGTATGCATGGTTTCTATAGAAGATTAAATAACCTGGACAAAGTGAACAAGTTCCACTTCAAAATGAACTTCGTCTAGATCTATTACTTGAGGAAAGGCTGAACTTTTGGTTAAGTATTGATTTGTTACATAGATGAAGGCCTTCTCCCTCCTTGTCATAGTTCCAATTCCCATCTCAAGACCACTAGGCAACTGTCACCAAAATGTTTGCAATAAATCAGGCCTCACTTCAAGGAACAACATGAAGAAAGGTAACGCTCACGTAAAAACTCAACCTATAGCATTCCATGCTGAACCAAATGTAACATACTAACCTCTGTATTTCCAAAAGTAAAGAAAAATGGTTCTCCCTCCACATGACTCCAAATCAACCTCCCATCATTTGTTTTTGCAGTTATCCTGAAATAAAGCATAGAAAATTAGAAATAGCTTTGAAAATAATAGAAAACAGTGCTCACTATTCAGAAGAAGCATGTAGGCATTCAGACAAGGAACAAGTTTTTTTTGGTAAACAAACATGCTCCTGAGAAAAGGAATTTCTCTTTCCATAAGCCAGATAAAAGCTTTCTGACCGGTGGGGGGGCACCCCATGTCAAGTTGCCACTTCACAAGTTAAACACAATCCCCATAGGTAAGATTCTCCTTTCTTTCAGGAGCTTGTACATGGCCCTAGGACAAGATCACAAGACTCGTTTCACCAAAAACTATCCTAACTGACAATTCTCGCATTGAACAATCATCTAGTTACGTTGGCTCGATCAAAAAAAAAAGGAAAAGACATATATGATTAAGAAAGATATACCAAGCTTTTACTTCATAAGGAGCTCTAGGCGACTCCCAGCCTTCTCCTTCTTTTATGACCTACAGATGTAAAAGTAAGTATAAATGAACATATAAAAGAGGAAAAAAAAACCACAATTTTACTTCATAATAGTACATATTATGGCATTGATTATCATATTTCTAGGAGAAAGGGGTAAATTGAATGTTGTCTTATAACATTCCTCGATTGCTCTAAATACATAGCCATATAAAGAATGCTTTACATGCTAAAGAATATTGGTATAACATGATCACAATTCACAAGAGCACTAATACTTCCAAAGGGGTGCCATGAAGATACAACCTATATCATCACAGAAAGTCAATAATATTGACGTAATCAAATGCAAAGTCGCAAACATCCAAAAATATAAAAGAAGATGAGAAGCAACACCAAGATGAAAAAAGCAACATCCATTGCATTATTTGCATATGTTCAATGTATAAGTCCTATGGACATGAATTTCACATATACAAAGAACAATTACTACTCACTCTATTCCTAGTTGTTTTCACTCCACTTTGACCTTTTTTTCTCACAAAAAGCCTCCAAATAGGATGCACATTTTTGGAGGCAGTACTAACAGTCTAACACTGACAGTTTAATAAGCACGATGATGGCAAAAGAACTTATTTGTCTTACAAACATAGAGTATATCAGCGGGGGGGGGGGATTCGAGAGCAAGTAGCCAACACAAGAGTGGTAATTTAATTAATATATATAACGTTTGGGGCTGATTACCTTTACAATCAATGTCACCATATCATGGTTGTATGCACAGCCATGTGCTTAGGTGCATGTGACGTTGTTTGAAGTTGCATAGTAATGAGCTTTGGTGCGCATGAGAGTGTGTGGAATGGATTGGCAAGGTTTTTGCGCATGAGCAGCTTGGTGTGGGCGCTGGATTTGTTGATGGGCCGCTTGGATGTGAGAGTGTATAGTTTTGCTTGGCCATGCATGTTGTGGGCCTGTAGATGTTGCTATCAGCCCATGTGTGGGGCATTGACTCTTCCAACTCTTGGTAGGACTTGGGGGGCTAGTGTGTGCAGACTTCCAAAGCCTTAGGAATATGGGTGGCATTGAGTTGGCGTTGTCAGATAATCCTATGCAAGCCTGTAAGGTTGGCCTATGAGTCCATGACCCTTACAGAATGGCTTCATTTCATACGCATTTCTCAAGGGACATGACACTTCGATTGGCCCTTTACGATTTTGTCGACAAAATGTAGGATTTCCGATAAATTTTAGCTATATATAATCTATTTCTTAATAACCAATTCTTTATTTTGAAGAAAGGATATATTTACTTATTTATTTATTTTACTTATATCTATAGTAATTTATTTATTTTTGTTATTGCCCAATTCAGATCTAACATAGCTAGCTCTACTTATATTGGTCAATAGATATATGTTTTAGTGTTTAAAGTTCATAACTAGTCTGGTCACTCATTGATAGTTAGTTGTTGAATTGATGATAAAATTGGCATTGCCTTTGGGTGTTTTCCATTGTTGAGTTGATTGTGATCGTTCGCACAAACACTTTTGATGGTAATCAAAAGTGCATCTATCCCTTATAATTCCGCTTTTGTTTATTTTCTTTGTTTAACAAAATCACAAATATTTTTAAAAAAAATATGGTCCCATCAAATTGGTGAGTCAAAAGAATGACGAATGAACTTCCCACCAAAAACAAATCTTAAATCATTGCAAGTTCAAATCCTCCATTAATGGTTTTAAACTTTTAATACACATTAAATTGGCATTAGAAAGAGGATAAGCAAGCAGAATCCAACGGAATTGCACGATGGCACGTAAAATTAATGTGTTTCATTTACTTCTATATACATTAGAGAAACTCGAAGTAAATTTTGATCATCCATAAGATTCGTGGGATGTGCCATGATAAGCGGCCTTTATGACCTCTTTTATACCCCGTTTTCTCCCCACTTAAGGCCTTTGTTGGTCCATTTTATTTCTTTTCAGCTTAGTTTTACTCTTTTTAGGCTTTTTAGTTGTTTTAGTGCGTTTTGAGTCATTTTGGCGGTGTTTTACCCCTTTTATTCTTAACCCACCTAAGTATTTGGCACTTATACCTTTTTATGACTTGTGGATTACTTATTTCAGGTCTCTTATACGGGCTATACGTGGGAGGCGAGTAAAAAAGGAGAGCGATGGGAGTCGAAGGAGGAGCAAGATAAATCGAAGCCAACTATTGATCACCCTCCGCTATCTTGGGTGCAACTTATGCTATGGACGTTGTTTGGATTCGGGGCCGATTGCGTTGGAAACTAGAGTTCAAGAGCTTTCCAACGGTATATTACACGCTCCAATCAGAGGTCTACATCAAAAGTTATGAGCCTTACAAGATCAGCTCTTTGTGCAGTCTTCTCAGAGCGGGCGCTCTAAAGTCCCTTGTTGTTGGCCTATTTTTGTCGAGACTTCAGAGCGGACGCTCTAATATGTTAGAGCGGACGCTCCGATAGTGCCCAGTACTCCAGCTTTGTGCTAAGATGTTAGAGCGGATGCTCTATAATTTAGAGCGCCCGCTCTGAGTTATCGAGGCAGTTTTTTTTTACGGGCTTTCAACTTTACTTAGGGCTAATTTCTTTGGGGTATAAATACCCAACTTTCTTCTCTTGATGTGCTGAACACATTTTGGACACATTTTCAGATTTATTAGCATACTATTATCTTAGGGTTTATCATTTTTAGAGAGTTTTGTAGGAGAGAGATAGCACAATATCTTCATCTTTCTCATTTGTAATTGGATTGAGTTTCTTTTAGTTGGTAATTTCTGAACTCTTTCTTTTGTTTTTTCCCTCTATTTACTTGTTATTTCATTCTTCTTGTTTTTAGTTGTCGTTTTTGCTTAGTTGAGTAGTTTAGTTAGTTTCATCTTCATTACTCTTTGTTTTTGCTCTTTTTCTCCATGTTTATTTCCAGCTCTTTATTTGTTATTTTCATTGTCATTTTCCCTTGTTCATTCATGTTTACTTCTTTTCTAGGTTAGATTTTTAGCTAGGGAAGGGGGATAGTGAAGCATTATTGATGAGAATTTTATGATTTTTGGTTTCAATGTGTTGATGAATATTGATTGCTTAATCTAGGGATTTATTTTATTGAGTTTGGATTTTGGCCATTTCCATGACTTAAAACCCCAATCATTTATGTGTTATACGAGAGTGAACGCATAAGTGGTGGAAAACTAGATTAAGCATGACTATGACCTCCTCGGCGTAGTTGGGTTGCCGGTGCCCTTGAGTGCGTGAGAACGACTCTTTGGTATTGGCGATTCGAACGGGATTAGAAGGTGTGCGACCGAATCACCCCCTTTATGATTCAACCTTGTTGCCATGATTAGAATTTTGGATTCATATTTGTTTCACGATTCCCCCTACCCCTAGTGTTTTATTTTCTCAAGTTATCTTCCGTTCTTCCTACTTTATTTTTAGCAATTTCTTCCATTATTATTTTAGTTTAATTAATTCGAACTATCCATTTTTATACCCCGTCAATTGACTAGCGATCAAACTAAGTTTAAAAACCTTGATTCTCCGTGGATTTCGACCCCTACTTACCACTTGTTATCTTTCCAAGTTAGTGAGTCTAGGGTATTTTATTCTTGATCCCGAACCCTTGGGAATTAACGACACCTAAGGGATGGATCATGCCAAAGAAAAACGAAGTTGATGTCAGTGATCAACAATGGAAGCACCAAAGCAATCATGTGCACATCATCATAAATTTTGGATGTACTACTTCACATATAGCTTATTTTGAATTCAAAAACGAATTTCTTTCGAGAGGGGGAGAATGATGCGAGAGCAAGTAGCCAACTCAAGAATGGTAGATTTATTAATCTATTTAACTTTTACAAATGCTTAGTTTATATGGTGCTTCGATACCTTCATTTACCTAAAAAAATGCATGTTCACTCGTGCCATGTAGACACTTAGATACTTCTTTATAACTATAAACTACTTTTTTCTACAAAACAGGCGAGAGTGAGTGACACTTGGACACCCATATACAGGTAGACACCTGATTCCTTATTACCTCCTTAACCTTATATATACCAACTTGCTCCAATTAACATTTTGTGAAAAAATAATTATATTTTACCACCTTTTGAAACCCTAAATTTACCTTTCACCACCATCTAACGACTTATGTTGAAAATTGTGATGTGGGGTCCACTCATAATTACTTTTATTTTCCTTTTGAAATACCACTCTTTCAATAATTTCTTTCACTACCTCCCACTTTCTTTATCTCTTCTTTAACCCTCTCATTAAGCATCATTCAATCTTTACATGCTTTATTTTTTAGAAGCAACAATTAAGAAACCAACTAAGAATCCAACAAGGGCTCTTAGAACAAGGATTTACAAACCCCAACGGCAACATCAACTAAAACCTGCTCCATTTTCAACACTTAAGTTAAATGTGGACCAAATGTGGTTATTTGTTGGAATAACTGATCAAATTAAAGTGTTTTTGAGATTTAAATATCTCTTTAATTTGATTTGTTAGAAGACACCGACATGGTTTAAGGATAAACATTAGGTTGATTGCATAAATTGATTAAAAAAGTGCTAGAGTTTGGTTTTGAAATTTTATAAATTACAATTGTGCTATTTTTTTTTTACAATTGATTTAGAATAATTAAGGGGTTGGGACAATTGAATTTAAAATAAATTGCATGTGCAAAACCTTCAACCATAATTGTAGTCATTCTTAACACACTGGTGAATATAATTACAAGGGTGAAGAACACTTGTATTTTATGGGACCTTGTGATGGAAATGACTAGAATGCAAGTAGATTGATCCAATAAGGCAACAAAGAGAATGTTGAAGAACCCTAATTTGTAACTCCGATTTTAGAGGGTAAAAAAAGATGAGAGTTGAAGTACCTTGGTTTTACAAGGTTTGGTCCAAATTGTGGTGAAAGGAGGAATTTGGGAGGAAAGCAACTAAATACAAAAGTGGACCTTACATCAAATTTTGTTGACAGAAATTGTTAAATGATGATGAAATGTAAATTTTGTGGTTTCAAAAGGTGGTAAAATATAATTATTCATTCGTAAGGTGGTAATTGGAGCAAGTGCGTACATATAAGGTGGTAATTGGAGCAAGTGTGTATATATAAGGTGGTAATTGGAGCAAGTGTGTATACATAAGGTGTTAATTGGAGCAATTGCATATACATAAGGTGTTAATTGGAGCAATTGCATATACATAAGGTGTTAATTGGAGCAATTGCATATACATAAGGTGGTAGTGGGTGATATATCCTTAATTTTTTCATCAAAGTCCGACATGTCGTGGTCATATGCACAAACTTGTGTAATTGAGTGCATGTGAGGTTGCTTAGAGTTGCATAGAAATGAGCTTTGGTGCGCACGAATGTGTGTGGGTTGGCATTGTTGGCAATTGGCAAATGAGCAGCTTGGCAAGGGCATTGGCCTTGTGATGGGTTGAACGGATGTGTAAGTGTGTTGCATTGCCTGGCCATGTGTGTTGTGGGCTTGCGGCTTGCAGATGTTTCTGGTAGCATGCGTGTGGCACATTGATAGTTCCTACTCTTGGTAGGACTTGGGAGCTTTGGTGCGCACGAATGTGTGTGGGTTGGCATTGTTGGCACTTGGCAAATGAGCAGCGTGGCAAGGGCATTGGCCTTGGGATGGGTTGAACGGATGTGCAAGTGTGTTGCATTGCCTGGCCATGTGTGTTGTGGGCTTGCAGCTTGCAGATGTTTTTGGTAGCATGCATGTGGCACATTGATAGTTCCTAGTCTTGGTAGGACTTGGGAGCTAATGTGTGCCAAGGCTCCCCATACCTTGGAGGAGTATAAGTGACGTTGAGTTGCCGTTGTCAAATAATCCTATGCAAGCTAGGAAGGTTGTGCGTGTGACCCCTAGATCATGACATGTTGTTAGGCATTGACATTTTGATTGGCTTGAAATGATTTTATCAACAACAAAGCATTTCTAATAGAATTTATACAATTAAATAAAATTCGTGTTCTTTTGGACTGAATTATTCTGAAGTGAACTGAGTTTGTCTAAACTGAATCCTAAACTCAGTAGGAACTAAAATATTAAACTGAATTTGTTGGAACTGAAATTTCAAAAATTGAAGTCCAAAAGAACAGGGCCTTAATATATTTTTCTTTATTTTGAGAAAAGGATGTATTTATTTATATTATATTTTTAGTTATTTATTTGTCATTTTCTTATTGGCCGATTAAGACCTAACAATTTCTATTGGTCGATAGAAATATGTTTTAGCATTTTAGAGTCTAAAAACCTTTGCTAGTTTAAATCATCCAAAAACGGTTTAAATTACACATCAGATGGAGAGAGATTAGCAAACAATCATCGCCAATAAAATTTATGTAGTGTGCTTAAAAGCAGAAACAATTTGGTCAAGAATCAACCTGAGATGGAATGATAAGATTAGCTGTTTACTATGGCAGTCTGGTTAAGGATTTGGGACTTGGGAGGCGGCAGAATTATTGGATGGCAAAGTAGCTGTTATTCTGAAATTAATTTTGTTGAAGAAGCTTGCTTCATTGCAAGGACTTTTATTGTGTTCCCTCTTTGAATTCATGTTTGCAATTTGTACCTTTTCCAAATACTCATATATCTCCTTAAACAACGAGTAAGCAAGTAAACTATCATGGATAGAAGCAATTTTAACCTTTTCCATGAATCATCTTATGCAAAAGATTATAATCATATCACCTATTTCATAGGTCACCTAATCTTATAATTATAATGCACGTGTGCCCCAAGCAAACTGTAAAATCAGACATTAAACTCTGCTATTTTATGATATGTTTGCTATGAAAAACAGTTTTCAAACCCTTGCATGCTGAAAGGTCAACAACATAGGAAATCAAAACCCCTACAAAACTGTGATTTGTTCATACCTTTTTCACAACTCCTAGATCTTCAGAAATGACCTGAAATAAAAACAGGATTAATGATCTAGGAACAATTATTCTCTGATTTTTATTCAAGAGAGAAAAAAAAAAGTAACATCAAACTATTCGTATGCAACCTAAACAGCACCGTAGTACTTAAAATCAAAGGACGAAACATGATTATATGAGCTTCAATATTAACAGAAAAATTGAAAACAATCTCATTCTGTCTTATTATAATTTATATATGTCAACGCTTACTTTCCCAAAAAAAATGCCACCATAAAGATGACAATATATAGCACATGCCAGAATATGTGGGAAACTTAGGTATAATAATTTCTAAATATAAGAAAATCAACTTATGGTAGAATTAAACTCACACCTTTGCTTTGCCAAAATCAATGAGTTCAATCTCAAAGTGGAGCTCAACATCCTTTGGGATGTGGTCTGGGACTGGAACTGGACAATCAGGTTCACTATAATGCATCTCAGATTTAATCTTGAACTGCACAAGAAAGAGAATAACAAAATGATAAACCCAAAGCAGAAAATCAGAAACTCAGAATCAGTGAATGGCCAAATGAACAGACAATACAAAGAAGCAGAAAATATCTCATAAAATGACAAAAAGATACATTACTATTGTTTTCATGCATGCAGATGCTTTCAGCCTTGCTCAAATAGGGATAGGGGCATAGGGCCAATAGGATTCAGTACGGCGGACTGGCACAGCCATTTTTTGGGGAGTCAATCTAGATTCGAATTCAATTGACACACTAAACCCCTAGCAGAAAGCTTTCAGCCTTAAATAAGGCATGGGGACAATCCACCAATTGGATTCCAAAGGGTAGAACCATTTTTGGGGAATCAATATATATTTGAATGCAATTCGCACACTGAACCCCTAGCAGGAAGTCAAGGAGCTCACATTAAGGTATGGAAAGACCTATATCGTACATTCAGTAATGTTCTGATGCACACAACTGCCAGTTTCCAAGGTGTGTCAAGGAATTGCCACCCTATATAACTACTTCTTAGGTGCTACATTGTATAGACTTGCTGTAGATATACAGAACCTACAAAGTATGAAAGCAAACTTCACTTGATCTAAAAGATCGATTGCGAAATATGTAGGCTTTAATCTTGATGTCGATATACATAACCTATAAAGTGTCGAAAGGAAAATTTGCAAAACAGCAGAAAAGTAGGTCACTTGAACTGCGTGACTGTCAAAGGAAATTCCAAACAAAAAAAGAAGATTGTTGAATTCTGAATAACAAAAACGAATCGGGACTGGTATCTTGCAACAATGCAACTCGATAGTTGAATTGAAGCAATTGGACAATGCAACAAGATATTACCTAATCATAAACATTAAACATATACGCTAATATAGCTCATCATAGCAATTGTCCAATTCTCTAACATGAAATCACAGTTTTAGTGAGAAGGGTGACAAAGAACAATGACCCTTGGATCAACAAATGAAGGGTCGAGATTAAATTAGATTTCTTCCTCTACATTCTACTTTAAGTTTACGTACAATATATTTATAGTTTCCTATAAATGTACCTATAGTTGTAGCCAATATACTTATAGGTCATAGTTGATGTATCTAGATCCTTCTCACCTTCTCATGATAAGAAACTTTTCACCGGAACATTAGTAATACAAACACACACACATATATGTATGTATTTATGTATGTATATGCCCGTTAAATGCAATTGTAATGAAATATAAACCTGATAAAATGATGGTAGCAAGCTGGTTTTGCTTCTCTGCATTAAAGCAATCATGACTATAAAAGTCACCGGTTTGATTCCATCACATTCAATTTTTGCTCGTTTCATTCAATTTTACTCATTTCCTTTTCATTCACATTTTCCCTTCTTAGTGTTATCAAAATTTAGAAGGGGAAAAGGTTAAGGTAACTCTTTAGCACGCATTTTTACGTAAAGATTTGAGCTTGTAATCATATAGATTTACTGAAATAATGTTAAATTGTTAACACCGTTAGCATATAGTTTCGTTCTTGTTTGTATTAAAATTATTTTAATTAATTTTCTTATTTAGATGGTCAAATCTCTTCCTTAAAATGCTTGACAGCGAGGTATGTTGCGACTAATATGGATCACGGGAAGTAGTTTTTATTTGAGCGATGTATGACGTATTCTTTGTCCTGATTTCTTTGCATCATGTTCGGTGTCATAATGACTAAAGAATGTGTAAAAAGAGGGGAAAAAAGTTTAGTACAATCTCCAAGGTAAGGAAGATCCAGAAATCAGACTCACTCATGGTTGTTGTCAGTGGCAAATTCAATATGGGTAACTATAGTGGATTTGGAAAAACATTCGAACTATAGAAAAACAACACAAATATGTGTGTGCCCGTCAAATGCAATTGTGCAGAAATGTGAACCTGATGATTATTTAAGTGATGCAAGACTTATTTAATAGTTAAGTCATTTATAATGCTCCTCCTTGACCCGATTTCTTTTCCTCATGTGCATTAGCACACTGACTTAAGAAAATGTAAAAAAGAGAAGAAAAAAAAATCAGTGGATTAGTATAGGCTTCCATCATGTTTGAAAAGGTCAAGAGAAAATTTTCCATTTATGGCATAGATCGAAGAAACATGGTAATACCTAATATGGGAAAATGGACAAAGTATTATGAGAACGAGAAAAGAAAATTCCAACAACATGTAATAAAGAAGTTCATTTAATAAATTGAGATACATAGAGACACACTGAGGCGCAAAGGGACCCAGGAGCCTAGACATAAGGCACAAGGCGAAGGCACGCCTTTTGGATATGAAGCGCACTTTGGATTTTGGAAATCAGTAGAAGATGAGGCAAAAAAAGGTATATGAAATAAAAGGAGAGCAAGAAAGCAGCCATGAAGATTGTGGAGTATAAGAGGTGCAAGAAATCACCTTGTTGGCTTGTTTTAAAAGCACGAGGCAACCCTATGCAAAAAGGGACACTAGAGCCTTAGCGCAAGGAGAAGGCAAAGGCGTGCCTTTTGGATATGAGGCACACTTTGGAGTTTAGGCCTTGTTCTTTTGGACTGTATTAATTTAAACTGACTGAATTTGTCTAAAGTGAACTGAATTAAACAAAATTCTAGATTCATCAAGAGGTGAGCTGAACTCAATTGAAATTTTTTTAACGCACCTGCAATTAAAGGTCTAAAAGAACAGGGCCTTGGTACAAAGATAAGGCCAAAAAAGGTATATAAAAAAAAAAGCAGCCATGGAGGTCGTGGAGGAGTAGAAGAGGTGCAGGGAGAAGAACAAAAAAGTGAAGAAAAACAAAGAAATAGGCGCAAGGTAAACACCAAAAGGCAACAGAGGCGCAAAACTGGAGGCGCACGCCTAGACTCGTCTTTCTTACGCCTTTTAGAGTGCGTTGTGCCTGAATGCTTGAAGCACCTGAGAGCTCGCCTCGCGCCTTGGGCATGCTTTTTAGTTTTTAAAACATAGTTGAGATAGAGAGGAATATCATGAGATATTAATGTATTGATTTTGAGACAAGGGGGTTAAGGAAGAGGAAAAGATCAAATAAAAATGTGGTAAGACTTAATATGAGAAAATATGAGGGCAAGAAAAGATAATTCCAATAACATGTAGTAATGAGGTACATTTAATAAATTGAGATACATAGTTTTAGAAGGCGTGAAGCACACCGAATCGCAAAGGGACCCTGGAACATAGTCGCAAGGCGAAGGTGAACGTTGGATAGATAAGGCCAGAAAAATGAAATAAAAAAGGTATATGAAACAAAAAGAAAGCAAGAAAGTAGCCATGAAGGTTGTGGAGTAGAAGAGGTGCAAGGAAAAGAGCAAAAGGTGAAAAACAAAAAGAAAAAGAAAGAGCGCAAGGCAAACACCAAAACGCGACAGAGGTGCACGCCTTGCGACTTGCTAGAGGTGCACGCCTTTCTAGAACCTATTGGAGTGTTGCGCCTGGGTGCTTTAAGGCGCTCCACCTGCACCTGTGAGCTCGCCTCATGCCTCCACCGCGCTTTTTAAAACATAATTGAGATAGAGAGGAATATCATAAGATATTAATGTATTGATTTTGAGACAAGGAGATTAAGGGAGAGAGAAAGGGAAAGGTTGGATAATAAACAAAAGATCTGTAACCATATTCTTGCAACAAAATACGGGGCCATGCCCAAGAGTAAAAATTGTAATTGTTAATTAAGGTAAATGATAATTTAGACTAGAGAGAAAATAGGGATGGGAAATTAAAACACCACCAATATCACGCTACCTCTTCACCAACAACATCAATCACCACCAACACCGCCAATCTACCACCACCAATATCTTCACAGTCACCACACACACTGCCAAAAATTCGCCAACCTTGTCATCCACCTTAACAGATTGGAAGCCCCACGAATTGGAGAACTACCATCACCGTCCACCTTCTAGGTTCTTCGATTCAAGCCACCATTGTCGTCGACCTTCACAAATTGGAGAGCCAGCATCGTTATCCACATTCTGGTTTCGTCAAGGTAAGCCACCATCGATGTCCACCTTCTGGGTTCATCTACCTTCTTGGATTGGAGAGCTACCAGCTTCAACTTTGTTGGGTTTAATGTTGGGTTTAATGGTGTACGAAAGCTTCAATTTTTAATGGTGTTTTGGGGGCTTTTTTGGGTTTCAATGTTGTTTAGGATTTGGTGAGTAGTGGGTGTCGAATATGGTGGGTGGTGGTGCTGGATAGTGGTTTTCGAATATGGTGGGTGGTGGGTGTCTAATATGGTGGGCAGTGGGTGGTTTGCTAGGTAGCACGGAGACGGATTCGGGGTCAAAAACGGGGTTGGGGACGGGAATGGAAAACGGCAAATTCAAAAATTCTAAAAACGGGTACGGCTTGGGGACGGCAAAAAAAAAGTATGTGTATGTATGTATATATATATATATATATATATATAGAGAGAGAGAGAGAGAGGAAAAATATGTATATATATTAATTAAAATAAATGATAACATTAAAAAAAAAAGAGACTAATTGAGAAATATGTAAATAACTAGTGCAAGTACGGAGTACTTCGTAATTAAGAAGGATATAATAATAACCTAAAAAAAGAAGAATGTAATAAGGAAAAAAAGTAAAAAGGCCCACCAAGCACCAGCCCATAAAGTCACTAAGAAATAAACCTACTCCATAAAACCTAAAACCTAAAAAATCAAGGAGAAAAGAAAGAAGAAAGAGAAAAAAAAAAGAAAAAGAAAAGGAAAGGAAAGAGAGAACTCAGAGAGTTCAACGAATAAACGGAAAATGAACAACAAAGGCAGTGCCGGACTGATACAAATGTCGACGATAGCGCCCGTAGGTTATTAGACGGCGGCGGCTAGCTCCGACGACCAGTGAATCATGGTTAGAGTCAAGTTTTCAATTGAAAACCCTAGATTTTTACCCTTTTTCTTTCTTCCTTTTCGTTTTCAATTGAAACCCTAGATTTTTTCCCCATAAATTGTTGAAAGTTGATGTCTTGGGGACGTGAGTTTTGCCTGTTATCCGTCCCCGATACGTCCACAACCACCGTCCTCCACGTCCCCACCGTGACCCTGCCATACCCACCATGACCAAATGTTATAGGACTAATCCCATTGCAAGGTATGGGACTTGAATCCCACATCGATCGTATGGGAGGTTGATGTGAGATTTATATAGTTCAATAGGCTCTCCCCCTCATAGGTTAGCTTTTGAGGTGGCTCTCCTATAGTCCTATTGTCCTATATCAATGGTATCAGAGCCGACCTCGGAGTGTTGGCCCATGGAGTTGGCCCACGGAGTTAGTGGCCAAGAAGAGTCTGCCGTGACCAAACATGGCCATGACCAACGAGGACATCGATCCTTGAGGAGAGGATGACGACCTCGGAGTGGTGGCCAGGGACAAAGCCTGCCGTGACCAACGAGGAAGTTGGTCCTTGAGGAGGGGCGAATGTTATAGGACTAATCCCATTGCAAAGTATGGGACTTGAATCCCACATCGATCGTATAGGAGGTTGATGTGAGATTTATATAGTTCAATAGGCTCTCCCCCTCATAGGCTAGCTTTTGAGGTGGCTCTCTTATTGTCCTATATCACCAAAACGTCTCGGGGACGTTTTTTAGCCGAACCCGCACCGTCCCCTTCCCCTACCCGTCCCCAGTACGGGAACTTCGGCCTGGGAGCCGTCCCCGTGCTTCCTAGGTGCTGTGTGTCGAATATGGTGGGCCATGGGTGGTGGTGCAGGTGGTGGCATTGGATGGTGGGTGGTGGTGGCGGCGTGGCACTAGATAGTAAGTTGTCGTGTTGATGAATGGTGGGTAGTGATGGTGTTGATTGCCTGATGGGTGGTGGTCTGGTGGTGGTACTAATGGACCATAATGAATTTAGGTTTATTTGTTAATACAAATTAGGTTATGTTTAATTAGATTTAATTTTTTAAATTGGGATTAATTTTCCAATTTCATGAATAAGTTTCCAAAAAGAGAAAGAAAGGAGTTTGTTGCAACTTGCAAGAATTCACTACATCCAAATATAGTAATTGTTGGAAGAATTTGGTTACCGAGAAAGTAATAAAAATTAGAATTGAAAAGTTTAGAGCAACACACATTACATATATGGTTTATAAGAGTAGCTTAATACTTTAAATTCTCCTATAACCCTTACAATAATTCTTTCTAGTTGCACTATTTATTAAATATTATAGTATTGAGAATTTAAACTAGCGTATTGGAATTTACCATATAGCATCATTCTCATTGTCTTACATTTAACGTTCGAACCCACAAATAGGAACTCCTATAGTCCTAGCTACGCAACTGGTTGTTACATATCATCCAATACATGCATGACTTACCATCGTAGTTTGAATAGCTTACAAGCAATCGGCAATCGCACTACAAGTTCTAGCTATGTTTTGAAATTTTAATTAAGATATCAGAATTCGCCATATTATTATTTAGAACAATGGCTATGATATTGACTTTGTATAAAGATATCAGAGTTCACTTCATTATTATTTAGAACAATGGCTATGATATTGACTTTGTTTGAACAGCTTAATCTACAATTACAGTTCGTAAAGCTTACAGAAAAATACCATGGAAATTTCACCCTTCTTCATTGTAGGTATTCCTTCAAGCAAACCCAATAGTAACTTGCTTTTACCCAAAATTTGCCTTAGTGGAGCTCCCATACCTGGTAGAGGAGAGAAAATTAATTACTCTATGGCTCCAAGGTTTAAAATTAATTTGAAAAGAATGTTCCAGTTATAAAACACCAAATCAACAAGCAAAACATGAAAAAGTTAGCTAAAAGAAAAGTCTACTGAGAACATGCTTAACAAAAGGATGGGTAAGAAAATTGCAATAAGTTTGGGTCATAATTTAAAGCAATGACTTGAATTTTATAGACACGAAAACAGTTCAACGCATAAAAAAATATTGAAGAACCAAAAAACTATCTGGAAAACATCATTGAAGAGTAGAGACTAAAACTACAACAGACAAAGAGGATAATAAAGAATACAATCAGACACAAAGCAATATGATGAGACCAGTCAATGACATTG
Source organism: Salicornia ramosissima (assembly GCA_951394345.1). Classification (NCBI taxonomy): domain Eukaryota; kingdom Viridiplantae; phylum Streptophyta; class Magnoliopsida; order Caryophyllales; family Amaranthaceae; genus Salicornia; species Salicornia ramosissima. Next base: position 47,071,263 of record OX596235.1, on the reverse strand, counting down.
ATCTAAATAGCAGCGACTTAAGGTTTGCTGTATATGGGGATATACAATAATACAAGTCCATTTTTGATGCATCTGGTTAAAGCATAATTCTATAAAATTTAAGATTTAATAGTGGTTTACATTAATCTGCGGCGCAAGTGACAGTCATAAAACCACTTTGAACTTATGGAAAGATTGTTTTCCAAGTATACTCTTTAGTACACACTATACAGACTACAGAGAAACTGGAAGCAATTGTTGTTTACATTTTCTTATTCCCCGTTTTTCCACCTTTATTTTTCTAAGAACTTCATAATATCTCTTTTCTTCTTTTGACATTCTTTAAATTCCCTCATCATTATAGCATTTAACTTTTTAAACTTTCAATAAACATTTCAGATACATCACAGCTCTTACAAAGGAGTACAAAAGTAAAATGTCACAAGTCATTTTTAGCAATCATCTAATCTAAAAAATTTAAATCCTGATGACAGGGTCACACACTTCAAAATCAGATTAAATAGTATACTAGCAACTGTAGCTCGTGAGTAAATGAGAGGAAAGACTGAGAATAAAACAGAATATCAGCATAATAGCTGGGGAAAAAAACAGATAGTAGCCGTTTTATATTAAGATGTATAGCAACAATTAGACCAAATGACGCCCAATTGTCACAATCTTAAGCAAGACCTATGCACAAAAGGAAAGACACAAACACGCACAATTAATACTTAAATCTCCATAGTCCAAATATGCACAAAAAAGAAGGAAATTCTGCTACTACATAACAGCCACAGCATTAACTGTGAAAACAGGGCTAATCAGAGCATTTGATCACTACAAGGAATACTGATAGAAGGAAAACATTGAATCACAATTCACGACCATATAAGTGATATAACTATCAAACAAAAACCAAAATTGTCACAACATTGGTTAGGATGCGGCATAAAAATCTTGCTAACTAAAAATTCAAAACAAACAGTAATATAAGCTGGTGTCTCAAACTATTCCAAAAACCAATTAAGGCCAAACAAACCTCCAAATTCTTTTTTAGTGGACTGAACAACAACCCCTTCCAATGTACGAACAGTGCAGTGGTAGATTACCTAGAAGTATGTAATGCAATAATCAATTATTTCAACAACTAAACAATCAATCATATAAATAATGATGATGAAGTGGTAATAATTAAAAACCTGATCACCATCAGAAGGCTGAGATTCTCCACCACCAGGTCTCATTTCAGCTTTCATCAATCCACCAGGCACAAGATTTTTCTTTCTGATGGATCCAAAACAAATATAGTGAGAATCACTCCCTATATCACAATTAAAACCGGAAAAAAAAAAAAACTCCTGAAAAAATTGCTCAAAAAGAAAACATAAAGAATTATTGAACCTCTTATCATCATCAGAAAGCTGCTTCTTCTTCGTGGGAAGCATGGCGTCCTGCTCTTCAATTACCGCCATTTTTAACTAAAATGATGAATAGCGGGAAATCTTTAATTCTAATGAAGTATATATAATTAAAAAAAAAATAAAAAATTCGCACTCAAGTAACTGCAATTTTGAAAAGAATCTGGTACTAGAGTGAATCCAAACAATAGCTAGAGATGAAAGCTTTGAGGAAAATGATTTCACAATTAGGTTTTGCGATCTCTAAAACATTGCATGTCTATGAATTCATGTGTAGTAGTTGAGGAAGTTCGTCTGCAAGGGTGAAGAAGCTGAGTGTTTTTTTTTTTTTTTTGGCAAAGGAAGAAGCTGGGTGTTGAATAGCTGATTTAAAAACATTCTTAAAAAAGGAAAGGTAAAAAAAAATGTAGGAACTCGAAAAGACGAAAACGATACGGCTGTTGATGTCCATCATTCGTCCCAAAAAAAATGTTCTACCCTTTTCTATTTGTCTGTCTCAAAATATCTGTTCCGATCTAATAAGGACCAATTCTTTTTACAATTATATACTTTACTTTTTTTTCAACCCCATTAATTTAACCCATTAAAAAAAAATTACTACACCTAATCACATTAAATTCCAACAACCACCTTATTTACTCCTTCCAATTTATCCACCCATTTAACTTAAGTGAAAGTATTGTATCAGACGGTCTGACCATAATATATGGTTAGACCACCTATTAACATCATCTCCCAAACACAACTCATACTCTTTCCTTCCTTCAACCTCTTTTTATCATCCAACAGCTGAAGATTAAATCTATTGTCCATTTCAGAATTAAAAAACATCATCGATTTCGACTTAAGATTCGGATGTTTAGGGTAAAATCTCAAAAACTCACCATTCCCACCATTTGATTTTATCATGTTGGGATGTAATAATTTCCCACTCCATGCACCATGCTTCTCGGTCCCGTGATTAGTGATTACCCTATCTCCTCACCAATTCCTTTTAAATGAAGCTTTTACAACATCTTCTTCAAGACACCAATTCCAATTTTTAGCACTTGTTGACTTGTAAAAAGAAAGTAGCATTATAATTGAGTTGTGGTCTTACCTCCACGGTATACCAGGAGAGCCATTTGTGAGTGACGAAGGTGGCGACGCGGAGAGCTAATTCCGCCATTGGAGGAAGAACAGCGAAGACAAGAAGGTTGTAAATGGAGATTTAGGGAGGGTTTAGTGACAAGAAGGAGAGTGAAGACCGAAGAGCTCAATTTCTTGTCCAGGTTTAAATGGAAATTCTGCAAAACACAAGGAGAGCGAAAACAAGAAGGTTCGAGAAATTTGCATAAGAGGTATTCTTGTCCAGGTATTATTTATTTTTGTCCATATATTTTTTGTGTTTTGTCCATGTATTCTTTTTTTTTAATCCAGGTTTTTTTTTGGGTCGAGTTATTATTTCAGGTTAACCTGGACAAAATGAGATTAATCTGGACAAGATGAGACTAACCTGGACATAAACGAGATTAACTTGGACAAAAATGAGACTAACCTGGATGAAAATGAGACTAATTTTTGTCCAAGTATATATATGTTGTTTTTGTCCATGTTAATTTTCATCTAGGTTATTGAGTCTTTTTGTCTAGGTTATTGAGTTTTTTTGTCCAGGTATTCTTTCTTTTTTTTTGTCCAAGTAAATGAGTCTTTTGTCCAGGTTTTTTTTGTCCAGGTTAATTTCATCCAGGTTACTTTTTTTTTTGTCCAGGTTTATTTTTATTTTTTTTCCAGGTTAGTATCAGTTTCGCCCATGTACCGTTAAGTTTTTTCCAGGTTAGTGCGTATTAGTTTTGTCCATGTCAATCTTATCCATGTTATTCTTTTCCAAGTCAGTTGGACTCGTTTGACAGTAACAATACTGTCAGACGAGTCTGACGCAATACCTTCTCTTAACTTAATTATAGTGGTGTTCATAAACTGGTTCGGACCGAAATTTGGACCGGTCTATGAAAATAGTGATTCCGGTCCAGCGGCAAGCTCGGTAAATTCCATTCTAGACCGGTTTGGACCATAATCTAAAAAAATTAATACGTATTTTTTTTTTAATAAAAAGTGTTTTTAAATTTCGGTTCAAACCTAGAGCTATTAGAGAATTTTTTTTTTTAAAAAAAGTTAGTAATCAGTCCAAACTGATCCGGTCCAGGTCCGGACTAGCCCAAACCAGTCCGGTCTAGGTCGGGACCGAAATCAAATCGGTCCGGTCCAGCTCCATAAAAAATGTGGAATCCGATCAACCGGTCCAACATTTAAACTCATTCAAATACCCATTTACGCATGCCTCTACGCATTCACTAACTTCCTTCATCAAACCCTAATTCACTAACCTATCTCTATGTATTCTCTCTCTCATTCCTCGGTAATTTAAAATTTAAAATCTCTTTATAAACCCTAAGTCACTCTCTCTTCCCCTCACAAATTGAGATATCTCTTATCTTCATTATTCACTCTGTTTCAAAAGGAATATCTCTCACTCTCCCACTATATAGTTCTCAATCTAGATTTTTTGTGCAAAATCAGTGATTCTCTCTAATCTAGATTTTGGAGAAGATCTTTGCTTTGAATCTACAGTTCGATGATGGTGTCAATGCAAAATCAGTGACTTTAGGTTGATTTTCGTGACTATCTTGGGTTTTTTTGTTAGATATTTCCTTTCTTTGGTTGGTGTTTATATCTTTCTTTATTTGTGTTTTGATGGTTTTTTTTATACAATTTGGGTTTTCTGATTTTTCTTTATTTGTGTTTTGATCTTTGGTTTATTTGTCATGTTTATTTCTGATTTTCGTTTCATGACATTTTTAGATCTTAGTTTAATTTTCTTGTTTTGTTCATGAATTTTTTTTTTTGGACCATAGTTTAATTTCTCACACTCCATTTATTTGTTTTCCACGTTTTTTTAACTCATGTTTAAAGCTGTAATCGCTTGTTTTTTTTATTGTTTTTGGGTTAGCTCTAGGTTTAAAACTGTATTTTCTTGTTGTTTTTATGATTTTTGGTTTAGATTTTGGTTTGAGATAGAGCCTACAAAAATTGACACGATACAATAACACGACACAAACACGACATGAAATTAGCGGGTTTTGGGTCAAAGATTTTGACACGATTAAGTAAACGGGTTGACACGACACGACACCCTTATTAAACGGGTCGGGTTTGGGTCAAGGGGTTCAAATTGTGTATATAGATGGGTTGATACGACACGACATGATTACACTTGAATATTAATTTTATAGTGAAAAATTGACTGACACGCTAACACGACCCGAACACGACATGAAATGGATCGGGTTTGGATTAGAGGGTTCAACCCGTTTAAGTAAACGAGTTGACACAACAAGACACGTTTATTAAATGGATCGGGTTTGGATGAGAGGGTTCAACCCGTTTATATATGCAGGTCGACCCGAAATTGACACGACACGATTAATAGTTCTAGTTTGAAAAATGCTTTATAATAATTTCAAAAGGCCTAATGCAACGCCTTCTATAGAAAATATAACCGTTGCATTAGGCCTTTTGAAATTATTATAAAGCCTAATGGAACGGTTTCCAAACAAAATATTAACCGTTGCATTAGTTATATTATTATTATTATTATTAATTTATTTTAAGAAAATAATCAACTTTAGAGGCTAAAAGTAATCTAGGTAGTTATAACAATGAACAATATCTTGAATCTAAATTTGTATTAATTAAATAAAAAAAATAAGTATAATACAAGTATAATACCCTCTAAAAAAACAATATAAGTATAATACAAAGAATAATTGAACAAGTAGATGAAAACTTTGATCCCAGAACATCAATCTTTGGCTTCAGTTCCTCATGTTCTTTCGTTAGGTTATCTTCCATCTCATCTTTTGAATACTTCATTTCCTCCATATTTTTTTCTTCACAGGAATTATTGCTTTTAGCTATTGACAACTCATTTTCATCATCAGCCAATATGGTCTCTGCACCACTGGGTAACCTTGGTTCCTCTACAGGCTTTGCATTTATTAACCCTTCTGGTTCCTGCAATATCATGTAAATGCATAATATACAACAAATTACAATTTACAAGTGTCCTAAAACTAGATATAACTGGTGATTGGTGAAATTATCATTCTAAAATTTGAAAAATATTCACCTTGTGTAAGGTGGGGAGATTTTCAACCTCACTTTGTATTTTATCATTTTTTGGGATAACAAGTGATGGATCCTGATTTGGGACTCCATTCACAGTCGCAAGAACAGGGGACTGAGGTAGGCAAACAAGGATCACTCTCAACTTTCTCTCGTCAATAAGTTTGCCAGTCTTTCACGAACTGCAAGACATAATGAATAGGAAATTAGGAATTTAAAAACCTTCATCTATCAAACTTCAAAACCCTTGCAGACTCTCACCATGTCAGATATAATGTCTTCTTCTACAGTCCCAATTGGAACAACAGTGCTTTGGTTCAAGAATTTGTCTTTACACTGCAAGTCAAGAGGAGCAGCACGCTGAACTTGCATAGTAACTGCATTAGCAAAGAAGACACTCCGACGGCCTGTTTGATTGTTGGTAATACATTGTGATTGTGGTAATGGTAAAGAATTTACAGTGTAATTTTGTTAAGGATGAACCTTATCATCTCCATGGAAAACAATTTTTCATTTCCAAGCTTCAATTTTCTTCTCATTTTTCATTCCCTTTCATTACCATTGGGGAGGGTGGTATTTGATGGGAATAGATATTTGTGATGAAAATTAGATAAATTGGAGCTAAGGTAGCACCACCATGGGAATAAATTTTGATTTTCCTTCTAAATTTAGTTATAAATTCATTTCCATTACCATTTATGAACTTATACCAAACGGGCCATCAATACCTAAGCATGCAAAGAACTCAAAAAACAAATATTATTCCAAAATGTGAGTTCAACAACATATTTCATTTTAATCTAGATAAAAAAACAGAAAGATCCATAACAAAACATATATTTGCATTCCTCTTAACAATGCACAAAAACCATATTATTCCATCCTCATAATTTCTGTCAAAACAAACCTACTAAAGCTAACATTACAAGGCATTACAGCTAAAACACTGCCAACAACTTTGTACAACTACTGAGATTCTAGGATAGTATACACAATTAAATCATGAGATCAAATTAACAATTCAAAATTACAAGATATAAGAAAAGAATGGAAAATTAAATTGAAAGGTAATCATATACAACCCAAAGCTTCAATTTTGACATCAACCAATAATGAAAGGCAATTCAATTCAAATACATTACAAGTAACTTTGTCATGTAACATTGCCAACAAGGTCTGAAATCAGAAGAGAGTTGTTCAAAACTATTCAAGAACTACTTAATCCAATAATCAATAATCTCAATTTTAACAAGGAAAACCACAATTATTCCAACTATCCAAGAATTAATTGTATAAATTTATAATCGTTTAATCTCTAAAACAGTAAAACAAAAAATAATTATGGGTTTTAGAGTGAAAAAAACTTGTCAAAAAGTTGAAGCTCGTGGTGGTTGATTAAGGGGAGAATTTCGGTGGCGGTGGCGGCACGCAGAAAAAGAGAAGAGAAAGTGGCAAATCGAACGGTGGTGGCACTGCAACCCCTTCGCAATCGCACACTCATGCCACTTCACTCACTCAAAATTATCCAATTGAAGATAGAAGAGAGAAGTGCTACTGGAGACCTGGAGGCGGCACGACGGCAAGTCCGGTATTCCACTGGGCATCCATATTTGTTTTGAAAATTGTTCTTCAAAATTGGCGCAAATCATCATACATAGAAACCCTAGAATCAAAATAAAAGACAAACAGACTCGTTGTTTTGAACATCGTTCTTCAAATTCTCAAGTACGTTTGAGGAAATTTTATCGTTGGTGCTGGAGGAGATATTCGCTGGTGGTGCAAAGAAGTGAGTGAGAGAAGAGAAGGAGGGAGCTAGAGGCGATGAGAGAGGGAGATCTAAATTTTTAATGTTTTAATCCACCCTCTAATCTTATTTTACCCTATTAAACCGTTGCAAAAGTCTTTTACTTATAATTTCTAATGCACTGGTGAACTTATTAGACCTGAACTTATCTGAACTGAACTTATTTGAATTTATTAGACCTGATTTAATTTGCGTTCTTTTCAACTTATTAGACATGAACTTATCTGAACTTATCAGACCTTATTTAACTTATTAGACTTTATTAAACTTATTAGACCTTATTGGAACTTATTAGAACTTATTAAACCTTATTGGACCGTATTAGAACTTATTAGATCTTATTGAAACTTATTGGAACGTATTAAATATGATTGAATAGTAAATTATTATTAATAATAATAGTAGTAATGATGATGATAATAATAATGATATTAATCCAAAAAAGGAATATTCTATACATTTGAATTTATATTTTTTTTATTGTTGAATTACGTTTAAGTAGGTAATAATAATTAGTATCTCATTTTTCAAACCCATTATTAACTAATATTATCAATTCCAATAATAACTTATCTACATATTTAATTTTCCTTAATTTCGATTTTGCAAGTTGTTGAAAATGTACAACCACGAGCTGATGTAAATTTAACTGATGGCGAATGACTAAAGGCAATTAAAGTTGTTCGTACAAATATTACAAATGAGATATGACAAATTGTACGTGAAGAAAATATGCTCGATGAAGAAAATGATGTTGAAGCAAGGTAAAAATATGTACTCCGAAGATGAATCTGAAGCAATATATTGATGTGGATTTTTATTCAGGGGGATTTCATTTAATTTTAATTAGTACTAGAATTGCGAATTATTTTAAATCTATCATTCTTATTTTATAATTTAAAAAATGTTTAATTCAATCTAACTCTGATTGGTTTCTCTAAAAAAATTATAAAACAAGAATGATAGAATAAAATGTGTTTATGTTGCAGATTAATTTAATTAATTTTATTTAGGGTGCGTTCTCTTCACCTTAAAAAAAATAAGTTTCAGGTTTAATAAGTTTAGATAAGTTCCAATAGCTTTGGTCAAGCTTTGCTGGTTTTCATTCTTGACTAACAAGATTAGCTTATCTTATTAAACATAGTATACATTCTATGTTGCTTTAGTTTCATGACCCTTGATGGGTTAAATGTTACCGATCAATATGCACTAAGGGATTGAAAATTACATCTTTTTTTTCCATACTAAATCAAGATATATACTAATGGATGGATTAACCCTTAATTAATGTATAAGTTTTTTCTCATTATTTACTAATTAATTAGCGCTCACAAAAAAGAAATCTTTGAAAAGTGAATATAATTGAGAATTTTATAAATCATATAGATATAGATGAAAAAAAAATATTCAATTTGACTAACCGTGACTAAGTTCTGATAGTAATGAAACAATCATTTGTGAGCAAAACCATCCAAAAATCCAATCCAAAGCCATTCGATTTCTCTAGATGCCTAATCTGAAAAATCATTTTAGATTTTTAGAATGAAAATTCAATCCAAAAAATATCAAATATTCAAAATAGATGAAAAATTTACCAAATATTCAATATCCAATGTATTTCGAACATTCATATCAAAATATTCAAAATTCCACGAAACAATTTAAAAAATAAGATTTATAGAATACTCAAATATCTACATATATTCTAGTATCTAATAATCCAATGTACTTTGTATTTATTTTTTATTAAAAAAAAGCATATAAAAATTTTGATATTTTAAATATCAGATATTCAACTATCAAATTAAATTGTTGAATAAAAAATATCCGATCTGAAATTTTTTAGGTTTCCCAAAATTTATGATCAAATTTGAAAGTCAAATACCCAAATTTAGTGTATTGAATATCCGCCTTGAAAATCATCATAGGTTGTCGGTCTCACCTCTACCTGTCAAAGGCAATCGGTCGTTTTTCAAGTGTGGATACAAGAATACAACTTATAATTTTTAGAGATATATGGATACAATGGAGAAAACCCTCCCAAAAAATATTAATTGCCTTGTGTTGTGTATTTTACTGCTCCCTCCTGTTTCTTTTATTTCTTTGTAAATTGTTCTGGCATTGTACTGGTTTTCTCACCTCCTTCATGAGGTTTTAATTAATTGATCTCCTTTCTCCCCTAAAAAAAATGGAGAACCCCCCCCCCCCCCCCCCCAAACAAACAAAAAAAAAAACTAACTAATCCTTCCATTAAACAGCACCACTGTAATTTAATAACTATAAATAAATTACAGTGAAAATTATAACAATTATCAAACTGATTGCTCCACTTACCAACACCAATGCCATCCCTAAAGTAGTGAAGCTACTTCCACCACCAAATCTCATCTTTCCACACAACAAAGAAATCCCTGACTCACAAAATCACATCAACATAACTTACTGAACATGCAGATCTCCTGCAAGGAGTAATCAAACTCTAACTCCGGATTTTCCCTTAGCAAAAATTGTAGCACACAAGTCATACCAAAAGACGCACTCCCACCGTAAACACGAATACCACCACCCCCAACCACAATGCAAGTGAAACGTCGACCGCTTCATGACTGAGCTTGCCCGCAGCTCTGTATTCATACATGACCATAAATATAGCAAGACATGAGTGAGGTAGAAGAAATGGGAGCCTAATTACAAGTAACAACCACAGAACAGATTTAATTCAGCTGAATAAAAGTCAGTGGCTTACTACTGGTGTGGCCATAAATATACCCGAGCAGCCAAACGTCAGGAAAAGCAGGATCTCATTGTTAAAAGAACAGTAAAAATGGCATTCATGTTTTTATAGAGGTTATAGATAGAAATAGAATGAGAGTGAGAGATAGCTCAAGTGTTTAGAGCTTCTCTCCTGTTCCAGGAGATCCTAGGATCGATTCTCATCCCTGCCCTTGTGGCTCTATAAACACCAAAAAACAAGATAGAAATAAAATTAATATATTTCTCTGTTGACCAAAGAAATGATTGGTAGTGGGAGTTGAAGCTTTATTCGTGTATGGCCATTTAAGAAGATGGAGGGAAGGCAAATGGAGTATCTACAATCCATTCAGTCAGACAGGAACCAACCCAATTGTCCTTCGAATAGTTTCGTGATGATGTTAAATTATGCTGAAACAAGATCTGGAGCCGGTCCTCTTAAACCCTGACATTTCATCAAGCAATAATACTTGGGAGGTATTGCAGCACCAGCCTTGATGCAGAGATCCACTACAGCAGGCGCGTGTCCATAATAACTACGAAATTCATCTAAAAGTGCTGGAGGATCTTGAGGCCGACGACACCACACTATCTTAGGTGGCACCAAATCATCTAAACCTGCCTTCTCCCAGAAATGACCCCCTCGCCAATGCTGATACTTTAATACTCCACAAAGTCTAGCCTTGTGTCCTGATGGTCCCACATGAACTTCTGAGCAGTATTTACAGACCTTCGCCGTATAGACTAACAAGAGCTTCTGCACACCTTGTCTGAGTTTTTCCCACGCCGACAATGTTCTGTTTCCTATGGTTAACAAGTCATTTGCTGACAAGGAATCAACCCCACCCAATACAGAGTCTGAATCACAGTTCAAAGACAGAAGATTCGAATCATCAAGAGAAGCTCCTGCCTGACGGCACAGTTCAACAACAGCAGGAACACGATCAAAATCAAATCTTTGATGGTGTTTGATCACATCATGGACCTTGTTATCAAGACGGAATGTCTCCACAGGAACAAGTACATCATTTAGACTCGCCCTAATCCATCGATGAACCTGATTCTTGTTCATCTGTTTGAGGCCACGACATGTACGGATTAAGTGACCTGTTTCACCGACATATACTTCTGGACAGAACCTGAAAGTGATCATAACCATCAAAGTAAAGGGACTACCAAAGATTTATGAACTCCTATGACATACAAAACACAAAATAAGATAATCTTACAAATTGCTTTCTGACAGGGTATTGCTATTTATATAACATGTACTTATTTTTCCATCTCCACGATATTTTTCAAAGAGAAGGTATTGTATCGGACAGGTCTGACAATAAACTTACTGTCAGACCAGCCCTACTCAACCTTATGACACATGCCATACTGACCTGGACATATTTGTAAATTTGGACATAAAACTGGACACATTTGTAAACCTGGAAACAGAACTGGACACATTTGAAACCTAGACACAATTTGTAAACCTGATGAAAAGTTATTAAACCTAGAAAAATGTGGACAAACCTGGAAAAATATGGACAAACCTGGACAAATCTGGATAAATCTAGACACACCTGGACAAACCTGGACTAATGCTGACAAACCTGGACTAATGTTGACAAACCTGGACAAATATGGACAAACCTGGATAAATCTAGACAAACATGGACAAATCTGGACAAATCTGGACACACCTAGACTAATGTTGACAAACCTGGACAAATGTGGACAACCTGGACAAATTTAGACAAACATGGAAAAATCTGAACACACCTGGATACATATTGTTAACCTTGTATAACTATTTGTAAACCTGGACACCTATTTGTAAACCTGGACACATATTGTAAAACTTGGACACATTTTGTAACTAACTTGGACAAAATATAACCTGGATACGTTTTTTTGCATTTTGAGGCCTTTAGAGGCCTCGTTTGGCGATTTCCGGTGGCCAGGTCCCCTTCGGGTGTTTGCAGCTGCGTTCGTCTCGAAAAATTAATCAATTTCGACATATTATATGCTTTGATACGACACCCGAGCGCAAAGTTATAGCCTCCCGAAGTTTTTCACTATTATAATTGGGTATATGGGTTAGCCGTCTGACCAGATTGTTTGGTCAGACCGTCTAACCCAATACTTTCTCTTTTTTAAATTATACATTTGTAGGGTGTAAGTAATCTATAATCTATCTATAATATATACTAAAACAGAACATGCTGACATCACCTACTGCTTCATGTCATACTCTCATGAAAAAATTTCACTCCAATAGAAATGGTGATGTCATTATTAATTAATTAACTATCTCAAGTTTCAAAATCTAATCATAAATGTTTCATAAGAATTGTAATTGCATTTTTTTCCACCAAAAAAAATTTTACAAAAATATTAAAGGGGAAAGTGTCGTAGTTAATTTCAAATTAAAAGCACTTTCTTTTTTGCAATTTACAGTTATTCAAAACTTTACATTTGTACTGCAACACACAGGGTTCATTCTATTTGTTTATTTTATGGATTAATACTGCATTAATAGAAAATAAAGTAGTGATAATTTTGAATCCAACTCTTGGCTTCAGAGGGGTATATAATTCATATAATATTTACCCAATTTAGCGCTTCCCAATATTTTCGTTATTATTGTCACAATATTGATAAAATTTTAAAAAATTATTCTAACAAAAAAAATCTCTGTCTCTTAGGGATATATGATTTTTTTTTTGCTAGAATTAAAAAATATGAAATTATAATTTCAATTTTTATATAAAATAATAGAATAATGAAAAGTTAACATTGAATTATGATACACTTAAATAATAAAAAAATTACCAAAATAAAATTTAATTAATTAATTACTTTGTTAAAACCGTGCATCGCACGGGTGTTAACCTAGTTCAGCTAATAAAACCTAAAAGCAAAAAAGTGTATGCATGAGCAAAGAATATAGTCACCTAGTTATGGATTGGCATGATAAATATGAGGAAGAAGTAGACATAATACAAGATGACCCCAATGACTCCCCCATGGTTTCAAGGCACAAGCTAAGGTTGAAGACTTGTTTTCATTTTTCTTCATCTTCTTTCTTTACTTTGCACAGAAATCCAGACAGAGAACCACTCATTTGCACTTCTACTTTTTTGATAATGAGAAGCTCTTTTTTTTTCTGATTTTGTATAATCGCCAAATTGGTTAGATTAATAGTTTAATCAAAACTTATTTCTCCAACTAACTTCTCTTTCCTTAATTTCTAACTTGTTTTTTCTCCCAAAAAGTATTTTGTACAACCTAGGACAGTTGTTTCCCCTATATTTAGGAAAGTGCTATTCATTTCAGCCAAACATTCAATTGCCTCAAAATTTATAGCAAATATAGGGCTATAACAAAATGCAAATACAAGCAAATGCATGAATAATAATACTACAATACATACTTGCAGGCTACAACTGGCAATGCTTTGAGGAGCGTAGAGACACCATAAATGAGGGCTGACCGAGCTAGAAGAACTTCTTCGGCAACAGGAACCATGGCTTTGATTGGATATCCCCTAGACCTGTTCTCTACTCTTTGTTTTATCATAGGCCTCAGCTTATTCCAATCCATCTTCGTATTGCTAGCATACCATCTTCTTCCATTTTTATCTATCGGTATGTTAGCTGAAAGCAGTCCACTCAAAACATTGTACCAATTCCTATGTCTAATCAATGCCATGGGAGAGGCAATTTGCACTGTCCAATTCTTATCAATGCTGGTGCAAGTATTGATTAGTCAAACACGGGCCAAACATCTAATACAAAATCAAACAAACAACCAAGAACATTACAATTAAAATCCAAATAAATAATTATTCAAAAAATCAGCAACAAAAATATAACAATAACATTCATCTAAACACAGGCATAATTTAAGAGAGCGCAGTTACTACAATCAATATATTAACTATTAAGCACTGAAAGCATGTATTTTACACAGAAATCTTGTAGCAAGCATTGATCAAGAAAAATTAAATTTGTGATCCTTCTTTTCTATAATTGCTCTAAATTAGTAATTTTTACTAGTAATCGTACATAAATTGTCAAAAACCTTAACTATGCAAAATTAGGTAAATCCCTAACCTTAGTCATCTAGTCAACTCAAAATTGAATAAGGTAAATCTCTAACCTTATTCAACCAGTCAACAAAAGAGACGAACAAATCAATATATAAGAGACATTAATAAAAAGTGTTGCCTGCAAAGCAACTAAAAGGTGAGAGACGAAGCGCTCTAGCAATTCAAATAGAGAAAAAAATTTGGGATAGCTAATTTTGAGGGTAGTGGCTATTTATTTCATTGATGAGTATTTGTTTGTAGTTCTGGACTTGTGGCGGTGTGTGATTTTGAGAGTGAGTTAACGTATCAAACTAGTTAGGGAAATTCTCAAATGGTAACCTTAAAATTTTAAGTTTTCTCTTTGGCACTCATTCTTAATAGCAAATCTCAAGGACAAGGTTAAGTTTATGGGTGTGGTTAAAAATGTAGTATTAATACGAATTTTCAATGCAAAAAGATGAAAGGTTAATTTTAATATTAATTAAGGTCTCTAATTACTAATATGTAAAGTAGCATAATTTCTTTCAAAAAGAATCGTTTCCTTCAATTTATTTGTAAAAATATAATTTTAAATAATAACTTGTGTCATTCTAATTTATGGAACGTTAATTGGTTGGAAAAAAGATCCTTTTAACTAATTTGTAAATACCAAGTTTCTAATTATAGCTATAAACTCATGGCTACTATTGAGATTTACACATAATAATTAACTTGTAGTAGCTTATAGATTCATATTTGCGCATAGCCAAACAAAGTTATTGTCCAAAAAGTCCATCAACAAGAACCTAAATTATGAAATTCCCATAAGGTTCAGGGGTAAATTGTTGGAAAAACAATAATAACTGTATTGGCTTAACCAAAATTTTTTATTAAAACACGAAAACCAAATCACATCCTATATTATTAACCAAAATACCAATGAACAATACAAAATAATCGTGTTTTTTTTAATCCCATCGGTACCATTGTGGTTTTACTCATTTCCCAAATGTAACATTATGTATGAAATACCCCGTTAATTAACATAATATTTCGTTAACTAATCAATTTAACCTTTAAAAATAATTAATTAAATCTATTAATAATCATTAATTAAAAAATTACAATTATTTATAAAAAAAAAAACCAGCCACCCAAGCCCAGCCTCCAGCCACCACGTACCACCTTAGCCCAGCAACCGCCCAACGTCTTCGGCGTCCAGCCGCCACCCATACCTTCGGCGCCCAGTCACCGCCCCTTGCCCTCGACACCACCAACCTTTGCACCCAGCCACCACCATTCAAACCCCCTACCGCCTCTTCGAACCCCAAATCGAACCACCTCCCCACCCTAACCCAACCACCACCGCCATTCCAACCCAATCGAACCCAGAAGCTCACCCCCACCGCTAAATCAAACCCACGAACTCACCCCACCGCCCAATCAAACCCGAGAACTCACCCCACCGCCCAATCGACCCACCGTCCCACACCCCATCGAACCCACCCACTGCCACTAAATCGAAGCCCCACCATGACTCGAGCCCCAAATCGACCCCCAAATCAATGTCCCACCATGAAATCAACGCCTAATTGAAACCCACAAACTAACCCCGAATCGATTCGATAGTTCTATTGGGCTTGAAGGGTTGGGTTCGAAAGTGGTGGACTGAGTTAGGGGTTCGAATTGAGTGGTGGTAGATGATGATGTTGATGAATTTTTGTGGTGATGGTGATCGAATGATGGTGGTGGTTGAATTGAGGGGTTCGAATTGTTGAGGGTGGCTAGGCGAGGGAGGTGGCTGGGCGAGGTGGTCGGCTGGGCGCCGGTGGTTAGGCAGTGGGTGGGGGTTAAGGACTTAAGGCTGGGTGGCGGTTTGGATTTTTTTTTCCTTTTTTTTAAGGTTAATTTAACAGATTTTTTATTTAAATGGTACATTTGGGAATTTAGTTAAAAGTAATGGTATAATTGGGATTAAAAAAACACGATGGTACCACTAGGAATTCACAAAACTTCAGTGGTACCATTGGGAATTTCCCGTTTTTACATGGTCATAAGGACATAAAACTCCTTCATCACTTGTATAATACTATGCACCCACATAATGCAACATAGAACGATGCATGAAAATACAAATAACTACCTCATCCTACACCCTATAGATAACTAAAGAACTAATAGAAACTCTACTCCCCCAAGCTAAACATTAATCGTCCCGAGCAATAAAAACAAAGCAGCCCCAAAAGGGGGAAAACAAAACAGGACTAGGCATCCTCATCGTCCGCAACATGAGTCCCACTAGATTCGCCATGATAAGCAAACGGCTCACCAAAGGGAGTGAAAGTGGACTACCAAAGGCAGCCTATCATAATTAGGGGCCGTGGGGCCAACCCTTGGAGGAGGTGGTCCACGCGGTCCCCAACCATCGATGAAGATTGACTCAGGGACAGTAAATGGGTAACCAGGGTCAAGTCGAGAGTCACACCTACTCGGGCAGCAAGGATCAAAAGGACGAGTACCCTGAATATTAAAGGGCACCCTCCCAGTAAGGGTAAGATGGGTGGGACATGGCTGGTCCCCACCTAGGCACGAGGCCCTCTTGGGGCGGACGGAGAGGGTATTTAACATAGGGAGTGATCTCACCCCTACGCACAAAAGCATCGTAGAGTTGGCCTGCAAAGTAAGCCGAGTCATCTTGCCGTTGTTGCATCAATTGCATCATGCGATACATGTCCTAAAATTGAAATGAGTAAGAGGAAGTAGAGACTGCACGCAACGCACCCGCGAGAGAACCTCAGGTTTTTCCTCGTGCTTCTACGTCCCCTGTTCATGAGGCGGGTGCAATCTCTTCTTTGTCTTCCTCATTTCAATTCGAGGACATGTACTACATGATGCAATTGATGCAACAGCGACAGGATGACTCGACGTACTTGCAGGCCAATTCTACGATGCTTTTGTGCGTAGGGAAAAGATCAATCCTTACGTTAACTACCCTCTCCGCCCACCTCAAGAAGAGCCCATGCCTAGGTGGGGACCAGCTGGTTCCCACCCATCTTACCCTTACTGGGAGGGAGCCCACATAACACCCTCTGATATTCAAGGCACCCCTCCATTTGATCCTTACCACCTAAGCGGATGTGACTCTCGACTGGACCCTGGTTAGTGTGGTTACCCATTTACCGTCCCTAAGTCAATCTTTTTTTTGCCTAAAGTACTAGAACAATCCTAATCCAAATCATACTCATCAATCATCAGTTCATCACCATCACTTTACTCATTGTCATCCTCATCTCCCAGTAATCTTGATTTCCACCAATGTCCTCCACTTCGTCATCGTCATCATCATCATCATTTAAACCATAGAACAGCAGAGAAGGTAGAAGGTAGAAGAAGAGTAGAAAGAAGAATAGAAGGAAAAAACGCACATCAGATCAAAAGAAGAGTTTACACTTCAGTGTTTTTGAAGCGGAAAAAAAAAGGAAAAAAAAGAGCAATTTCGAAGAGACGAAGACTGGAGAAGACGAAGAAAAGAAAAAAGGAAAAAAAGAGAGAGAAAAACTTTTCGGTGACCGGTGGTGAGGATAGTAACTCCGACGTTGGGTGGGGTGATGATGGTGGCAGCAAGTAGGGACTTAGGGTTTGCTTCTCTACTTCTTCTCTCTCTTCTTTGAAAATGTGGATCCAGGGGCGGAGCCAGGGGGGCTGGTGGGGGCCTCGCAATGTATAAAAAGGCTTAAGGCGCACCAAGGCGATTGAAATTCCTAGAGCCTTAGGCGCGCCTCAGTGCGTCTCGATGCGCCTCATTGAAGTGAGGCGCACCTAAGAAGGCATGGGGAAAATCTGAAAAGAAAATGGGAAAAAAAGCTAAAGTGCGCCTCAGGGTGCGCCTTAGTGCGCCTCAACTGCGCCTAGCCACAAGCGCCTCGCCTGGGCCAAGTTAGGCGCCTACCCCCTATCGCCTAGCGCCTAGGCGCGCCTTTTCAAACACTGGGGCCTCGGCCTCCCCCTTGGCCCAAAATTTATAGTATATATAACTTTTAAGTGAACCGAAACATTAAAAATATAGTAGCTCAATTGGTTTGATTGCTTGTTTATAATCCTTTAGCCTATGGTTCAAGCCTCACTAGTAACATTCTTAACATTTTTGATCTATACCATTCTATTACTTTAGTGTGATATTAATTTCGTCCCCTATGATAAAAAAATTCTAGCTCCGCCACTGTGTGGATCCTTTTCTTATACTTCTCTCTTGTTTTTTTAATTTTATTTAAATGCTTCACATGACCTAATAAAACCTATTTGTATTTTTAAAAAAACCTGATATGCGTCTTACCCCCAAAAGGCACGCCTTTCTTGCGCCTTACGCCTCCCCAAAAGGCACGCCTTTCCAGCGCCTCCAAGGGGTCCTTGCGCCTCGCCTAAGTTAGATAAATTCAATTCAGGTGTAACAAGTTCAATCGTCAGCTTTAATAATTTCCAATAGTTAAATCAGTCTAATAAGCATCAATAAGTTCAATAAATCAATCATGTGTAATAAGTTCCAATCAAGTGAATAAGTTTCAATCAATCATGTGTAATAAGTTCCAATCAAGTGAATAAGTTTCAATCCAGGATTTTTATAATGGTAGGTCACCGATTCGGCGACTTACCAAAGTCGAACATTATAAGACAATTAAAAAAACACGATGAACACCGCAATATATGTGAAAAAACATAAAGCAACATATCATAAATTAGTTTGTTCAAACAGGTTTTGTTCATTTGTTTCGGTGGAAAAAGTTTGTATTGAACATTTTTTATTTGATATAATAATCAATAGTTTAATTTGTATAAGGGAAATTCCCATTAGTACACTCGAAAAATTAACAATTCCCAGTGGTATACCAGAAAGTCTATAATTCCCAGAAATAAACTTGAGTTATGGGGTAATTAAAAACGTAAACTTAATGATAGTTTTGGGGTTAGTTTTATGTTAGTTCCATTAAGTGGATGTTTTATTTGGTTAAGTGGTTGACTATTTAACTATGGTTACTGGTTAGAGTTATAAAACAGGGAAAACCCATTCACTTCTCATAACTCCAATCAACGGCTTCTTCTTTAAAAAAGAAAAAAAAAACACTATTCATCTTCAACACTATTTTTTACTTAGAAGTCAAATAATCAAAGTTTCTTAGTCACAAGATCCACCACAACAAATCAAATAATACAGTAATTGCAAGAAAAAGTTAATGGCAACCAAACTTTTTTACCACAGCTACCAACAGCCATTGAGCCATACATGGCTTAGAATGTATCAAAAAGGCATAAACAGTAAACACTTTCCTCTCTATTCATTATCTATTGCTGTTTGATTTATGTTTTGAGTAGATCAACAATTTTTAGAAAATTGATTCGAATTCCAATTCAATTATTAAATTTAAAAAAAAAAAATTAAAGAGAACCCACATCATATTACTTCTCTCTGATAACAAGAAGAAAGATAAACCTATCAATTGAATTGAAATCTGAGAAAATGTCGAATTTTTAGTATCCATTCCAGTCTGGCCATTCTGGTACATACACACTGCCATTCCCTGTAATTACTGAGATAAAGGTTAAAGATGAAGAGTTTTTAAAAAAAAATATATATATTTAGAAGCCGCAGTAAATTGGTGAAGTGAAGGGAGTAAACGTCCCTATTGTCTTATAACTCTAACCATGGTCAATCATTTAACCAAGCAAAACTCCCACCTAACAACGGACCTAATATAAAATTAACTCTAAAATCATCATTAAGTTTACGTTTTTAATTATCCCATAACTCAGGTTTATTTATGAGAATTTTAAACTTTGTGGTGTACCGTCGGGAATTGTCAATTTTTCAAGTGTACCAGTGAGAATTTCCCTTTGTATAATTATATTAGCAAAAATCATTTAAACAAATCAACACAAGTAAATTGTTCATTGTTTATATAAATATATATCAACATAATTAATCAGAAAATGTAGATAATTAAACAAGTAATTGAAGTAAACAAGTAGACAACAAAGAATCAATGAATCGTAGATTCACAAATCACAACAAATATAAATATGTAATTATGTAAATAATTAATCAAATCAGCAAAATCAATTAAACAAATATAAAATAAACAAATAGTCAGTAAAAATAATTAAACAAATCAATTAAACAATGTTTTAGGTTTTAGAATTCAGAATTTCAGAATTCAGACCTTACTTTTGTGGACGAGTGGGCGGCAGCGGCGTCCCGGGAACGGCGACTGGCGAGGACGGCTGCGTCGACTACTCGGCTGTTTTCTGGAGCCAAGAGCGGCTGGAGGAGCAGCAACGGACAGAGACACGGTCACGACTCACGAATACGGACACCAACTGACGAACACAGAACTACAGGAGCGAACGGTAGCGCCGCAGGGATCGGAGAGGCGGCGACCGCCTCGGCCGGTGGCAGTCTGGGGCGAAACCGGCGGAGGCAGCGAACTGAGACTGATAGAGTGAGAGATGCGTGGTGTGTGGAGGGCGAACTAGATTAGGGTTTTTTTGGTTTTGGTCTTTTGGATTTCTCTCTCCTGAATTCTCCATTGTTCAACCATTCGTGTTTTTTTTTTACTTGGGCCCAAATTGAACTTGATTTTTTCCATTTTAAATGGATGGGCATGGGCCTGTGCCCCACCGGACCCCTCTACAGTCGGCCAGTGATTAGATGTAATAAGTTCCAATGTCTAATTAGGACAATAAATTCCAATAAGTTCAATAAGTCTCAATCAGTATAATAAGTTTAGATAAGTTCAGTTTAAATAAGTTTAGATAAATTCAATCAGGTGTAATAAGTTGAAAAGAACGTAACCCTAGTCACCAACCTCGACAACTTGTTCGGTTAGATTTTAGTAAAGAAACTAGATGATACCCGAGAAAATGCTCGAGTTATTTAGCTAAGGTAATCATTTAGATCTAAATTAAATTTTTCTATGAAAAATTACTATGTAATACCCGAAATATACATAATTTTTAAATTAACTTTTGCAATAGATTAAAATTATTAGTTCACTCACTATAATTTTTTTCTATAATCATTTCGAATTTGGATTGCTATTAATCAAATTACTTTATTTTCAGAAAATTCATGTCTCCGAAATTCCTAATGTTGACAATGCAATCTTCTACACTTTTCAATCAAGATTATGTAGTTATTATTTCTTGTAATATAAAATTGTACCATTATTAAAAATTAAAAAAAAATAATAATAAGCCATGGATGGTTGTAGATACCTTCATTTTGTCCTCAACCATAGGCCGATGATTATCGTATACAACGTCGCTATTAGTGCGATGATTCTTAGATAAGATTTCAATAATTGATTTAAAATGCTCAAACAGAACAATGATAACTTTAATGCAATGATCCCGAGCCCCGATAAAATCTCGAAAATCGAAAAGCGCTAGGAAAGTTATAAATAATTTATTATTTATTTATAAGTTTCCATTAAATTTTTCTAATTGTTTTTAATATAAAATAATTTTTATAATTAAGAATTAATTATAGGAAATTATTTAAATTTGACGAAAATAAAATAAAATAAATGAAACACTCGAACACGGCTACGAGATCCAAATATCGAATGAAAATCAGGCAAATCATACATACGACCGTATACCCAAAAGGAGCCCATTGTGTGACCCAGCACACAAGTGGACTTCACTTGTACACCACAGGTCCCCAATGCACGGAGGGGCTTCACCTGTGCGCCCCTGCGCACAAGGAGTCCCCTTTGTTAATTTTTTTTGGCTCCGAGCACTATCAATAGAGGGAGTTCATTTTAACAAAAGGACCTTCTTTTTAGATACCTTTTTTCGACACACTGAATCTCTGATCAATTTTATACTATGCTAACACTACTAGAAAAATAGGCTAAGGCAACGCTTCAAATACGTTGTTATAGGGCTCTAAAATATTGCATAAGGCCAAATGCAACGCTTGTAACAGTATTTCAATAAGTCGTGTTGCATTAGGGTAATGCAACGCTTCTGAAGGGATATTGCAACGTTTTGTAAAAAGCGTTGCATAGCTCACAAAATGGAACGCTTTTAAGAACATAAGGCAACGCTTTTAAGAATTCATAGGTAATTAAATGCAACACTTTTGAAAATTTTATGCAACAAATTCCAACACTTTTTTTTAATTATATGCAACACTTTTGAAAAAAATTATGCAACATATTGCAACATTTTTTTTTTAATTTTATGCTAACACTTTTGAAATATTCATGCATGTTATGTGCAACCAATTTGCAACACTTATTTGCCAAATTGCAACACTTTGTTTATATAATATAACGTCCGTACTTGCTAATTTCTGTAAATACAATTAAAATTTATTTCTTAAAAAGTTATTAATATATTATAGAAGATGTCAAAAGATACAAGTACTAGTTTGGATCAGTAGTAATTACAAAATAAGATTCGTATCCCCAAAAACTTGTCCAAAAAACTTAACACTATTACAAATTGACAACTTGAAACATAATAATCCCCAAAATTTTGTCCAAAAAGCTAACATGATATGTCAATTTTTCAGTTTTACGATCCATATATACATATATCATATATGTACAACAAAAACTTTGGATCCCTCCTTAAATAAGCTATCTTGCATCTTCATTCGTACCCTGTGATAAAGAAAAATTAAATTGTAAGGTATTGGTTTGATGTCGAATACACCTATTCATTGCCAAAAAAAATAGTTACAAATACACCTATATATTGTAGCTGCTATAGTGAAATGCATTATTAACTAGATGGGAACATTATTGCAAATAACATAACTTTTGTAATGAAATACATGCACATTATTGCAAGATAAACAACATAACATTATTGCAAATAACATAACCCACCCCCCTGCAGCTCCCCCCACCCCCCTACAGCCCCCCACCCCCTACAGTATCCCCCTCCCCTACTACAGTCCCCCCCCCACCCCCTACAGCTCCCCCTCCCCCACTACAATTCACCCCCACCCCCCTGCAACCCCCCACCCCCCTGCAGCTCACCCCAACCCCCCTGCAGCCCCCTCACCCCCCTGCAGGCCCCCCTCCCCCACTACAGTCTCCCTCTCCCCCCTAAAGCTCCCCCCACCCCACTGCAGCTCACCTCCACCCCCCCTGCAACCCCCCTGCAAGAAATCCTTGTCAATGGTTTCCAATCTAGGCATTTATACTCCATAAAAACTTCGATTGTACATTCAAAAATCATAACTCCAACCCAATATTCTCAGACTTAAGACTCAATAGAAACCAAAAAATACTATGCATCGTCTTAGAGCAAAGGGACCCACTTCAGCTTCGTGCACGTACAAATAAATATATTAGAGACTTCGTAAAGAGTTTAAGAAATAAAATCACCACGGCGTAAGTAGTCTCAAATCTCTTCCATAACCAATAACATGCTCACTTTATAATCCGTTGTGATTCGTGAAAAACCTAGATTTCACCATCATGCTCCAACTCAGCGTCCTAGGAACGATAACCATAATTAAGTTTCTCAAATAAACTCCAAATCAAAGAGATGTCAACAACTAAAAAATTAACAATACAAACTACCACTAATTCACCCACCTCAGAGTAATCCTTTATCTATTTTGTTCCTCATTTCAGCTTCCTTTTACCCTTTTTCTCCCTCAAAAGATATAAACCTGAAAATCCATTTCAAAAACTCTAGATTATTACATAGATAAATTTAAAACAACAATGATTTATTGCATATATAAATAAAATGAATGAGTTAAACCTGAATTGTACACTTGTTCAATAAATGTGAATTACAATCCTATTATAATTACTTATTCAAACAACAATGATGTATTACTTGCTTATACAATGAAAAATTAATCATATATAAACACTTAAACTAATAATATTTGTAATTAGGTGAAATGAAATACCTCAAATCAGATATAAACCTGAAAATCCATTTCAAAAACTCTAGATTATTGCATAGATAAATTTGAAACAACAATGATTTATTACTTATATAAATAAAATGAATGAGTTAAACCTGAATTTTAACTGAAAAAATTATAAGGTTGAAATTCTAAGTTTGAAATTCCACCAAACCTAAGATGGAATATGAACAACTTCAAACCCCGAAATTTGAACAGCTTCAACAATAGAATATTGCAAACAACCCTAGATACAATGCATTAAAATTCGAACAACATATAAATACTCAAAACTAAAGAGCAAATCAAGCAAGAACTAGCATTTTTTTTTTAAAAAGGAGGTTTCTAAACATAAAATTCGACCAATAAAAGATGGATTTTGTACAGAATAATCGAAATTTGGAATTTCTACTATGAACAGCGCTACTACTAGGAGAGCAATCGAAATTCGACAAAGTACAATCGAAGCCCTACTACGAACACCCCTGTTGCTGGGTTTTCGTGGGAGAACAATGAAATTTGGAACCCTAAAACTGCAGTTGTTGGGAGAATAAACGAACCCTAACTTTGAACAATTCAAATCTAAACAACAACTAGCATTTAAAGGGAAAAAAAAGTTTCTAACCTTGAAATTCGACAAATAGCAGATGGATTTTGAACAGAATGATGAAATTTCGAACAACTTCAAGCCCTATTCCCCTACTGCTGCTACGAATTGAACTTTTCGAACCCTAAAAACGCAATTGTTGATGAAAATTGTGATGGAAATTGCTAAGTTTATATATGAGATGGAAGGGTTTTCGTGGGAATTGTTGGTGAGTGAGATCGAGGAGCTGGAAGGTTAGGTTTGGGTTTCGTGTGAAAATTGCTTGGGTATGGGTGGGTTTTTTTAAAAACTTTAAAGTCTGCCTTCTTTTTTTCTTTTTTATATTTTTTTTGTTTAGTTTTGTATAATGCAACGTTTTTAGAAAGTGTTGCAAATAAACGTTGCTAAAATCTTGTAAAATGCAACACTTTTGCGAAAATGTTTCTTTAATTGTCCAAAGTGTTGCATGTGATTGGAAAATGCAACGTTTCTATTGGAAGTGTTGCAACATTATGTTATTTGTTTAAATATGCAACACAAATAGAAAGTGTTGCAACCAAAGTGTTGCCTTAGCCTATTTTTCTAGTAGTGTAATTTCTAATCCAAATACTATGATATGTTTTTTTTGTCAACATCGAATGAAGAAAAAGATATATTTCAGTTCAAGAAAAGATAAGAGAAAAATGCTTCTTTATAAGTGTATGACTAGAATTAAATCATCAAATAAAGAGGATATTATTAGGTATTTACCAAAAAAAAAAAAAACCAAATTACAAACACTAATTCCAACATATATGACTATTCAACAATTAATCAACAAGTTAAAAATCTATTAAATCAATCAACAAGTTGCTATCACAATTGTTAAACCAATTAAAACAACACTAAACTCTAATTAACAACAACAATAACAACATAAAAAAAATACCTTAAGTGGTGAGGCTGCAAAGCAGCGGCAAGGCAGCAACCACCGAGGCTGGTTGAGAAGAGGAGCGGCAGCGACAGCCACCAATGCAGTAAGGCCAGCCGCGTCAGCCTTCGGGTTCCTTGCAGTGTTGCAGTGCAACAGGCGGTCGTGGATTGGGGAGGCGGCGTAGCAGAATCGCAAAATGAGCAACACGGCGGCGAATCGGGGTGGCGGTGGATCGTAGGTGGCCGTGAATTGGAGCTTTTTTTTTAAAGTTTAATTGGAGTAAGGGCTACGATGGTTTTCCAAATATTTTGTATTTTAGAAAATGATGAATGTAAATATGGGATATGCGTGGAATGGGCAGTGATTTTGGCACCTTCCAATTTCATTTTGGCATCCCTCCCCTCTCGTGATTAGTAACCATCCAATTTGATTTTGGCACTCCTCTTCCTCTCACATGAATACCAAAATCATTTTCTGCGTGCAACATCTGATGTATTATTACACACAAAAAAGTTTGTAATTTGTATCGATTATTTTAGAAACCATAACAAATGATTAAATATTTGTTCCGTTTTTGTATAAACCGGCACAAGTTGTAATACCCCGAAATTTAGGGCCAGAAAATTTCGCGGGTTATTTATATTATTTTAATTTTCCGAGTCCAAAAGGGCCCATTTATTTGGACTGTTTCATTTTATTTCTTTTCTGATCCCGAAATTGGGCCTATGACCCAATTTTCCTCCTTTCTTAGCCGGCCCTCTTGATTAGTCAATTAGGGTTTATCTTATTTTTAATTTATTTTAATTATTAATTTTATTACTTATTTAATTAATAATATTTTTAAATTATTTTGAATTAGTAAAACTAACCCTAACTATTTCTTCTAGGCCCCCTTTTTGTTCCTACCTTTTTATAAGCATAATAATTGAGCCCAATAACCCTTTACCCTCCTATTAGTTATTTAGGGTTTATTTTCTTTTTAATTTATTTTAATTGTTGATTTTATTATTTATTTATTTAACTAATAATATTTTAATTAATTAGTTGGAATTGGTAAAAACCCTAACCAACTATTATCCTAAGCTCCCCTAAAATCTCTCTTCCTCTCCCTATTACTCCTCAACCACATGGCCCCCCTTGGTTATTTTATTTTATTATTATTTTTTTTTTATTTCTTTTGTATTCTTATATTATAAATAGGGGAATTAACCCTAAAATTATGTCCTTTTACAAAATCTTCTACACTTTAATTTTCTCAAATAAAAATCTCCTTTTCATTTTCCTTCTCTTAGCCGTGAGCTTTCAATCACCAAAGGGTGATTTTCTTGGAATTTTTAGCGATTTAATGTAACTAGACTAACCCTCTTGAATCTGGTTAAGTTTTCTATATAGTTAATTAGGATTAAATTATGAAAACGGTTAGGAAAATTAAAGGAATTAGTATCATGTTAAGGTTAAGAATTTCGAACCATGTGATGAATTATTATGAAATTTTCTTGATCATTTTATGTAGTCTCTTGAAATCTTTAATTGTTGAATAATTATTTGTATGAATTTATTTCTTAATCAAAACTTGTTATTTCTGGATGAATTTTTCGTGGCAGTTTCTTTACTGTTTGATTATGAATCATGATTTATTTCGTGGCAAAATTCGTCCTTTTATTGCTTATAATAATTTAATCTTTCAAACAGGTAAAACTGTCCAGATTTGGTTTACGAATTTATTAAGATACTTAATCAATTCTGATGGCTATGAAATTTTAGGTAGAAGTCAATAATAGTGTTTTACAGCTTTTTTTAAATTTTGGTAATTTTTAGAGTTCTTTTTCTATGGAAGAAAAATCGGAAACTGATTACAGCCTAATCTGATTTGTTAGTTATAAAATTCCTTAAAAATAGTAAATTACAGCCTAATTTGGATGAAATTTATGCACGTTAAACCTTGAACCTACATCTAGCTTCCATCAAAATTTCCAGATTATTCAAGACCTTTTAACGGTGGTTCTTAATTTAATTCTTTAAAATTAGACTGCGTAAAATAGTGTAATTTAAATTGTTATATTATGTTTTTATGATTAATCGATAATTATTGTATTTGACTAAATTAAAGCATGATTTTTGGTTGTTTATATCATGTTGTCGAGTGGCTTGATGAATAAAGAATAGTATTTTTATCTTGTTTTTAGGTAATTATTGTTGTTAGTTGTTATTTTAATTAATTATTTAATTTGATTTAATTAATATTTGAAGATTGAATTTATTTGGTATTATTTACACAAAATGTCGAGTGGTCTTAATTGTGAAAGGTGGAGTTTTTATCTTGTTTTGTGTAATTTTTATGATTATTATTGAACTATATGTTTATTTGTTAATTCGGATAATTTAAATAATTGTTATATGACTGTTATATGAATTTATTTAATTGTTGTTTTATTTCTAAAAATGTCGAGTGATTAGATTGACTTTTGACCAATTTTAGTTTAATTTTTTACTTATAATTTTATTAGGAAGTAATTTTTGGAATTAATATGATTTAAGGAATAAAAAGGATAAGTTATAATATAAAGTAACAATATGAATAAGATATGATAAGATCATGATAAGATATGTTAAGACATGATGAGATGTGATATGTTGTATGATATGACGTGTTAATTAGAGGTCTCACGATGGCCTTAGAAAAGACAAGATACTTAAGGACGCCCTTTTTGATGATACACGAGTCATCAGATCGGGTTAAGTCGATGCCACTGCCCCATGGGATGAATACACGAGTTCACCCGGGCAGTTCTGGGTCTTAAAATATGTAGTCGTCTAAGTAGTAGTACACGAGCTGCTATTTAGGAGTTATGGCCATAGCTTAGGCTTAGTGGTGCACACGGGATCCACTACGGGCTGAATACACGAGTTCACCCCGGCATGTTTTAGGAAAGTTGTGGTGCACACGGGATCCACTACGAGCGATATGACCGGTCCGATAAGAAGGTTAAAAGATGGGTTTAAGGGTAAAATATGGTAAATAAGTATTTCACGGGAAGGGATATGTGCTTATGTGTATTTTCGTGTATATATGCAATGATTTGGTAATATTAAGTCTTCCGCTGCGTACGTCTGGTAAGTCCGTATTTTATTTATGTAATACTGTGTATGTATGTTGTACGTATTTGTATTCGTATGTTGTACGTATTTGTATCTGTATTGTATACGTATTTTGTATGTATTTTCTAACCGTATTTTACAGGTATTGTATACGTATTGTACACGTATTTTATACGTATTTTTGTACATACATTGTACGTATTTCGTATGTATTTTTATACGTATTTTTCTACGTATCTTTGTACGTATTTCGTATGTATTTTTATACGTATTTCGTATGTATTTTTGTACGTATTTCGTATGTATTTTTGTACATATTACGCATGTATTTTTGTACGTTTTCCTCGTTTGATTCTATGCTATTATATGGATAACGGTCCCTCATTTAAGCGGGACAGCCTAGTTACTCGCCACTGACGGTGGACCCCCCCATTTCAGGTGACGATGCTGAGGTTTAGATTGGGTTTGCGATGGCTCGGGATGTGTGTTTTAGAGTTGATTAGAATAACCGTAGTTATTTGGAGTTATTTCTATTATTCATTAGTTAGTTGTTCCCAGCCTGTTAGGAAAGACTTCTTTTCATTATGTAATTTAAGTATTTGTTTAGAGACTTTTGGGATTATTATTTCAGCTTTTAAGCAATAAAAGGAATTTTAGACTTTATTTATATTATTATTGTTAAGTTTTATGATAGTAATGATCCAAATGTCGATTTCCTCCGTAAATCGAGAGGCTAGAAAAGTCGGGTCGTTACACAAGTACCCCTTATTTGTCTCGGTTTATACAAAACCATCTGTTCTTCTTCTATATTAACCGATTTTCAAATAACTGATACGAAAATTTAATTATTTGTTCCTCTTCTATATAAAATTATTAAGCGATACAAAAACTTAATTATTTGTTCCTCTTCTATATTAACCGATACAAATACTCGCTATTTGTTTTTGTTTTAACATAATCGGAACAAATACATGCCGAAAGCGACGCTGGCTCCATACCTCCTACGTTGCCAGGATAGTTAAGTAGGTGTACTAGAAGCTCTTGATCACTAATGAAGGAGTCAGATATAGCTGCTAGAGCACATGTGTTGAATGTTGTTGGGAAAGTGCATTGTTCAGTCTTCCCTTTGTTGTTCAAAAGAGCTTATTTGTTAAATTATACATGTCCTTATACTCCACATTTAAATGCGTTTCAAAGCATTCAACAGATAGCAAGAATGCCAAGTCCAATTCCTTAATATTCAAAGGATTATAAATATCAATTTTTCCGTTAATGAAACCCCTATAAAAATATTTACTCACTTTTAAACACTTATAACACCTTCAAGATCGTTGTTGGAAGGTTTGCACGCAAGGAATTTAATATGATGCCGCAACAACATTAATTCCCGTTTCGTTATTTTTTGTATAATTTATTTTATTTCAATTATTGTATCGTTCAAATTGTAATATCTTGTAGTAGTCATGTAATAATCTCAATATAGTGGAATTATATATTATTTTGAATCCCCTAGAATTAATTTAATACGAACTAAATAATGGAGTGGCAAAATTTAGAATCTAGATTAATTAGAAACCTTTTCTTAGGTTATTTATTTAATTATTATACTCACTTAGATCTAGTTTAGTTTTAGGATTAATTGAAAAAAACCCTATTAAAGTGCAAATCACATAAAAATTAGATTAGCTGTTAGATAAATTGAAATTAGGGTTCTCAAAATTGATTGAATCCAAAGTGATCACCTAAAAATTAGTTTTTATTGTGCATTTATTTAAAAATCTGCCTAGTAATTCCTATTTGCCTTTAGACCTTCTAATTTGGAAATAAGAAGTGTTATTTGGGTTAATGATATTGAAATCACAAAAGAGATAAAGTAAAGGCCGCTAGATGTGGGGGGACTTTGTGACCTACTTAGTCCTTACCCTCGTCCCTAAATCCAGAACTGGTGACTGACCTATTCAATGGAATCATTATGGTCTTCGAACAACATGATTAATCGGGTTCCATGAGCCCAAAAAGCACGGTGGCGACTTCCTTAGCTTGAGTATCCATACTTACCCTCAGAGCCAATGCATACTCACACTATGCTCCCTCAAAGGACAGTCCGATTTCCACAATGGTTATCCAATTGTTAATTTTAATAAATTTTAAATTAAATTGTACTCTTTAATTTCACTTTCATATTTTGTTAATAATAAAAATAAAAATTTCCAAATAAAAAAAAATTAGTAACGAGAAAAAATTAGAAATAACCCCCAAACCTTCTCACATTTTTAGCAATTATCCCCTTAATTTTATTTTTTTTAAATTTAAACTTTCCCCTCCTTCATCCAAATCACCCCCAAATTAGAATATTCCGTTAAATTTAACGAAATATTACGTTTGTTTTGTTAATTAACAACTCCAAAACATAATCAATACACTAACATGGCTTATTAATACACTAACATAATTAACACAATCTCCATCTTCTTTCTCTCTCCTCTTGCCACCCCTTGCCACCACCACCGTCACCTTCATTTTCTATCTCTCTCCGTTGATCACCCCTGCCACCACCAACACCATAACCTCCATTTTCCTTCTACTAACTTTTTTTCAATCAAAGGCGATTCATTATCCTCAATAATTATGTGTTTCTTCGTCATTATTACAACTTATGTAACACCCCATCCTTACAAACAGAGGATACAAGCGAAAGATAGGTGTAATACCCTGTATTTTTGTACATTAATATATGTATTTTATACGTATTTTATACACCTGTACACGTATTTTATACGCCTAAAACAATATCTTATATGCTTAAGAATTAGGATTAATAAAATAGTTTAAAGTCAATATTTACAAAATAATATTTATTGGGTATTTAAATAGCTTCGATATATTTATAAATAAATTTTATAAAATCATATTTGGGAATAATACTAAAGGTTTTAATTATATATTTTGGGCGTTGTTTATAAAGTAAAACGTTCCACTTTGGAAAAGGGTAAAAGTATTTATGCCTACGGTCACAAGCCCAATCCAACGAGAAATTTAAATCGGACCCAAACAATATATATACCTATAGCGTAAACCAAATTAGGTCAAAACCCTAAATTAGAAAAAGGAAAACAAAAAAAAATTATTTACTTCTACGTACATACAACAACCACCACCAACACCATGTACACCAATGAACACCGCTACGTACACCGCCACCACCAGCGTTCAGCTCCGTTCGAACCTCCGCCACCGCGCCCTACCTCTGGCACCTTGCCGCTGCACCCACCGAGGTTTACCCTCTCTTCCTCTCTCACTATCTCTTGTATTAAAAAAAAAACCTTGTTTTCCACCCCAAGGACCACCGGTCCACCACCACAACAGCCTGTTGGAAGTTCAAAGAGTGAAAAGGGTGGGAATGTGAGTAGTTAGAGAGAGTTTATCCCACATTGGTAGAATAGGAAGAGTTTGACACATTTATTTATTTGAGCTTACCTCTATTCTCTAAAAGCTTAAGTGGTAGCTAGGTGGGTGGTTGACACACGCGTGCGCGCACCGCACCGCACCGAATCGGGCTCGGGCTTGGGCTCGAGCTTGGGAAATGCGATGTGTTGTGTGCGGGTTTGGGTTGGGCTTTGGGCCTTTCTATCTTTTTGCTGAAAAAAACATTTGATACTCTATTGATTCAGTCATCTTCTAAAACTGCCCACTAACAGTCACATTGACTGTTTCTCTCCCACTACCTGACCAACGGTCATGTTGATTATTTCTCACCCACTAACAGTCAGTCAGCCCATGTTTCTCTTCCATGATTCCTCTCTCTCTCAGTTTTGCAGTCTATAAAAGGCCTTGGTTCTCAGTCACTAAAACACACAGATTATTTACTCTCTCATTCCGATATTCTCATACAATTCTCAAACACAGTTCGTATCTTGTTTTTTGGGCAAAATCTGAGTTCCAGTCGGACTAGTGCGTGCACACTATTCTGGCGCCGTGCTAATCCTGGAGGGCAACCGCTGTACGTCTATTGCACTGGCTAGCGCGGAATTGTCTTTTAGGACAGTGGTCTTTCATGACGCGGCAATCGTTTACTTTTTTCCTTTCACGGTTCAAAAGCTAAGTTAACGTTTAAATTATTTAGGATAACACTCTAAAAGACAAATAATATGGCTACATCTAAGTTTCTTGTTCCTGATATGTCGAAATTGGAGGCTTTAGATGGTAAAAATTATAAACGTTGGGCTGTTAGGATGCGTTTTTATTTAGAACAGATTGAGGTTGCTTATGTGCTTGATAATATACCTGAAACTGCTGATGAAACTTCTGAAATTTATCTGAAATTTGTGAAGGATAATCGGACTTGTTTGGGTATGTTACTTCATCATATGTCCAATACTTTGCTTGACATTTATATGGCTTTATATCATGCTAAAGATGTTTGGGATGCACTTGAGAAAAAAATATGGAACTGATGATGCTAGTACTAAACGATTTTGTGTTAGTAAGTGGTTAGGCTTTCAAGTTTTAGATAGTAAACCCATTATTGATCAAATTAATGAGTATGGAAACATTTGCATTAATATGGCTGCTGAGGGTTTGTCAATCTGTGATATTACTTTAGCTATTGTGTTGATTGAAAAACTTTCCACTTCCTGGAAAGATTTTCGTAATCAATTAATGCACAAAAAATAGGACTTAAACTTAGAGGAGCTTATAGGCCACTTAAAAATTGAGGAAGAAAACCGTATTAAGGATAAAGGAAGTACTGTATTTGCTTCTTCATCTACTAAGGCTAATCTGATAGAGTCTAAGTACAAAGGTAAAAGTCCACTTAAACCTGGACAAAAGATCAAGAAATATAAGTTTATGGGTACTTGCTTTAAGTGTGGTATGACTGGTCATAAAGTCGATAAGTGTGTGGTTAAGAAGAGTGGAAAACCTCATGATCATTTAGTAGAAGACAATGATAACATAGTGGCTGCGGTTCTGGAAGCGAATGTGGTTGATAACACCGCGGAATGGATCGTTGATACTGGCGCTACTAGACACATCTGCACCAACAAGGACATGTTCACTACCTACACCAAAATTGATGGTGAAAATGTCTTCATGGGTAACTCTGCTTCTGCAACCGTACTCGGCAAAGGAAAGATCATTCTACCCCTATCTTCTGGAAAATTGTTTACTCTTATTAATGTTTTACATGTTCCAGAAATGCGCAGGAATTTGATTTCTGGAAGTCTTCTCATGAAAGCTGGACTCAAACTCTCTTTTGATTATGATAGATTAGTTCTTACTCGTAATGGGGAATTTGTTGGGAAGGGATTTTGTAATGAGGGGCTTTTTGTTCTTGAATTTAAAGTTGAAATTATGAATATTGTAGTAAAAGTTGAAACTATGAATAAGAATGGTACTACTTCTTCTGCTTATATTGCTGATTCTATTGATTTATGGCACGCAAGATTGGGTCACGTTAATATTGATTCAATTAAAAAACTAAAACACCTTAATCTAATTCCAAAGTTTTCTAACACTGGTTTTTCAAAATGTCAAATTTGTGTTGAAGCAAAATTTGCAAAAAAGCCATTCAAATCAGTAGACAGACAGACAGAAGTATTAGAGCTTATTCATAGTGATTTGGGTGATTTTAAAAACTATGAAAGTAGAGGAGGTAAACGTTACTATATTACCTTCGTTGATGATTGCTCTAGATTCAACATGATTTTTCTTCTCAGATCTAAAAGGAAGCTGAGGAAATGTTCCTAAAATATAAAGCTGAGGTTGTGAATCAATTGGGAAAGAAGATCAAAAGACTTAGGAGTGATAGGGGTGGCGAGTATGACCCCAACACTCTTAAGGCATACTGTGAGCAAAATGGCATAGTTCATGAAACTACTGCCCCTTATTCTCCTGAACAAAATGGTATAGCTAAAAGGAAAAATAGAACTTTGAAAAACATGATGAATTCTATGCTTATTAGTTATGCTCTTCCTGATAATATGTGGGGAGAAGCAATTCTTTCTTCTTGTCATATTTTGAATAGGGTTCCTCACAAAAGACTTGATAAAACTCCACATGAATTATGGAAAGGTCGAGCTCCTAACTTGAAATACTTAAAAGTATGGGGGTGCTTAGTAAAGGTTGGCATTCCATGTAATACCCCGAAAATTTGGGATATTTTAAAATTTTTATTTATTAATTAAATGTATAATTAATTAACTATTTAATTGATTATTATTTAATTAATTATTATTTTTGTGTAGCAATCTAATTATTTTGAGCCTAGCCTTAACCTTTCCTTTTTATCTTGCCAAAATCCGAGCCCAATTGTTACAATGCTTCCTTAATTAATTTCCTTTTATTATTCTATTTAATTTATTTAACACATATTATTAATTCTTTGTCTATTTTAACCCTATTTCCAAAATTCTATTTTTATATCCTTGCCCATATATTTTCCTCCTACTATTAAGGAAGCCTATTGTCCCTTTATTCATTTTCATCACTCTTAATTATTTTATTTATTCTAAGTCCAAAGGGCCCATTAGTTTGGACTGTTGTATCTTTATTTTTCTCTCTTTTTCTCAAATTGGGCCAATGACCCAATTTTTCCTCTCTTTTATGTCATGGCCGGTCCACTCCTTGTTTTGGGCCAATGTTATTTCTTTTGTTTAATTTAATTATTTAAATGATTTTTAATTAATCAAATTAATTAAATTAAATAATTAATTTAAATTTCTAAAACCTAGTCTAACCTAATTTGCCAAGTCTCCCCTAAAATCTCTCTTTTCCCCTACTCTTTCTCTCCCTCACGGCCCCCCTTTATGTTTTGTTGATTTTAATTTTTTTTTTCTTTTTGTTCCTTATATTATAAATAGGGAACAAGCCTTAAACTTATGTTTCCTTTATTCATATTTTCTATACTTTCTAAACTCACAAAAAACCCTAGTATTTTACTCAAGAGAACCGTGTGGTTTTCGAATCCCGAAGGGGAATTTTTCTTGGAATTTTAATGCGATTCAGGTAACTTTGCTTTCTCTTTTAATTTTGGGATAGATAATCACATAGTTAATTAGGATTGATCATGAAGATTGTAGGATTTTATGTTTGTATTGATTCGAAAATGTCGAGTACATGATGATTTGATTTTTGATTTGTTTTATGTATTTTCCTGATTATTTTATGTAGTTTCTTGAAATCTTTAATTGTTGAATAATTACTTGTATGAATTTATTTATTAATCAAATATTGTTATTTCTTGATGAATTTTTCGTGGCAGTTTGTTTACTGTTTGATTATGAATCATAATTTATTTCGTGGCAAAATTCTTCCTTTTATTGCTTATAAAAATTTAATCTTTTAAACCAGTAAAACTTTCCAGATTTAGTTTACGAATTTATTAATATACTTAATCAAATCTTATGGCTACGAAATTTTAGGTGGAAGTCAGTAATACTGTTTTACAGCTTGTGTTAAATTTTCGTAATTTTTAAAGATCGTTTGATATGGCAGAAAAATCCGAAACTGATCTCAGCCTAATCTGATTTGTTAGTTATAAAATCTCTTAAAAATAGTAAATGACATTATTTTTGGACGAAAATTATGCACGTTAAACCTTGAACCTATATTTAACTTCCATTAAAATTTCCAGATTAATCAAGACCTTTAAAGGGTCGTTCTTAATTTAATTCTTTAAAAATCAGATTGTGTAAAATAGTGTAATTAAATTATTAAAACAAGTTATTTCGAATTCTTGGAGGAAGATTCAATCTTGTTTTGCTCTTTGAATGTGTCGAGTGGTTTGAAGAATAAAAAGATGATTTTTTGATCTTGTTTTGTATTCAATCTTGATGATTTTATGTTAAAAACATGATTTTTATTATTGTTGTTTGGTTAATTAATTGAATCTTGTTGATTGTAGTTATTTAAATTAATTGGTAAAATTGGTGTTCTTGAGTGAAAAATGTCGAGTGAACAAAGGAATAAAAAAAATGGAATTTTTATCATGTTTTAAGTAATTTTAGTGATTAATTGATTAATTAAAATAATTTATGAATTTATTTAATTAAAGTTGTTTAACTAGAATTATCGAGTGGCCTAAAAGTATTTAGTCAATTTTTTTGTTTAATTTTGACTTATAATATTTTAGGAATAATTAATTATAAAAGTTGCAGTTAAAGGGATAAGTTGTAACAGGAAGGGGTAGATAATAATATTGTTATTATTATTATTACAATTACACGAGTATTATTATTAATAATATTAATATTACGATTATTATTAGTATTATTATTAATATTAGGAATCAGTAGGGATAAGTTATATAAAATACGATAAGATATTAAAAGGGTAAGAAAGGAAACAGAGTAATAGGAATATGAATTGTTTCGATTTCTGGCTAGGAAAGACTTGGTATTTAAGGTGGCCAATATACGTGCCGCACCTCTCTTTCCTGGGACTTCGAACATTTCATTTCCGATTACGGCCACCTAGTATTTCCCGATATAAGATAAGATATAATATTGAAAGATATAAGATAAGATATAATCTTTGAAATATAAGATAAGATAAGGACGCCCACCTGATGACTCGAGTAGTCAGACTGGGTTAAGTCGAAGCCACTGCTCAATGGGACGAACACACGAGTTCCCCCGCGCAGTTCTGGGTCTTAGGATATGTAGTCGTCTAGTAGTAGTACACGAGCTGCTATTAGGGGTTATGGCCATAGCTTAGGCTTAGTGGTGCAA
This sequence comes from Salicornia ramosissima, assembly GCA_951394345.1. Lineage (NCBI taxonomy): Eukaryota > Viridiplantae > Streptophyta > Magnoliopsida > Caryophyllales > Amaranthaceae > Salicornia > Salicornia ramosissima. Next base: position 47,033,826 of record OX596235.1, on the reverse strand, counting down.
ACGAGATCCGCTACGGGTTGGGTACACGAGCCCACCCCGGCATGTTCTAGGAAAGTTGTGGTGCAAACGGGATCCACAACGAGTTATAGTGACCGGTCCATTGAAAGATAAGAATGATATGAAATGATACGATATGATATGAATGATACGAATGATAAGATATGATATGAATGACATGTTCGATAAGATATAGTATAAGTTAAAGAATAATATAAGATATGATATACATATTGTAATATGACATAAGATGTATAGCATAAGATGTAGGTTATAATTTAAAGGAATTGGGATGATTGGGTTATAAAAGTATAATGTTATAAGGATATGTATTGAGAATAGTATAAGTCTTCCGTTGTGTATTTCTGTATTCGTATGAGATTGTATGTACGTATGTACGTATGTATGTATGCATGTATGTATGAGTGTATGAGTGTGTTATACGTGTATTTTGTACGTATTCCTAGCCGTATTTTGCAGGTATGATTATACGTATGGTATACGTACATTATACGTAGATTCTACGTATTCTAACCGTATTTCTGCAGGTATTTTTATACGTATTTTGTACGTAACCGTATACGTATTTTTGTACGTATTTTATACGCACCTTGTATTGTTATTTGTATAACATGTATTAGATTATTGTATGGTTTTTATGCTCTTTTCTATGATATTATGTGTTTAGCGTCCCTCGATTAAACGGGACAGCCTAGTTACTCGCCACTAACGGTGGACCCCCCCCTTAGTTCAGGTGAAGGTGCAGCTGATTAATTCGGGCTACCGCTGGACGGGCTTTTGAGAGGCTGTTAACCCTAGTACACCTTAGTTTAGCTAGAGTTTTTAATAAGACTTTATGTTATTTCATTTATTAATATTCCAGCATGTTGGGACGGTTCTAGCACAATTAATGTAATAATGATTGTTTTGAGAATATTAGACTTTGGATGATAGTTATATTTTATTTATTCAATAAAGGTGGTTTAATTTAATTGATTAATTTAATATTTAATTTAGATAGTTTTGGTAATGATCCGTTTGTCGATTTCCCTTCGTAAATCGACATGTCCAAAAAGTCGGGTCGTTACATTCCAAGCTTTAAAAGGGACAAAATTGGTCCCAAAACTGTTGACTCAATTTTCATTGGTGATGCTTACCAAAGTGCAGCTTATCGCTTTCTTGTCAAAGGTGCTAACAACTCTTATGCAGGTGGTACCATCATTGAAGCTAGAGATGCTGAATTTTTTGAGAACATTTTCCTTGGAAAAATTCTCATCTTGGTTCTTCTAGTGTTCCACCCTCTAGTAGCTCAGTTAGTTTGTCTGTTGAAAATTCGCCTCCTATTACTAATGATGAATCTGATGTTGAACCTAGGAGAAGCAAAAGGCTACGAATAGAAAAGGACTTTGTTGGTCCTGAGTTTACTACTACTTTTCTCTCTAAAGCTATTTCTGTTTATGATGATTTATTCATTGATGATGACTTTGTTCACATTTTTGTTTTAGAAGAAGATCCAAAATCCTATGATGAAGCCATGAGGTCTATTGATGCAGTTTTTGGAATGAAGCAATTAACAGTGAGCTGTAATCAATCCTAACTAATAATACTTGGATTTTGGTTGACCTTCCTAGAGGTTGCAATTGATGAAATTAATCCAATCATAGATTCACAAACTTTGGTTAGAAGGTTATGAAACCCCAAATTTATATAAAAACTATATTTCGAGGCGTTGATTCAAGAATCGATCAAACTAAAATATCAGTCACCCAAGAAAATCAAGAGGTTTGATAGAGGAAATCTAATCATAGGTCATGGAGCCCTAATTTATGTAAAAGCCTATATTTCAAGGTGTTTAAATAAATTAAAGGTTTGATCAAACAACCAATAATCTGTCCTCAAAACCATCAACATTAGCAATAAAACCCATAACATAAGCATAAATGGTTGGGTTTCACACAATCTTGGTGAGAAAGAACCGCTCTCTAAGTGAAAACATGATCAAAAGAAATATTTATCAAGCAAAAATCAACAATAAATACACTAGATTAAAGAAGAAAATCAACAAAATCAAAAAATAAATTCAAAAGAAAATTGAAGGTAAATTACAAACATAGATGGAAGATTAAACAAAGAAAGCATAAAAGAAAGCATGTAAAGAAAGAGATTACTCATAAGAAAAGAACATTAGCTTCATTAATGGTGGCAATCACCATAATAATGGAGAAAATAAGAGAAAGACTTAGGGAGAGAAAGTAAAACTTAAAACTACTTTATTATATATCATCTCATGCTTAATGCTTACATAAAACCATCTTAAAGAATCCCTACTCAAATTAAGGGCTTAGATTAAAAGATAACAAAGAGGAAAATAAGGGGAAATAGGGTGGAAAACCGTGCTTCGTACACGTCACATGGGCCTGGCCGGCTCGGCCAAGCCAACCCTTGCTCGACCTAAAAATTATATCTTGAGTCGAGCAAAAAATGTGACCATCAATTCGACTGAGTCAAACGCTTACGCGACCGAGCCAGACCTTAGCTGGACTGAGTTGGTTTTGGTTAGCTCAAGCGGAAGAAAACGCAAAAAATGTCTAGGTTGGCTCGACGGAGCCATCCTTTACTCGGTCGAGCTAGGTGGTGGCTTGGTCGAGCTGGCTCTAGATCGGTCGAGTTAGCATCCCTAACTGCGCATTTGGTCTTAAAATGTACATATCTCCTTTGTTTCTCAGTTAAATTGGGCGAATTGAAGCTCTCGGAATAGGAATCTTTTCCAATTGAATCACCTGTAAGGGAGTTATATGTAAAACGATATGAGTGTTTGAATCACACTATTGTGTAAAAGCAGTTGTAATGCTTTTAATTCTATCCCAATTATTCAAGAAACACAACTAGAGCACAACATTATTGAATGAGAACAAGAAATAAGATAGGTCTATACTAAAATACCAAAAGCCAACAAAAATAAGTCTATAAGGCCTAAAGAACAAATGAAAAGTGAAAAGTAGCTTAAAAATAGATTAAAAGCGAAAAGTAGTATTTTTTTTGTTGGAAATGAACACTATAGTGTATTAAAATGAACATTGTAGTGTATAGAAATGAATATTGTACTGAAAAGAATATTGTAGTGTATTGAAATGAATATTTTAATGTATTGAATACATTACAATATATGAATGAATATGAATGAATATTGTAGCGTATTGAAATGAATATAGTATGCACCATAATATGTTGATTCATTTAGGTAATAATATATGGATATTGTAGTGTATTGAAATGAATATTGTATTGTATTGAAATGAATATTGTAATATATTGAATAGATTACCAAGCAACATCCTTTGTATGTTATGTAACATAAAAAACTAAGCAAAATCGAAGAAGATTTATTTAAATTGTACTATATGTATTTTTAAATTACCAAAATCATCCTAAAGAGTCTAAATCAAAATTTTTGCAAGCATTTTTTTAATGTACACCACTAAAATATCACCAAGAAAATCATCCTCAATATAATTCTGAAGTGTAGTTTTGACAATGCTCATTGCTAAAAATGCACGCTCATATTCAAATGCAGGTAGATACTTCGATAAAAAATTATCAATCCAAATAAATTATTTTCAAGTGAAATTCTGTCAAAAAAATAAAAACAAGGGCAATTTACTATGATAAAAAATTACCAATTTATAAAATTAAAGGGCATATGAACAACAATTGAACCACTAGACCACTACAATTGATTCGATTAGAAAAAACCCTTCTTTTTCCTCCATTGTTTTGGGGCTATCATCAATTTCTAAAGGTTGATGGTAAGCCCCCTTTTCTCTTCTCTTTCTTCTGTTATTATTGTTTACAATAAGGCCCTATTTTATTCTCTTCATGAGATCTATTATTCTCTTTATGAGATCTATTATTCCGTTTTATCGGATTTATCATTCTCCTTTGTGAGATTTTTGTCGGCCATATGTGCTTGTTTTTCTTTGGAAATTAATTTGTTGATGGAGATTAGCGCAGGATCACAACAGATTTTTGTACTTCTACTACATTCAAAAGAATCGAATCAAGATCTACCTCAAAACCATTGCAGAACGATAGAACCCTCGCGAAAAGCTGTATGAAGAAGCAGCGATGTGAAAGAGGAGCGACTATACTAGCAGATATCTCTTATAGAGATCTAGGTTTTGTCAATGTTGATTTTATTCTGATATATTTTGATATGTATTTGGTTGTTACTGATTTCTATTGTAGATGTTGTATGATTTTCAATTAATGAATTAACCTTCTCTTTTGTTTCAAAAAAAATAAAAAATTATGTGAAGTCCATTTGTACTTATTCTTATTCACTCTGGTGTGTTATATAATAAAGGCTCTAATTGAGTAATTTCCACTCCAACTAAACAAGCGCTTCCTAGCGAGAACCCACCCAGGCTTTATTCGACAGACTACCCATTTTACACAAAACAAAAGAAACTCCCCTGCTTCTGTACTCTACATCAGGCTAAGAAATCATCACCAAGGCTGCTGCTGCTCCGCCGCTTTTCGACGCTGTTTGCGGCTGATCCGCCGCTGCTCTGCTGCCCCCAACGACGCTTAGGTTATAATCTCTTTTTTTTTCGTTTTCTTTGGTAAATTATACTTATATATTTCTTGCTCAATTGATTTATACAACTATTAGAAAATTAAGTGTTTATGTGTTATTGTTGAATTGATTTATATATCAATTTCATTAATTTTAACTCTCCATATATTATTGTTGAATTGAATTGCATGAATAGTCTTACCGTGAGTTATTCATAATGTGATTTATTAAATTTTTAATCTGGGTTTGCTTTAAAAAATGGATTTTTGAAAATTCTTGTGAGGTATAATTGCTTATATTGTTTGTTATTATGTGATATAGAACTATAGAAGATGGAGAATTCAAATTTTACTTTCTTGTGTTATTGGGGTGAGAAGTTAGGGTTTTTTTTTTGTACATTAATGGTTTAAGTTGGGATTGCTACGAGATAATCAATAGCTAGGAATGTTTTTATCATTATTTTTCTTTTTTGTTTAGAATACTAATGCAATAGTGATTGGTATCATATGATCAGAATGAGAAAGTCTTTGGATATGTAAAAGCTCCTAAAGCATATATTCCGCATGTTAATACCCTTTGAGAATGTAATTTTAATCTTTGTGTCTTTTTTTCATGTATAGTAAGTTTTGGATTGAGAAAGAATTGTGCTAGTTTGAAGCGGTTACTTTGATTGTGGAAGCTAATTTTATGGTGGTGATTCACAATTAGGAAGAGGTTAGGGAAGATAAGAGAGGATATGGAGAGTTTGAGTGGGAGTTGATGACTTGAGTAGGGAAGATGGGAGGAAACCAGTTCCCCTACCCCTTTTAAAAAAAAGAATTTAACCTTTTTGTACAAGAGAAAAAGATTTTAGCCTGTAAAACAGGATGTAGGTCAAATGACTCATTTTAATTAGATAGGGTATGAAGGTGGGGTTATTTTGAGATTAATCATAGTTTGGACTAATTTGAGTATACCATCAAAAGCTGGGATTATCATAATCAAACATTTGTAAAATACTAAAGCAATAAGTGCTTTTTTCCCTTTTCATCATCAATTTGTATGTGGTAACCTCAATCCAAGGTTTTCATGCGTAGCTTATTGCAAAATATCCTTGGGTTTCTGTTGGTGTAAAGTTACAAACAAATCATCTTGGGATTAGAGTATCGTGGGCTAGATCAAGGGGGTTAAAGATTACTTATTTTAGAAGGGAAGCCACAAGGAATCCTTATAGAATTAAGGATCGCCAAATCAAATGATAAGCAAAAGGGAAAAAAAATCAGCTGGAGAGATGATTACACGTGAAGATGATGATATCACCTCCATTTAGTCCTCAAATTTGGAGTTCAAGGTGTTTTTAACTTATTGAGCATTAATCTAAACTATGCTAAGGTCTAGTGCCCTTTAATTAGTCTAAACTAAGTTATAAGTTAAAACTAAGGGACTGTTAAGTTGTGTTTTCAGTTTTCCTTGTTTATGTCCTATTTCTATTTATGAAAAATTGTCATTTATAGCCAAATGAATAGGGCATTTTGTGACATACGACCATTTAAGTTTGTTTTTATAATTTAATGTTGCTTAATTTCATTATGTAATTAAATTATATAGCCAAATTTAAGTTTTCCGACCAAGTTAAGTAACCTCATCCGAAATGCGATGCTATAAAAATTCTTAAAAACAACAAACAATAATGCAACACATTGTTTGAATTGGTCGGAAAAGTGACACTTGGTTGCAATTTAATCACACAATGAAATTAAGTGGTTGTAAATTGCAACAATAAACTTAAGTGATTGTAACTCACAAAATGACCTATTTATTTGGCTATAAGTGCCAAATTTTTCTTCTATTTATAAAGGTGCAAACTTCTTCAGGTGGTTATTTGCCTCTAAGCTTTCCCTCCCAACTCACATTTTAATTGGGAAGGATCATGCACTTGACTTGTTCAATATAACCGCTTGTGATTTCATTACATTTTGCTACATTAGACTAACCCATTAGTTTGGGCCTTATGTTGAACAAGTTCTTCACATATTTTTATAAAAAAATGAATACTGATACATTTTTTTTCTTTACAATTTATTTCATTTTTCCTAACATTTATGGCTAATTTATAGGTATGTGAATTTGATGTTGTGAGGATGTACACATTATTCCCTTAAAGAAAGCTAGTAGATTTTGGCATGGCTGCGTTGGAGGAGCTAAAAAAGAAGCTCACTCCGTTATTTGATGCTGAGAAGGGCTTTTCAGCAGGAACAACACTTGAATGCGGTGATTCTGACATGGTAAATTTTGCTTATTTCTCTAGTCCACAAGTAGGCGACCATTTATAGTTTTTCTCACTCCTTAATGTGTACTTTCTTTTCTTTTTAGTTATCAAACAGTGGGACAATTAACCTGTTAAGCAGATCCTATGGAGTGTACAACTTTAATGAGCAAGGATTGCAAAAATGCACCTCATCACCTATTGATGAAAGCAGTCCTAGTGAAAAGACATATCAGATTGCATCCCGTGAGATGAGGGTATTTGGAGCTATTGGTAGTGGTGCAAGTAGTATTGTTCAAAGAGCAATTCACATTCCTACTCATAGAATTATTGCCTTAAAGAAGATTAACATATTTGAGAAGGTGAGATTGGTTTTGTAATTACTAATATTGTCATTAGTTAAATTATTCATTCAATAGTAGTCAATATGTTAGACTCACATGGACAATTGGTCATCATTCATTTTAATATTCTTAATTAATCTTTTGTTCTATTCCCTCGGTATCTTAATGCTCTTTAGTATTGAAACTTTGCATGGTAAGTAAGGAATTGAAGGAGAAAATATTCCACTAATTTATAACATAAGACTAGGAGTCTAGGATATTAGAATAAAGAGAGAGAATCCATTAGCTTTTCCTTTTTGCTTGGGCATATTTATGGGGTGTAACTAAACGCAAGAATGATGGGGTATGAATAAAGTAGATTGTGAGGTTATTTTGGTAAAAGCTAGTTGCTACAAAATAAAAAGATTCTTTGTATGTATAGAAATATTTGATGCAGTAGTGATGCACTCAAAAAAGAAACATGAAGAATGTTTTAAATTATAGGAGTAAATGTTATGTAAAAGGGCATTTTACTGCTTATTATCCTATCATAAATTAAAGAGATACTATGTGTTGCTCAGGAAAAACGACAACAGCTCCTTACCGAGATTCGGACGCTGTGTGAGGCACCATGTTCAGAGGGTCTTGTAGAATTCTACGGAGCATTTTACATTCCTGACTCAGGACAAATAAGTATTGCTTTGGAGTATATGGATGGTGGATCCCTTGCAGATGTCATACGCGTTCAAAAATGTATACCAGAACATGTTCTTTCTGCTATTTTCAGAAAGCTTCTTCTTGTATAAGCCTTTTCCCTATCTCCTTTGATTTTTGGACCCTATTATGAATGTGACAATCACGTGTGGCCTGTTTTTTCACTTGATTTTTTATTCTGTATTGTTTTCAAGGGATTGAGCTATTTGCATGGAGTTCGACATTTATTACATAGAGATATAAAGCCAGCAAATTTGCTTATTGATCTCAAGGGAGAGCCAAAGATAACAGATTTTGGTATAAGTGCAGGGTTAGAAAATTCAATGGCAATGGTCAGTTTTTACTTCCTATTAGTATTTAGCATAGATTTTCTTAAAATATTGACCCCTAAAGCTTATGTGATTTGGATATTATGTTTCAGTGTGCCACCTTCATTGGAACTGTTACTTATATGTCTCCTGAGAGAATCCGTAATGAGTCATACTCGTATCCTGCTGATATTTGGAGTCTTGGTCTTGCACTTTTTGAGTGTGGCACGGGAGAGTTTCCTTACATTGCGAATGATGGACCTGTTAGTCTAATGCTTCAGGTTATCTATATGCTTTTCTATATTATTTTATATATATTTTTTCTTCTATTCAATTTAGTTTTACCATATTGAATCACATGCTTCCGAATTTCTAACAGTAGCTGGCTATTTGTGTCACTTTAATATTTGCAGATCTTGGATGATCCCTCTCCTTCTCCTTCCAAGGTAAAGTTTTCATCAGAGTTCTGCTCATTTATTGATGCTTGTCTACAAAAAGACGCAGAGGCAAGGCCCACCGCGGAGCAGGTTAGCTATAAGGACTCTATGCCTCATTTTTATTGTCAGTTTGGAATCTTTTTCACTTAAATTGTATTCTGGCTAACTCATGTTTCGCCTTTGGATAACACTTAACCTGTATTGGGTGACACCTAAAGACTTGGACCTGGAAAACTCGTATGCTCGTTGATGACATGTTCACAAATAGATGAACATAACTTTTAAGTGAGCTTGTAAGTTGTAATGATGTGTATTTTAGTTCTTCATACAACCAACCTCTGTACCTCCCTATTTATGGCAGTGCTACCCTGTTTTTGTGATTATAGAATATGCTGCACACACTAAGTCAATTAACAAAAGAAAAGTAAATTTTCCCAAGCTTACATTTGAGAGGTAAGCAGCTCTCCTTTGAAACTAACTGGTAATTTTCTTATTAATCAAACTTGAAGATTACAACTCTATTTATAGAAAACTAATCCTGAGGGAATAGACTAAAATGCCCTTAAGAAAGCCACATCACCAAATACTAAAAATAAGAAATAATAACTATGACAAAATATAACAAAAGAATAAAAAGACTCTTGAATCACTTATTAGCCTTGCCCCCTTTTCTCACGCATGTTTTCACCACCTTGGTTTGGGGTGGATGCTTATATAATTCCAGCTTGAAGCATGTCTGGGATGAGTCTTTCAATCTCATCCTTTTGGGTAGGAGAATACTGATAAGGCCGGACGCTAATTGGATTGATTCCTTCTTGGAGCACAATACTGTGTTCGTTCCCCTCAAGGGAGGCAGGCCTTGTGGGGCATGAAATAAGTCTTCGAATTTTGTCAAAAGCTCCTGTAAGAATTCTGGATTTCTGGTATTTCACACCCTTCTTCCTCAACTAGACAGAGTTCAATAAGCAATCCCCCCTGCTCTTTATGCAAGGTCCTAAGCATGGCTTTTAAGGATACCTTAGAGCTAGAGTTGTCAATTTTCAACCCAACCTGAAAAACCCGAGTAACCTGACCCGTAAATAGCGGGTTTTAACAAAATTTTTGAGATTTTTAAGACACTTAATTCTTGTTATTTGGGATACAAATTTAGATATTTTTTTTTTAATAAATGAGTTTATAAAAATTAGATTTAAAACATAAAATAACATTGCGGTTATAAATCTCTAAACCCGTTGGGTCCTCCCGAACCTGGAGGATCTGGGTTATGAACAATTTTACAAGGTACGAAATTCGATTCGAAACGCGGTACGGAAACGGATACGCGAAAGGCTACCCTCTAGTGAATCGGGAACGATTGGTAATATAATATATAATTAAAATATTAAATATATACACATATTTATTAAAATACTTGTCAACAAAATACCGTATTTTTTATTTAAAAAGGACCATGAAATACCGTATTTTTTTATTATGGCACAGTATGTCGGATGAAGAGTAAGATTAAAAACTTTGAATGTTAGTACTCCCTATTTGGTAGTTGAAAAGATAAAAGAAAGTTTTTAAAAAAACAAAATTAAAAAATGTGTTCCATACAGCTGTAATCTGTAAATGCTTTTACTTTTTCAATGAAACAATTAAAAGTAGGCACGTGGGTTTCCCAAAAAAATGATAAAATAAAAAAAAAACCTAGCAACTATGTTCGGCTTCTTCGATATCTTTTTCCAATGGCAGTTATCTTTTTTACTCTTTCTTTCTACCGCCTCCTTTCTTTTTCGGCAAAAAGTACTCTTTTTAGACGAATTTCGACCCCCACTTAAGAACCAGGATGTGGGCGAGAGACTGAAGATTCGAAACGTTTCCATCGGCGATCCGAGTCGCGTTCGATCCTCGATCCGGTACGAACAAATCGGGATCGTGATTCGGCCATTCGTACCGCGTTCCTGGTAACATTGGTCATGAATAATATATCTAAAACCCGAATGCGATAACAACTCGCTTTGTGTAACCCAAAACTGATGTCAAGTTAGCATAATCCGACCCGGCCCAACCTATTTGACACGTCTACTTAGAGCGCCCCAGGCCCGGGTCCCCGCACAACGTGACTATTCTGCCTTTATAAGTGAATTTGAGCACTTTTAATTTCCAATTAGCAATCATGGTCCCAAGTTTCTCGAGCCGTTGAATTCCAAGAATTACCTCATAAGTCATAATTTCCAATACTGATGGGAAGTAAATCTTCCTTTATTATAATTCCCTGCATTTCCAAAATTCCACCATCACTCCCTTACATTCCCCCTTTCCTTGTACCTCCATGTCTATCCCCAAGGTTACCCCAAAGGTCCGCGCAATGGTGGTGGGTAGGTTCAATTCTCGCACCACCGAGAGGGAGATGAAATTATGTGAAGCCCCAGAATCAATCATCACTACGACTTTCTTACCCGTAATTTGGCCAATTAACTCCATTGTTTTGGGGTTGAAAAGCCTACCACGGAATTAAGGGATATGGAAGATAGCATGGTATGTTCTTCATATATTTCCTCCGCTTCAAGGGTGTTCTCTCCCTCAACCACTTCCGCCCCTTCAACTTCGTCATTCACCAATAATACTCTAAGTTCCTGGCGTTTGCAGCGGTGGCTCGGAGCCCATTTCTCATCGCAGCGAAAGCACTGCCCCTTCTCACGCCGGAGTTGCCACTCGCTGTCAGTGAGCCTCCTTGTTTCTCCGGTTCTTTTTGTGGATAAGGTGAGAGGGCTGGTATTTGAGTTTGAGGACTGTGGGGCTATGATTGGGTCAAAAGAATTTGAGTGAGATGGGCCTGTTTTTTATTATAGTTTGAATTAGTAAAGGATAATGGGATTTAGGGGTTATTAGAGTATTGGGTCATATTTAGTGACTTGGAATACGTGGGTCCAGGCCCATTCCTTCTACTTCCTCCATAAGCAATTTTCCCTTCCACCTTAAGGGCCAACTCCATGGTATGGTCCAATGAAGTGGGCTCTAGTACAATAACCTCATGCCTAAGGTCCTCCCTGAGCCCATTAAGAAATTGTTCAGTGGATATTTCTTCTGAAATTCCAGAGGTGATCATAGGTTGGGTCGGTTCGGGTTCGGGTCGGGCCGATACAAAAAAAAAAAGCAAGCCCATAAAGCAGGCCGGGTTCGGGCCAGGCTTAGTTCGGGCCCAAATTTTTTAGCCAAAGCCCGAAAATTTAGTGCGGGTTTGGTGGGCTTTTTTAGACCGGGCCTAAAAAAGTAAACAAAAGGTTTAATTTTAAATGTCCAAGGCCCGTGCAAAAAAATTTATAAATCGGGCCGGGCCCAAGTTCGGGCCTAATTTTCATGTCCAAAGCCCGCAAAAAAGCGGGCCGGACCACTTTTGATCAGCTCTAGGAAATTCCCATCAAAGGAGCCATTAATTCAATAAACTTATCAATATAGCTATCCACCGTCCCTTGTTGTCTCACCGCCAACCACTGTGTGTGAAGAGCATGGTTTTAAATCTCGGTTTCGCTCGCGAATCGCGATCGCGGTAACGGTCGCAAAACCAAATTCGCGGGCAATGCAGATGGTTCGCGGCCGTTGCGGCCTAATATCTCGGTTGCAGTAAGCTCAAAAACCTTTACAATACGGTCGCGATGCGGTGATGCGGCCTTGATTTAATACCATGATAGAGAGAGAAGAGAGAGAGAAAAGATATGCCTAGGGTGGAAGATTTAACGTGCCGATGGTTATCCTCCCACTGGTAGTATTGTAGAGCTTTTCCGTCAAGGGCCACCACCGCCCCCTCCAATTTCTCCTCTTCCTTCATCTTGTAAAATTAAAAAAAAATCTTTCCACCCTCAAGATCCACCCATCAGGTTCGACCCATCAAAGATCGGAAGATCAAGCTTCTTGAACCGTTGGTTGAGCCCCACCCCCAATTTCTTTATCAAACCCTCGTGGATTGATTTGAGTGATTTGGGAGCAAATCTCAGCCCTAAACTTTTCTTGTTCTTCTCGCCATAGGGACATCATTTTCTCCTGATTTTCTTGGCTTTGGTCTACCTTGTGAGTCGTCGATCTAAGATATTATGCAAATTTATTTGACACCTGCAGACCTCCTCTAGGCCCTCCGTAATTTGCTGTAAGGAGTTCTGAACGAGGGCAGACTGATCCACCATGGTCGCCTTTAGGGCGCCACCAACTCAAGTCTCCAATCGTTGAGATTGAGTAGTTCCCGCCATTTCACTGCCCAGAATGTCGGCTCTTATACCAAGTTTGTTGCACACACTAAGTCAATTAACAAAAGAAAAGTAAATTTTCTCAAGCTTACATTCGAGAGGTAAGCAGCTCTCCTTTGAAACTAACTGATAATTTTCTTATTAATCAAACTTGAACATTACAGCTCTATTTATAGAAAACTAATCCTGAGGGAATAGACTAAAATGCCCTTTAGAAAGCCACATCAGCAAAATACTAAAAATAAGAAATAAAAACTATGACAAAATATAACTAAAGAATAATAAGACTCTTGAATCACTTGTCAGCCTTGCCCCCTTTTCTCACGTATGTTTTCACCACCTTGGTTTGGGGTCGATGCATAGCAGAATATGCTTAGTAGCACTCTTTTTACATGATTCCACTTTTTCTTTCATACAAATGTACAATCCATCTTAAATACTTCCTCCGTGTTTTTTTAGATGCAACACTTTTTTTCCACCTATATCAAGGAAGCAATTTAACGGTGTAAACGAGCAAATTAATCAACGAAATTTTAAGACATGTCATATATCATCTCATATATGCTTGTATTAAAATTTCGTCAAAAGATTTAGTCACTTACACCCCTAAATCGCTCTCTTAATACGCGTGCAAAAAAGTGTTCATCTAAAAAAATACGGAGGAAGTATATATCTCTTTCTGATTCAAATATCACTCAAACATCGCAAGTATTTACTGGAACAATGTATAGTGATATTTCAATATCACTCAAACATCACATAGGAATTTTGTTCGGTGGAACCTTTATGAATACATTGTGTGCTTGCTCTTTTTTTTTTTTTTTGACATATACTGGATAATAAAAAGTGGGTTGCATCCAAATTGGTCTTTCCAAAACAGTCAATAAACATGGACAAAATGGCCAGTATCTTAATTTGTTGATTTCTCTGGATGTATGTATAAATCAGAACTGAGATGCATTGTCTGAATAGATTTTCCTACTGTGCAGCTTCTTTCACACCCATTCATTACAAAGTATAAGGATTCTCAAGTTGACTTAGCAATTTTTGTCCAAAGTATCTTTGATCCTGTGCAGAGATTGAAGGATCTAGCTGATGTGAGTTTCTAGCTCTTTTGAACCTTTATTTACATACAAACACTTGTGGTTACTCCTACAAATTTGATGATTTAACTAGAAGTATGGTAATCCGTAATACTTAGGGATTCGGTAATACTTCCTCCGCTCCATATTAGTCGGAACATATCTCTTTGACTTGCATTTTAAGAAAAAGATTTGAGCATGTAAATGAGAAAATTAATTAAAGTAATTTTAACTCAAGTAAGAGCAAAACTATGCGTTATAGGTGTTAAAATTATTTTACTAAATTTGATTGTTTACACAGCCAAACTTCTTCCTAAAAAGGTGTGCTAAAGAAGTATGTTGCGACTAATATGGAGCGGAGGTTATTTTACATAATTATGGTATATAAAAATTGAATTCAAGTTAATTTTTTTGGACAAAAATGAAAACAATTACTTGTCTACCACATTATAGATTTATGGTAGCATTGCTAAATTATTATTACCTTTGAAGCTTCCTAAAAATGAAAAATAATGTAGCACTAGCTCCAATTTAGCTCATTCAAAAGTTATGAACACCCTTTATGGCCTGTTTGGTTGTTTGTAATAAATCATGGTAATAAGAATGAATTTCAAGTGTACTTTAGTAAAGGAATAAGTCTTATAATCTTAATGGAAACATTTGCATTCTTAAGCTTGAATTTTTTTTTCATATTTTCCATTTCCATTCATTACTATTGGAAAGGTTAGAATTTGATGGGAATGAATATTTGTGAATAAATTAGATAAATTGGAGGTAAACTAGCACCACAATCAGAATGGATATTAATTTTCTTCCAATTTTACATATAAATACATTTCCATTACCGTTGTTTATAACCGGTTAACATTTCGTTAATGCATTTGTTCTTAGTGGTTTCTACTTCAAGAGAAACATTTAATCAATTCACATATCGTGTATTGCTCTCATAATTTTATTGTTTGTGCAGATGCTTACTATTCACTATTACTTGCTTTTTGATGGATCCGATGATGAAGAATGGCAACAGTTGAAGTCATTTTACAACGAAGAATCTGTATTCAGGTTTGTACTTTGTAGAATCCTTGTTTTTATTACACAAGAAGATTACAAAACAAAGATATCTCACAAACTCTCTTAAAAAAAGGTTATTGCTTGCCTTAATTGAAATGAATATTATCAACAAATTCATTTCTATTTCATTTCCCAGTTTTTCTGGGAAGCAATATACAGGAACGAATGGTATCTTCTCTGTGTTGTCTGATGTGCGGAGAAAATTAGCGGGCAAATGGTCGTCTGAGAAGCTTATCCACGTCGTAGAGAAACTGCAGTGCCGAGCTCACGGTAAAGGTGGAGTTGCAATTCGTGTTTCTGGATCCTTTATTGCTGGGAATCAGTTTATTATTTGTGGTGATGGTATGCAAGTGGAGGGTCTACCTAATTTTAGAGATCTCAATGTTGATATAGCAAGCGAGCAAATGGGTACATTCAAGGAGCAATTTATCATTGAAGCAGGAGACGCCATTGGATGTTACTACATATCTAACCAGGAGCTATACATTATGTCACAGTAGTAGTTACTAGCCTTTTGTGAGACTTGTAATTCTTTAAAAAGACAAATAAAGTTGTGAAAACTATTAAATTTGTAAATCCAAATATGTACAGTTGTAGTAATATAATATATTTGTCTATTCATTCAGAAATCAGAATGTATATGCACAATACTTTGATATATTTTGATTCATCTTATAACTACAACTATGTACCTGTTATAGCTGCGTCCAAAATCAAAGGTAATGCTAAAATTTCAAATAGTTTACAACCTTAATATGTTCGTTAATCAATATTAAGCTGCATCCTTAAATCTATATAGCCTGAGGAATGATATCAATGACCATTGTTAGGAATGGGGGGAGAGAACATGGTGACTAAATAGTCCACTTATGAAGACCAAATGAGGTTTCATTTCAAAATCATATAAGAATGAAAGGAGTAACCCATTTACGTTATAAACTAGAAATGTTTGCTTCGTTTTCCAATGTGGGACAATGGGATTGTTATTATAGCCACTTGAAACCTAATAAATACACAAAACATAATCTTTATCGTGCAGTAATTGAAGTCACATTTCATTCACTTGATTTTGATCTTAGGATGACAGTCAAGACTCAAGAGAGGCTCCTCTCACAAAGCCACCCACCACTCAACAGATCTTTCAAGTTGTCCCATATTTGATTCTGCTTGTATGTAAAGTCCAAAATGAAAAGCTTACGCAGATCAGATCATGTATAAAGAATTAAGACCATCCAAGTAAAATGCCATCGACCTTTCAACTACAAAAAAATTGTTCGAAAAAAGGGTAAAGATCGAATGGTTTGTGGATGGTGTAAGGATCACCAGTATAGTAACATCTAGAAGAGAACTGTACAACTCCACATTCAGATACCTAATACTAATACACCACAAAGTAATCTAGGATTGTTCTTTTCTTAATGGAAGATGGAGGATTGAAAACAGAAGAAGGGCTCCTTACTGCTGATTCAGGAGTTTTATCAAAGGCCTCAATCAAGTTTACTCCTCCCAATAGCTTATTTCTACAAGGCAGGTTTGGTGTAGTTTCTGGTGTCTTCATTGACTCAACCAAGCTTTGATTTTGTAACACTGCCGATTTATTATGACTTGAAATACAAGGGCTCTCCCTCTCAACAGAGATCTCGTTGCATTCTGTTTTTGGATTTGCCATCACTCTCCTCCGAATGGCACTTGTTCTAGGTAACAGACAGTTTCGATTTTGGACATTCCAAAAACGTACCTGAAAGCCAAGGGCATGATTTTAATTACATAGTCACAAGGATCAACTCTGTATAATATAAGTATATATTACTCTTTTAATCACTTACTGTGTAATCATCTGAAGCAGTAGCAATTTTCCCTGGTTCTTGTAGAGACCTATGGCATATAAAATAAAATGCATGGATAAGTTTTGGATTGGCATGTTGTAAGGCAATCCACAATCGTATTGATTGTTATATAAGTTAATAACTTACCAATCAACTGCAGTGACCTCTTTTTCATGTCTTACCAATGAAATAGGATCTTGAGGATTATCTACCTGGTTTTATGAAATTTTTGTTCAGCAAAAGACTTTAGAAACAGGTATATGGAAACTCCCAAGTTTAGGGTAAGTTGAAAAGTGAGTTCAAACCTGCCATATGTAGGCATTTTCATCTCCAGATCCACTCAATATGTGAGATGCATCTGGGCTGATTGCTGACTATAATCAAACAGATTGAAAACCAAATTAGAGAATGAGTGAACCATTTAAGTTTGTATGTTTGAACTTGAACACGCAAAATCTTGCTTTACCTTTACAAAAAATGATCCAATTTGGCAGCCAGTGAAAGAGCTGATCGGACCCTTTTCAAATTGAAGAACATTATACAAATATATTCTGGAACAAAGCAGAGAAACACAAATTAAAGCCGGAAAATTTTGAGAGTATAGATTGAAATTCAAGGTTAATAGCCTCATTCATAGTTACCTATTGTCTGTACAAGATGCAGAAAGTAACACTCCATTACAATCTTGGGATAGACTGGTTATTCCATGTTGTCTCCCACTCTGTAATCGTATCAAATAACTCATCAAATGAATATCAAGTCTTTCTGATAATAATGAAATGAAATCATGCTAAGGAAGCTTGAAGACAGAGAGAACACAATGCTGATACACTAACCATCTCTGTAGTAGAATCCTGGAGCGGATAAGCTTGAGCAGCTGGAACTCGAAGATTTCTTGTGTCCCACAACTTCACAACACTGGATTCGAATCAATTAAACACACAAGTTAGTAAAGAATGAAATTTTATGAATTACAGACATAACATTAGTCTGACAGAGTGGCCCTTGAAGTACCTGTCTAATGTTCCTGCTGTGACAATAGAGACTTCATCTTTGAGATAGAGAACTGATGTTACAGTCATTGAAGCTGCCTGAAAGAATACGATATCATCAATAAGCAGAATAAAACTATAAGAAGGTTGTTGATTGCTTTGCTTATTATTAAACAAACCTTTTTCTTGACAGAACGCTTCCTTTTAGCCGAGGTATGAGCTCCATGAACATGTTCATTTGGCCTTCAACAAGCGAGCAAACCACCTTATTAGCTGACATGTTTTGAAGTACAGTAGATATTATGAGTCAAGAGAGCTGTGTCATCCACTTACATTATCCAACCCCTCCCTCGATGAGGGCTACACCTCAAGTCCCATAGTGCAAAGGACCCGTCTCTTGAGCCAGATGCAACAAGATCTGGTGGGTAATACAGAAACCAACAGTGGGGAAAATTAACAAATGTACAACTTTTAATGTCTAAACAAATCAAATAATTGAGGTAGAATAGATACTCCCTTACCACAATTAGTAGGATGGCAAGAGACAGATTTTACACTACCTACGTGACCACACAACGTTAAATAACATGTCCTTTTCTCAACATCCCATAACTTGATCTGCCAAAAAAAAATGAAGTAATGCCCATCAGCAATTACCAATCACAATAGCCAAATTCTCTTTGCTGTGCACAGAAGCTTTGTTTTTGAATGATTGCATCCGCTCATTTTCTTTAACCATTACCAACGGCTAATTTATTTGAGAAATATTTACAAATAAAACAAGAACTATAATAAACAAGCCACCAAGAAGTGATGTTCAACATGTAATCAATGCCTCAGTTCATTATATAGCAATTAGAAATTTTTGGAAGAACCAACAAGGTGTTATGTAGGATGTAATCAAGGCAAGGTCGAGGCTAGGATTTTGGGGGCCCTGTGAGTTCATTAAAAGGGACCTTTAAACTTTTTTATGAAAAATTAAAGATTAATAGAACAAATTAATCTAGAGTAGAATAATCATAATCATTAGGTTATTTTAGTTTGGGATTTGTAACATTGCCACCGATCCAAACTATTTTAGTTGTTATATTGTTGTAACAATAAATGTAAGTATGTTTTTGTTTTAGGCCCCTGACATTCTCACTTACTATGCGCCTCCAGAGCACCGGCCCTGAATCAAGGACAACACATACACTTGCATCAGAAACCTTAAAACTTATTATCCTTTTACATTTCTCTATCATCTTGTACAACTAACTGTTGCAATCAATACACATTGCAAAGTACAAGTTGCTTACACTATGGTCAGCTGAAGCTGTCAGAACACTTGTATCCTCCTGCAATGAACAATTCTATAGTGTTATTACAAATTCATTCATATTCCATACTTCTGAACATAGAATTGACAGTTTGACACCATTAAATTATCAGGCTATAATGTAACAAAAATCAAAACCCCCCAGAAAAACAATAATAAAATGATATCACTTACCTTAGTCCAACATATGTCATAAACAGAATTATCATGAGCAGCCCAGCTCGAAACAATAGCTTTCTCTGCATTTACCCCAAAAAAAAAAAAAAAACACAGCTTAAAATCTATCATCACACCAAATCCATTTCATTTCAAGAAACAAAAGGGGTTTTATTTCTTTTCAAAAACCTGCATTTTCTTGGTTGGATGCAGAAGAGTCGAGCTTCAAACTAGTATCAATTAAGTTCACATAACCTTCTTCGTCAGTAACACCTAAAATATGACCGTTCCTAATCTTCTGTAAAAATTAAAAAAAAAAAATTTGAATAAATTAAACATAAAATGAACAAAGAACCACACTGTAATGGTTGCTGAAATTCCAGTAAAACCCCAAATCAGGTAAGTTCTTTATTAGCTGCAAACCTAAAATTGACACAACTATAAACAATTTTTAAAAAAATTAAAGAACTTTGAACAAATCTTGTACAAAATAGGAAGTAACCTTGGCAAAGGAAACAGCCAGAGGAGGAGTAGGAACGTCGTCGTGTGAACTCGAAACACCTCTACTGCAGCTGGGTTCATTACTTCGTTCGTCTATTGAGGTACTATATGTGAATAATGGTCGTTTTCTGCCTGAAAAAATGGAAATAATTTGACATACAATTAAGATTTTAAAACCCCATTACATAAAGGGTAAAAAAAAAGCTGGGATGTGAAAAAGTGAAGTAGTATACCTCTAGATCCATGAAGTTCTCTTGAATTAATATCTTGGAGAATTGAGTTGGAATAGTGAATCTCCATTGATACAAAGGAATGAAGTTTTGAGGAGAAAAACAGACGAGTGAATGGGGAGAGAGTTGAAAGGTGTTTGTGGAGTTTAAGTTAGTGTTTTTGGTGGGCGGTAGCAGAGAAGTAATGGCGGGAATATTTTCGAATTTTAACATTTTGATTTGATTATGTAGCCGCCAATTTTTTTTGTTGATTATTTAACATGTTAAATGATTTTCTATATAGATATATTGGGAAGTTTCAAATTATTCTTTATTGATAGACATTTATTCGCAATATAGTAGTAATTTCATAGTATAATTTATTCGTAGATCAGAATTTAATTCATTTATATAAAATAAAAATTATTTACAAATTTACACAACCAAGAAACTTCATTAGCTAGAATTAAATAGATATTAAGGAGGAAGTGTTAATTTTTGGAATTATAGGAAATTTTTGGAAATGGGGAAATGAAGAGTTTTTTTTTTTGTAATGAGACCTAGCGCTGAGCGCAGTGCGGTTTGGACGTCAAACCGCACTAAACCGCAAAAATACGGTTTGCCATTTTTTGAAACCGCATTGCAAAATACGATTTGGTGTGGTGCGGTTTGTGGTTTAACCCACTTTAAAATTTTTTTTAAATTTTATAATTAGTAATTAATAAGAACAAAAAAAAACCCTAGATTTATTTTTTGTTAGAGCCTTAAAGAGTTAGAGAAACCTTAGAGCGTTGCGAGTTTAAACAATTAGATAAGGCCCAAGAAAAAACAAAAGGCATAATTTCAGTAGGGTAGTAAGCCAAATAAAAAGTATGAAATTAAATATATTAGAATAATTTAAAAAAACTGTGGTTTGGTGCGGTTTCAAATTCCGGAAATCACACCGCACCGTAAAAATACGGTTTGGCAAAATTGCAAACCAAACCGTAGAGCTGGCCAATGGGCTGGGTTGGCCCGGCCCGGCCCGAAACCTGCCCGGTTTTTGGCCCGCCTGGGTCGGCCCGCCCCGACCCGTAACCGGCCTGGCCCGGTCCACAAACGGGCTGGTTACGGGTTGTGGTTTAAAAACCCAGCCCGTAACCCAACCCGCCCGTAACCTAGCCCAGCCCGTAAGCCCGGCCCGCCCGGCCGGGTTACTAGCCGTTACCTCACAACGGCTAGTAAATCAGAATTGCTGTTTTTTTTTTAAAAAAAAAAAAAAGAAAAATTCACCCTTCCCCTATAAATACCCCTTAATTTACACCCAAAATCCTCACAACTCTTATTCTCTCAACTCTCAATCTCTCATTCTCTCAACTCTCAATCTCTCATTCTCTCAATTCTCAATCTCTCATTCTCTTCTTAATTCTAAATTTATAACTTTCATATTTTCATTTATCTTGTTTAGTTTTTGTATAATTTTAAATTAAAAAAAAAAACTTCTAGTTTATATTAATATATTCTAAGAAAAAAATGGCTTCAAGAGGGTTTGGTAGGCAAAGTGGTGGCCGTAATGGTGGAGCTAGTGGTAGTGGTGGTCGTAATGATGGTGGAAATGATGATCAAAATATTGGTTCATTCGAAATAAATACGGAATCATTTGTTCGGGACTTGGAAAACGACGCAGATTTTGTGGATCCTTCGTCACAACAATCGAGGCAATCGTCTTCCACAATGCCACCTCCTCCTCCCCGTCATCCAACCCGAGGTAATGTTATGCATTTTATTATTTTTATTATTTTATGTTAAGAATTGAATATGTGATATGATTTTAATATATGTTAAAAAATAAGAATTAATATTATATTTATATATGTGATACATGAATCAAATATATGCTAGGAAATAAAATTATATATGTGATTATTGTGATACATGATTTTAATATATGTTAAGAACTAAAATATATGTGATACATGAATTAAATATATGCTAAGAATTAAAATTATATATGTGATACATGATTTTAATATATGTTAAGAACTAAAATTAAATATGTAATACATGATTTTAAAATTGTTTCATTGTTTTGTATGAACTTTCCAGTTTAATCATAAGGTGGGTTACAATCTGATTGGTTAGTTGGCTTAAACAGAAGCCCGAGATCTGTCTAGGTAAGATTTGGTAATTAAGTTGACCATTGTGTCGCACCTCTCTTACCTGAGATTCTATCCAGTCAGCATTCGTTTCCAATTATGATTTACACTTGGAAATTACTACGCGTAAAAAAATAATAGGATTATAGATTAAGGTGATTATAAATATGAAATATAAATATGAAATATAATAATATAAAGATGTATATTAATTATGATTTATAAGAAATAAATAATGTGATATTGATAACTTTAAATTTTAAATTAAGGTGAAGATGATTCTGGGCCATCGACCCAGGGCAACACTGGTCGTAAAGGGTCATGGGTCTGGCCATACTACGATAAAACAGAAACCAATGAGCCTAATAAATTTATAACTATTTGTAAAGTTTGCCGGGATGTCAATAAGACAAAAAACCTCAAACAATACAAATGGCAAAAAAGCGATGGAACCGGAACATTAGCACGGCACCTTTCACGAGATCATAAATTGGGGCCGGAAGGCGCGGAGTCAAGCGATGGAACCACCCAAACTCAGCTACACGGGTATGCTTCTAACATGCCCGACGTAGGTATGCCTTTTATTTTTACTACAGATAATTTGTGTAGGTACTTAGGTGATTATGTTATTAATACGGAAAAACCTTTTAATTTTGCGGAAGACCCCGAATACGAATTATTAAAGAATGGCTTTGCAACCTGCATATAAAAGAGTCCCTAGGAATTCACTTAAGCGTAAGACTCAACAGTTATACTTTGAAAAAAGAGCTTATATGATTGAATCGTTTCGAACATATGACGGTCGTTTTAGTCTGACTAGTGATACATGGAGTTCTACAATTGGAGAACCATTTATATGTATCACTGCTCATTGGATTGATGAGGACTGGTATTTACAAAAACGTATTATTGCTTTTCAATCAATGGAGGAGAGTCATAGTGGGTATAACATTAAATGTCGTATTACAAATGTTTTAAGAACTTGGCACATTACTAACAAAATTTTTTCTTTATCATTAGACAACGCAAGTGATAACAAAAGGGCCGTAGATTTCATAAAATCTGATCCTGAGTTACCCTTATTGCTTAAGGGCGAGTTATTGCATGTCCGATGTTGTGCACATATTCTTAATTTATGTGTTCAAGAAGGCATGAAAGAATTACAACCTTTGTTAGAACCCATTAGGAATGTAACTAAGTGGCTTAGAGTTACCCATAGAGTTAAACGTAGGTATAAGCAGTTGTGCGACGAAAAAGGTGTAAGAAAAAAAGTTTGGAGTTGGGATACTCCTACCCGTTGGAATTCAACATATAAAATGTTGACAGACGCGCTTAGGTATAAAGATGTGCTAACAACATTATATAATGAAACTTGTACAAATGAAAATGATTTGATTACGAACGATCACTGGAGCGTTGCCAGTGTTATTTGTGAAGTTCTTAGCACTTTTAACAGTGCTACAAAAGTTTTTTCACTTATTTATGAGCCTAATATTCACCAGGTTGTTTTAGAATGCATTAAAATTGTAAACTCTATAAAAAATGCCGGCGACATTGAAAACATTTCCGACATCTTGTCGCGAATGATGGTCAAATGGTATACCTATTTTGGTGAATTTCCTCACATATATGGTGTTGCAGCCATATTGGACCCAGGTGTCAAACTTGATGGTTTGACAAATTTATTAAATTTTTATTATGAATGTTTAGAAATTAATTTTGATGTTCATGCTTATGTATTACAGTGTAAAAATATTTTAGAACAGCTTTATGATCACTACGCATCTATTTACCAACCACAATCGGTTGGAGTTCCTAAACAATCCAAAAGCAGGTGGGACCCTTTCGTTTCTTCAATCTTGAAGAAACAACGAACAGAATCATCATCATCCGCAGGTGCTTCGGGTGGTAATGTTAATGATTATTTATCGTTCCAATTTGAAACTAACAGTGATTTCCACATACTTAAATGGTGGAAAAATCATTATAATGAATTTCCTATCTTAGCTAGAATTGCAAAGGATGTCCTTGCAATTCCAGCTTCAACTATTGCTTCCGAGTCTGCTTTTAGTGCAGGTAGGAGAGTGTTAGACGAAAAAAGATCCAGCCTTTCTCCCAATAGCATAGAAATGTGCGTTTGCAAGAAGGATTGGGCCCAGGCGGAGAAAAGAACACAAGGAATGAAGGACGATGAAGACGATGAAGAAGATGATCCGTGGATGGTGCTAGATACTTCAGATGAATCGCCCCCCAAAAACTAAAGTCTAACGATTCACGAACCATGCCATTGAGGTACGTTTAAGAACTACGTGGGCTTTGATTCCTTAATATAATTAAGGATACGTAGGCATCTTATTTTGCAAAATTAAAATATATGTTTTTATATGTATTTTAATTTCCAAAGTAAGTCCAAGCCCCCCCCCAACCCCCTTCCCCCATTAAATTATTTAATTATTAAGAATATTTTATCATCTTAATTATCAATTAATTTACTTATTAGTTTTTACTTTTGTAATAAATCATAATATTTAGTTATTTAGTTGTTCGATTTTAAATTAACAAGTTAAATATATAATTAATATGTTTTTGCCAACTAATGATTACATTTACAAATTAAAAAATCCAAAAAAAAAACCCAAACCCCTTAAACGGTTAAACCCCCTCAAACCCCCTTAAACCCCAACAAAACCCCCACAAAACCCCCAAATCCCCTAAAACCCATAAATGAACCCAGCCCATGACCCAATGGGCCCAACCCACGAACCCAACCCACGAGCCCAACCCACGAACCTAACCCACGAACCCAACCCACGAGCCCAACCCACGAACCCGCAACCCAGCCCGGTCCCCAACCCGTCGGGCCGGTTCATGGGTCGACCCTCGTCTGACCCAGCTCGGCCCGCCCAACCCCACCCACGGGCCGGTTCCAGGTTGCCCACTCCCGGCCCGGCCAGGTCCCCAACTCGGCCCAGCCCGCCCGTTGGCCACTGGTACCAAACCGCACTTCTCAAACCGCAAACCAAACCAAATTGTGGTTTGGTGCGGTTCAGACCGCACTCTACTAAGCCCTAATGAGACCCATGTGATTAGAGAAAGATAGAGAGAATTGATTTCCAAAAAAAATAATGCGAATAAATTGAAACTTCCTATAATAAAAACAACTCGAGTTAAAAAACGTTGGAAGTATATTACTATTATGTATGCGTATAATTTTCATACATCGACGTAAATAATCAATTTATTAAAATCATAAAATTTAATATTGATTCGAGATTCAATCGTAAAAGAGTGTAATGAAAGCATGATAATATTTTTATTTACAAAAATTTTAAATTATTGCACGCATCGCGTGCATATATGACTAGTTTGATAATATGTGAACCTTCTTTATATAAGTATATAAGGGCAATAGCAATAGCACAAACCCATATGAGGTTTGTTTATGTGCCACATCATTGTTGTACAAACCTCTATCTAAACAAACATTTCATCAATAATAGACAAACTTCATCAAAAAATTGTGCATGGGACCCATTATCCCAAAAAAATAAATAATAAGCTCTCATAAAAATAAAATTAAAAAACAACCACATACAAAATACAAACCGGTTACTATTTAGTAACCTCAACAAACTATAAAATTGTAACTTTGTCCAACAATAGGAAAAAGTTAAAACAAACCTCGTCACAAACCTCTTATTGCAAATGCCCAATATTTAGATTTAGTAAGTGGGTTTCTAGTCCAGCAATGTGATTGGGCCAAGGAAAAACGTAAACAAATAAAAAGCCCTCCCTCCATTGGCGGATTGGGCTTTGATACCTGATGTGATCGCCGCTGACTCTTTATTTTAAATAGTCGCATTGAGTGGGTAAAAAATTCAGAACATCAAAAGTCATTTGAAAAAAAAAACTAAAAAACAAAAAAAGAGGTGAATTTCAGCCGAATTTGTTTGTTTCGCGTAACAAGGAAGCTGTATAGTTGTTCTGCAACTAGAGGGAGAAGTTGAATTTTTATTTTTTAGAGAGAGAAAGAGAATGTCAGGTACTCAAGAAGAAGATAAAAAGCCCGGTGACCAATCTGCTCATATCAATCTCAAAGTCAAGGGCCAGGTAGTTTTTTCATTTTTTGATTTAGGGTTTTTTTTTTTTATTTCTTTGATTTCAATCTGTTGTTGTTGTTGATTTTTAATTCTGTTTATATTTATATGTTTTGTATAGTTCCAGTGATTTTCTGCTTACGCTTAGATATGTATCTTGTATGTGTAATTTTTCTATAATTATATTTTAGTGTAATTTTTGGCTAAAAAATATGTTTTTGCAGTGTGGTTTTGGGTTACTATGTTTTTTTCATTAAGCATTTGTGTTTTTATTGTGGTCAATTGCGTTATTTTTGAAGTTGGAAATGTTCTAGGGTTTCAAAGTTGTCATGTTTTGTTTGTACAAATTTTTTTCGAGGTGATTAGCTTGTTTGGTGTCGTTTTTAGTGTTTATATATATTATCTTTGCTGCTATGTATTACAATTTTTTTCCCCAGAAAAGTTTGTCTATTGACCGTGAAAAAGATCTCTGTTTATTTTTATGATATTAATGTAAATTTGGGTTGTAGGATTGGAAAAAACAAAAGAGTATTTTTCTTCTTCCCTTTTTGGGAGAAGAAAGAAACCAATTACCTGGTATCAAAAGGTCAACCAAGGAAAATTGTTTGTTGTTGCAAGATTGCATGACCTAGTAGTTTGTCTGAGTTTATTGTTTAGGGTGTTAGTAACTCAGTATGTCTTGAAATGATGTGAACATTTATTATTTTAAGTATTTGTCATATCAATGTTTCTTGCAACTAGACATTTGTGCCTTTAAAAAAAAAAACAAAAAAACTAGACCTTTGTGATTAGGGGAGCAGCCTGTTTAGGAAGTATTCGTTCTAACTTCGAAGTGAAGAAGAATGGGGACTAAATCTTGATTATTTTTTGTAGTTATTTATAGGTTCTTTCCCATTATCAATTACATGTCTTTCGCCTTTTCGAATAGACTAATAAATCTTGTAGTTTTTGAAAGCTAACAATTTGATCAGAAGAGTAAAGTGTATACATGTGAGAATTGCACTACAAATATAAGTCAGGTTAAAATGTGATGATTAAAACGGGGGGGGGGGTTATACTATACCCTATAATTCCCGGGGGGGGGGGTTTATACTATACCCTATAATTCCCTTTATTTTGTTTGTTAGATTTGTAAGACTCATTTGTCATTTTTTTGGCAATGCTCTAATTGATCTGCTGTCCATGATAACAGGCCATTATCATCCCATCTTCCTATTGTTTGGTGTAGGTAGTTTACGTTATATTGTCTTCTGAAAGTTCATTTAAACAATTTAAGTATTGATTTGTTATCCATAGAATTTGGATACTTTTATTCCCAATTGTATCTATCTTCGTATTTGTTTGAATTCAGCTAAAGAATTTTTGCTTCTATTTCACTCTCCGATAATAGATTCCTTATTATTAGGAGCACTTTGATTTGATGAATGTGTTGTGGCTCATGGCTTCGTGCTGTCCCCAGGGCCACTATTGGGATAGTGAAATATGCTTATATAATTGTTTCACTATATCATCATCCGAAAAGCACTTTTACAAATTTATTTTGGTTCTTATTTGATGTTTTTAGTTGTATGTTGATCTCAATAGCCCTGTTTGCATTTTTTGTGATCTTTTATGATGAGCCCAGTTTATTTGTACTTGTTTCTCAAACTGATCCAAACGATCTGATTTTATTAAAACCAATATCTAGTTTACAACCTTAATTACTATTGCTTCCTACAAATCTCAAGGAAAGGGAGAATAATATAAAACTACTAAGCTCTCGAGAGCCATTCAAAAAACAATTAGAGCTTGTTTGGTTGACACTAAAAATCATGGGGATTGAAATTTCCCAGGAAGTAGGTAGAAATTGGGTTGTTTGGTTGACATAATCATAGTCTTCATACAAATTTAGACTTCCTAGGAAATTATATTTCCCATAAAATGGTGGAAATTACTTACCAATGTCTCCCTTGGTGAGTTGAAATTCCCATGGGAAATGTAAATTCCCATGACCATCCAACAATATTCTTAATTTTTAGGAAATTGACGAGGGAATTTTTTTGCTATAAATAGGAATTCTTGTGGGATTTATTTTCCTAAGTGAACCAAATGAGTTCTTACAGTCCATTGAACCAATTTCAGTCCTCTAGACACGTCTTTTTTGATATAATAATCACAATTTTGTATTTGATGTTATGTACAACATGCTTTACTATGTTATCTATTCTACCATAGAGCACTCGTTCTGCTTTTTCATATGACTGTATATCTTAGTTTTAAAAAGCATGTCTTGGGTGCGCCTCGCTCCTATGATCATGGAAATGCGCTTTAGCTAGGCGAGGCTCAGCCTCCTAAGAAAGGCGCGTGCCTCGTGCGCCTCAAAGCGCCTTAAGAAAAATAGTGTAAATTTAAGTTATAAATTGAAGAATGGTTGAAATTGTTTCAAATTGAGACTACCTTAGCTTTACATATATCATTCCTACACTAAGCTGTATATGATAGCCACATAGGTAATGTACATGCTTTTCCTAAACTTGGAACTCCCAAACAAACCTGATGAAGGCCCTCAAACCATTAGGACAAGTTCTGCAGCCCAACCATTCCTGTATAATACTTTTGCTCGACTTCTTTGCATATGCGCATTGAAAGAACAGGTAAACACGACTTTCCTCCTGGTCACCACACATTCGTTACCTACTGTCATTAACTACACCACAAGCTCTAAGCCTGTCTCTAGTTTGCCATCTGCCATTTACTTTGTTATGTTGACAACATCAATGGCCTTAGGATGTGTTGGTTGACAGTTCCTTGTGTTGTGTTTACTGTTTCCTCCTCTTTTTTTGCCACTTCCTTGTGTTATAGTGGAGTACTTTTCAACTCTTCAGTCTTCATGGCTTTGATTTTTAATTCAGTACTTAACTTTACTAGTAATTGGATTTTTCAATTTTGAGTGTAGTAAACAAGATTGTTTCATTCCGTGTTAATCTGTTCTGTTGTGTCGTATGTTTTTAGGATGGCAATGAAGTTTTCTTCCGTATTAAGAGGTCCACACAACTGAAGAAGCTTATGAATGCATACTGTGATCGACAATCAGTAGAGCTGAACGCTATTGCTTTCTTATTTGATGGGCGTCGGCTTCGAGCCGAGCAGACCCCTGAAGAGGTGTCTCTGTTTTCCTCTCTATTTCCTATTACTTTTATGTACCCCAAGTTCAGGGGTCTGTGCCAGAACTTTCATATTTGCCACTATCTCATATTTTTCTGACTAATTTCTCATATTTATGGAATTTATTGCAACAGTTGGAAATGGAAGATGGTGATGAGATAGATGCTATGCTTCATCAGACTGGAGGTGCTATGATCTAAGGCCTATCCATGCCTCAGGTTTAGTAGGATGAAAGAATTCTAGGTTATTTGAAGGATTGGCTGTGTGAAAGAAAGATCATGTCTAAAACAATATTGTAACTTGATCAGTCTATTTGAACCTAGTTGCATCATCTGACCTCTGTTGGTCATTTTGATGCTTGGTTTATCTTTACTTGAATGAGTGTTTGCCCCAAATCCCAGCTTAATAGTATGGTCAACTTCTTGAAAACCATTTTGTATATTCGTGATTTCTGGTAGCCCTGGTTCAAAGTTCTTTGTGTCCAGATGAAGCATCTTCGGCGATTATATTGAGGTTGAAATTTGCTGTTTTTTTTCCCCTCCTTTTTGGGTATTAATGAGCTCCTAGTATATTGAAGAAGGTTGCCTTGGGGTGGATTTTTTTTTTTTGGCAAAGAAAGCAAAGGAAATTACAAACTTGGATAGCCCTTTCTTGCATTAATTGCAAGCATATGAGCCATTTGAACTACACCCTTGTTGCATTTGCTAACCCTGCAAGCAGGAAATTCTAAAGCTAACTTAGAAATGTCATGAACAATAGACCTAGAACAATAAGAGCAAGAGTTTAAATCATGAAGCGCTTTCACGAGGAATTCGATTCATATCCTTGGGGTGGATTTAACTTTTACAGTTTCCCTATCTCTCAATAATCAAGGTGTTGGAGGGACTCTTGTAACAAATAACAATATTGAAGAAGGTCAAAGTATATACTACCTCCGTTTCGGAAAAAACGCAACAAATTAGATGGCACGGACTCCTAGTCCATTTTTTGTTGTGAGAGTAAAAGGGATAGAGAGAGAAAGTAGGGTATGTGATGATGAGAGACATAGGAAGAAAAAACTTACCAAAATGGAATGATTAAAATTGTTGCATATATTTTGGATTAGGTAGTTTGACCAAATTAATTTTGTCAAACTATTAATCCAATCTATAATCTATAATTAAATATTTAAAACATGAAGTTTTAACTGTCACATGTCATCCCTTTGTTAACCTGCCATGTGTCATGTTATTTGCGTCGTATTGCGCCACTTAAGATTGTACACATGTTGTTTACACCATATTATGCCACCTAGGAAAAAAGATAAATTGAGTCTCAATTAAAATTTGCTTTGGTAAAAAATCGAACCCATAACCTTCATAATGAAATGTAACTTATTAACCATCAATCCATTTTAATTTGTTTGTTTAACACTTATCATTAAAATTAGATAAATGTAAGTTATCAACCATCAAAGTATTAAACCACTTTAATTTGTTAGTTTAACATTTAACGTTAAAATATGATAAAGCCTTGCAAATTAGTGTAACTAAAAAACAACACATTTCAAATAAATCTACTAAGTTAACAACAAACACTATTGTTACATATCATCCTATCTCTTTTTTTTTTTTTTTTTTTTAATGTTGTTCTCTTTTAATTCCAAATCTTTAATAGTTTTTAAAATTTATTATTGTATTATTTATCACACCATCACTGTCATTTATATCAATTCGCATTAGAAAAAAAAAAACTAAATCAATTATAAAGTTTATGAAAAATAACGAAATACAATTTATAATAATAATCAACCCGGAGCATTGCTCGGGCCAAAATACTAGTTATAGTTAAAATACAGGTTGCATATAAACATTAAATACATTTTTTAAAATGGAAAAAAGTTGGAAATTTATGACCAACTCAAACATATATTGATGTAATTAGTGTTTTATTTTTCCTTAAACTTTCTATTTTAAGCCTATTATATAGGGTTGCATATAGGGGTGAGCAAAAAAAATCGGGTATCCGATTTTGGACCTGGTCCTTGTCTGGAACCGGTGGTCCGAATATGGAAGCGGTGTAGCTGGGTCTGGTCCTGGGTCCAAAGAAGAGGACCTGATTGAAGACGGTTCCGGATCTGGGTAGTAAAATTGGGGACCCAGTACCCAGTGGGTACCCGGTGGAACAGAGTCTGGTTTTGAGTACCCTGTTGGATTCGGGTCTCGCACTAGGTACCCATTGTAGGACCGTATTTAACTTATTTTATTGTAATTCCTTAACCCATAAAAGCTCAACTAATTATTCAAGTGAAATTGCTTGCCGTAATTAGTAAAGTATACTACATTATTTTTTAAATTACACGAATCGGATACCCGGTCCCAACCGCAGCTAGCAAATTAGTGCTATATTATTTTACAAATTACACAAATTGGGTACTCAGTTCCGGACCCGGTCCCGCCAGTTCCAAGGTGGGGTTCCAAAATCTAGGAACCAGCTGAGTTCTTTTTCTATGGAACCAGACCCGAAACCGGAACCACTGGGTCTGAAATATCTGCGGTTTTTTTAATGGGTGTGTATTTTGTTTAATTTCTTAAATTTAAATAACAAATCGGGCTAATGGCCATAAACTACTCTACTACATATATTTAATTATTTACCACTAAACATCCACTAAGATAGTTTCCTTAAACACAAGTTTACAATTTTAAGATAAAACATACAAGTTTACATAAAATCATAAACACAAGTTCACACAAATTACATACAAGTTTACATAACATATAAATTTTTTGAATGAAAAAATTAATTTAGGCTTATTATATTTTGGTTTAGTCAGTAGTCATTTCAGTACTTCACTATTTATCATTGGATAAAAGTATAAAACCTAATTCATCCGTATCAGGAACGGATTTGGTACCGGGTACCCGGAATTGGAACCGTTACAACCGGGTACCGAATCCAAAATTTTTGGAACCGGAACCAGTTGGGACTGGTAGTAACTTTTGGATCCGGAACCGGACCCAGTTGAACCGGGTCTAGGTAATTACCCACCGGTTCCTAAACGGGTCCGGTTCCGTGGGTGGCTACCCGGAACCGTTGCTCGGCCCTAGTACCGGGTACCGCACTTGGAAAAGACACGTCGTAAGAGCAAAGATCAACCAGCATCATCTCCAACACTCGCCGGTGATCTCCAATTGATAGCCCTTTGTTGCTGGACCTGTAGAAGATGCGTCGTCGGAGCAAAGAATCGGTCTTCACCAGCTGAAATCGGAGTAGAATCGGTTTGGTTATAAACTTTGTTGCTGCAACTAGAGAAGAATCAATCAAGTAAAGAAAACTTGCAAAAAAAAGGAATAAATGCAATTTCATTGGAACTAAAAAAAATTTTGATATTCAAGATTTTCAAAAATTTTGATTTTAAATTTGAATGAAAATTTATGAAGGGGTGGGCCAAGCCATGTACTTAACCAATCAACACTATTTGTAAGTTACACCTATTGTAACCTTAGCCTTTTTCAAAATAGGTAATTTAAGTCATAGTGGAGAAATTATATTCTGAATATTCCTTTGGCGGCAACTCAAGTGGAAGATGAGCTTATGTGGGCATACTCGAGGGATGGGGTGTACTCGGTCAAATCGGGATACTATTTCATTAATTATTATAAGGACCTGATGGAAGGATGTGCTCAACCGTCGTCAATTTCTACAATGTGGCAAGCTATATGGAAGCTGAATGTCC
Source organism: Salicornia ramosissima (assembly GCA_951394345.1). Lineage (NCBI taxonomy): Eukaryota > Viridiplantae > Streptophyta > Magnoliopsida > Caryophyllales > Amaranthaceae > Salicornia > Salicornia ramosissima. Next base: position 47,000,754 of record OX596235.1, on the reverse strand, counting down.
CACCAAAGGTTCGCATGTTCATTTGGAGACTTGCTTGTAACGGTTTACCCACTGCGAAAAACTTAAGCAAAAGAATTGAAGGAGTGTCGGCGATGTGTGGGCGGTGTGGGAGAGAGGTAGAGAATAGGTTTCATGCGGTGTGGGGCTGCGTTTGGGCGAAAGGTGTGTGGGAGGTGGCTGAGAGGGAAGGACTGGAGTGGGGCGTTGGGATGCAAAATGCTGCGGGATGGGTAGAGTGGGTGCTAAATTTTGAAAATGAGAATGTGAGTGAAAAATATTGTATGGTGGCTTGGGGGATTTGGAATCAAAGGAATGAGATTGGCCATGGTGGGGATGTAAGGTGTGGGGAAGAGGTGGTAGGGCGTGCCATGTCCCTGTTAGAAGCATTCCAATCCACGGGGAAGGTGGCTGGACAGGAGGCAGGGGGTGGGGCTGAGTGTCGAAGTAATGTGGCGTGGCAACCGCCGGAAGGTGAGGTGATGAAGGTGAACGTTGATGTTGCTATATTGGGCACGTGTGGGTCTGGGTTTGGAGTGGTGATGCGTGATTGTAGGGGGGAGGTATTCAGAGTGGCAGTGGGACGTTCCAAACAGGTGTTCGAGCCGGTAATTGCGGAGGCAAAAGGAGGGGTGTTGGGTTTGCGACTAGCTATTCAAGGTGGCGTCAAAGATGTTTTGCTCGAGATCGAGTGATTGCATTCGAGTTGTTAATTTGTTGAATAACAAGTGTGAGGATGGTTCTTACCTTTGTGTGTTTATTAGAGAAGCTTTAAGTTTAGTTCCTTGTTTTAATTCTATAGTCTTTGCTCATGTTTTTAGAGAAGCTAATAAAGCGGCTCATACTATGGCTCGTCTTGATCCGGGTGATTCTGATGTTAAAGCCTGGATTGGTTGTGTGCCAAATGAGCTTGAGCATGTAATTGCCGTGAATGTTTGCTTAATGAATCTCTAACCTTAGAAGGTTTTCTCAAAAATAAAAAAGAGAAATTATATTAATATTAAATGCAACAAAACAAAAAAAATCTAAAAAGAACAACTTTTTGAAAAAAAAAATAGGGGCATATTTTTTTAATAAAACGCGACCAAAAAATTATTAATTATTAATATGAAATAAAATCAAGTCAAACTCAGAAAGGATCAATAATATAACAAAAAATAATTATGCTGTAACAGAACAATTTTTAAAAAGTATTACTATAGTACTTTTTTTTACTAGGTAAATATCGAATATTTTTACTAGATAAGTATATAGCTATAAACCGCATGTAATGTAAAAATGAATGTGCAAAAATAACTTTGTTTCAAATTGGAGTCAATATAAGTCATTAACATTTAAACTAACGACAATGTTATGGACTTATGGTTTACACATTGATATCATTTGTGACAAGCTTATTTTTTAGGTGCCAAATGAAATTTTTAATTCTTAAGTGGTACAATTTGAAAATTTATATTTATTATGAAATAGTTGCATAGGAATTATGCAAATTTTCATCATTCTTACATTCAATTTCATTATTTTTCATAATTCAAGAGATACCCACTAAAATTTGGATGAAATTTTGCAAAATCAATAATTTTTTTTGATTTATTTTGGAAATGGCCAAATGGGGGACAATAGTCCCTCCTTGTTCCTTCTTGGGTCCGACAATGCTATTAAATATTGTATTGCATATCATCTCATTTGATATATTTAAGGGTTAAAATGACTCGTAAAATATTGTATTGCATATCCTTAGGGATTAAAATGACTCGTAAAATCCTTAAGGGTTAAATTGGCCTGTAAAACTTTGAGAGAGATTTTTTTACACATAGATATGCATGCAAATCGTGGCGAAACGGGAACGCAAATTGGGTCGTTTTTTTTTTTTTTGCAAAGTGAAAGTATTGTGTCGGACGGTCCGACAGTTGGACCATCCAACACTTATATTTACTTAACAAATCACGAGGGGAACCAGGTTTAACAATATGTGTCTAGGTCAAACAAATAAGTGTCCAGGTCCAACAATATTTGTCCAGATTTAACAACATGTTTTCAGGTTAAACAAGTTTCACCAGGTTTACAAATGTCATCAGGTTTATAAATAGATTTCCAGGTTTAATATTATGTGTCCAAGTTAGACATATATGTGTCCATGTTTAACAATATGTGTCCAGGGTTAACACTATATGTCCAGGTTAAGCAAGTTTTCACCAGTTTACAAATATGTGTCCAGGTTCAACAATATGTCAAGGTTCAACAATATTTGTCCAGATTTAACAATATGTGTCCAGGTCTAACAATATGTTTCTAGGTTAAACAACTTTTTACCAGGTTTGCATATTTGTGTCCAGGTTCAACAATATGTGTCCAGGTTCAATAATATATGTCCAAATTTAACAATATGTGTCCAGGTTTAACAATATGTGTAACGCCCCAGATTTTGGGCTATTTTCGTATTGTTAATTTGTAATTATTGTTGTTGCGGTGCATGGTCTAAATTTATTTTAGACTATTTTTATTACTTGAGTGTAACCATTTTACTTAAATGGTTTATTAATTCTTAAATTTTATTTTATTTTAATTAATTAGAATTTTATTATTTAATTTTCTAATTAATTAATTAGTTTGGGCCAAGTGCAAAATTAATCATGATTAGTCATGAATTAGTGCAAATGGCCCAAGTGAACTTTGAGCCCATTTGAGTAGGCCCATGGCCGGTTTTTCCCTCTCTTTTAAGTGGCTTATTTTGCCACTTGCCATACAATCACACCTTAACTAACTTCTATAAATAGAAGTAGTAGTAAGGCTTGATGATTCCTTTAGTCATTTTCCATCCTTTGCTCATCAATTCAAAAGACAAACTCTCCCTCCATTTTGGCCCCTTGCCACACGCCTATGTTGGGCATTATAAACCCAAGTTTGTTCATCATCTTTTCTAAACCGAAACTTAAAGATTCTACATCCTTTGATCTTTAAGTATCAAAACACAACCTAAACTTTATTTGATTCATTCAAGACCACTAGTTGGGTGGGTATTTTGGGTGTTGGTGCGTGGCTGATTCAAGGCTGGAACGAGGCTGGTTCAAGGCTGGACCGTGGCTGGTCCATGGCTGGACCCGGGCTGGGACGTGTTTGGCTCAGGGCTGGACAGTGGCGGTGGTGGTCCGTGGTAAGGGCAGCAAGAACCGCGGGTTCCTGGCGGTTCAAGGTGGTGTCGTGCGGTGGCGCGCTATTGCCGTGTTCGTATACAAGTGTAGCCGGGTGTTGATGGCCGTGCAAGACTCGTTCCGGGCAGCAAGTTCTTGGTACGTTTTGGGGTTATTCGTGATTAAGGTAACATACTTTCTCAACCTTTTTGGTATACTATGTTTATAGTATAGATTAAATGCATGTATGGGTTGTTTGGTGAAGATTATTCATGATTTCATGTGTTGTTTCTAATCTTAATTTTTATGTGGTTTTCATGATATTTTGATGATGGATTTTATGATTTTATGATTGATTCTATGTTGTAATATGATCATGAATATTATGTTAAAGTTTGATGAATTTTGGATGAGTAAAAGTTGGATTTTCGATTGATTGATGATGATTGTGCGTGTAGTTTGATGAATTTTGGATGAGTTCTTGATTGAAGTTCTTGAATCTTGATTGAAGATCTTGAATCTTGAATGAGTTCTTTATGATTTCTTTGAGTTCTTTATGAGTTCTTGATGGGTTCTTTGAGTTTCTTGGATGAGTCTTGAAAGTTAAAAAAAGTGGGTTGTAAGTTAAAGAAAGTTAAAGATTGAGGTATAATTGGTTAAAGAATGATTAAAGATTGTTGGATTATGATTGGTTAGACTCAAGATTAAGGCTAGAGGCAGTTCTTGAGAATAACTTCGATAATTTAACTAGTTAAATTCGAGAATCAAGGCTAGAGGCAATTCTTGAACTTAATTTAGTTATGTTGGGTAATAATGATGATAATATGATTAAGTCGATTAAAAGATTTAATTAATGATTAGCTTGATTTCATTTTTAGACGCCTGATACTTTGAGTAAGATTCATTGTATTCGGGTTAAGACGTTGCCCCTATTCCATCCGCGATATTGGGATAGTTGGAGTCATACTATGTGATCTTTGTGAATTCCAGTAAGATTGGTTTCACGGGACATGGATTTCCAGTAAGATTGGTTTCATGGGGTTTGGGAGTAAGATTCTCAAATCTGAGCATAGTAGAAAGTTCGGATGCGTAAGATGCGTCCGGTCTAAAATATGAATGATTGCGCCAAAGATAGTTGTTTAGGTTGGTTTGAGTCGAGTTCATGGTTGGGTTGACCTTGTACTCTAGATTATTGATTTAATTTCGGTTATTTGATTTATGCTATGTGCATGTGTATTCCCATTGGGGTGAGTCAGTTATGTTACTCGCCACTGATGGTGGACTGTTGTATATTTTTCAGGTATTTCTGATGATGATACTCTTGCTTAGCTTTGGGTTGGGCGAGCGACGTTTATTGCTATTGTTGGTTGTATTTCCTATTACTGTTATTTTTAGATGGTATTAGACTATTGTATGGACTTTCATACGTTATTTTTAGACTCTGACGTGTGGTTGGAGTTACTCGTATTTTAGTATTTCTAGTTTGACTTTTGGACTAGTTATGTACAAACTTGTGGGTATTTGTACTCTTATGGTTTAATAATAATAATTGAGGAATTAGTTTTTAATTCTTAAGTAATTTGAGTTGTAGTTTATAACAATTCGACTCGTCGGTTTCTTCCGCGCCGATTTAAGCGAGTCGGGTCGTTACAATATGTGTCCAAGTTAAACAAGTTTTCACCCGGTTTACAAATTTGTGTCCAGGTTCAACAATATGTGTCCAGGTTCAATAATATATGTCCAGATTTAACAATATGTGTCAAGGTCCAACAATATGTCTCCAGGTTTACAAATATGTTTTCAGGGTTACAAATATATGTCCAGGTCTAACAATGCATATCTAGGTTTAACAACATGTATCCAGGTTACACACATATGTGTCCAGATTCAATAATATGTGTCCAGGTCCAGTGGATTGGTTTGACAGTAACGTTAGTGTCAGACCGGTCTGATACAATATCTCTTTTTAAAATTTTGACCTCAAATATGATCTTTAGGGATTAAAATGACCCATAAAACTTTGAGAGGACAATTTATTTTACACATAGATTAGTGCACATAGATCAAGGCGAACGAGGAATGCAAATCGGGGTTAATCGGGTCGATTTTGCAAATTTCGGCCTCAAATCTAAACCTTAAGGGGTAATATGATTTGTAAAACCTTGAGAGACCATTTTTTACACATAGATTAATGCATGCAGATCGATTCAAATCGAGAACGCAAAATCGGGGGAAATTGGGGCTTTTTTTGCAAGAGTAGAAGATACATCGGGTCTTAAAATGCTTCTATTGGAAGAGCAGAAGATACATTAATATCATAGTGGTGGAGGAGGAAGCTTCAATTTTTTTCTAAAGAACATAGCATAAGGATTCACCTCTATTTATTTCTCTCCGTAACTACTTAGAATTGTTCTATGATCTATTCAAGAAGAAGCCGTACTCAACTTTTATTTTATCTATTTATTATTTTTTTCATGAACTCAACTTATTCCTTTTTTTAATTTTTTTTTTCTTACTTCAAAAGCAATATGATCCCTAAAAAAATTTATAGTGGCTTATAATATCCTTATAAATTTATAATGTAGATACAAAAATTTATAGTAATGAACTACTTTTTAGGGTATTAGTGACTAACTTATTATTAAAATCTAATTACATTAACGGCTCGTTATGTAGCCGGTTATAAATGGTGGTAATTGGAATGAATTTATAACTAAATATGGAAGAAAAATTAAAATTCATTCCCATGGTAGTGCTAGTTTAATTTCAATTTATCTAATTTTCTTCACAAATATCCATTCCCATCTAATATATACCACCCTCCACCATGGTAATGGAAAATAAGAAGAAATTTCAAGTTTGGGAATGAAAAATATGTATTCTATGGGGATTATGAAGTTCATCATTAACAAATTACACTGAAAATTCATTACCATTACCACAATTTATTACCAACAATCAAACGGCTGCAAGAGTTTAAGACTAGTATATCAAAAGTGTTAGGTCCCCTTTTTATGGATGAAAGAATGAAATGCATATGAAATGTTAGGGTCCCCTTTTTCCTTTCTTTTTTTATTTCCCTTTTTTTGTCAAAGTGTTTTTTATTAGTATATTGACATAGTATATTCACTTAGGCCCTGTTCTTTAGGACTGATCTGATCTGATTTGAGTTTGTCTGATCTGATCTGATCTGATTTGAGTTTTTCTGATCTGATCTGATTTGAATTATTTTAAACAATGATAATATTAATATTAACTACTAATTTTATTATTATAATTGTAATTATTATTTTCATTATTATAATTGTAATAATCATTTTTGTATGAGAAAGGTAATACATGATTATATTTACTAAAATAATAATTATTATTATTTTAATTTATTTTTTATTTTTATTTTTATTTTTATTTCAAAGTAAACCTTAAAACCTATCTCACGTTCATTTTCATTCCAAAGTAGCAAATTGCAAACCCTAGCCATCAGCGGCACCGGCGTAAAAATCTTCCGAAATGATGTTTTTATGACATTGTCTTTTGTAAACGATGCTTGAATAGCTTTCGAAAAAACCGTTCGAAAAGTCAATTGAAAAAACACCGGCGTAAAAATCTGTCCGAAAAAGTCCATAGGAAAAGTCGGCTTGAAATCCTTCGGTGGAAAATTTGGTCCAAAAAATCCACCGCCGGAAAATTCGGACCGACAACCGCCGTCCAAAATTTGGTTGAAAAAGCATCGTGGAAAAAGTCTGCCTGAAAATTGTCGCCGAAAAAGTCTGTTGAAAAAAGACCGCCGGAAAAGCCGGCCCGAAAATTTTCGCCGAAAAAGTCGGTCGAAAAAAGATCGCCGGAAAAGTCGCCCCCGTAAACCAACGTCGAAAAGTCGGTCGAAAAAACACTGCCGTAAAAATCGGCATGAAAACCATTGTCAGAAAAGTTCCGTCGAAAAATTCGACCAAACCGTCACCGAAAAAGTCGACCGAATAATCACCGCTGGAAAAGTCATTTCGAATATTGTTGTCGGAAAAGTCGTCCCGAAAACCTCGCTGAAAAACTCAGCCTGAAAATCGTCGCTGGAAATGTTGGTCGAATAATCATCGCCGAAAAAGTCAGTCCGAAAACCATCGTGGAAAAGTCGTCCCGAAAATCGTCGCCGGAAAAGTCGGCCGAATAATCACCGCCGGAAAAGTCAGTCCGAAAACCGTCGTCGGAAAAGTCGTCCCGAAAACCGTCGCCGGAAAAGTCTTCCCGAAAATCGTCGCCGGAAAAGTCGGCCGAATAATCAACACTGAAAAATTCGGTCCGAAAATCGTTGTCGGAAAATGTCGAGCGGAAAAACGATGCCTGAAATTAATAATAATAATAATAATAATAATAATAATAATAATAATAATAATAATAATAATAATAACAATAATAATAATAATAAAGAGTAATAATGTCTGATCTGATCTAATTACTGTAGCTTTTAAGTCTTAAAAAACAAGGCCTTAGTTACTATTTTTTTTTTTTAAAATATAGTGTAAGCCAATATAGACTTGACCCGAGTTTAACCCGACCCGATTCTAGCCCAACTCTAATATAAACCGACATGATTCTAACCCAAAATACACAGTCCATAACCGACCCGAACATTGCACACCAAGTATACCCGAACCCACTTTCACCCGACCTGATCCATACCTGACCCACACTTAAGGCCGAAACGAACCAACTCGACCTAAACCAACCCAACCTAAACCTGGCCCGAATGACCCGTTTGCCACCTTTAAGCATAAGGTGAGCAACTACCATGCCAAGACTACTTGGTTTACTACTCCATCTTACTCGTAACTTGCATTTTGGCGCACAGTTTTAGAAAAGAATTGAGCATGTAAAAGAAAGATTATACTCCCTCCGTAATATATTAATGACAACGATTTGACATTTTTCTCTCTACTTTATGTCAAATCGTTGCCATTAATATGTTACGCAGGGGAGTACTATATTATAGCTTTGAAACTCGTTCATCTAGGGTACAACACTCACCAATGACCAATCACTGATTCCGAACATTCTGTCACACTATATTATATTATAGTTTTTGACATCAGTTTTTATTGGTCCACATCACAATTAAGTGTTCTTTAACTATTTTTTTTAATAACAAATAACATCAAAATCAATTTTCAAAATTTCATTAGACTAATGACGGTGAATAACACATTATGGTACATAAAACTAGATATATTAACTTAGGCTATAAACCTCCTTACAATGCCATGCTGGTTCCATGCTGTAACCACAAATTTCCCTTATCATCCGAAAGAATGTTGGTGGCTAACCGTATAAAGAGGTCTTATTGACTTTAATTTTCTTATATACTACCTCTGTTTTGGAAAAAACGCAACAAATTGGATGGCACGGACTCCTAGTCCCGTTTTTGTTGTGAGGGTAAAAGGGATAGAGCGAGAAAGTGGGGCATGTGATGATGTGAGAGATAAAAAGAAAAGACTTACAAAAATGAAAAAATTAAAATTGTTGCATTTATTTTGAAACTTCCTAAAATAGAAATTGTTGCGTTTATTTCGAAACGGAGAAAGTATATAAAAAAATATTAACTCTAGATATAGGATTGCCATCACCAACCACTCAACACCTTCTTGTTAGCCACCCAAGTCTCCACCTATATATCCTTCAATCAATACATATAAAATACAACCCCCTTTTTTTGTTGTTCTCTTATCCAATCCTTAATTAAGTCACACACTCACTCTTCCATGGCCACCACATCCACCACCACCACCTCCCTATTTTACTCCCCATGTTCATCCTCCTCTTCCATGAACCACTCCCCTTCCCCTCCCTCCACCCTCCTCCCTTTCCCAACCCCTCGCCGCCGCAACCTCCCACGAATCACCGCCACCGGCCCCGACATCATCGGCGACTTCGGCGCACGTGACCCATTCCCGGCCGAAATAGAAAGCCAGTTCGGCGAAAAAGTCCTGGGAAACATGAGCACTGAACACAAAATCCTAATCCCTCAATCATCAGCCCTTTCCCTTTCCCAACAATCTTGTGTCCCTGTTTCGTCTTCTGACCCTCCCCTGTCTAAGAACGACGCTAAGCAGCTCCTGTTTAAGCTACTAGGATGGCGGTTACGAGAAGACGAAGAAGGAAGTAAAATGGTGATGAAGCTGCATTGCTTGTGGAAATTGAAGGATTTTGAATCTGGAATTGAGCTGCAAAAGAGGATTGCTAAAGTTGCTGAAATTACTGGGCATTCCCCTGTTTTGGAGCAGGATAATAATATGGTTACTGCTCAGTTATGGACTACAGAAATTGGTGGGTTGAGTATTAATGATTTTATTGTTGCTGCTAAGATTGATCAACTTCAGGTTTCTGATCTTCTTCCTAAAAAGAGATTTTGGGCTTAAAACTACAACTAGTGAGTTTTTTTTTTTAATTGATGATTTTGTTTAATTTTTTGCTTCAGTTTTGAAACAATGATTATTGGGCTTATCTTTAATTTTCCAGAGTTCTTAGGAGAGGATGATGTAATCTTGACATATCTATATCCGCAAATATGGATTATGGGCCACATATGTTCACTTGTTCACTCGATCTTGATGGTGTATGTTTTTTCGTTTATGAAAACTATTTTTGATAACAAAATTGCTAGGTTTTGGACCTAATAATGCCGGTCCATATATTTTGAAGTGTGAGGATCGAGGTCAAGTGCAACGGTGTTGGAGTGCAGCTTGTAACCAAAAGATTCCGAGTTTTGTTTTAGGTTCATTTTTCCAATATATGTAAGGATAATGACAGCTCGATATTTTTCTATTAAAAGAGCCGTTTTTTTTTTAATTATCATTGAAAGCCCTTAGTTTTCGTAAATTTGCAATGGTGAAATTCTTCTTAAAAACTTTCCTATTGGTAGCCGCACATTACAATTTATTCACAAGCATAGCCGCGTCGAAGAATATTTATTTTGTTAGGTTGTTAAATTATAAAATAAATTTTCACGCAAGTTGAAACAATCATTCATACAAGGAACAAGGTACATTGTGCCATTTTTACCAAATTTAACCTCAAAAATGTCCATCATGATAAAAGTTGCAGCGCGTTTTTGGTGCAACTGGCCGTACCATTTAGTAATGGTGCGGCGCGCTGATAAATATGGGGTTACAAAGTTAATTTTTGTATGGGGCTACAAAGACTTTGTAACCCCACTTAAATACTTTGTAACCCCATTTTAAAACTTTGTAACTCACTTAAACACTTTGTAACCTCAAAAAAAACTTTGTAACCCCACTTATACACTTGTAACCCCAAAAAACACTTTATAACTAAAAAAAAAATACTTCGTAACCCCAAAAAAACTGTGTAACTCCAAAAAAAACTTTGTAACCCCACTTATAACAAAAAAAAAACTTTTTTTTTAGAGAAAGGTAAATTCCATTAAGAAACAACCAAAACAATACAAATCAGTGAGTACTACTCACAACAATACAAAGGAGCATCAAAAACATTAAGACAAAATTACATTCAACCAATCTCTATTCCTTCTACTAGTTTTCCTAGGAATGAGACCACTAATTCTCATAGCAATCTCTTTTCGAAGCTGCAACATAACAACATGGGGGGAGCAGAATAGAGCCATTCCAAACAGCATTATTCCTTTGAGACCATATGCAATAGACCAAACCAGAGCAAACACCTTGCAGAACCTGCTTCCTGAACCTCCCTACAGTCCTACTCAACCACACAGTCCCCTGTTGCAAACTCAGCAGCTGCAAATGCAGCACCAATCCTTGCTCCAGCTCCTGAATACACCTCTTACTGTAATGACAGGCAAAGAACATATGCCCAACTGTCTCTGCATCAGTCCCACACAGAGGACAAACATCATCAGCAACAATTCTGGCCTACATCAGCTTCTTTTTAACCCTCAATCTATCCCACATAGCTAACCACAAAATAAAACTATGTCTAGGAACATTCAACCTATTCCACACCCAACCTCTCCAAGCAACACTAGCATGATTAGTATTTAGAGCTGGTCAATGGGCTGGGTTGGCCCGGCCCGGCCCGGAACCTGCCCGGTTTTTGGCCCGCCTGGGTCAGCCCGCTCCGACCCGTAACCGGCCCGGCCCGGTCCCTAGACGGGCTGGTTACGAGTTGTGGTTTAAAAACCCAGCCCGTAGCCCAACCCGTTCGGAACCCAGCCCAACCCGTAACCCAGCCCGGACCCAGCCAACCCGTAACCCAGCCCGACCCAGACCCAGCCCATAACCCGGCCCAGCCCAGCCCGCCCGGCCCGCCCGTGCGAATTACTAGCATTTTATTATTTTTATTATTTTATGTTAAGAATTGAAATTATATATGTGATATGATTTTAAAAGAATTGAAATTATATATGTGATTTATGATTTTAATATAGGTTAAGAAATAAGAATTAATATTATATTTATATATGTGATACATGATTTTAATATATGCTAGGAACAAAACTTATATATTTGATACATGATTTTAATATATGTTAAGAAATAAGAATTAATATTATATTTATATATGTGATACATGATTTTAATATATGTTAAGAAATAAGAATTAATATTATATTTATATATGTGATACATGATTTTAATATATGCTAGGAACAAAACTTATACATTTGATACATGATTTTAATATATGTTAAGAAATAAGAATTAATATTATATTTATATATGTGATACATGATTTTAATATATGCTAGGAAATAAAATTATATATGTGATACATGATTTTAATGTATGTTAAGAACTAAAATATATGTGATATTGATATTAATATATGTAAAGAATTAAAATTGTATATGTGATTAATGATTTTAATATATCTTAATAAGAATTAAAATAATATATGTGATACATGATTTTAATATATGTTAAGAACTAAAATTATATATGTAATACATGATTTTAAAAATGTTTCATTGTTTTGTATGAACTTTCCAGTTTAATCATAAGGTTACAAAACTTACAATCTGATTGGTTAGTTGGCTCAAACAGGAGCCCGGAATCTGTCTAGGCAAGATTTGGTATTTAAGTTGACCATTGTGTCGCACCTCTATTACGTGAGATTCTATCCAGTCAGCAATCGTTTCCAATTCATAATATTTAGTTATTTAGTTGTTCGAATTTAAATTAACAAGTTAAATATATAATTAACATGTTTTTGCTAACTAGTGATTACATTTACAAATTTAAAAATCCCCAAAAAAAAAAACCCAAACCCCCTCAAAACCTCCCAAACCCCCTTAAACCCCAACAAAACCCCCACAAAACCCCCAAATCCCCTAAACCCAACCCATGACCCAATGGGCCCAACCCACAAACCCAACCCACGAACCCGACCCACGAGCCCAACCCACGAACCCAACCCACAACCCAGCCTTGCCCAGCCCGGTCCCCAACTTGCCGGGCCGGTTCGTGGGTCGACCCTCGTCTGACCCAGCCCGGCCCGGCCCGCCCAACCCCACCCACGGGCCGGTTCCGGGTTACCCATTCCCGGCCCGGCCCGGTCCCCAACCCGGCCCGGCCCGGCCCAGCCCGCCCGTTGGCCACCTTTAATATTTAGTAACAAGCCATTGATAGCCACTAGCAACTCTATAGCCATTTACATCCAGCCTCCACTGGTTCCCCCTATATCCATCTCTGAACATATCTCTTACCAACCAAATTTGCTTCTAATACCAACTGCAAGAAATAGGACATACATACTCCTTCCAATCCCTCCCTTTCAGATAAATATGATTAACCCACTTGAGCCAAAGACTATCTGCTTTACTAGCCATATTCCAAATTAGCTTCCCTAATGCAGCCATATTCTACTTATAACAATCCTTAATACCCAAACCTCCTTGAGCCTTTGGTCTACACACCAAATCCCAAGCAATAGGGGGAGGCCTAGAGTACACAGCCTTACCATCCCACAAGAATTTCCTGCACATAGCTTCCACACTTCTAATCACAGACTTGGGAAGAATAAAAATAGAGGCCCAATACACATGGAGAGACATCAGAACTGCATTCACCAACACACACCTCCCAGCATAACTTAAAGACCTTGCACACCAAGCTCTAATTCTACTAGTAATCCTATCAACAAGATAGAAACAGTCCTCCTTATTAATCTTCTTAGAGCTAACATTAACACCCAAGTATCTAAAAGGCATATGTTCCTCTTTAAAACCAATACAATCCAGACCAAAAAAACTTTGTAACCCCAAAAACACTTTTTACCCCCATTGGAACTCCAAAATAACAATTTGCAACTGTAACCCCTAAAAACGGCCGCACCATGTGAAACAATGCAGCTGGTCGCATATAAGAATTTGTGTAAAAATTGTATCCCTAAAGTTGAATCGATTAATTCTTGTCTTTTTTTGACTTCCAAAACCTATACACAATATTTTCTTGGTACATTAACTGAATCGCTCCTAAATCTAGACTAAACATTATTTTCTCAATTTTTTTTCATTTGTATTGTAAGAAATATTTGCCTCAGAACATACACCAAATAGCTTCAGTCTTAAAACAATTTGGTCTAAGATAAGACCTTTGAATCCAATGAATATATAATGTGGGCCATCCAATATAGTATTTGATTGGGACAGAGTTTAAGCCACACAATTAAACTGGCTCGCCGGTTGTCCGAAATAACATCCCTCCAATCCCTAAGTCAAAGACTCTTATAACATGTAATTGATTATAAGAGAAGTTTATGCTTGAAATTTTGAATTGAATACCTGCAAATATAGGTGGTAGACTCGTACATCAAATACGTACACTTTGAATAAATGGCATCAAGTGGCCTGGGACTGGAGTGAATCATAGGATGTGGCGATGTTTCCAAGTGGGCATTGGGCCTAGCTTGATTTGGATGCTTTTGTGGATTTTGTGTTTATTTGGTATTTGAGTTTTTTAATTACTACCCATTGATGGCACACAAACAAATTAAAGATTACAAAATAAGAAGCTAGGTTTATGGCGCAAAAAAGACACCACACACAACATCATGTACTCCCTCTGTAACATATTAATGGGAACGATTTGACATAAAGTAGAGAGAAAAATGTCAAATCGTTGCCATTAATATGTTATGGAGAGAGTATTATCAAATGATTTTTTTAATCAATAATATTGGGTAGTACATGGTAACTGATAGGCCATGGTCTAGACCTTCTTACACAACATCCAATTAAATTCTACCCTAGACACTTAGAACTAGAATGCTATATATAGTAAAGGTATCCTTTAAATTTCAAGCACTTGTAATTGTAAGTGAAATAAATCGAATTTGTAACCTCCAATTTATGAATAACAGTCAATAATTATACTAAACCATGCGTGGTAATACAAAACTCAACTTATCAAAATATTAGTGTTTAACACATAATTAAAGAGTCTACGAGAAATCCATTTTAATAATGTACCTTACCTACCTAACAAAAAAATAAGTTTTATATACTAATTAAGAAAAAATTATAACTATAATAATAATTACAATCAGAAAAATTAGACCAGATAAGATAATATAAGATTAGATAAAAAAATTTCAAACAAATTAAACACATCCTTAGTTTTCATAAATTTCCAACATAAATTCTTTTTAAAAAATTTCCTATTGGTAGACACACGTTACAATTTATTCACAAGCATAGTCGCAGCGAAGAATATTTATTTTGTTAGGTTGTTAAATTATAAAATATAATTCTTCACACATGTTGAGACAATCATTCATTACACGGAACAAGGTACACTGTGCCTTTTTTTTACCAAATTTAACATAAAAAATGTCCATCATAATAAAAATTGACTCCCTTAACTTGAACCTAGTAATTTTTTTCTTTTTTGACTTCCAAAACCTATACACAATATTTTCTCGGTACATTAACTGAATCGCTCGTAAATCTAGACTAAACATTAGTTTCTCTTCTTTTTTTTTTCATTTGTATTGTAAGATATGTTTGCCTCAGAAAATACACCAAATAGTTTCAGTCATAAAACAATTTGGTCTAAGATAAGACCTTTGAATCCAATGAATATATAATGTGGGCCATCCAATATAATCTTTGATTGGGATAGAGTTTAAGCAGCACAATTAAACTGGCTCGACAGTTGTCCGAAAAAACTTCCCTCCAATCCCTAAGTCAAAGACTCTTATTACATGTAATTGATTATAAGAGAAGTTTATGTTTGAAATTTTGAAATGAATACCTCCAAATGTAGGTGGTAAACTCGTACAGCGAATACGTACACTTTGGATAAGTGGCATAGGGCTGGAGTGAATCATAGGGTGCGGAGATATTTCCATGTGGGCATTAGACCTAGCTTGGTTTGGATGCTTTTTTGGATTTTGTATTTATTTAATTTAGCATTTTAGTTTTTTTAATTAAGATTTTTTATCCAAAACTACCTTAGTTACACCACATTTTGTAAAAAAAATACCTTACTTATAAAAGTTTCTCCAAAACTACCTTACTTAGCAAATTTCTGGTTGACCACTACCTTATTCACTATTTCGATGTTGACATTACTTTTGCTAGCCAATCAGGTCGTTTTTTGCAAATTCCGACCTCAAATTTGATCCATTAGGGAAAAAATGACCCACCAAAACCTTGATAAGGATAATTTTTTTTGGCACGCAAACCATTGAACGCATATCGAGACAAATTTTGTAATGCTAATAGAAGCTTATGCGACCATTTTTGTAGATTCCGACCTCTTATTTAACCCTTTTAAGGTAAAAATGACCCCAAAATATTGATTGGGCTAATTATTTTTGAGAATAAAGCAAAGTCAATGCCGGAACAAGAAACAAGGTAGTGGCCAAGAAGGAATTGACTAATAAAGGTAGTTTTGGACAAGCTTTTATAAGTAAGGTATTTTTTTTGCAAAGAGTGGTGTAAATAAGGTAGTTTTGGACAAATAACTCTTTTAATTACTACCCATTGATGGCACACAAACAAAGATTATAAAATAAGAAGCTAGGTTTATGGTGCCAAATGAGAAATTCCCAGCTTCTCAAAAACTAACAAATGATATTTTTGTAATTTTGTTGAAGATATATTACCAAAACACTCCATATTTAGTTGGTGCTTGGATCTCTGTCCCTAAAGTTTGTCAAAGTTACTTAAAAATGCCATTCTGAGATAAAAATTTCTATCTCAATTTGAGTAACCTGATATCTCTCCACACAACATCATGCACTATCAAATAATTTTTTTAATCAATAATATTAGGTAGTACATGGTAACTGATAGGCCATGGTCTAGACCCTCTTACACAACATCCAATTAAATTCTACCCTAGACACTTAGAACTAGAATGCTATATATAGTAAAGGTACCCTTTAAATTTCAAGCACTTCTAAGTGAAATAAATCGAATTTGTAACCTCCAATTTATGAATAACAATCAATTATACTAAACCATGCTTGGTTATACAAAACTCAACTTATCAAAATATGAGTGTTTAGCACAGAATTAAAGAGTCCACTAGAAATCAATTTTAATAATGTACCTTACCTACCTAACAAAAAACACAAGCTTTATACACTAATTAAGGTTAATTGCTTCGAAACATACCAACATTTTTATAAATTATTTCCAAAACAAAACAAATATGAAAAAGCGCGATATTCCATATATGTGATGGACTAGACACGGAAACATGAAATGCCAGCTTGATATTGCTGTGATAAGAACCAGAACAATTTTGACTTGACCTTTACCTTGTAAAGTATGCTAGTTTGTACATCCAATATCATTTATGCTATGGAGTTTCATCATGGTGCTTGCTTAGCTTGTTCTTCTTGACACTTTTAGGGTCAACATTATCATCTTGACCAACAGTCTGTTTGACATCATTATTGATCATGTTATCAGAGGATTGACTTTCAAAATTTTGATGAGTTTTTGCATGTGAAATTCTCTCTTCCTTCTCATGACTAAATTGTTCCATCACCTCTAAGGTTGATGGTGCCCGCCCCTTTCCCATTTCTTCCTTTCCTTCACCTTTGTGTTTGCTGTATCTCTGCCATCATTATTCATCAATTTTTTTACATGTAACACAAATTAAAGTAATTTTAAGTGACAAATTTGTTAAATTAAAGATTCTACTCCCCAAACTCTCATCATAGAGAAAAACAAGCAAGATAAGTACATAAGACATTTCAAGATATAGTTTCAGTGCAATGACGTTAGGGGTAGGCCTTGCGAATAATTCTCACCATCTGCGAATTCCCTTCCCAAATTCTCAAACAATGTCAGCTTGGTATTTTCATTAGTGTTAAATTTGATTGAATATTAGAATCGGGCTTGGGCAACCCAATATGGATGAGGAGATCAGAGTTATGTCACTTACAAGCCATAGGAGGTTCTTTCCTAAAACCAATTGGTGATAAGAGGAGTTACTCTAAGACTATATGGGGTTCAACACTCCCTCACTAGTGAGTGTCCTTAGAATTCAGAGGTAACTCCAGATTCCATAACAATTAGCGAATGACAAACTATAATTTTGTAAGGTAATTGATATCTAAACTTTCTACAATTTTGAAAACTCCAGATTCCATAACAATTAACGAATCACAAACTATATATATGTACCATAAATGACCCAATCCATATTTGTCAAATGGGTTGACACTATAAAAGCTCAAATAGCCCAAAAAAAATACAATCCACCCACAATTATACAACACCCAATCCATATTTGTAAGTACTCCTTCCATAACATAAAACTTTCAACAATTGGTTTTGCACGCACTTTAAGAAAGCATTGTAAGGGTGTAAACAAAGAAATTAGTCAAAATGGTTTCAATACAAGCAATAATGTGATTTTAAGTTACTAATATTAAAATTATATTGACTAATTTCTCCGTTTACACCCTTAAAACGCTTTCAAAAAATGACTAATATTAAAATCAATTGTTGAAAGTTTTATGTTACGGAGGAAGTAAATAAAAAGTAAAAACAAAAACAAAGAATGATCTAAAAATAAGTAGAGTACGTTTGTTTCAAATTAAAAGAGAAATATACCTTGATAAGTTTACAAGTTATGTGATGAGGTGTTAGAAGTTGGTTGAGGGGTGAAGATTTACCAGATGGAGTACAAACGAGTCGAATCATAATATTATTAACCATCGTTTTTGTGTTTCAAATAATTGCAGTTTTGTTTGGTTTTGAAGATGTAAGACAATAATATTATTATTCTGAATTTCTGATACGACTATGAGAAAGCACTTACAAATACACTGATACACTAACACTACACCTTAATTAATTAAATTGGCTATGATCTACCAATTCAATTAGCCCACGAAAAGAAACACACAGTCATCAAGTCATCATAGAGAAAAGTATGTACGTGTACTCTCATTGTATCAAGATGAGGTTGCCGTGGCATGCATGTCATGAAAATTTCACAACACGTGGAGGTCTCAAGGTTAACCGGTATTTTCTACACTCTCCGTAACGAATTACTAGCAACAATTTCCATTTTTAGTATTGCTTAAGGTTTCACCATTCAAAGAAGTGGCACGCTTTGGTCAAAAGGGGAAACTCCGACCGAAATATGTGGGACCATACGAGATACTGGAACGAGTTGGGGAGGTGGCATATCGATTGGCATTACCACCTAGTTTGTCTAATGTACATGACGTATTCCATGTTTCCCAGCTAAGGAAATATGTACATGATCCTACCCACATTATTCCAGTGGAATCGGCCACGTTTGAGCCGAATCTGACTTTTGAGGAACGGCCCGTCCAGATCTTGGATCGGGAAGTGAGGACCCTTCGGCGTAAGCAAGTCCAGCTCGTCAAGGTGTTGTGGAGAAATCAACACCATGAGGAGGCGACTTGGGAGACAGAGGCGTCCATGAGGCAGAAGTACCCGGAATTGTTCGAGGGTGAGCGATCTCCTTTGCCTTAAATTTCGAGGCGAAATTTCTTTAAGGAGGGGAGGTTGTAACAGCTCTGATTTTATAGGTATTTCTGTCGTATGTTTATATGTATTTATGTGATGTTATGTATGGTTCAAATTTATTTTTGAACTATTTATTTTATTTTATGTGAATAATTTCGATTTAATTCGAATTATTTTATTTTGATTAGTTATTATTATTTAATTAATTAGAATTTTATTATTTAATTTTCTAATTAGTTATTTAATATTTTGGGCTAAATCGAATTAAGCATGATTAATCATGTAATTTTTGTAAATTGGCCCAATTGATCACGAGAGCCCATTTTGGCCCATTTTGCAAGGCCAAAACCGGCCCCCTTGTGTGCATGGCAAGGATTTTGCCACTTGCCTCATGTTCACACCTTGGGTTAGTAAGGCTTGAGGATCCTTTTGCTCATTTGCCATCTTAATCACTTGCCATCAAAAAGATCAAACACAAAACACTCTCCATTCCCATCATTGCCACACGCCTATTTTTGCTCAAAATTCCCATCAATTGTTCATCAACTTCTTAAACCCAAAACTTAAAGATTCATATTCCATTGATCTTTAAGTAATTAAACCTCCATTAATCTTCATCTTTTGTGATCAAGATCATTAGTTTAGGTTGGGTTCCGGGTTGTGACGTGTTTGGGTTCGGTTCGTGAAGTGGCCGTGTGGTGGTTCGTGAGGTGAACCGTGCAGCAGGGCTGTGTGAAGAGGTGGTTCGTGGTCTAGCCGTGGTGGTGCTCGTGCAAGCCGTGGTGGTGCTCGTGCAAGCCGTGGTGGTGCTCGTGCAAGCCGTGGTGGTGTTCGTGCAAAGCCGTGCCCAAGACCGTGCCGTGTGTGTGCCGTGTAATTGGGCCGTGTGTTTGCACTTCCGGGAAGCAAGTTTTTAGTGATTACCTTGTTAATCTTCATCAAGGTAACATACTTTCTCAACTTAATTGGTGTACCATGTTCCATAGTATAGATTAAATGAACAAGATTAGTTTATATGAAGTTTTGATCATGTTTTTGAGTATGAATTGTAAATCTGATTTTGAAATGGTTTTATGATGATTTTAAGTTTTAAAATGATGATTCTATGATTGATTATGTTAGTAGTGAGTTTATGTTAATCATGTTTAAGTTTGATGAATTTTGGATGCAAGAAAGTTGATAATTTCATGTGTTGAGTTTAGTTGGAAGTATGCGTGTATTTTGATGGTTTGGGATGAGTTCTTGATTCTTGGATGAGTTTTTGGTTGAAGTTCTTGAATCTTGATTGAGTTCTTGGTTGAAGATCTTGAATTTTGGATGAGTTCTTGATGAATTCTTTGAGTTCTTGATGAGTTCTTTAAGGATCTTTATGAGTTCTTGATTGAGTCTTTAAAGTTAAAGAAAGTTAAAGAAAAGGTTAAAGAAAGTGATAAGATGTTGTAAGATGTTTGGTTTACATGTTATTTTCTTAAGTCAAGGCGTAAGATGCAACTTAAGAAGTAACTAAGAATGTAAACTTCGGATTAAAGAGTTAAAGATTGTAAAGATTAGCTTGATTTCGTTACTAGACGCCTAATTCGTAGAGTAAGATTCTATGTTTTTGGGTTAAGACGTTGCCCCTATCCTAACCGAGGTATTGGGATAGTGATTACCACTATGTCGTCTTTGACATGGATTTCCAGTAAGATTGGTTTCATAGGGTTGGGAGTAAGATTCTCAATCCTGGCATAGTTGGAAAGTTCGTTCGCATAAGATGCGTTCGTACGTGCGTAGTCCGGTCTAGTATGCGAATGATTGCGCCAAAGATAAGATTGGTTAAGTTGGTCGAGTCAAGCATGTATATTTGTATGATTCGCATGATTTGATGTTATGATTTGGGTTGTTTGATTTATGCTATGTTCATGTGTATTCCCGTTAGGGTGAGACAGTTATGTTACTCGCCACTGACGGTGGACTATTGTTTACTTTTCAGGTAATTCTGATGATGAGGTTCTTGCTTAGCTTTGGGTTGGGCGAGCGCCGATATTGTTATTTAGTTGTATTACTGTTATTTTATGATTTTGGTTAGTTTTGAACGGTAGTAGTGGTATTTGTATACTTTACTACAACTCTGACATGTATTTGGAGTTACGTATGTTAGTAATAGTAATTTGCCTTTTGGGATTAGTTGTGTACAAACTTGTGGGTATTTGTACTTTTGGGTTATAGTAATAATATTTTGAGGTTTTGTTTTAAATTTTTAAGTATTTTAGTTTGTTAGTTTTGACTATTCGACTCGTCGGTTTCTTCCGCGCCGGTTTAAGCGAGTCGGGTCGTCACATTATGGAATTTAAGAAGTTGTTTTATTTTTTTAAGGACTTAGCTTGTAAGTAGTAAATTTCTTTCGTTTTAAACAACTAATCGATTTTTTATTTTTTTTTATGTATAAGTGTATGGGATTTTTATTTATGATTTATTAATAATATCTATTTTAATTATAAGTTTAATTATTTGAATTGGATCGGATTAGATTTGGACTAGAGAAATTTCATTCAGTTTGGATTGGAATGGACTCGAGAACTATTTAGATCCAATCGGACTCAAATTTTCAAATCCAAAATTTTTTCGGACTAGACATGGACTTGGACGAGTCAAATCCAGTCCATCCAATTTACAACTCTAACGGCCCGTTTGGTTATTGGGAATAAATTGTGGTAATTGTTACTGCCACTTATTTGGCCCAAAGTGACCAATGAGGCCCAACAAGGTATGAAGGCCCAACAGAATGGAACCACCCATCCTAAGGCCCAACTCACTGAAGATCCAAAGACTTATCAGCCCAAGATCACCAGAAGCTCATAAGAAGTCTCAAGTAAAGGGCCACGTGGTAAGACATTACAAATCCACATGACAGCACCTTACTGGTCCACGTGGCAGAATACTACATGGCCAAGTGACACTACCCTACGAAGGCACATGTCAAGATGAAGATTCAACATGAAGACTTAGGTTGAAACACCAAATACTAAAATGTATGAATCCCACATTGATACTCCCTCCGTCCCTTAAAGATTGCACCATTTCCCTTTTTAGTCCGTCCCTAAAAGATTGTCCCATACCATTTTTAGAATATGGTCCCCTCACTTTAATCACCTTTTTTTTCTAAGATTATTCCTTAATCCCTAAAAACCCAAAATTAATGACTCTTATTTTTTTTAATTACTCCCTCCAAATTAACTTCCATTTATTTTAAAAATACATTTTTTTTAAATGACTCATTTCATACTCCATCACACGTTATTTTTCTCTCTCTCTCCTCCATCTCACACTCAAACCCTAATACTAAGTGTTATAGCCAAAATTCTTGGCCCACTTGGTTACATAAAGCTCAGAGAAGAACCCAATCAAGCACATCAGCCCAAGAGAGAAGCCCAACAGAAGCCCTTAAAGCAACGTGGTAGCATCTAATTGGTCCACGTGTCATGGCATTATAGGGCCACGTGGCGATACCCTAGGAAGACACCTGGCTAGTTAGAGTTCAGCATAGAAAGTTGTGAAAAACATCAAAAGTGGGAAAAAACTTGTATCCCACATTTATAGTTTATAAGAAAAAGTAGGAAGATTCTTATATAAAAGTATTAATGCAATGATTGCAACATAGATCCCGATATTGGCTGATTTGACAACACATACTTGTAATTTGTCAATTAACCTTAATCAATCCTGATTAACAGCTAGTTGAGTTATTATTATCTTTTGCACATTTAATTGTTTATTTCTGCATTTACTATTATTACTTTGGAAAAGTGTGTAGCATAGAAGTGTTAGTTCTCTCCTTAATTTCAAAAAACCCTAAAACACTTAGGAGTGGGTAAAAAAATCAGTTTTTTAAATAAAAGAAAAACTGATTTTTTTAATTAAAAAAAAAGAAAATGGTTTTATAATAATTTTTTCTATTAAAAAATCTATTTTTAAAAAAGTAAAACCGGATACAGTGTAACCCGGTTTTCAAAAATAATGACCCGGATCCGACCCGGTACTGTTATTTTATTGCTCCACTACAGAAACGAATAAAAAAAAATGGAGGGAAAAAGTTGTCCCCACAACTTATTTTTTTTAATCATTATCTTCTCTCTCTTGTTTAACATTAATTACATACACAAAAAGACAAAACCCCACTCCCTTTCTACCCACTTCTTAAAAATGTAAGAAAAGCTTTATGGTGCATTCTTTAAGGGACGGAGGGAGTAGTTTACAATGGGATATGGGAAGATTCTTGTATATAAGGATTAATGTAATGATTAATGCACACATTCCAATGATTGCTGATTTGACAATACATAACTTTTACTTTGTCGAATAACCTTAATCAATCTTGATTAACAACAATTTAAGTTATTATTATCTTTTGCACTCTTAATTACCTTTATATTTCTTTTACATCTAATTCTGTATTTATTATACTTTTTGGAGCAAAAGTTTGTAGCATAGAATTGGTTAGCCCTCTCCTTATTTACTAAACCCCCTAAAATAGTAATAGTAATGAATTTAAAGTGTAATTTGTTAAGGAAAAACTTCAAAATCCCCATGGAAAACATAGTTTTCATTTCCAAACTTGAAATTCATTCCCATTACCTCCATTTATAACCGACTATCAAACGACGCAAATTATTGTATGGACCCGGGACCATGCAGCTGGGTGGTCCCGATTTAAATGACATTGTGAACATTTGGTAATTTTGTTGTGAACATTTGGTAATTTTGTTGTGAACATTTAATAGTTTTGTAGTGAACATTTGATAGTTATGTTGTGAATATTTGATAATTTTGTTGTCAACATTTGATAGTTTAATGCTAGTGAACATTTGATATTTTTTGTGAATATTTAATAGTTTGATGTTGATGAACAAGTGATAATTTTGTTATAAAAATTTGATAGTTTGATGTTAATGAACATTTGATAATTTTGTTGTGAACATTTGATAGTTTGGTGTTGAAGAATATTTGATAATTTTATTGTGAACATTTGATAGTGTAATGTTGTGAACATTTGATAATTCTATTGTGAACATTGAAGGGGACCACAAAAACTTGTGTAATCCCGAGTCCATCTATTACCTATTGAACAAACGCGCCGTAAAAGTAACTTATAGGCCCGGCCTATTCTCTCTCCGTCTCATACTCTCATGACTTGCCTCACCCAAAAAGGAAAAAAAGTTGCTACAGGGTGCTCGCCTCGCCGCTAGGTATGTAAGCCTTTTCAAATACTCCAGTGTCGCTTCTTCCCCTGCATCTGTTGGTTGCTTTGAGGAAATAGTGTAGAATTCAATCAATCGCGCAACAGCATTGTACCTTTTCAATTGACTGACAATTGACATACATGGAAGAGGGAGTCGTTTCAGCTCCTTCTGTAAAATCGCGCGCCATATTCATCCTCGAAAACGCCTCTCTTCACACTGGCTTTGTTCGCAAGGTAATTGCGCTGCTATCCAAAAATCAATTTTCTTTTCTTCATCTACAATTGACTAACGATTTCAATGTTGTGTATTGATTCTTTTTTTTCTCTGTAAAATATAATATTATTTCAGAAGCGAAAGATTTTATCTTCCCATGAAGATTGCAGTTTTTTATTGAAGCAAGGGAAGAATTCCGATTCTTACCGCCCTGACATTGTTTTTGAGGTTCGGTTTATTTCTTTTATACTTTTAGTTGCTTTCTTTTTAATGGCGTTTTTATTTTGCTTATTTTATTTAGTATTGCTATTTGCTTCCAATTCGTTTTGTGTTCTACTGGTAGCTAGCCTTAAACAAATAAAAAAAAAATTTAAAAAAAGTTCCAAAATTGTTATAAAAAGTTTCGTTTTGTGCCCCTTCTTTCTACTGTGATATCTGTAGTTAATATCATTTGATGTCCAGGCACTTCGTTCAATTCTAGATAGCCCACTAAATAAAGCTGGTATGGTTGGAGCTGTGTTCGTGAAGACTGATGCTGGAGTTACTTTTGAAGTCAAACCTCATACTCGGATTCCTAGAACATTGAAACGATTTTGTGGTATAATGGGTAAGGATTCTTGGACTTGAGAGTAGTATGTTTAAATCCAATAAACAGTTCTTTTTTTGGGTGCTGATGTTTGATAAAAATGGATGTATGAAATTTTCACTTTTGTGCATTGGTCTATTTTAGGAGTGGTTGAACTTAGTTTGCTGCCAATAATATCTGATTGAAGTTTTATGGTGTATTCATGTTGTTTTTTATGCTGCAATGTTATTCTCATGGTTAAATTCTCTTTCACAAATATGGTTTTAAATCTCGGTTTGGGTCGCGGTAACGGTCGCGGAAACACATTCGCGGGCAATGCAGATGTTTTGTGGCCGTCGCGGCCCAATATCTTGGTCGTGGTAAGCTAAAAAAGCTTTACAATGCGGTCGTGATGCGATGTTGCGGCCTTGATTTAAAACCATGTTTTGCACATTACTAGTTTCCAAACAACCCCTTTCTTTGCTTTTCAAAAGATTGCTATTGTTCATTTATAATCTGAAGCCAACCCCTTTGTAATTTATGTAGTGGAGCTATTAGAGAAGTCTTGTGTTCGTGCAAAAGATTCTGGAGAAGTGCTCATTCGAGTCCTTAAAGAACCTTTGGCTCAGTATATGCCTGAAAATGCTAGAGTAATTGGTGGGTTTATGTTTGTTTCTTTAATTTATTATTGGTTCTTTGATTGTGATACAAAATCATGTATGTAAATGGTATTAACGGAAAAGGTGCTCGTCTACTTTTTAGGGCTATCATATCATTCCGAAAAGCTAGTTGATGTAGAGGATTATCTTTCTGCTACTCAAGATAATTCAGACCTTGTTTTCATGGTATTGCTCTCTACGTTCTGCCTCCCTTGTGGTTCCATGTTTGGTATTCTTTGTGGAAAATGTTGTGTATGCAGTTAACATTTATTCTTTGTGACTTCAGGTAGGTACAATGGTTCATGGTACAGTTAGCAAGGTCTTAACAAATGATTATATTTCAGGTAATTTTTGTCACTAATGTTGGTTCCACTTTTGCTGTTTTTATGCTGTAAGTTTGTTAGCCAAAGCATGCAAATTCATCTTCTTAAAACGTTTGTGTTTGTATGAGCATGCACTAATTAACAGCTCATTGGAATTTAAAAAAGCTGTAAAACTGAATTGGCTAGTGAAGGCATTTGCAGACGTGGTTAATAATACTGATCAGAATTGATTTGCTCAACTGTGTTGCCCTAGGTAGTTTCTCCTCTCCTGATGTGATTGTCAAACCTCAAGCCACTAGTTCTTGTTCCTACAGTGTCTTCAGGAATGTCTTTTTTTTTTTTCCAATGCGCTTAATGGAATATTGAGCCCAAGCTTTAATTTTTATTGGCTTTTGTCATTGGTACTCCTGGTACTTTTTATGTGACATGCCCTTTTTGGTCCAAGTTTTGAGTTAAAGAAGGACCAAAGTTTGTAGACCACCGGTGTGTTATGCACTAAGAATGTGTTATGCATCAATATATATTGGTAAGGATATTCTAGGAAGTTTACAATAAGTTAGCTACTAGGAATTTCTAGAAGGTTCAAGAGTTACTGGATAGGTTTATCTATAAATATACCCAAGTAGGATGAGAGCAGAGGTGGATGAATGAAGAATTTTGATTTTATTTTCTTACTTTATGTTTTGTAATGAAGGAGTTCTGTGGCGACTTGCTGGCTACTCTAGTTCACTAATTATCAATGTTATCCACTATTATTCATTCTCTTCATTATTATTGCTATAATTACGATTTTTAATCTTCTGAGTTTCCTGCCTTTACTAGTTATTGCTGTCTTGCTACTGTTATTGTTCTGCTGGTTGTGTGGGTTGTAGCCGGTTGGGAGAGGTCAGAGGTGGTCTATAACAGAATGTGGAATGATTTCTAGAGGTGAAGATGATTTTTGGTACTAATCTATCTACTAAGTGTAGCTAAAAAAAGTCTGCGTAAGTTAATTTTAATGGGGAAAGATGGAACTCTCAAAACCGAATAGCAGCAGCAGCCATGGAGAATCAATTTCACAAATCAATTATACAATATTATGCAAAACATGGAACTTTGTTGTATTATTGCATGTCTATTTATAGCCCTTGTTCATACAAATATAACAATTAGAACTAGGATAGGTTTGCAATTGTCCTAATGTAATTAGAATTATCACATCTAGATCTAATCTACAACATTAGCCATGTAACAAGGCCCTCTAACCGACTCACATTATACTCTAGCAACCAATTAACAACTAGTGACAACTATCTCTAAATAATTCCCACTTGGAGACCAGTAAGATTTCAACTCACCTAATATGACATTGACCAAGTAAAACTCTAACAATTAACCTATTTCTTGGTTGTTTTTTTTTTTTTGGAAAGGTAAAGAATAATGTTAGCTCTCAAACACAATACAGCAACAGTGAGAATAACAGCACACGTAAACCAAGAGTACAAGAAGCATGAAGCTATACAACAAACCACATCAAGCTAATAAAACTGATAACCAAATTCTTTTTCTTTCACCGATCTTCTTAGGCATAGCACCTGAAACTCTAGCAGTCACATCTCTCTGGGTTCTCCTCATAACAATTTCAGGTCTAATCAAAGTATTGTTCCTAACCACATTATTTCTCTGAGTCCAAATGAAATACACCACAGCAGCACACAAGCATTGAAGAACCTGCTTCTTAAAACGCCCAGCAACTTGCTGCAACCAGTCATTACATTGCTGTAAACTACCAAAATGCAACTGAACATCCAACCACTGGATACATAGCCTACTGTAACTGCATTTGAAAAACAAATTCTCTACTATCTCAGCTTCTAGGCAGCATAAAGGACATAAATCATCAGCAAGCAGTCTCAATTGAAAGAGTTTATGCTTCCCTCTCAGCTTATTACGCATAGCCAACCATAGTACATAACAGTGCTTAGCGACATTCAATCTATTCTATACCCAACCTCTCCAGCAGACTTGGGGATGATCAAGTCAACCAGCTATATCCACTTGACACAGAATAGCCCCTGGGATCAGGCCTCCAGACATCACCCCTATAACCTCTTTTGAATATATCTTTAACCCCCCATAACTGCTTCCAATACCAACTACAAAAGACAGGACGAATAATCCCTCAATGACTTACCTTTTAAGTACATATGACTCACCCATTTAAGCCAAAGGCTATCATTTTTGTTGGCAATATCCCAAATAAACTTCCCCTAAACAGGAATATTCCAGTTATAACAGTTTTTAATACCCAGCCCACCCTGAGATTTAGGTCTACAAACCAACTCCCAAGCCACGGAGGGGCTAGAATACAAAGCCTTCCATCCCAAAGATAATTCCTATGCACAGATTCAATCCCCTTAATGACAAATTTAGGCAACATAAAAATAGATGCCCAATAGATGTGAAGGGACATTAAAACAGAATTAACAAGCACATTCCTACCAGGATAACTCAAAGACTTAACCCCCCAAGTTATTACTCGGTTTTATTACATAAAATAACCATAATTAACAATAATCTACAAGCCAAAATCAGGAAAGCCTCTCATGGTGAGGGGGAAAAACCCTATGGCAAAAATATTAATCAAGAAACTATATAAAGACTCAATAAACTTAAAGAAACTAATGAAAACATTTAGAAAATATTCAAGAAGTGATAAAAATATCAAAAAAATTCAAGAAACTCTCAAGAAATTTTGAACCTCATCAGAGTCATCACCATTTTCAGCTTGCACCTTTTAAAACTAAGTTCCTAAATTCCAAATGTTGTTTTGAAATTCTAGCCCGCTTGTAAAGTGCTAGATTTTGAGCAATAATGATAGTCAATGCACAAGGTCATTTTGCTTTCTCTTGCTCATTGAATCTATTATAGCATGGGAATTGGTTCCAATGCATTTAACTGATACAATTATATGCATTTGCATTCACATATTGAGAGTTATTAAAGATTAGAGTTTGGCTGCATCATAGTCATAATTTGGTTTTCAATACATTTTCACATTTGAACCTAGTAAAATTGAACGTTTACTGTGATTATCAGTGGCGGAGCCACATAGGAACAAGGGGGACAAGTCCCCTCATCTTTTTAAAAAAAATAAGTTTAATAAAACAGAAAAATAAGACAAAGTATAAAATCGTTTTCGTGTTCATACTGACAAGCAATAACTGGCTTGGTTCAGTGGTGCGGGCTTCTTTAGTTTAGAAATGTATTATGTAATGTGGTCGCGTGTTCGACTCCAGCAGGCATCAAGTTGCCTTTTTTTGTTTTATTTAAAGTTTCTTTTTGTTTTATTTTTAAAGTTTCTTTTTGTTTCATACACTTTTGTTCTTCTTTGTATCCCAATTTTTATGAATTGAAAGTATGTTTTCATGTTGTAG
This sequence comes from Salicornia ramosissima, assembly GCA_951394345.1. Classification (NCBI taxonomy): domain Eukaryota; kingdom Viridiplantae; phylum Streptophyta; class Magnoliopsida; order Caryophyllales; family Amaranthaceae; genus Salicornia; species Salicornia ramosissima. Next base: position 46,971,279 of record OX596235.1, on the reverse strand, counting down.
AACCAAATTATTAATCTTATATATGTAATGTCCAAACTCATGCTAGAATGTGTAAATACGTCATTGGTAAATTTTAGCTATACTTGAGATTTCTTTTTGGGTTATTTTTTTATAAATAATAATATTTGTATTAAATCGCCTGCCGAGGAGCAGTTTCTTCTTACTATTGAGGATGAGTTTTTATAAAATGGCAAAGACCATACTTGACTTAGCTGATAAATGTCAAATCTTTACCCCATAATTTAATCATGAATTATTGAATTTTATTTCAAATTTCTTATGCTGAGTTTTGTTGTTCAGTTGCTAGCTATCCACTGAGTGCAAAATCCTGTGTTGGGTTAATATGCGAGGCATTGGAGCAGAAATGGAAACTTGCGCATGGCTAACTTGCAAGGCTTGTAATTCAAGTAGAAGTTCTTCGGATGTGCTCCATATTTGATGATGGAATTTTCAGTTGCAACTGCACTAACGGAATAACAGAACACTCGAATTCATGGGCCGTAGACTTGTGGTGTTGAGTTTGTATATTCCATACTAGTTTGTAAAGCACCCCTTCCCTACTCTTGAACCGTATTTATTTAATAACCAAAGGCAAATCAGGTTATTGAAAATTTAGTGACATTACTGTTCTTTTGGCTAAAGCTAGATTTGGGCATGAGATGGGCCGACATGAGGACCAACTTGGCATGACACGATTTGAATCTAGCCCAGCACAAGCCCATTATGATCATGATACAAAATAAAGGCACGAATCATGGGTCATATGCCACATGATCATTTTAAATGTTTAGCACGAATGTATACTACCTTCGTTTCTTATTATTTGCAACACTTCACTTTTTGCACATGTTAGAGACAAAACTTTAAATATTAATATGATTAATTACATGGTTGTAAAAATTATTACTACATATTAAAAAATTACATGTTGCGACGAATTCAAAGAGACCCTATTTGACTATTTTTCATTACGGGTCTCAAATCTTGATCAAAGTATATAACATGAATAGTGGCGAAGCTAGAATTTTCTTATCACAAGGGCCAAAATTAATATCATACGAAAGTAATAGAATGATAAATAGCAAAAAATGTTAATAATGTAACTAATAAGCCTCGAATTCTAGTCTATAAAATTATAAACAATCATTCAAATCAATTGAGCTACTAACAATTGATATTGTTTATGTTCAATTAAACATAAGATATATTAACAATTTTGGGTCAAGGGGGAGGCCAAGGTACTCGCCAGCCCCCTGGCTCCGCCCCTGAACATGAATAGTGTCAAATGTTGACTGTTGCATATAATAAAAAAACGGAGGTAGTGTAAAATTTGTACAAGGCACTGCGGCACGGCAGGAGCCAACTAGGCATGCAACATGGGTCCAGTTATACATAGGTCTTATATTTTATAACTTGACATGAGCTTGGCATGACATGAATTTATCTTGGCCCGTTATGGCGTTATAGGCATGACCCGCTGTGGCATGAGGCACGTGTTTAGTAGGTGGATTGTCTTGGTATGGCATGTGCCCACCATTAGCTAAAGCTAAATTATTACTCTGTACTATTTTATATATATAGGAATAGGATCGTGTGAGAAATGGTGCTTTAGGTGAGAAGGACTTTTATGTGAGAAAACATCTGCACCGCTTATACTTTTAGATCTAAGGGTTGTTATTTGATCTTGTGTTTTTGTTAGTAAGGGCAACTTGGTAATTTAATTTAAGTAGTATATTTCTATTTTTTATTAAAAAAAAATCTGTTTTTTTTGTTTTTTTTAAAATACGTTTTTTTTTTAAAACAAAATTTAATTCAAAAAATTGGTTTTTTTCATAGAATAAAAAATATCTAAAATTCAAGTTATTTGTTTATTTGTTCGTAAGTACTCGTGTTCCAAATTCTATAAGTCATGTTCAAAATTTTATAAGTCAAGTTCAAAATTTTATAAGCCATGTTCAAAAATTTTATAAGCTTTGTTCTAACTTTTAAATGCTATGTTGTAAACTTAACAACCCATTTTTAAAATTTTATAAGTCATGTTCTAATATGTGTATGTATGCAGAAAATGCCAATTTATTGGCCGGGTATCTCGTGAGCTGGCAGACCAAGACGCCATTATCAAGGACCTCGGGAGGGATTTTGATGATGTTCTGGCCCAGAGTACTGAAAAAGATAATGCTCTGAGGTTGCTGAACAATCGCGTCTTGGCGGCTGAAGCTCAAGCTCAGACAGCGGAGAGTCGTGCCAAGGCAGCTGAGGAGACGGCGAAGTCGTCGAACCGCGAAGCTGTTCAAAATTTTATTGCTTCGACTGACCTCCGCCAGTATTGTACTGACCGGTTTGATGGGGGATGGATGGCTGCTATGAGGTGCGTCCTATCCGTTGACCCAGATTTTGACTGGGATGCCGTCAAAACTACTTTCAACAATGGAGTAAGGGTGCAACCCTTAAATGACGCAGATGCTTTCTCCATCGAACATGCTGGGAACTACTCTCCGATACGTACCGGGATCCCCATCTTGCATCCGTCAGAGCCAAAACCAGAAGCTGACACCTCCAAGCCTCCAGAGCCACCTTTGTGATAATTCTTCCAACTCGACCTCTGGTGGCATTTTTGCTTTAAAGAAAACTTCTGCTATCTGTCGTCGTACCTAAGGCATGTTGGTCGCTTAGGCTTGCCAACATTGATGCATGCCAGATCAGCTGAGTACCGCAATTCTATGTTGCGATTATTGACAAAGTACTTCAAAGGTGTTTTCTTAATTTATTGGCTGGCAGCCTTTTTGTTTCTGACTGGCGTAATTATTGTATAGACTAGGCTATTTGTAATGACATCTGTAGTACTTTGTAACAATTGCCTTTGTACAAGCTAAGTAATGGGATTGTAAAATGCCGCCGGTCATTACCGGCATCAATTGAATATAATACAAGATATTTTTTGACAATAACCTTGCCGTTTATTTTGAGTATGTCAATTTTATATATTTTTGTTTTTATTTTTCTTGTTTTTGCCAGGCAATAGCTCTGTGAGCTCTCATCGTTTTGTGGGTAGCAGCTTTACAGAACTCTTGTCTCTGCCGGGCAGCAGCTCTGTAGGCTCTTACCATTTTTTTAAGATGGCAGCATCACAGACCCTTACCCTTTGGATAGCGGTGTTGTGAGCTCTTATCCATTTTTTAAGATAGCAGCTTCGCAGACCCTTATCCTTTGGATAGCGGTGTTGTGAGCTCTTATCCATTTTTTAAGATAGCAGCTTCACAGACCCTTATCCTTTGGATAGCGGTGCTGTGAGCTCTTATCTTTCATTAGATAGCAGATGCATAGAGCTCTTGCCCCCTTTATGGCAGCAGCTCTATGAACTCTTATCTTTCATTAGATAGCAGATGCATAGAGCTCATGCCCCCTTCGTGCCCCCTTCATAGCTGCTACATAGCAAGATCTGGCTTCTTCTTGGCTTCCTCTGATCTTTGCGGGCTTTCCGTCGTCCGCCACATATAGCATAGTTTGGTGGTAGGTCGGCGGAATAGCCTGAATGTCGTCAATCAATGGCCGTCCCATTATAGCATTATAGGCCGCCGGTACATTCATTACTAGGAAATCCACCATAATTCTCCTAGTTTGACGCCCCTCGCCCAGCTGGACTGGCAGCTTGATGATGTCATCTGGTGTCACTCTTGCTCCAGTGAAGCCACTGATAGAATAGTGGACAGGCTTCAAGTGTTCTATTTTCAAGCCCATTTTGTTAAAGGCCTCCCGGTATAGGATGTTAGCAGAGGATTCACCGTCAACCAGGATACGATGGACCAAGCAGTTGGAGATAGTGAAGGAAAGAACCAGAGGGTCATCATGAGGGTAGATTACCCCCCTGGCGTCCTCCGCTGTGAAGGACATGTCTAGGATCTCTGGAGGCGCCGACCAATGCCGTTGGCTGTTGTAGTTGACTTGATGTCGAATTTCTTTCAGGCTTGCCTTGGCACCACTGGAGGTACCACCGTGTACCGGCCCCCCAGTGATTACCAAGATCTCGTTTTGGTGCTGCTTGCCCTTGCCCTTCCTCCTCCACTCCTTGGTTTCTTATACGTCACTTCAGCTTTCCTCTTGTACTTCGTGAAGTACCCCCTGCGCACCTGATCTTCTATATCATCTTTCAAGTGCTGGCATTCTTCTATTGTGTGACCGTAGTCCTCATGGAACTCACACCATTTACTCTTATCCCTGTTTGGGGAATGCATTTTCCTCGGCCTCCGCCAAGTGTGTTCATTTTTATGCAGCTCATATATTTTATCCCTAGGAATAGCCAACTCGGTATAGCTGTCATACCGCTCTGTTTTAGGTTTCTTCTCAGCTACGGCGACCTCCTTCTTCGCAGAGGACCGCCCGTAGTAATCTTTGCTGTCAGCAGGGAGTTCTCTTTTGAACTCTTTCTTCCCAAACTTCTCCTTCTCGGAGCCGCCAACATATGCAGCTCCGCTACCCATTTTGCTGAATTCTTCAGCTCTAATGTATTCATTGGCTTTGCTCAGCACTTCCGCCAAAGTTCTGTAATTCTTTCGGCCCAGATACTGCCGGAATGGTCCATCCCTTAGCCTTGTCATCAAAGCTAGGACGGCGACCTCCTGTCGCATATTAGGGATGGTAACCGCCTCAGCATTGAAGCGTGTGATGAAAGCACGGAGGTTCTCAGTCTCCTTTTATTTTATTCCCAGAAGCTCCCCTGTCATCCTCTCTCTCCTCTTGTTACTCACAAAGTGACCCAGAAATTTAATGGACAGCTCTTCCCAAGTAGCCACGGAAGACGCCGGTATTGACTTGAACTAGCTCTGAGCGACCCCAGTCAAGGTCAACTGAAACGCTTTACACCATGCAGACTCTACTGTTGTGTAGAGCTGCATGTGCCCTTCACAGGAACAGATGTGGTCTGCCGGATCCGTGGTGTCGTCGTAATGGCACATGTGCATTTTGATCCGGGGCATATCTTCATCCAAGATATGCTGAAAGAAGGGAGAGCCTTATGGAGTGATCCTACCGGCACGATGGGCTGGGACTGCGGATCCTCCGGGTGCACCCCCGGCAGTGCGCTGCCAGACATTGTTGGGAGCCCGCCGGGGGTGTGAATGCAGTCTGAAACTGCACAACATTTTGCTGAGGCTGCCGTGGGATTATAGGGGGGGTTTTCCAGTATGATAGGATTGGACTCAGCGTCCTCCTCCTCTTCTTCTTCCTCCTCTTTTTCCTGAACCTCATTGGCTGAGGTCAGGGGCTGCATGTTCCTAATTGGGGAATGTGGGGCATTGGCTCCGACATTACTCTTCACAGTAACTTTTTCCTGGTTTCTAGTTGGGTGATTGGGGTGGCGTTTGCCAACGCAGACAAGATGGCCGCTGCGTTGGCTAGTTGCTCAAGCGTAAATTGTTGCTGGATCGCCTCCAGAAAGGGTGTTTGGGAGGTGGGTTTTGAAGATTCGCCCAGGGCGACAGATTTCTTTTTGAGTTTGGGATTTGTTTTGGTCTTCTCGCTGTCGCTATCGACGGAAACAAAATTTTGTTTTTGAGTGGAGTTGGGTGGTTGTTGTGGAGGAGGTTGTCGGGAGGGCTGTTTTGATGGTAGTTGTTTTCGGAGAAAGATCCTCCGATACTTAAGTCAGCAAAGGGATTCAACCCAAAGAGAGAGAGAGAGTAGAAGAGTGTATGAGAATTAGAATGTACCTTAAATGAGGTGCATCCTCCTCTATTTATAGAGGAGGATTTTGGTAGGTGCCGGTACCGTGGGGTACACGTGTCACCTTGTGGTTGGCTGATGCCAACCTGAGAATCTTAGTTAGTTATTATGCTGAGTGATGGCTTGGATGGCTGCCACGTGTACGTCTCTCCTTAGTTAGTTAGTTTGTTACGATGTGGGCCTAAGTGCTCAAGTGGTGCCTTGAGTGGCGCCACGTGGAAGCTGGGACCAGACCTCCGCCGTCCCTGGGTGAGTTTGCATTCTCCCCATCCTGGCGGAGGTTCCAGGTTCTCTTGGTCTTGGGATGCCGTCGTGAGATATGCGGCGTCTCATTACTCCGGCGTCTTAGGGATGCTTCGAATGGGTATGGTCATACTGGTGTACCAGTATGCCCCCATACAATAGGTAATGGTCCCAGGTTGACAATTGAACAAAAAGGTACAAATAAATAAATAAATAATAACTGTACAAAAAATAAAAATATCACTAAAATAATTATAAATCTTTAAGCATAATGAGAATACTTTACAATCAAGATATTTTATTGGCAAAATTGACACCACCGGTTCATACTATTTACATCTATCTATATCACTCCCAATTATTGAGTATCCATCAACACTCCAAACAAATAATTAGGATTGCTGCTTCAACTTCTAACATATGCTCCATTTCCTCTCCATTGCAATGCATATATGCCTCAAACAAACAGCAGAACTTAAGTGATAGCGAGAAACTGTTACAAAAAAACAAAACAAGAGCAGAATAACACAAGGTTTTCGAAATAGCACCAAGTAAACCAACTAATAATACAAGTGAAAAGGTGACGAGAAAGAATAGTTTCAACTTTCAACGAGGACAACTTCATTTACTTCATCTACAAAGTTAACTACGGAAGTTTCAACCATCAATCCTAAACACATTGAAATGCTGTAAAGGTTGGTGATAATAGGTTTTGTTGCATTAGCAACAATAACAACTAACAAGTAGAAACTTTATTTAGAAAAAAATAAATAAAAATTGCATATTCGTTTTGGCACAAATATGAAATGTTATTTTCACCATTTTCCTCTCTTTTTTAAAGACTCCTATCTCAGAAAAGCACCAAAGGTAGGGGGGAAATGAAAACCCTAACAATTGTTGGGGGTGAGATTTGACCCCGGGCCGAAGCTCTAGAAGCCTAGAGGTTGTGTCACTGCATCAAGACCTCTTCCCCATCATTTTCTTCTTGCAACAAAAAATTAGGTCCTATAGTTTATTTATTTGCATTTCATAAGATTCTTCTTCCTTGGGTCTGAAGATTGACATTCAAAATGAGTACTCAACACCAAATGTGATACACTAGTTGTACCTCTTTCAAATCCCTGTCACACTATTATTTTTAATGTTATACTCTGTTTTTTTATTTTGATTTGCTGACCTTTTTTGGGATTTTTTTTTTTTAAAAAAATTTGCTCACTTTTTTGTTTCTATTATTATCATCACTATCACTATTATGGTGGTTGTTGAAAATAAGATATTAAACAATTTATTGTTATAATGAAGTTTATAACTCAATAAAGGGTAGAAAAGAAAATAGTAAATGAAAAGGCCTAGTCAGATTATTCAAATCACGTTGGAATTAGTAAGAAGGCCAACAATGGGGCTCCCCCATCAAGGAGCTCTTCTAGGACACAAAATATAGAGAGCCAACACTACCCCCAATATTAGGGCTTTCCAAAGGCTATCTAATGCCACTCTACGGAGAGACCTTGGAAAAAAAACTCACCCCCAAGAGACTTAGGGCTTGTTTGCTTCAGCTTAAATTCAGTTCTATTAAGTTCAGTTCAGTTCTGCTCTCAATTTCCTTCTCTTATAAAATATTACTTTCAGCTGTATTCAGTTCAGTTCAGCTATATTTAGCTAAAGTAAACGAGCCCTTAGGAGAGCTATCTCTTGGAATGAGAGGTTGCCACATGGCATTTTACAATTTTTTTCCAATTTTGTTAATTTGGAGTTTGTTAGAGAGCTTTACTTATGTTAGCATTGTTTAAAAGAGAAATCTTGGCAGTATTTTAAAGATAGAGTTGAAAATAGGCCGAAGATTGATCTTGGAGAGCCACACTTAGTGAAAAAGAAGACATTCGTCCCTCCTTTCTTCTTCTCCTCTTTCCTCCTCTTTCAAATAGATCTAAAAATTTTCATCTCAATGTTTTTAATCTTCTCTCCCTTTAACCTCTTCTTCAACTCTTCTTAAATTTCTAGACGATGTTCTCATAGATGGGGAGTCAAATTTTAGAGTTCCTTTCTAGCATTTTTAACACTATCACTCTCAAAGTTGAAATCTAGTAAACCTCATCTGAAACTGAAGAAAATCTGCCGAGTTTTCGCATCTGCCGAGTTTTTAACAACCACAAGGAGAAAACTCGGCCGATTTCTTAGCACATGTTTTGACAAGTTAAGAAAACACGTTTTGACCAACTTACCTCATTTGAAATGAGAAAACTTGGATGAGTTTTCAAAACAAAATAAAAATTAACTAATAATAATAAAACATGATGAGGAGATCAATACAAACATTAAAGACTAAAAAGCACATACTATTTCTCTTGTGAAATTGCCTGACAATCTATAACATAAAATAAAAAAAAATTAACTTTTTACTATAAATCTCTAACTTTTTACATAACAAGTTAAGCTTTATAGAAAAAGTAATTCTTTTATGGAAAATTTGTTAGAAAATACCTTTTAAAACATTATTTTTGTGAGAAAAGGCCTTATAAAAAATTTGTTGTGAACCAGGACTAAAAAATTTAAAAAAAAATATATGTGCAAGGAGGGACCTTACCTCCATTTTTCGACGTTGTTTGTGAATCTCTAGCATTAACTAGCTATTTCCCTCTAATTTTTCACAAATTCTTTCGTATTTAAGGGGGTAAGAGATTAGAAACCCTAATTCAGAAGAACAGAAGTTTAGATGTAAGAAGAAAGATGTTTTTGTAGAGTTTATATAAATGAATTTAGGAGTGAAAATGGAGGGGAAGTGTAGGAAAAATGAGTTTACAATGAAAAGAAAAGGAATGGTGAAATAGAGAAGAAAGAAATCGAGGGAAATAGTGAATCAATGCCGGAGATTCACTGTCGACATCGGAAAATGGAGGTAAGGTCCCACCTTGAAACTTTTTTAATTTTATGTCATGGTTCACAACAAATTGTGTAAGGTCTTTTTTCACAAAAATAATATCTTAAAAAGTCTTTACTGACAAATTTTCAATCTTTTATACTTAAAAGTTACAATTTTTAAATATAAAGTTGTGTTGTCACACACTCTGACGGGAGATTTGTTGAAAAGCAAATACCTGATACAAGATCCTCAATATAATCACATTCAATTTTACCATGAGCCATTACACCAACCTGAAAGTTTCCAGAGAAGTAATTAAAAGAGCAAAATAGGAGTATATATAAACACTACAAAATGAAAACACCAATTTGTATTTTATATTTATATAACCTACCACAAATACAACATCTTCCTCACTGTTAATATCACTGACATATTCCCGTAGTTGAACAGTCTTCTCTGAACTACATGAAAGCCCTATGGCAAAAAAAATAAAAAAACAATAATACACTGCCAAACCAATAAAAAATAAATAAGCAATTTTTTTAATCAATAACTTACCTATCTTATGTGATGAAGGAGATAGATGCTTGGTTATAGGGTTAGCCACCACTCGCAAAAGCTTCTTACAATTTCCCTTGGCTTTGATACTAAACTTTTGCAATAATTCAACTATGACGTTTAGATAGATAACTGAATATTAGCACATGTTTTGACAAGTTTAAAAAAGGATTTTATGTCCTTAACCACCGTATGTTTTCCACTTTTAAGAAATAATCACTTTATGAAATGTTTTACGGAGTATTTATATTTTATTTGACCACCTTATGTTTTACTTTTTGCCACAACTTGTGACAGTTTCCGTCAAATATTCTATTTGTGGGACCAACCTATACCTAACATACCCAAAAATTCCCAAATTCCTAATGGGAGATTAAGCAATCACCAAAATTCATTGTTTTGTCCAACAATTTTTTTGTTAAATATATTGTTCAACAATTGATCCAAACTCTTTTTTACTATTCAAACTCAATTTTTAAAAATTTCACTATAACATCTTTTAATTGTTAAGTTTTTTTTTTTTCCTTTTTTTGGTAAATGGTAAGTTGTTCAAATGAAATATGGATAGTTTTAGTTAAAAAAATGAAGAATCTATTTATTCCCTAATTTGATTAAACAATGGAGGACGTGTGTTTACTTTTTTGTGCTTGATTTGTGTGCGTTTGTTGCCTTTTGTTTTGAATTGCAACTGCTAATGATCAGATTATTAGTTTACAGCACAAATTCGATCTAAATTGAAAATTTTGATTCAGAAATTCAAAATCCTAAGTATAGCGCCAAATCTGTTCCAAATTGTTCACTTTGATTCGGTTTTGCTAATTTATTTGATTTACATGAAATCAAACAACAACCCAAAAACTGAGATTGATGTTGAATTCAAACAACTCCAAATTTTCCATTCTAATCTTTAACCAGGTGGTTTGCAATGTATTCAGATCAAGAAAGAGAATCCAGATGCTGATTTCAAGGGATCTCAAACATAATGTGTGTAAAATGGAAGACTGTAACCCTAGAACAGAAGAAGCCAAATGGGAAGTCCCAAGCCAATTAAGAAACTTTTTTTGCAGATTATGAGAAAAGAAAAGTGCAAAATCATAATGCACAACAAAACAAGGAGAAATACTAGAAGGAGATGGATGTTTATTAAAAAAAAAAAAGAAAGAAAAATAGAGCATAAGGAGAAATACCCTTTGTTTAGCCCCCTTAACGGAATTTTTAATGGAAACCGTCATAAGGTGTTAATTTGCAGTTAAAAGTAAAGCATAAGGTGGTAAACAAAAATTTTAAAAAAAAATCTTAAGATGGTTATGTTCCAAAAAGTGATAAAGATAAGGTGGTTAAAGACAAAAAATACCTTCAAAAAAAAAAAAAGATAATAAAGTAAATTGTGAAATAAAATATTCAATGCTTTATGTTTTCAATATAAATAAGAAAAAACAACTTACCTATCATACTACAGAAACTTTGTAGTGTCCTTGGTATCATACAATATGGCTCTAACTTGATCAAAACCCCTTCATTAGTCCGGATGTACACTGCTTTCAGCCTCCCAGCCAAACAAAGTCGGCTATCCATAATTTGAAGGAGAGCCTGTAGATATCAATTTGTTTAGGTTGTAAAATTATAAAATAATTGATTGGCAAAGACTCAACAACGATTGAAAAAGCAGCTATATGAGAAAAAATGCTACTAGATATCATATCACCTCCCTTCTTCGTAAGAAAGACTCACATTCCTCCCATCTACAATTTCTATAACAGAGTCCAAACCTTGTAGACATAAACGTTCTCATCATTGGAGTAGAGGTAAGGTACCAAGAGGTAGAATTAGCCGAGTCTTTTGTAGGAGTGACACACACACACACACAACTATTTAGCGATGGAATTCGATATGGAATTAACTCCATCTTCATAATAGATATGATAATATACTAAACCGTCTCCTAGAAATATTACAAACAAATTCCTATAATTATTTTCTAATAAGAGATGTATCCCTATTTAATGTCTCTAATCTACAAAAGGTTTTACATATCCATGTCGACTTCATTAAAAATATATATATATTATATATAAAAAAAAATACAGGCTTACACTTGTGTGATTGCGTCTCTAACATCCCAAAGAAACTACAATTTCCCTCTCGAAAAAAAATAAAATCAAAACCTTTCAATCTCCTCTCTAACATCCCCATGATAACCTTTTTTGCCACGACTCTCACATCATTCATTATTTGGGGGCACCAAATCAAGGGTGTGTTTGATAGAATGAAAAATGGCTCCTTGAAAACTATTTTCCTCATTTAACATTATTTAGTTTGGACAGTAAAATGAAATGGAAAACTTGGGATGAAAATTTATTTTACACCTAGTTGAAAACATTTTCCTCAAAAATTTGAAGAAAAAATGTTTTCATTCCTCCTCATTCCACGCAAAGTTCAACAAATAGAAAAGTTAATAAAAGTAATTGATTTCAGTTCAACCAGGCAATGAAAAATGTTTAAAATGAAGAATTATTTTTCTTGCAACCAAAGAATGGAAAATTGCCATAAAGATGAGTATTTAATTATAAAAATATTTTCCATGAAAAACCATTTTCAATTGAAAATGTTTTACATCTTAACAAATGGAGCTTAAAAAAGATATATGAAATATCCCACTATTTATCTTAGATTCTCTTATTTATTGGTGGTTACTAATGCCTCTGTTGCTTCGACACCCTCCTGAAGCTGGAATATTGCGTGACGACTCGACACAACGCGTGACACGCCTGGGAGAGGGATCGACTCGCGTACTGGAAAAGGATCATAAATCAAGTGTTGATAACTTGATATCTTAGACGAGGATCACAGGAGAAGTGAAAATGGTAGAGTTATCGTGATTGTTTCTTAGTTTTGCTAATGAAAATGAATGTTTATTGTACTCCGTACTTGGGAAGATAAAAAGCTTTTGAAGGAAAGAGATTATCACAAAAAAACAAAAAGAAGAGAAAAAAGTTAGGGTTTTAATTTACTCCACCCATTATACCTGGTATTACTATTTATTCTCTATACAGCTGTCCACCTTAAAGTTAACTCCACTACTAACTTCCTTTGTAAAATTGCGGTACTTTTTTTTTTACTTTATATTTATATAAAGTAAAGTTAGACAAGTAGTATTCAACTACACATGATTGTATATTCTTGTACAAATTAGATTTAAATAATTCTTTATGTATCTTTATCCACAACCTGTATTAAACATAACAATATTTTTAGTATTAAAAAATAATTAGAAAATTAAAAATAATAAGGATTAATTGATTTTAATAATACAACATTTGAGGAATTTGCAACGAATAAACAACATTTTGATTATTCTATAATAAATCAACCTTTGGTACCAATTTCACCTAGTAAACCATGTTGACTTGCAACCTAAATGGAAGGTAAACCCTTTTTTTTTAAAAAAAAAATAATAAAAATAACAGGTTTAATAAAATAAAAATAAGTTTAATTAAACCAGTATCCATGGCCACCACCGCCACCTAAAACGGCCACCGCCACCAACCAGCCCCCAACCTTAGTCGCCCAGCCCCAATCGCCCACCACCATCGAACAAGGCCTCCAAGCCCCAGCAAAGCCCGCCGCCGTCCTCGTCGAAGCCCAACACTCCCTCATCGTCCTCACCACAGCAGCCCAAAACCCCCACAATTCCACCTCCCAAAACTACCATCAAACCCCCACCCCAAATCCCCCCAAAATTCCACCTCCTACCTCCCGAAACCACCCCACAAAACACCCTTGCACCACCACCCTTCCAACTACACAGTACACACCCCAAAACCACCCTTCGAAGTTCAAACCCCCAATTCGACTGTCCACCACCACGAAATCCCAATACCCAATTGGACTACCACAAATGAAACCCCAATTCGATCACACCACCACAGCTACCCTCCATCACTTCGAATTTCCAATTGAAGATGGTGATGGTCTCGGTGGGGCAGCGAATTCAAAGATGATAGATTAAAAAAGTGAGAGTAAGAGAGAGAAAGACGGAGGGCGGTGGAGTTCAGCAAAGAGAATGTCGGTGGTGGTAGTGGTGCGTGGGGATGGGTAGAGACTAGAGAGGGATGAGTGGTGGCGGGCTAAGAGAGGAGAGAGAGTTCAATTTTTTTTTTAATTTTTGATTTCTCATTTTTTTCCTTTTTAATTTCATTTTTTTTTTTTTTACTTTTATGATTTGTTTTTTAGATATTTAGATTGTAAACCAACAATATCATGCCACGTGTTGAAGTAACCTGTTTTTATATGTTTTAACCGGTTAAGGTTTAATGAGGGAAATTGGGTACCAAAGGTTGGGTTATTATAGAATAATCAAATGTTGGTTTATTCGTTGCGAATCCCTCAAAGGTGGTATTATTAAAATCAATTAATCCAAGTAATAATTTATATGCGGCAATTGTGACACTCTTAGGATACCTGTATATGCACTTTTGACCATATCCCCGTATCCGCTAAAATTCAAAATAGAGTGTCGGATACTCCGATTCCTACTTGGATACGACACCTAAATCCGAGTCTAAGTAACATAGACTAACGCTCTCACTTTCCTGTTTGTTTTGCCATATGTAACACTCATCCATCTCCATTGTTTGATGATTCTTTTGAGTTTAGTTCTTTATACGCAATTCCAATAGTTACACAAAGTTCTGATACTTTTTACCAAGTTTCGATTTTTTGGACTAATTTCATATCTATTGTTATTAGACTACATGAACAAGGTGAATTACATGAATTACTAAGTTTCGATTTTTTGGACTAATTTCCTGTCTATTGTTATTAGGCTACATAAGCAAGGTGAATTACAACCTGTTGAGGGTAGGACTATTTAAGGGCAAAGTAATTTAAGTAAATTTCATTGTATTGGTTGTTATTAACTTGTTATTGAGTTTTATTTAGTTTGTTTGCTACAATTGGTTTCTATATTTATACTACTTTCAAATCTTGTTGATTTATCAATTTATAGGGTGCATGAGCAAGGCAATTTTACATTCGTAGGATAATCTGATTATGTTACTCATCTTTAGCTCACACTACCACTCAATTAGATTGTTAATTGTTATTATAATAGAAATGACAATTGATTTATAATATTGAATACTAGCTTCAATTTTCTTTGCATGTGGAATTTTGTTGTAAGGCAGTAACATTTGAGGTTGCATTGAGGCATTTTCACCTTGAATAAATTGGCTCATAATTTAATCAGTAATGAGAGTATTGGCTCTGTTTTCCCTTTTTTTTTTTGAAGGAAATTGGCCCTGTTTTCATTCAATCGAATTGGTGTATTTTTTTGGGTCTTTTAAACTTTTTTTGTCATTTAAATCAGCATATGCTGTGTGCCTTTTCTCTTGCCATTGGACTAAGCACAAATCCTATCACCTTTGTAGCAAAACTAGGATAGGTGCTTTTGTTTTCTGCTGCCAAAATATACTTGTATTGAGTATATCATGTGTTTTGCATAAGATCTAGGTATCATGTGATATTTATGCTTTCCCCACAATGTTGGTATCTAAAAGTAAGTTTTGAGTATCTACTATTCCATTAACACGTACAGTGGTTCTTAGCCTCTTATAATCCCTTCTACTGGTGAGTAGTGAATAGTGCTATCTTTCATTTTTCAAATGCTACACTTGTTTTTTTTTTTTTTGAGAAGAAATGCTACACTTGTTGAAAATCTGTTAAGAAATACTATGTGGAGCATTTCTAATAATGCATAATGCACATGCATAATACCATAGTTTCTAAAAGTACATACTAGAAATCTGCATACTGCATATGTATTCAATATGAATGGGGAATATGCTACCTTAAGTTTCATCAGTGTTGCTCTTGGCACCCAAACTACAATAGTTCGCCTATATTATTTCAAATCAAACATTGTTTAACTTGTTGCCTTATCAAACTTTTTGTTCATTAGATTTGGAACAAAACATATTATCAACTTAGTTAGATAATCTTTACCAGTCGGCATTGTTACATTAGGAAAATTTGTTAGAAACCACCTTATAATTTTTTTTTTTGTCAAAAACCACCTTAATTTTTTTTTTTTTGTAAGAAGCCACCTTTTTTGATTTTTTTTTTTTTTGCAAAGAACCACCTTTGGCTGAATTTCGAGTTTCGATTTTGGTTTGTTTTCGGCGTGGCGGTTCAAGGAAGCAAAAGGGACGAAGACGGCTTGGGGAGGTACGAAGGGGGTTCGCCGGAATGGCGGAGGTGGGTTTGATTTAAACATCGAAATTAGGTCAAAGGTGGTTCTTTACAAAAATAAATAAATAAATAAATAGGGTGGCTTCTTACAAACAAATATTAAAAATGTGGTTTTTAACAAAAAAAAAATGTTTTATAAGGTGGTTTTTAACAAATTTTCCGTTACATTATTCTGAATTCTGACGATTTGGGCAACTCCTAATAGCTAAATCGATCTCATAAGAGAGGTAACTAAGTTCAGACTATTCTTTAAATTAAATTTATCATAAATTCAGCATATCAATACTTGGGGAAAGATCAATTATATTCAGCATCTATTCAGCGGAGTTATAAGCTAAAATCAATTATGCATAACATAGTTACAGTTACACAAATATGTGTCAACATTCTCAAGAACTAAAAGACTTATGAGGGCATGTATAGCTTGTTAATGTGCTAGTTCTATGCTTCTCCCATTGCTTCAATTAGACTATTTGCGTATAGATCAAATGTGACATCTTTGCTAAATCATATACAAAGGCTTCTTACTGTTACAGTTGATTTAGAATTTATTTTTCTTTTCCCTTAGTAGTCTTCTATTGTTGATAACTGTTTTAAAGTATTATAATATAATTGTCTTAGTATCTTTCTTAGTAGATATTATTGTGGACCGAGGTTGGATTTACTATTTTCATACAAACTCAATATTTAACTCTTTCAAAATTTAATATTGCACTATGTAGCAAATTAAGTGGGACGGAGGGAGTACACTATACACTTCCATATATTGTGCCTATTGTTACTCGTGTCTTATTTGATTGTATTATCATATTTTCAAACAAAAGGTTTTTTTTTTTTCTTTTGACACAAACAAAGCAAGGCCTTGAAAGACTCATGGAGAATATTAGGCATGGTGTTTTCATCATCTAGCTATCTAAGGGGTAAGGATCTAGCTATCTTCGATACAGGGAAATAGCCTATTATCGATTATAAGATGCTATGTAATTGTGTAATTGAACTTTCTGTACTTTTAGACTGGTCAAATGTAAGTAATAACTATATGTAAGCTATCATTGTTATAGTTGAGTACTTTGTTTGATTTGTAATTGAAATTATGTATGAATGAGTTCCTTTGGAAACATTGGATTCAATTCATTGTTTACAAACATCTAATTTCGGTTGGAGACTTTCTTTTAAATGTTTTCATCTAAAATTATAGACATATTACTTTTTTTGTGCCAAGTCAAAGATGCATTAACAGAAATTCTTGCCAGATTAGAGACAACTTAACACTACATCCATTTCAAATTTGAGAAGGATTTATGAAATATCTCAATATTGAGGGGACACTTAGGGGTCGTTTACATTAGATGAATAGAGATAAACTGAACTGAAGTGTATTAATTGAACTAAATAGAGATGAACTGAACTGAATAGAGATTAACTGAATATAATCTGAAGTAAACAAGCCCTTATTCCATCTCAAATCCGTCCATCTCTAAACTTTATTAGAGATGGATCTTGACCAAACAAAGAAGGATTTTCCCATCTCTAAATAGCCAAAATTTTGAAGTGCTGAATGAAAACGAGTTGCTCCAACAAGTTGCAACTCATAATCAACCATAAACCTATCATTTTTTTAATTTATAAAAAATTCCTATCATTTCTAATCCTTAAACACCTAAAAAAAACAATATTTTCATTCCTCAATGGTTAATAAACTATCTCCTACAACAAATTCAGAAAAAAAAAAAAAAACAGGATAGTTATAGCAAGCATAAGATGGGGAAGCCTACCAACCTCATGGACTATGTCTGGTCTATAATCATAAGGATTCAAATTCTTCTTTCGTAGATAATCAGCATGCTCATCGGACGATAATATTTGGTACCTCTGTACAAAAACATCCAGTAAACATATTAGTGTTAAACAAAACACAATACTGCATTTAACATCAAACAAAATTAGTTGTTCCAAAATCAAAGACATAAAATCGGCGCAATCTGCACATACTTTTCCAACATAAGCAAGGGTTAATGAAGCTTTCTCAAGAACAAAGGTCACCCCACCACCAGCATTATCACAAGTTTTCGACAAAGGAATACCACATAAATCTATCTCCTCATCTTGAATCTTCTCATTCAGTGTTGATTGACTACAAGCATGTAGTGAATTCGAGTCTCTACTCTTATTAGAATATGGTTGCAAAGGTTTCTCAGTTCGCCTTCTCTTTCCCATCCTGATAAAATCATAACACAGATTTCTGAACTAGGTTGCAAATTTGCAATTAATGGCCTAAATACTACACCCAAATAATGATACTCCTCACATATAGTGCATGTTCAGATTAAAAAACTACCAATTATTTCAAAAACAGTGCTTTTATACAAAGTAAAAGCATAAAACAAACCCCCATTCAAAAAGGTTCAACAATTCAGGCCCGTCCCTGACCCAGGGCATGAGAGGAAGAAAACCTCCATTTTCGTACTCTAATATATACAATTATAACCTTACGAATATAACAAAAAGTCTACAGAACATACATTATCAACAAAATTCGATTGGAAATTCATTCTCCTTCTCTTAAAACTCGGGCAATAAATAGCATAAATTTCCCCAATATATTCAATATACCCAGACTAGAAGAACCCAACCCAACCTCATTGTATAATTGATTTTCCATTATTCTACGGGGAAAAATATCTTACCTCGAAAGCTTTGCTTTAATGGAGGAAACGCACCACCAAAACCACGCCCAACCTAGCAGTAGTCACAGACTCACCGTTAGTTCGACAGAGGAGAGGAGAGGAGAGGGTGATAGAATATAATTTTCTTGACAAATATAATACCACCATCCCAAGGTAATAGATCGGAATGGAAAATAAAAGATAAAATTGAAGCTTAGAATGAAAATTGGGCTAAGTCCTAGCAAGCCCAAAACATTTTTTTTAAGGCTGTTCAAAATAATACGATTTGGGCAATTCGATTCGAAAATTGAATAATTTTTATGTAAAATTTTTTGGATATTTTGAATCAAATATCCGACAATTTTTGAATTGAAAGCGGGTCGGTAAAAATGAATCTTCAGATATTTGAAATTTATAACATTTCGGATCGGATATTTGAATTTTCGGATATTTCAGATTGAAAATCCTTATTTTCGAATATTCTTATTTTTATCAGATACATTGGGTCAGTAACCAAGTTTTTTGAATCGGATATCAGGAAAAATATGTTAAAAACACAAATATATATATATATAGAAATAGGCTCATGTGAGAAATGTAGTTTTCGTGAAAAGGGTGAGAAGCAACCACAACCCTTTAATCAACAAATGAATGACTAAGATTAAATTTGATTTTCCCTCCTTACTCTTTCTATTGTTTGGAGTCAATGTATCTATGGTATAAATTCAATGTAATTTTACTCAATGTATTTTTAGTATATTTTGAATGTACTTATAGTTGTCAATCAATGTATCTCTAGGTCATAGTTGATGTATTTATCTTTTCTCACATTTCTCACGATAAGAAATTTCTCACCGGAACTCAACAACAGAAGCCTTGTTTAGGGTTGGGGCCATGTGAGAAGGCTTGTTTAGGCTTGTTTATGTGAGAAGCCTTGTTAAAATATATGGTTAAATGCAAAACACTCATAAAACTTCAAATCTGACTATGACTTATATCATTAATGACAATGTTATATATGAATGTACTTTCCATCAAATAATTTATAATTATCGTATAAAGTTTCACTGCATAAATTATTGGTGACAACTTAAATTTACATTCTTCCTTTCTTATTATCCTACCTCAAGATCTCACAAGCAAATCATAAGTAAAAAAACAGTTAAAAGACTTACATATTCCTATTATCCTACCTCAAGATCTCTTCATGATTTTTTTTGTCCACAATTGCATAAATAAAATTTGAAATATTCAAAACTTCACTATCTGTAGGAAGTTATTTAGAGTAAAACTATATAATATAATCGTATTGTGTGGGAAAGGTGTAACGATCGGTTATATTGTGTATAAACGTCGTCCCGAACGTAATGACGTGATCGGATACCGGAAATAATGTCATATGCAAAATGGAGATTTCCCCATTTTTGCAATGTAGTGTCGCGGACAGAGGCTTTGATACACCCACGAAGCGTCCGCGACGCGAAAGGAGCAAAAAACAAAGCCCGCAGGTGTTGCGCCTGCACCTGGCTTGGGTTGCGCCCGCGAGGCAAGGGTCGTGCCAACGACCAGGCTGGGTCGCGCCCTCGCAGCTCTGGTCTTCGTCAGTTGCGATTTTTCCTAATTTTTTGCTTGCACGTTCAACTGTTCGGTTGTGCTTTAAACAAGTTTGTACGTGGTTTTAGTGGGATTCAAAGTGAGTGGTTTATAAATAAACCACTTGTAGAGAGTGAACCCTAACCCTAATATTCATTCTCTCTGATAAAATCACAAAGCTCCATCTTCTTCTTCCATAAGCTTTTACATATATTGTGAGTTTTGTGTGAGCATCAAAACTTGTTTCTCTTCGTTGTATCTCAAAGGCTTTTTCGGTAAACCCTTGCTCATTTCTATGGGGTCAAAATTTAGTCTTTAGGAAAGCGTTCGCGTGCCTCGAAGGTTTTATCTCTGTTTTGTGTCCATTGTTCGTCAATTAAACCCTATTTTCCAACACTATCCTCATATATAACTAAACATCTATAAATCTCAAAAAATTAAAGTTAATAAACAACTCAACTCCATAACATTATTTTTTTACATATCTTCCTTAATAATTTTATTTTAATTTTCCTAAATTCTTCTTATATGCAGGTTATCAACAATATAAGGCATCTCATGTTCCCACTTAATTAATAGTTTCACTTCCATATATAAAACACCAAATTTCATGAACATCTACTCATCTACCCCTCATTTATTGGTGTTTCTTATCCTAAAATATTTGTCACTTTTCATTAAACAACCCCATAAAGATTACATCTACAATCATCACTATATTATGGCTTCAAATTCCCTACCATCATTCATTATCTCATCCTTTCAACCAAAATAACTCATCCTCAATTCAAGTACAATGTATATAATAGTATTTTTTTTTTTTTTTTGTAATCAACATATGCACAATCTCTTCTAGTTACGTTACCCAACTATAAACTTTAAACCTTATGAATTTGTACCCACTAAGTTAAGTATATCCACTTGTCCAGCTTATTTCCTCATCGCCATATATGACAATTCTCCTTCCATTGTTTAAATTGATCATATTATAAATAAAGTTTATCTTTAAAAAAAATATAAATAAATAACATTTGAAAATACCATGAAAATTTTATGGTTTTAGGAAGATATGAAGAATATTGTAGTTACTACTTTATATAAAAAAAATGGAAATGATTCCAAGAAAGAATTAAAATATTTTGCAATATCAACAATAAAATAATTTGGTCAAATTTTGACACAACATAAAAATATATATTTTTTAAAAAAAAATAAGCAAAGCGAAATTCTATTATATATTATTCCCTAGGACAAAATGAGTTTTAGCTCAAGAACTCAATTATAATACACCATTTTCAAAATAATTTTACACTATAATATGCCATTTTTAGAGCATCCACCGAAAGTGGAACAAGAAAATGATTACACTATAAGAATAAACATCCCGATAAACTTATTCATTACAACCTCACGATAAACACAAAAATATTATAACAAATTGTAACTAATTTTTAAATAAAACCTAAATTGCAACATTACTTCCAAAACTTATTCAATAACCTCGTTGTCCCCTAAATAGTAAATCATTTTCATTCTCAATTAAAATTCAACTTGTCATGATCTCGATTAAATCACATCAAATATGTAGCCCTAATCTCCACCAATTTCATAACTTCAAATGGGACTCTATGAATATATAAGAATTTTATACTCTAACTTACAACATCCACAACAAAAGAAAAAAATAAAAATGAAATAAGAACAGTTCACATAAGTGCACCAACAAAAGTCACATTAGAAAAAGCATGAACTACTCTTTCCTTTCGGCATCAAATGGTAAGTAAATATCACAATTAGAATCAACAGCATATAAAATCATACAAGATATGGGTTTAGTGCACAATTGATAAAATACAAGACTCCCCAAATATTCAAATTACTACGAATGCAGAAATGACTTTTCTATCATATATGCCCTTTCTAAAATCTACCATTTTTCACCAACACTAAATGAAAAGTTTAATCAGAACGACGGAACCTATTAAGTTTCAAAACGTTGGTTGCAAAATTTGAGAGATTCGACAAGAACATATTTAGATAACAAAAAACCATTTTTTTAAGGCAATATATTTTGGAAAAGTAACTACTTACGTAAAGATATGAAGATCTTAACGTATTTTCAAGATCAAAATGGCTAAACTGATACCACTTTGTAACACCTTAGAAATTTCCTATTTAAAAATCCTAAATCTTTACGAAATTAAAAC
Source organism: Salicornia ramosissima (assembly GCA_951394345.1). Lineage (NCBI taxonomy): Eukaryota > Viridiplantae > Streptophyta > Magnoliopsida > Caryophyllales > Amaranthaceae > Salicornia > Salicornia ramosissima. The sequence continues at coordinate 46,949,182 of OX596235.1, read as the reverse complement.
ATAAAATATCATTTAAAGAGAAATTTCCAAAAAATTACCGCCATCGTGTTCAAACGATTACGGCATTTTTCAAAGTTGCACAACGGAAAGTTTTAACCAAAGTGTCTTTAATTTGTTCAGTTTCGAACCTCAACAATTATTAAAAATTGATAAAGACGAAAACCAGAATTAAAACTTTAAGATAACTTATTACATTTTGGAACCTTTAAGGCCCAACAAAACCAACTTAAGCAAAAGGTAAATGTTAGTCACATAGTATCATAAGCAAACTCAATATAAAGCAACTGAAAAATAAAACAGCGAACTACACTCCGCTCATTCCCCAACCATGCTTCATACCCCCACCTATAACTTACCTTTATTTCTTCCCTACTACTCACCATTAAAAATGGGTCGTTGTAGGGCCGAGATAAAGTCAAAGCCAAATGCACACACAAGCATAGTTACATCAAAAGCTGAGTACATACATACTATGGAAAGTAAGCATTTTTAACATAAATTATTGGACAAGATTCTAACTAGTAACTAGTATGGAACTATGTATAAAATTAAGGATTTTTTGCTTTGAATAATACAACCTTTCAACGATTTGCAAAGAATAATACAACCTTCTGTTTATTCGTGAATAATACAACCTTGGCTTCATTTTTGCAACGAATGATACAAAACCGGTTTTTGACTTATAAAACAGGTTAAAGGGACATGTGTCACGTTAAGATTGGTCCTTGTAATTTTTTTTTAAAAAGAAAAAAATAGAAAAATTGCAAAATAAAATAAAAAAAATCAAAAAAAAAATTATTAAAAATATCAAAAAATTGAAAATAAATTAAAAATTTTGATTTTAATTTTAATTTTAATTTTTTTTTGACTTAAAAAAATTATTATTATTTTTTAAAATTATGATTTTGATAGTTGGGGGGGGGGGTAAATTATTTTTTTAAAAAAAATTTGATTTTGATTTTAATTATTTTTATTTTTTCTGACTTAAGAAAAATAAAAAATACAAAAATTAATAGTTTTAACCTAAATAGCAGGTTAAAGGTCATCTGTATCATTGGTTGCAAAATTGAGGACAAGGTTGTATTATTCACGAAAAAACGATAAGTTGTATTATTCTTTGCAAATCGTTGAAAGGTTGCATTATTCAAAGCAAAAAAAATCCTAAAATTAATTATCATGATCATTTTATTTTTAAGTTGGATTCGACATCGAATGGGCTCCTAAAAAAAGTGCCTGTCAAGACGCCCTCAGGGCCACACTCGGTAGCAAATCGAGTGGAAAGTCCACCATAAGCTGGGTGGGATCCCAAAATTAAAAAAAAAGGCAAGGTTGTACAACGTCTTGTACCCCTTGATAAGAGCATAAGCTCCTCCCATTGTTCATACTCGAGGTGTATACGTTCTAAGTGTTTTGGTATGAATCCTCTTCACTTTACGTTTTTAGTAATATTTAGGAAAATCTGAATTTAATTTATTAAACTAAGGGTTCTATTCATATAGTCAAACAATTGCAAATTTATTTATTTTTAATTTAGTGATCACATAACTTATTAATCTTTTAGTGCCCATGGCCTTACACTTTGGTGGTAAATTTAATAATGCCCCTTAGCCCTACATAAAGTGGTAAAATGAATAATGCCCATGGCCCCACACAAGATGGTAAAATATATGTTGCCTCTTGGCCCCACACAAGGTGATAAAATAGATAATATAATAAAACTATGACTCAACTTGTGAGTATTATGAACAAGTAGTTGCTACAATTATTCCTGATTACGCAAGAAAAATGATTCATAATCCTTGTATCAAATTAATTCCCAAAATATCAATATAACATCCAATTTCTTTTCAGTACCATCACAATTGATTCAAGCCACAATGCAAATGACAAAACATCATTCACTTATCAACAATTATAATCCACACAACTTGCCTAAGCATGATAATACATGTAATCAAATTCCCGAGTACATATGTACCTGATATAGTAAACACGACTAGCCAATGTTAATTGAATTCTCCAAATTCAAATTCCACTACAAATGAATCAACGAGACCAATCAATACCCTCAAACCTATCAAACTATCCTAAGTACATGTCAAACAACTCCAACCTCGAAAAAAATTTGTTAAAAATTATTTTTAACCTTTTCCTTTAATTCAAAAATTACGTTTTTGTGCCCTCTAATTAGAATACCAAGCAAACCCTTAACCAAATAATTGAAACATCATTTAAGCGTATTAAAACAAAAAATTCCAACCCCTATAAAATCGCTCAAAAGCCTTTTAAAACGTCCCAAACGCAAATTTTAAAGTTCCAACAACACCCAAAAGGTCTTAAACACTATCGCAACTAATTATACGCTACTAATAAATAAAACCCATTAAATTACGCTAATTTTCCCAAAATCACAGCAACATAAAACTCATAAAAACGTTACGAAAACAACACTTTAAGCCCCATAAACAATATATTTTTTTTATAAAATTAACTACCACAACTATAGAGTACGAATTATTAGAAATACCCTCTTAAATCAATTTTTTTTTTATAAAAATTCCAGCAACTTTAAAACAGTTTAATCATCTTTAAAACCTCCAAAATCCATACTTCACATTCTAAAAACTTATAAAATCAAGCCCTACTTCATATGAACCAAGCCTAATACATGAAACATAAAATACAATAATTTAACATGTTTGTATAAGGTTTTAACAAAAATATTCAAATCTTAAATTTGTTCCCAATTACCCATAAAATCAGAATTTTAATTACCCAAAGACAAGTTTAAAACTAGGATTGAAACATATACAAACAACATACATAAAATCAGAATTTTAGGAATTAAACAAGGTTTGAACACTATATATAAAATCTAAAATTTAATCCTAACTATCATACAAAAATCAGATTTTAAACTAATTAATCAAGATTTAATCAAGATGCAAAATTAAAAAGAAAGAAAGAAATTTTTTTTTTTAAAATACTGTTCGAACAGAGGCAGGGCACGGCGGCCGGCATGTCGCCTCGATGGCGCAGGGGCGATGGCTGGTGGACGGCAGCATGCAACCGGTGGATGGCAGCAGCTGGTGGCCCTCGGGTGGTGGCTACGACTGCCTCGATTTTTTTTTTTAGTGTGTAAAACAACTTGGCACTTTTGATAAAACCCCCATGATCTCAACTAATTAAATAAAATCTCACAAATAATGTGTTTATTAAGGCCTTGTTTAGTGATTAGAGTTTAGAGTTTGTGGTTAGATGATTACTTTTTATTCAGAGGGTTTGACAGCTTATTTAAACAGTTTGATTGTTTAAAGATTTTGGTAATACATAGCTGATTGCTTAGAGTTTTGTTGTGTAAAATGATATTTATGGACATTTAAAATAACTTGTTAGATTTTAATAGGTTTAAATATGTTGACAATTAGTCAATTAATATTTCTCTCTCCAAAACTCAGAACAAAAAGCTGTCTAACCCAACTTTTTCTAAAGAGAGTTTTGATAAGAGTTTTTAGTACAAAACTCTCTTTTAACTCTATTTTACCAAACACCCAAATTAGAGTTTTGATTGGTCAAAACTCTAAACTCTCATCCAAAACTCTAAACTCTCATCCAAACAAGTCCTAAACCTCCAAAACCTTCAGATGTTTATAATAGCACCCCCTAAAGTTAACACCATTAAAAATCTTTGTTAAAACCGTTAAATTGGACTTTAGTGGGGTGGGACCCACATTTTGTTAATAATATCTCCCCTTTTTTTTTTCTTTCTAGTTATTTATTTTTTCCCTTATTTAATCAATCCCCATTAAAAAAAAATAAATTAATTACCCCCACAACCAACACCAGTCACCACCAAATACACCACCACCACCGAATCTCTCCTTCAAAAGCATCACCACCATTGAATCTCTCCTCCAAAAACACCACAACCACTGAATCCCTTTCTCTGCTCCCAAAATACCAAGTACGACCGAATCCCTTTCTCTCCTCCCATAACACAAAGCACCACCGAATCCCCCTATCTCTCCTCCCAAACCACAAACCACCACCTAACTCTCCTTTCTTCTTTGATTTGGGCTTCGATGGTTTTGATTTAGGTTTCAAGGGTTTTGAGGGTGGGTCGATTTGGGTTTTTGTGGCTTTTGAGGGTGGGTCGATTTGGGTTTTTGTAGGATTTTGAGGATGGATCAATTTGAGTTTTGAGGCTGGGTCAATTTGGGTTTTGAGGGTGCGCGTGTGTCGATATATGGGCCTCACCCCACTAACTAACGGTTTTAACAATTTTTTTTAACAATGTTAGCTTTTGGGGTTGCTTTTATAAACGTATGAAGATTTTGGGGTTTAATAAACACGTTTTGAAGTTTCTGGGGGTTTTATTTAATTAGTTAAGATTCTGGGGGTTTTATCAATATTGCTCCAAGTTGCCGGGGTTCTTTAAAAAAAATTCTTTTTTTTTTCCAATTTGTAATATGACAATCTGACTGCTTTTAGGGTATTTAAAAGGCTTACATCAGATTGGGCCTGCAGACTCATAATAACTTAATTTTGGTAAAACCAAAATCCTTTAATCCTTTAATAATTTGCGCAACAAAACTATTGCCGATAAATTTAAAAACGCACGGCTATTATAAAATTCAATTTTAAAATATTCCCGGCAAGAATTTTCAAAACATTTTATTATATATATATATATACACACATATTATTTTACTATTATTTGCATAAAATATATATTATAATACTTTATATTAACAAATATTACGCCTAAAAATACGGGTTATTATAGTTGTGGGGTTTATTGTGTGTAAAACACAATTAGGCTTAGGCCTAGAGTTTCTTTCTCTTTCCTTTTCTCCCTCTTTTCACCCTTTCTTCTCTCATTGTCGTCCTCTTTCTTGGGCAACCGTTGTAATGATCCGGATATTCGGCCGTAAAATTTCGTGTAAAATTAAGCCTTTAAGTCCGGATCATCCGATTTGGGCCCAAAGATTTAATTTTTTATTTAATTGAAACTAGCCTAAGACCCTTGCTTCACTCCTCCTATCTGGCCACCCCTATGATTTTCCCCTTAATTCAATTCCTAAAATCCCTCCTATTATCTAGTAACCATCTCCTAAAATCTAGTAAACCTTTATTCTATTTATATACTCCAAAGATCCACCCTTTCCTCATTAATTATTATATGATCAAACACAAAACAACTCTTTTCCTCTCTTCTTCTAGGCCCTCACGGCACACTCATCAAAACCCCATCAAATATTCTTCCTTCACTTCATCAATTCAAACACCTTCATCAAAGATTGTTTAAGCCTTTAACCTTTGAAGATCAAGCAAGATTTGTGCATTGATTGCCTTGCTCGTGGGCGTGCCTTGGTGTCGAGTGGGACGAGTGTTGGGCGTGGGTTCTTGGCGTGAGTTTTGTGCTTCTCTTAAGGTAACTAGATCTATTCTACTTAGGATTATGACTAGGTTGCATAGATTAATAGGTTTAGAATGTTGTTGATTATTATCATTGTGTTATGCGTGGAAAACCGGGTGGTTTAGAGTGCTTGGATTCAAATTCTTTATTATTATTGATTAGTCTTTCTATGCTATATTGTCCTATGACCTTGCTTGGAAGTTCTTGTACAATTATCTTGGTTTCTTGATCGTATTTGATGAATCTTGAATTGTTGTTCTTGGATGTTTTCATTCCTGTCTTTTTGATGGATTTCAAGGCATGGATTTTTATCTTGTTTATGCATGATTCTTGAATTTTTGAATTGTTTGGTTACCTATTTCAAGCGTGTATTATCCTTGCTTAAGCGTGATGTAGTTGATGATTTAAAGGCTTGATTTTTATTTAATCTTGTTGAACTTATGAATGATGTTATTGATTGAGTATATGCATATATTTGAGTTGTCAAGTGTGAATTTTGATTTCGTTATGGTTCTTGTATTGTTGATTGAAGTTGCGTGGTAAAGCTTGTTGAATCGTGTGATGATCTTGTATGGTGTCTTTGAGTCTTGTTGAGTCGTGTTGTGTCGAGCGGTTAAAGACCGTGCGTTTATCGGTTCATCTGTGATGAATCGTGCGGGGCAAGTTTTGTGTGATTGATTGTGAGTCAGAGTCGTGTCGAGCGGTTAAAGATCGTGCGTCGAGCGGTTAAAGACCGAGCGTCTATCGGTTCATCAGTGATGAATCGTGCGGGGCAAGTCCTTTTATTGTTGGTCATGTTATCGGTTGTAGACCGAGCGATGTCTTGTTATTGAACTTGAGAATGGTGCGTGTAGTGCTTGGAAGTATTTGCACTGGCTTGAATTGATTGATGTTGTTGTTGATGATTGTTTATGTTTCCGCTGCTAACTCTGATGTTGATTATTTTGTAACCTGTGAACGTTGTTGTTTCCTGTGTTACTAACCCTATTATTTTATGTAATGTGGTCCTACTTCTAAGTAGGACAGTTTAGTTACTCGCCACTGATGGTGGACCCCAATTCTATTTTGCAGGTAAGCAGAATAGAGGCTAGAGTCGGGATGAGTTTGTCGAGCGTCTAGGCCCCTGTTTTCCTTTTCTGTTTTAGCAGTTAGATTTAATTCTTGTTTTAGGACTTGATTTTGGATTAGTTTAATCATTTTTATTAGGGATTTCATTATTAATAATATTTAATATTATTTCCATGAGTTTTAGTTATATTTTTACATTATAAATCGATTGGTTACTGCCTGTTTACGACGTTATCACCGTTAACGTCGTTGCTAAAATGCGGGGTGTTACAGCTGTGATGCTCCCTCCTCTTATATATGTTTTATTTTTTTGTTTGTTTTTTTAGGGTTTAAGCAAACCCATTGGTTTATTTGGCCATATATAATTTAATTTAGTTTTTCGGCCCCTTTTAACAGACTTAGTTCCTAAAATAATTTAAAATATGTTAAAAGTTATATTTAAATATATTGAAAAGGAAATTTTTATTTCCAAAAAATACGGGGACTACAGGTGCAATTTATTCTTCAAGTTGTTGCAATTAGTGTTGTGCACTAGTCTAGAACCGGACTGGACTGGAATCTACAATTTTTGTGGACCTGGACCGGACCGGTTTGGACCAGTTACTAACTTTTTTCCTTTAACCGGTCCGGGTTTAGACCGGGCTGAAATTTAAAATACATTTTTTTATTAAAAAAATGTATATATTAATTTTTTTAGATTCCGGTCCGGACCGGAATTTACCAGGTTTGGACTGTACCGGACCGGTGGACCGGAATCACTATTTTCATGGACCAGGGATCGAACCGGTCCGGTTCCGGTCTAAATTCCGGTCCGGACCAATTTATGAACACCCCTAGTTGCAATGGTGTTAGTGCTTCTTCCCTCTTAATTTAACTTGCAGGAAAACATCAGAATGTTATCCAGTGTCTACTCTGTCACTGGTCTCCGATCCTCTTTTGGAGATGTTGCTTCTGCATCGTTATGTTCACATTCAATCACAAGGACTTCACGCTCTGCACTAGAATTTTGCTGCTTCTCTCAAGTGCCGGCAAAGCACTTGGGGGCTAATACACACCTTGGATTTTAGTATATTTGTTGTAGGGAAAACCATGCTCATTAAATTTCACATCTCATCTTGATATGAAATTTTGATGATTTATCAGGTTAAGTAACTTGTAATCCTTCTTGTATATATTAAGCCATTAAGTGTATCTGAAAAGGACACAAAGAATCCTCTTGGCTCAAACTTATCCTTAGTTCTACTTTGATTATACGCAACTCCAAGGCACCTAAATACCCTTAGGCATGAATAATTTGTTGAACATTTCCTCATAAGGAGTATTGTTCTTTGTCACATCACTTGGTTACCCGTTGATAATATGGGTGGCAGTTAACACACAATCACCCCAGTACTTTAATGGTAGACTTGATTGTATTTTAAGGGTCCTTGTCATCTCAAGTATATTTCTATGTTTTCATTCCACTCTTCAATTTTTGTTGTGCCTTTCCACACAACTGGTGTACTGTTTCTCCCTTGTATTTAGTCGACACTAGCTTCAACAAATGTTCCACTTTTTGAGCAGTGATCAGCTTCATAATGTTATCAGTACCTTGTGTGGTAGCACTAAATTTTGAAGTTCTTTGACCTCATCTATCCTTGTTCCACTTGCGGTATCTAATCACCTTCCAAAATTTTGCTTTAGAGTGGCCCTTGATTCCATAAATACTGCATATTTCTTCTGGATTATTCGAGTCTCTGCCTGTGACAACTTGCTTTTATGGGATCTTTAGTAAACATTGCAGTCTTGTAGAGATGTCTTCAATCTCCACTTCTCTAAGATTCTCTCTTTGTGCCTTTTCTTGTTGAATTGCAACACCTATCGTTTCAACAGTTGGCATGATTTTTCCAACATGAACTGGCTTCCCTGCCAAGAGTAGTCTTCATCCAGCCCTGTCAAGATCTAGAACAACCTTTGCTCTTTTTTTTGGTTGGTTGAGAGCATTCACAAAGGTAGTGATTCTTCATTTCATGGCGGTTATGGAAGGCAAATGATTTAGAGAGTCAATCTCTTGACACAGAGCCTTCAATTGAGGGAAGTACTTATCGATAGGTTTCCCTCTTTACTTCAGATGATACACCTCCCTATTTAACTTATAATTTTGTGCTCTATCACCTTTGAAAATCTTGTTTCCAAATGACAACAAATCTCCTTGATAGTGTCTAAAAGCATGATTGAATCCCAATATTATTAGCTACACAGCCTGTACTCAAAGCAATGACCATGTTGTTACATGTGTCCCATGGCTACATCTTCTCAATCTCATCCACATCACTTTTCTTCACTGTTCAAGTGATATAAACCCAACTTGCATTTTGGAGTAAGAGTAATTTCCATGGCTCTTTTTTCATGAGCAATAGTTAGATGGCCTAAGGAGTTTTGAAACACTAGGGATAAAAACCAACTTGTATTTTGAAGTAATTTTCATGGCTATTTTTCATGAGCGTTAATTAGATGGCCTAAGGAGTTTTGGAACATTCACTGTGTGAGGTGAATGATACAAATACAATGGATTCTGAAGGTCTGAAAATGAAGATTGAGTTCTTCGACAATCTAGTTTGGTCGATTTTTAATATCTTGTTTGTACTTTACTCAAATTTAGGTACACTTTCTCCGGTCTTTTTTTTTTGAAATCTTATAGTTACCCTTTTTAAGGTGCGACCTTAGTTCTCTTCAACTTATTAGACATGGATTTATCTGAATTAAACTATCTGAACTTATTAAACCTGATTATAACTTATTAGACCTTATTGGAACTTATTAGACCTGATTGAAAATTATTAGACCTGATTGAAACTTATTAAACCTAATTGGAACTTATTAAACCTGATTGAAAAATAAATTAAAATAGGAAAAATTGCCAAGAATAAGCCAACCTTTTGTCGATCTTCCACAATTAAGCCAACCTTTTGAAAATCCAGAAATAAACTAACCTTGTTATCATTATTTAAGCCAAAAATAGGTTAAACGATTATTTAATCTATTAGTTATCTGTTAGTTCAAGTTACTGTTATCATTTAAAGCAAAAAATATGTTGAATGATAGTAAAATAGTGATAAAAAACAATAGAAAATAACATGTTAAATAATCATTTGACTTATTTTTGGCTTAAATGATAACAAAGTTAGCTTATTTCTGGATTTTCAAAAGGTTGGCTTATTTGTGGAAGATCGCCCAAAGGTTGGCTTATTTTTGGCAATTTTTCCAATAAAATAAAAACAATAATAGTAATTTTATTTGTTTACATGATTTGGGGATTTCAATTTCACAAGTTGTTAAAAATGTACAACCACGAGCTTATATAAATTTAACTGATGACAAACGACTAAACGCAATGAAAGCTATTCGTACAAATATTACAAATGAAATATGGCAAGTTCGAAAATCCCCGATGAAGAAAATGATATTGAAGGTGTAAATATGTACAATGTACTACGATGATGAAGCTGAAGCAATGTATTGATGTAGATTTGTATGTTTCATTAATACTACAACTTATTACTAATTAATATCATGAATTACCTTACATGCTCTACTTTATCACAAATTATTCAAGAGAATTTTATTTAATTATAATTATTACTAGAATTGAGAAGTATTTTAAATATATCGTTCTTATTTTATAAATATAGAAAAAATTAATTTAATTTAACTAACTCTGAGCGGGTTTGTCTAAAAAAAATTATGAGTAAAATTAAAATGATAGAATAAAATTGATTTATGTTGTGTAGGAGTGATTTAAGTTAATTATTAATTTAATGAATTTTATTTAATCAATAATTAAAAAACCTGAACTTAATTGGAACTTATTAGACCTGATTGGAACTTATTCGACCTGATTGGAACTTATTATAACTTAGGGTGTTTACTCTTCAATTTATTATACCTGAACTTATTTGAACTGATATAACTTATTAGACCTGATTGAAGCTTATTAGAACTTATTAGACCTTATTGGAACTTATTAGATCTGATTGGTACTTATTAGAACTTATTAGACCTTATTGGAATTTATTAAACTTCATTGGAACTTATTAAACCTAATTGATATAATAATAATAATAATAATAATAATAATAATAATAATAATAATAATAATAATAATAATAATCATCATCATCATCATCCAAAAAAGCAATGTTCTATACATTTGAAACTATATTTTTTTTTTATTGTTGAATTATGTTCTAGGAGAAAATTGATTTAATTCAATCCATCATTCTTATTTTATAATATAGATTAATTAATTTAATTCAATCTAACTCTGAGTGAGTTTCTTTAAAAAAATTACAAGTCGCACGGAAAGGGCTGAAAAACTACAGCTGGATCGGTACAGTAAGAGCTAGGTAGACACATAGGCGAAGAGCTTCATAACAAAATAATAATAATGAAATAAAATCGGTTTATGTTATGTATGAGTGATTTATGTTAATTATTAATAATTTATTTAATCAGTAATTAAAAAGTTAAATATGATTCAAATGGCCTAATTAGATTTTATTAGCCCTGATTGGAAATTATTAACGATTTTTGTAAGTTGAGAAGAAATCCAAAAACCAAAATGTTTGTGAATTATTTCCCCTAAGAGCATTGTTAACAATGAAAAAAAAAATGGTTTGTAATGAGAAACCATTTTTTATTTCCTTAACAATGAATAAAATAAATGTTCATGATGAACACTTGCCCAGATGTTTGCACAGACGAATGGTTTCACAAAGTGTTCGTGGTCCACGTAAGCTGCAGGTTTCATTTGTTTTTTTTTTTTTTTTTTTTTTGCTGAAAATCAGCCAAAACGTTGTGTTTTGGGCCTTAACGAGCCAAAACAACATCATTTTGGCTGGTTTTCAGCAAAAAAAAATTTAATTGACGCGTGCCACGTGTTCGCTGCAGAACGCGACACGTGGCCACATCTCAGCCAAGTGAATATTTACAATTATATTAAACTTTATGGATTAAAATTTAACACATATTATTTTTAAAAAAAATAAAATTCACCAAAATTCATAATTTTTTCTCCTCTATAAATAGACACCCAAATTGCCATATTTTATTTTTTTTAAAAAAAAAATTAACCTTTTTCCATACAATTGTTTGATTTGTTTCCAAAAAAAAAAAATAAGTATTGTGCTTTATTCTTTACTCCAACCATTTTCATCTCATCTTAATCACTTTTGATGAAAATGTTTCCTGATATTCGTACGACAGTTGGTAACCTGCGATTGGGATGAATTAATGGTAGTTCGTGATGGTTTCGTCCTATTTAGGTTTTGTTTGATTTATTTTCACTTTAATGATTAATATATTCATTTAATGTATCGAAAATTATGTAACTTAATTTTGTTAATCACAAGTATTTAAATTTTTAATTAATTATTAATTTCGTTAATCGTAACCAATTCCGTATTAGCATTTTGCAAATATTTAATTAAATTAAGGATCGCAACTACTTAGTTAAATTACGTTAATCATAATTATAATTAGAATTAATAGTGTTAATCATAATTATTTACATATTTCATTTAATTATATTTTGTATATAAAAAGATGGGGTAGGGCAAAAAGTTGATGAACCTTTTTTATTTGGTTCATAAATAAGAAGACAAATTGAAAATGGTTTGGTTTGGTGATATGGATGAGAGAGAAAATGTGATAGTGACCCATGAACCTTTTATTTTGGATTGCTAATGGTGCTCTAATAATACTCATAAAATTTACAATTCCCATTTTACGGTTACAATTTTATCAATTTCCAGATTACCGTCCACGTCATCTTTTATTTATTTTTTAACAGGAAAACCGCCACTGGGAGTGACGGTTGACAAGTTACCACTTACCATTTGTTCAGCTGAAAAATTTGGATTTTTTTTTCTGAACGGTAATAGAAGAATTGAGAAAAGAATAGCCGTATAATGAAAATTGCAACACTCAGAATGGATAAAACTCGTGACTAAGCAAGAGGCTTAAGCAACATCAATTATGGAGTATTATAAATTATAATTGTTCAATTTGACTTCTACGCCTCTACGGAGTAATTATTGATTCTCTCTCCTACAGTCCTACCAAAATGTTCTGATTTTTCACCATAAAAAAAAATTCTGAAACGTTTGGAAAGAGTTTTTTTTGGGTCTAATTAAATCAAAGAAGATGAAGATTATGGTAGCGATCAAGCGAGTTGTCGACTATGCCGTCAAAATTCGAGTAAAACCTGATAAGGTAATTGCACGAACGCCAAAATAAATTGTACGAGTACTTGTTTTTGCGTGTCGATGATATCAGTTTTTATACTCTTCTTTGGGAGTGAAATTCTGATATAATCATCTTCGAATTGCAAGAGCAATTAATAATCTATAGTTATCTTCACTTAATATCAATTGTATGTATATTTTTGTATGATTTGGTTGAATTTTTTTTGATTGATTAGCATTTGGTTAATTAATAGAGTGGGGTAGAGACGAAGAATGTAAAGATGTCGATGAATCCGTTTTGTGAGATAGCGCTTGAAGAGGCGCTTCGAATTAGGGAGGCGGGTTTGGCGTCGGAGGTAGTGGCAGTGAGCATGGGACCCAAGCAGTGCGTGGATACTCTACGGACGGGTCTAGCTATGGGCGCTGATCGCGCTGTACACGTGGAAATGCCATCAACTGATCGTTTGTACCCTTTGAATGTTGCTAAGTTGCTCAAGGCGCTTATTGATGTCGAAAAGCCGGGGCTTTTAGTACTCGGAAAGCAGGTAAATCTCTCACTCATTAGTTTTTTCTTTGTTTATTCTTAATTTGATTTATGCCCTTTGTGTTGTACTGATTGATTCGATAAATAATGTTGGGAATAAGTTGGAGGAGAAGTTACAGGTTAATTTTATTGTGTATTTGTGAGCGTCATTGTTGGTATGATTGTTTGGTGTTTGTTTTCTGATTGTAGTAAGTGGTGTCGTTATGGACTTATGGGGTATTGGGAATAGGACGCTAAAAAAGCATATATGGTTTGATTGTGTGCAAAATGTCCTTGGGTTATTTATAGGGGAGATTTTAGGCTCATGAAAGGGTATCTTTGGTTTATGTTTTAGGATACCAATGGGCAGAGAAGACAACCAATAAATGGTGGCCGGTAGGTCTTTGTGGTCTTGCAAAACTAAATTGGGATGATAGAAAAGGTCAAGTATGTAAACAAGTTTGGTATAGAGGGAGCAACTCATATAGTAATTTACTCGATTGTTTTTGATGTTTGTTTCTTAGATTCTCACATTAATGGAGCATTTTGTTCTCTGCTTGTCAAGACACAAGTTATTTGGGTATACTCAACTGCAATAAAAGATTAAAACCGATTGAGTATTAAAGATTAGTTTTTCCCGTCAATTTGCCTTTGATTTTGATGCTTTTACTCTATTTTTTTTAGAAATAAAATTTTGATTCTAAGATTGGGTTTGCTGGGGGGGATATAGTTAAAAATGATTGATTAGAACGAATAACTTAAGATAGATGGAGTTCAGACGTGTATCTTTCGAGTCAAAAGAAGAGGCTCTATGCAAGGTAAAACACGTCAAAAGATGTGGTTCAACTATACTATAAATACATAATGCTACTTGGATATACATTGTATTTTGTTGGCAAAATGAGGATTAATAGGACATCTATTTCACCTAACTTTAGCCATCTAGTTGCTTTGTGTTTAAAACTAAAGCTAATGGCAATTATGACTACTTTTATCAGCTTATAAAATTCACCTATCTTGAATTCTGTAATTTTATTAGTGACTTCATGTTCATTTAGGAGATAGTCGGACATGGTTTTGTCGCTTTGATGATGCATCTATTTTATCTTTTCCTTCAATTGCTATGGAAAGCATGCTCTCTCTCCCTGTTTTTATTTATTACTGTATTTTTTATATAATATATATATTTTTTAATATTTGTTGATATTGTGTATGCAGGCTATTGATGATGACTGCAACCAAACGGGACAAATGGTGGCAGGATTGCTTAAATGGCCTCAAGGGACATTTGCATCAAAGGTAAATAGTAATGCTAATAGAGCATATTCCTTAAGCTCTGAGCTAATTTTCAACTTCTCTTGACTATGGCATAATTCACCCTTTTGTATCCCTTTTCCTAGTAAATAAGTATGTATAGGCTTGTAAAATTGAGACAAAAGTTGCAACTGCGTTACCCTCATTGTTTGTGTCCTAAAATTAGGCTTATGAACCATTTGGTTTTTAATTAAAAAACTCATCAATGAACATTGATGGTTCATCTTGCTGCTTATTTGTTTCCTTCGTGTACTATCTTAAAGTGCTTTACTTCAATCACACGTACGGACGTACCTATTTCTTGGATTTGGGCTTAGGCCCCATTCTTTTGGACTTAATTTCAGTCAATTCCTTTTCATTTTAGTTCAGTCCTGCTAAGTCTAGGATTCAGTTCAATTTAGTTTACATACGTTTAGTTTTGTTCAGTTGGATTTTTTCATTCATAAAGAACAAAGCCATACTGGATTGATTTGCAATGATGTCTACTTTGTTTACCAGTGTCACTGTCAATTATTACGAATTGGCTTTAGAATGTTGACATTGTACCTCAGAATGCTGCAGTAGCACTTGCAATACTTAAATGTGACCTAAAAGTGCAGGAGTATATTCTAGCTGTGGTATGAATCTTGAGCAATCAGTTACACATTTATTAGCCACATTTGTAAAAAATGGTAAAGCACATGACACATTTGTGGGGTTTGAAGACCATATACAACTGTAATGAAATTATAATTTGCCTAAGATTGGAAATAGCCAAGGAGATGCATGTAAACCAAACGGACAACAATCAACAGGAAATTAATGTTGAAGGCTTTAGCAAACATGCCTTTTTCAACTTATTTAGCTGAATTATTAATGCATATCTTTTTGATTAAATTTTATGTTCACTTTTGTAAACATGATGCTTTGTTTGTAGTAGGTTGTGTTGGATAAGGAGAAACAAACAGCAACTTTGGACAGAGAGGTGGATGGTGGTATTGAGACTCTATGTTTAGACTTACCAGCAGTCATAACGTGAGCATTGCCTCCTACTTTTCCTTTTGTTCAATTTCAATGGTAAAAGTATACAAAACATAGTCTACAAAAGGTTATGTGCAGGCCTTTAGACTAGTTAGTCAAAACAGCCCTTTAGACTAGTTAGTCAAAACTCTGTTACTAGTGTGGACCTTTAAGAATCTGGGGTTCATGATACAGTAAGCCTGGCTGCCTGGGTGTTAAAATTGAGCGCACTTGTCTATTGCTTTTGCGAATATTGCTTTTGAGTTTTGTCTAAGATTATGATGTGACGTTGTCATTCAGTGGCTATCACAGACTAACAATTATGAGCAATTGTTATGTTGTTTTCTAGAAAACTCACCTATTACTATCACCTATCTTATGGTGAGTTTGGTCTTGAACTCTAGAAATTAGGTATACCTGTGTTTTTTTTAGGAAGATGGTCTTACACCTGTAGACTATGTTTTGTTTTGTTTGCTTCATTTATTATTTTAAAAAACTAAAGTGGCTATCCCTCAAAAAAAAAAAAAAAAAAAACACTAAAGTGGCTAGAGAACTGCATATTTATACAAGTATATTTAACCTTGTCTTCATTTGGAACTGCTTATTTAATGGGAGAGGTGTCATGCATATGAACTGATTGGGTTTGATTGTTGTTTTGTGTTACAGTACTGATTTGAGATTGAACCAGCCCAGATATGCTACACTTCCAAATATAATGAAGGCAAAATCAAAGCCAATAAAGAAAGTCACTCCTGAGGAGCTGAATGTTGAAATAAGATCTGATTTAGACGTGATCGAAGTTTCTGAGCCTCCAAAGAGGAAAGCAGGGGTCATATTGTCCTCAGTGGATGAGTTAATAGACAAGCTTAAAAATGAAGCCCGTGTTATATGATTATCCTTTCGACGTACTTGGTTCATACTCCTTAAGTTGTACATTTTTCGCTCTTGAGAGTTAATGGGCCACTTTGGAGAATATGAGGCCAGATTAGCTCCTTTGTGTATGTATATACTATATACTTTTTCAAATGGCATTTTGCCTGTTGATTAATAATTATGTGTTGATGAACATGAATGATCAATCAAACTAACCACTTGTGTTATATATTCCATCTTACTTTCTCTGTTTTGTGAGAAGCAAGTTTTTCATAAAATTATGACTCATTTTATTGAACACTTTGTAATGAGGGATGGATGTGTAGTAATGGCTCAGTTTTCAACTCTAAGTTTTAAGGTTAGATGTTCAAATCTTCATATTAATCAATTAGTTGTGGATTTTTAGTTATTACAAAACACATTGTAGTTTTTAACATGTTTGGAACTTGTTATTTATTATTGTATATTGTATTTCTGCCTAATGTTTAAACTCATTAATCATAGCATTTTCTATTTTATCTGCACCATTTTTCTATTTTATTGTCTTAAATATTTGCTCCATTTTCTTTTAGGGTCCGTTTACTAGAGCGAAAAATGTTTTCTGTGAAAATAGTTTTCCTATTTTACATCTTTTACTTTGGGTGAGAAAATAAAATGTAAAACTTTAGGTGAAAACTCATTTTACACCTATTGGAAACATTTTCTCCCAAATTTGGGAGTAAAACTTATTTTCCGTGCAAGTAAACAATGGAAAATTTATATGAAAATGAGTTTTCCAACGTAAAATGCTTTTCATGGAAAATCATTTTACATCGAAAATGTTTTACACCAAAGTAAATTGACCCTTAATGTAAACTTTTCTCTCTACTTTTTATACATGGTGGGATCAACAACAATTCCATCATAATTTTCTCTCTATTATTCTTCTTTCTTTGGTTTATGTACAATCTGCTAATGGGGTCAGAGAATATGGGATGAAGGGAGTATTATTCTAATCTTCCATTCAATGTACATCATCTTTAACTATTTGGAGGTGGTTCTAGGCCCTCATGAGCTATGTAGCACTGGTAATTCATTCACTACCATCCTTGTATCAGGGATGATACTGATACTTTTATTAATATTTGCGCTGCATCCATAGTCATCTAACTTTAAAATTTTGCCGTTTCCAATTCCCGTACCCTATTTGATGCAACCTAGCTCATGAGATGGGTGGCCACAAAGGTATCTTCTTGTACGCTCATACTGTCCCCTGAATGTGATTACCACTCTGCGCTGCTGCTGCGGTTTAACAATGCTGGATTTATGGTGTCGTGTTGTGGTGAACTACCACTCATGTGTTCCGATTTAAAAGGAATTTGCACAGTCTAGCTGAGCTATAAATTCAGAACATCATTTGAGGGATCCCTGTATGATGGAAAAACTTAAGGCTATGATTTGTTCACTTTTTTTAAGGAGATTTTTATAACATAAATCAGTTATGTAGGATAATAACATAAACTACAAAAATGTGCTGTCTATCTATTAAATTTCTTTGTTAAAATAAGCTTCATATCGAAATCAAATTGCTTTTGACAACAGATTTTTATTAATTGATACTAACCTAAACTACAAAATTTGCTGCCTATTTATGGAGCTGCAAACATTCTGCAGAGAATATTGCTTGAAATAATATCTGTTTTTGTTCTTTTTGGTTTTGAGAAATGTATGGTGTTAAGGGATATTGCAAAAGAATAACCTTTTAAAATTTATGTAACAAAGAACAAAATTTAGGGAAATCTGTATTATATTCATGTTTATAGGACTATTCACAAATCAAAATTCTGTACAAGCTAAGTATATGCTTTTTCTACTAAGCTAGTTAATTACTGAGGACATTGAGTAGCATGGCTCTAGACTTGATCATCTGCCTAAACAAGCATTCTAGAACCTCCTCGATTTCTTGAATTTGTGACTCCAATTTCATCACTAGTGGCATATCAACACTAGCTTTCTTTTTCTGGCACTTGAACATCACTATATCATCAAAAGAATCAAATTCACTGATGCTTGCTGCTCTTTCTTTCTCAGCTCTTTGTCGGACTAACTTTGATAGCGGTAGAGACCAATCACTTTTCTGTGATCCGCCAATGTAAGACAACAATGACTTGAACACATCAAACGACACTTCCTGCACACCTTTCAACAAGCTCTCAGTATCATTAGCCTCATTACATTTTTTGACTTCTTTGATGTCTTTCAAGCACTGCTTGATGATCTTCTTGATTGTTTTTCGGGTTTTTTGGTACTGAACTATTTCATTGGTCATGTTAAGTTCTCCACTACACCTTCTTCGGAGCACTGATTGTATGTCTTGGAGTCGTTCCTTTGACTGTTCTAAGACATCCCGTGATGTGGCACATATGTCAAGCAGCCTTAGAGATCCATCCAACATTTCACAGAGTGTTTTCTCATTGTGAGGAAGTTGAAGAAACTCATCAAGATGCTGATACAGATCTTTAAGGCCAGTAAGCTTGTTGGTCAATGACGAAGTAGAAGCTGCTTGAGAAGACTTCAATCTGCACAAATGTTCGTCTAGTTGGTCTGTAATTGGGTGCGGCTTTGAAGGAAAACTTAAAGAACGAGTGTGGTGAGATGCCATTTTTCAGAGCTTGTTTTCGGGCAAAGGACTTAAAGATTAAAGATTTTTTCTGATGAGTCTTGCTCTTCATCCCCTGCTTTTATATATTCAAAGACAAAAGGTATTCAATTCTTTGTATTTTTTTAGTTTATTTTTTTTATGAAGGTGTTCTGTTTGCTCAACCTCTTCCTACCCAACATGCCAACTAATGAATAAACAGTCTATGTATATATGGTGAGCTTATACATTGATATTGGCAATTTGGCATAGTTTAATGTAACTTCGTTTCAAATGATTGTTATATGCTTTGATAACACCCAGCATACCAGCTACCATATTTTTTTTGAAAGATACCACCAAGCAACCATATTTGATTCAAATATTAATAGCCAAATTGGATACATTTTGTCGTGTAAGTTGTAATCATGATCCGAAAGATGCGTTGTACACGAGTGGCAAGGCCAATTCATCTCTGTATTATATGCTGCAGGAGTGGTCAATGATTTGCCTGTGATGCACACGAATGACTTGAAATTTGTTGGGTTAATTTATGATCAATTCATATTTTAATTTGCATAATTGAATTCTTTTGAGTTTTGACAAGGGCAAAAGAAATTACGGAGTAGTTGTTTGTGATTAAGGCCATGTTCTTTTAAATTGAATTAATCTGAACTGAATTGAATTGAATTTGTCTGACTTAATTAAACTAAGGGCTGGTTTACATTAGCTTAATAGAGATGAACTGAACTGAACTGAACTTAATAGAAGTGTATTAATTGAACTAAATAGAGATGAACTGAACTGAACTGAACTGAACTGAATATAATCTGAAGTAAACAAACCCTAAACAAACCCTAAATCTTAGACTCATCAGGAGCTAAAATGAAATAAATTTGTTGGAACTAAACTGAAATTTCAGTTGTTTTTAAGCAAAGGAAGGTCGTGAAATACATTGAAGCCCAAAGGTAGCAAGAGATCAATATGGGCTTATGGTTACATGGAATTTTAGTGCCCTTAGTTTTAAGTATGCTATGTTTGCTGCATTGATTTTGACAAACTATTGATACCATATGGCAATTTTCTTTCTTTTTGGCAAAATAATTTGCTTATTTTTGTTGCAAGTAATATAGACAAACTATTAAGCCTCAAAGCCATCCATAATATGTGTTGCACACAAGTGGGAATGACCAGAACATGTCTACACACGAGTAGCATCGAAGATATTTTTTGAATATCGAATCATCGAATGACACGCAAAGCAGAGAAGTTGCAAACAATATGATCTATCTAGGCAAATGAATGGCTTTAGAATTCATTCTGTTATGGCTATAAATCCCTCGAAATTTTGAAAAATATAAATCAATTTGCTCGTTGAATATAGTTCCGATGAGCAAATGCAACTTTACGAGCTAACCCCCAATTTGTTAATCTATTTTACAATAGACAACTCAAAATCAAATTATATGGATGTACACCTACTACTGTTTATGTTCTCTCAATATGTAGCTGATTTTCGACTACATTTTCTACAGCATAGTGATATTCTTTCATATAGCAATATATGTGAGTAAATCTGAGTTTGAAACACTGAGATCGATGTGTGAGCCATATCGAATAAATGAAGTATACATGAAACTAAAATAAAATGGAGATGTATGATAGAATGTGTGCATAAGAATTTCATTCACAAATTGTGTATATCAGTATATATGTACAAAACTCTTTGTTATGTATATCCTAGTTGCTAAGAATGTTGAGAATATTTGCTCTAGTTTTTACTAGATGCCTAAACAATGAGTCTAATGATTCATCTAGAGATTGAATTTCAGACTCCAATTCCATCATCTGGCACCTCACATTCTCAACTTGCAACAAATTAATGCCACTTTTGTTCTTCATAATTGGCTCAAGAGTAGCTTCAACAACATCGAATTTACTGTTTATTGTCTTTGCATCGGTGTTGTTCATTAGCTTGTTCACTAGAGACCATTTACTTTTCTGCGATTCCAATTTTGCACCACCGATATAGGACAACACAGACTTGAAGATATCAAAGGTTATTGCTTCCACATCTTTCAACATGCTTTCAATAGCATTGTCCATTGAAGTTTTCTCACCTTCCTTGATATTTTTCAAGGACTTTTTGATCAGTTTCTTTGAACTCTTTCGGGTGTTTAAGTACTGAACTATTTCATTGCTGATGTTAAGTTCACCGCTGCACCTTCTCCTTAGAACAGATTGTATGTCTTGGAGGCCTTCCTTTGATTGTACCAAGACATCCCTTGATGTGCTACAAATATCAAGAAGTCTTAGAGATCCATCCAAAACTTGCTCGGTCCACTTTGAGTGCACATTTTGGGATAAAATTTGTTGATTAAGCGGCAATTGAAGCAACTCATCAACACTAGAATACAGATCTTTAAGATTTGTTAGTGTTTGGTTTAATGACGATGAAGTAGAGGCAGCTTGAGAAGACCTCAATCGGGATAGTTGCTCATCGAATTGTTCGACAATTGGGTGAGCTTTTGATGGGAAACTTAAGGAACGGGTGTGGTAAGATGCCATTGTTCTTGGTTTTCTTAGTTTATATTGAAGCCAAAGACAGAGAAGTTGAAGATGCAAAAACTCTTCCATGCTTCTACATATATATATGTACATGAAAATATGAGAAGACAAAAGGGATCTTATTATTAATGAGAGATAACATGATTTATTTTATCAATGAAGCTCATGGACTATGCTTCATCACAATGATAGAGTATATGACATATTCCTGGGCCTCAACTATCAGATTAAGCTTTTGATTGAGATGGTCGGTCCTTTAACATGGTATTAGAGCCAACGTGATACAAAGGTCACGGGTTCAAATCTCATCCACCCCCTCCTTATATTCCCGGGCCTCAACTATCGGCTTAAGTTTTTGGTTGAGATGATCCTCTAACACTACTCAGCATGCCAGCTATACTATAACATAATTTCTGATAATATTCTCCTACACAATATTCTCAGATCACTGATATTTGATGTCTTATGCTGTGCCCTGCTGCCCATCATGATCCTGTATAAGCGCTATTCACGAGTGGTATCGAATGATTCAACTCCTTTTTATTTTTTTTTTTGAATTTGACAAAATCAATAAATGATTTGCACGATGGTTAAACAAATATTGCAGGACTTAGTAAGATCATGAAGTATTTTAATTGAATATTAAACTATAAACAAGTGTTTCTCTGCTCAACTGTAGGAGACAAGACCATGTAATATATTTATGCATTCTCTGTATTTGTACTGAAACTTATGGGGTTTACAAATGGAATCTTTATAGGCTAACCATGCGATTAATTTAGAATATCATTGAAATATTTGAGGAATTGATTACTTGCATCATGGAAAAACTTATTTCTATTTTGTTCACATGTTTTTTAATTTTTAAATAATAATTATAAGTCCGCCTATGTAAATCTTATTTTACCATACTATGCATGGGAACATATAAATTTTTGTTTAAAGAAAAAAAACATGCTTTTTTAGTTCCCAGGACCGAAAATGTATTGAATATATATTTTTTAGGAAAATTTGTCTAAAAAACGCTAGCGTTTTGTGAAAAACACCATACAACTTTTATTTTTTAGTTTAACAACACAAAGTTGTAGAAAACCTTTAGTAGCACAACTTTTGGATGAAAATTGACAAATATGGGAGGGTAAGCGAACTTCAAAATGAGGATTTGATTAATTAGAGTTTCCAATTGTATTCTTCTTTCCAATTTTTTTTTTTCTATTGAATTGTTTCTAAAGGATAAATCTTTGGAATAATTGTCTTGTAAATCAAAGTTTCCGTCCAAAAATTGTGCTACCAAATTAAAGGTTTTTTTTTACAACTTTGTGTTGTTAAATTTTTTTAAAAAAAGTTCCAGGTTGTTTTTAACAAATCGTTAGAACTTTATGAGTTTTTTAGACAAATTTTCCTATTTTTTAATATGTTAATGTGGGTGACCTGAGCCTTATTGCAGGTCGACCAGTCTAATTTAGCCAACACAGATGAACAAGGGGGAAAATAAAAAGTCATCACAAATGTGTGCAGTGAGGTTCGAGACGTGGTGGATGATACACCATTAAACCACGCTACTCGTATCAGCAATTAATATGCAATACATGTTGGTCTTGGTTAATTTTCTATAATACTGATATTTATTTGGATTTTCTTTTCTTTTCTTTTATTTATTTTGGTGTTGATAAACATATGACATATATCAAAATAATAACTATTCATTGTAGAAAATTGTCAGAAGAGCAAAAGTAGAGAAAATTTTATCATATTCATGTGTGTATAATTGTCATTCACAGGTCAAAATCTATACAAAGGTATGTCTTTTGCTCTACAATCTAATTACTAAGGACATTGAGAAGAATTGCTCTGGTCTTAATCAAAAGCCTAAACAAGCATTCCAGAACATGATCAATTTTTTGAATATGTGACTCCAATTTCATCACTTGTGACATATCAACAATAGCTTGCTTTTTCTGGGACATGATCAACTCCATAGTAGCATCAAAAGCATCAAATTCACTGATATATAATGCTGTTTCCTTATCAGTTCTTTGTCTAACTAACTTGGATAATGACCAATTACTTTTCTGTGATCCAACAATGTAGGACAACAATGACTTGAACCCTTCAACTGTCACTTCTTGCACATCTTTCAGCAAGCTTTGTTCACTAGCCTCGTTAGTTTTCTCGACTTCCTTGATGTCTTTCAAGCACTTCTTAACGATTTTCTTGATTGTTTTTCGGGTTTTTTGGTATTGAACTATCTCATTAGTAATGTTAAGTTCTCCACTACACCTTCTTCGGAGCACTGATTGAATGTCTTGGAGTCGTTCCTTTGATTGTTCTAAGACATCCCGGGTTGTGGCACAAATGTCTAGGAGCCTTATTGATCCATCTAACATTTCGCATAGTGATTTCTCATTGAGAGGAAGTTGAAGAAATTCATCGACACATTTGTACAAATCTTTAAGGCCAGTAAGCCGCTTGTGTGTCAATGATGAAGTAGAAGAAGCCGCTTGAGAAGATGACCTCAATCTGTTCAAATGCTCTTCTAGTTGATCTGCAATTGGGTGAGGCTTTGAAGGGAAACTTAAAGAACGAGTATGGTGAGACGCCATTTTTAAGGGATTTTTTAAGAACTATCAAGAGGAAATTAAAAGACTTGTTTTGATGAGGAGTTGTTGTTTATCTCTTGCTTTTATATATTGTAAGAGAAGACAAAAGGAATCCCATTTTGAATTTTGTATTAAGGTCTTCTGTTTGTTATGTTCCCCACATTATCTCTTGATAAAACAATAGATGATGATTTATTATTCATGAGATTCCTAATGTTGCATGAATTAATGTATGTAACTTCATTTGATATGTTGGTTATATGTATGCTTTTCTAACTTCTAACATACCAGGCCAACTGCCATATTTGATTCTGATATTTATACAATTTGTTCTGTCCCAAAGATTGGTTGTAGTAATTTCTTTTGTTTTATTCTGTAGGAGTTTTAAGTGACTTGCCAGTGAAGCACACGAATGGCATGAAATCAGCTGGCCTGGGTTATTTTTATGATCATAGCATACACATTGTGGAGTTTTTGGGTGTGACTTGTATTAACCAAGTCATACGTTTGGGTTACGGAGTAGTTCGGTGAAGAAAGACGAAGCTTGGAAGCATTGAAGTCATAGGGACACGCACTCGTGCAGGTATAAGAAGCCCCGGGCGGGTCCGGAGGCGAGGTGGAGTTGGCGAGCTTCAGCCCCGGGCGGGTCACTAGGTGGAACAGTCTTTTGTTGAAGCCTCGGCCTCGGGCGGGTCACTAGGCGAAGCAGGTTTTTTGTTGAGGCCTCGGCCCCGAACGGGTGTCAAGAAACCCGGGCAGGTCTGGGCAGTTTTCCTTGCCTCGATTACTTTGGGTTGCCTCACGTACCCGGGCGGGGCTGAGGTAAACCGGGCGGGTCCTAGGCATGGAATTTTGGTGCACTCGTATACTCGGTCGGGTTCCTTCATACCCGACCGGGTCCATTCGATTTCTAGGGTTTTGTTCGTCTATTTGTCGAATAACTTTGTAATTAGTATAAATAGGACTTTAGGGTTTTGTTTCTATTTATCCTAATTGTTTCAAGCCACAATTGTGAGGAAAATATATTGAGAGTTTACTGAGTGAATTCTTAGAAGAATTACCAGTCTCTCAATTGTATTCCATTTGTTTGATTTCCATAGTGAAACACTTTCATACCGGCCAGGAGGACGTAACTATCACATTGATAGTGAACCTCATTAAATCCTTGTGTGTTATTAGTGTTTATCATTTGTTTGTCATTGTAGTTTGTCTGTTTTCGGGCTTTCATTACATTAAAATTGGTATCAGAGCGGGATCTAGGATCCAGGGAGATGAATACTACTACCATGAAGATTGAGAAATTTACGGGTGAAAATAGCTTCGTGCTATGGCAAATCAAGATTCGTGCTTTGTTGAAACAACAAGGTATTTAGAAGCCTTTGACTGAAAAGGAAAAGGATTTGCTTGAAAAGGGTATTAGTGCAGCGGAATTAGAGGCGATGGAGGAGAAGGCTCACTCCACCATATTACTGAGTTTGGCAGATGATGTGATCACAGAAGTCTCAGATGAGACGTAAGCTTTGGGTCTGTGGTCAAAATTGGAGAGTCTTTATATGAGAAAGTCTCTCACCAATAAGTTGTTGAAACAACGGTTGTTTGCTCTGCGAATGTAGTCAGGTACGTCTTTAAGGGATCATCTAGACAAACTTAATACTATTTTACTAGATTTACATAATATAGATGTTAAGATTGAAGATGAGGATGCTGCTTTGATTTTGTTGGTTTCTTTGCTGTATCTTATGAGAATTTTGTTGAGTCGTTTGTGGTGGGAAAAGAAATTGTGACCCTAGAAGAAGTGAAGTCGGCACTTTTTACTAGGGAGTTGCGCCATAAGGCGGCAACAAATAATGACAGTGGTTTTGATTCTGAGGTTGGATTGGTTGTTACTTCATCCGGAGATAATAATTTGAACTCTAAGAAAAAGAAAAATTTTAAGGTGAAAATAGTAAGCTTAAGAATATTTGTCACTGCTGTAAAGAACATGGTCATTGGAAAGATAAATGTCCTATAAATCCCAGAAATAGTTCCAATGCTAATATTGCTCAACAAAGTAATGATTTTGATTCGGAGGAAGACTTGGCCTTAATTGCTAGTGGGGATAGTCAGATTACGGATCATTGGGTATTAGATTCTGGTTGTTCTTTTCACATGTGTCCTATTCGAGAATGGTTTTCTACTTACGAGCCTGTTGATAGTAGTGAGGTTATCATGGGTAATAATACTGCTTGTAAGGTTGTGGGTAGAGGTACTGTTAAGATTAAGACTGCTGAAGGGAAGATACATACTTTGATGAATGTTAGACATATTCCGCAACTAAAGAAAAATCTTATCTCTCTTGGTACTCTAGACAAGTAGGGGTTTACTTATTCAGGTTCAGATGGGGAATTGTGTGTTTTGAAGGGTAGCACTGAAAGGTACTAAATTGGGTACTTTGTATTATTTACTTGGTATTGTGCTGACTAGTTCTGCACTTGTAGCGTCCACGAGTTCAGATGAATTGACTAAGCTATGTCATAAGGGGTTTGGTCATATGAGCAAGCGTGGTATGCAACCGTTGTCAAAATTAAGCCCTTTTTGCCTGTTACAATAAGCTATTTTTTTACTAGGCAAGGTGAAGAACATTGATTTTTCTGAGTTTTGTGCGTTGGGTAAGCAACATTGTGCCAGGTTCTGTAAAGGTTGCATGTCATAAAGGTCACTTTGGATTATTTTTGTTCTGATTTTTGGGGCTCTTCTCGTATTGAAGGTATTGGAGAATATTGATATTTTGTTACTTTTATTAGTGTTTTCTCCAAGTACATATGGTTTTATATTTTGAAGCATAAAGGAGAGACTTTTAACACTTTTAAGCATTGGAAGGTGTTAGTTGAGAATCATTTTGGCAAGAAGGTAAAACATCTCCGAACGGATAACGGGTTTGATTTTGTTTGTGATGGGTTCAATGCTCTTTGCAGGGACGAAGGGATTGTAAGACATCGTACCATCAGGAAAATACCACAGCAGAATAGTGTTGCAGAGAGATTGAATAAGGTCTTGTTTGAGAGAGCTCGATGTTTGCTCTTTGATTCAGGGTTGACTAGGTGGTATTGGCCGGAAGCCGTTAAAACGACTTTCTATTTGCTGAATCGTGCTCTTCATGCAGGTGATAGGGATGATGGCACAGTTCATAATAATGAATTTGAAATAGAGCCTTTGTCTGTTTTTTGGAATGATATGCAGATTCAGGTGGAGTAGGGTCCGGTGACTACTAGTTAGTTTACAGATGAACTTGTTATTGCTGATACAGGTGATTTTGAGGCTGACCACACTGCGGATATTAGTTCTAAAAGACCGAGAAAAAAGCCGCAAAGACTCATTGAGGAGATGGAGGAACGTCATGTTCCAGAGTCAGTTAGGTGGTTGGTTGCTTTGGGTGAAGAGATGAAGTCTTTTCACAAGAACAAGACATGGAAGTTTGTGCAGAACAAGCGATTTGACAGTTTCATGGTGAAACATGGCTACAACAGGAGTTCTTATAATTGTTGTGTTTATCACAATAAGGTGGAGAATGGTTGTCATTATATTTATATATTGGTATATGTTGATAACATTCTTGTTGTAGCTAAGGAAATGTCGAATGTGCGTTTTGAGGTGAAGAAGGTTGGTATTATTGATAACTCAGCTGATATATTCACCAAGTCGGTTCCAGTTCTCAAGTTCAAACATTGCTTGGACTTGTTGAACGTTGTTAGCCATGTTTGAGACATTTATGGGTCGTGCCTCAAGGTGGAGGGAATCCTTGCCCTAGGATTAGGAGGGCGTTTGTGTTGGTTGGTTTGTTCGTGTTTGTTTGGTCTTGGCATGTATTGGTGAATGCAAGACAAGGTGGATATTTGTGGAGTTTTTGGGTGTGACTTGTATTAACCAAGTCATACGTTTGGGTTACGGAGTAGTTCGACGAAGAAAGACGAAGTTTGGAAGCATTGAAGTCATAGGGACACGCACCCGAGCATGTATAAGAAGCCCCGGGTGGGTCCGGAGGCGAGGTGGAGTTAGCGAGCTTCAGCCCCGGGCGGGTCACTAGGCGGAGCAGGTTTTTTTGTTGAGGCCTCGGCCCCGGACGGGCGTCAAGAAACCCGGGCGGGTCCTGGGCATGGAATTTTGGTGCACTCGTATACCCGGTCGGGTTTCTTCATACTCGACTGGGTCCGTTCGATTTCCAGGGTTTTGTTCGTCTATTTGTTGAATAACTTTGTAATTAGTATAAATAGGACTTTAGGGTTTTGTTTCTATTTATGCTAATTGTTTCAAGCCATAATTGTGAGGAAAACATATTGAGAGTTTAGTGAGTAAATTTTTGGGAGAATTATCACTCTCCACCATTTGTGTGTTATTAGTATTTATCATTTGTTTGTCATTATAATTTATCTGTTTTCGGGCTTCCGTTACAATACACATGTATATCAAGTCCTTAACAGCCCGTTTGGTAGCTGATTATAATTGGTGGTAATATGAATGAATTTATAACTAAATTTGGAAAGGAAATCAATATTCATTTCCATAATGGTGCTAGTTTAACTCCTATTTTATTCACAAATATTGATTTCCATCTAATACCACCCTCCCCAATGATAATGGATGGTAATAGAAAATTATAAGAAAATTCAAGCTTAGGAATGAAAAAATATTTTCCATGGGGATTATGAGGTTCATCCTTAACAAAATTACACTTTAAATTCATTATCGTTACTACAATTTATTACCAACAACCAAACGGGACGTAAAAGTACAAAGAATGATGTTGTTTGACAATGAGATCTTTGAGTTCAGACAGACTTTTCTATGCAAAAGAAGGTATTGTAGACTTGTAATATGATAAGAATGTAGTTTTAATTTGTCAATTATTGAATATTCGTAGGGGATACAAATCATGCAATAGATGTCAATTTTACGTCGTGTACAATCAATCGGGTCAAATATTGCTCAAATCCAAAACTACACCAAATTGGAAGACCCCTCAAATTAGGCTGCATAGAACAGCATGTGGAACAGGTAGGGACGGTATTCATCTTTGAATGATATTTTATACAATGATCATAGTTTTGTTCAAATTGAATATTATTCAATTCAAATTGTTTTGTATTTATTACTTTTGATCTCTATTGTAGTTGTCGTTTTTCGTATGAATGAATTGATTTTTAATTTTTTAAAAAAGGCCTATTTCAAAAAAAAAAAAAAAAAAAGTTGCAAGAGACCAATCTGTTCACAGAGGTTTGCAGTGCTTTTGTTTTTCAAGTAGGAAAAATTAGAAATAACCCCCAATTTTTTTCACTCTTTTAGCAATTACCCCCTTAGATTTTTTTTTTTCATTTAACCCCCAAACTTTTTCCCACCGTTATCCAAATCACCCCGAATTCCTAATATTCCGTTAAACTTAATGGAATATTACCTTTGTTTTGTTAATTAACAACTCCAAAATATAATTAACACAGTAATATGGTTTATTAATATACTAACATGGTTTATTAATACAGTAACATAATTAACACAATCTCCATCTCCTTTCTCTCTCCTCTTGCCACCCCTTGCTACCACCACCACCACCGCCACCTTCATTTTCTTTCTCTTTCCTTTGATCAACCCCTGCCACCACCACCAACAAAACCTCCATTTTCTTTCTCTCTCCTCTGACCCCCCCATTGCCACCACCACCACCACCTACCACCGCCACCTCCATTTTCTTTCTCTCTCCTTTGACCACCACCAACACCATCACCTCCAGCAGCTTTACCCTCGTTCCAAGCTCCTTTAATCATTCACCAACACATATCGACAATCACACAATCAAATTTAGTAAGTTTTCAAACTTACATTATACAATAATCAAATCCCATTTCTCAGAAACTGTCAAAATCTAATTTTTTTTTCCATATCTTCAACATCTTTTATTCTTTTGGGTTGCAATCGTATAAACCAAAATCATTAATATTTGGTGGGTATTTCATCAAATTTTAGATGATCATTCATATTAACAACTAAAACATTAAAATTAATGAAACAACAAATAAAGGAAAAGAAAATCTTAACCTGATAAGCAGAAGTTGCAACCCCAAAAACAAAATCAGGAGGAAAATTGTTTTTGCTAACTTCTTTTTCAATCGAAGGCGATTCATTATCCTCGATAATTATGGGTTTCTTCGTCATTATTACAACTTAGGTAAATTAGAATAGTTTGAGAGAATAATTGGAACCATCCACCACCAATTCAACCCAACCCATTACCAATTCGAACCACCCCACCACCAATTCGACCCACCCCACCATCAATTTGACCCTTTGTGGTGGAAGAGAGAGAGAGATTTGAGTGTTTTGGGAGGGTCAGATGAGCGAGAAAGATGTTGAATTGGAAGAGAAGGGTGATGAAGTGGTGGTGGTGGTTGTTGTGACCAAAGGAGAGAGAAATGGCGGTGGTAGTGGTTTGGGATGATGAAATGAAGAAGATGATGATGAAGGAATGATTAGGGAGAAAGGAAAGGTTTAATTAGTGAAAAATGGATCCCACCGTTAGATTATAATAGATTTTAGTAATTTGTGGGTGATTTGGATAACGGAGGGAAAAATTTAGGGGTTAAATTAAAGAAAATAATTTAAAAAGGGTAATTGCTAAAAATGTGAAAAAGTTTGGGGGTTATTTCTAATTTTGTTTTTCGTATGGGTTTGTCTAGTGTCATCAATTTAATAGAAAAGCAAGAGATGTAAGCAAAATGAAAGTGTAAAATTTATCAGAAACCTACTATTTTTCTTTTTTTTTTTCATTGTTTTAAACTAATTTCTCCTCTCTTTTTTCCTAAATTATTCTCTGAAATTACTTTTTTACCTACATCTCTCTATGACTCTATTGACCCATCTCATTTTTTTTTTTTTTCCATACAAGTTATGCTAATTTTAAGCAACTAAATCAAATGATATTTGTACAAGCGTCCTGTTTACTACTCGTATTTGATAGAGCTTATGTAATGCTATATTCTATGTTACCCGAATTCTTTGTTTCACCCCAAGTGCCAATGTCGCAAATGTTGGACACTCGATCCTTGGACATCAGTGGCGGACCCAGAAATTTGAGTCCGGGGGGACAATTTCAATAATTCAACACAATTTTTTTTTAATAAAAAATCGAGTACACAATTTTTTTTAGTAATTGGATCTCCCATTTCTATATCCACATGAATTGGTTCATCCACATCATCCGCATCATTAAGAGGTATCTCACTTTGTTCGGTTGAAGAACAAGAATTTTGTTGTGATTTCAATTTTTTAAGCAACATTTGTCGAAGATCGGATTGTTTTTCCATTGCCTTAGACTTTTTCGAAGAACTTGAACTTGACATATCCTAATTAATTTCAAAAATATGAATCAATACACAATGTTTTACTTTTTTTAAGCAATAGTTCACTAGACACCGTCACACCACACTAATCAATAGTTCAAAATTCAATTCACAAATCAAAAAAACAAAAATTAACAATCACAAAATTCACAATTCACAAATTAATCCAATAATACCCAAAAATTAACAATCACAATTCACAAATTAATCCATTAATCCAATAATACCTAAAAATTAATAATCACAATTCACAAATTAATCCATTAATCATTTAATCATTTAATCCAAATCCAATAATAAATTGAATATTTGAAAAGTGAAAACTAGGGTTTTAAGGTTTACCTTGTTATAGATCTAGATTCTACTGCCACAGCCTGCGGTCGTCGGTCCACGGAGCACGGAGGTCAGACACTCGGAGGAAGCCAGGAAGGGTGGTGGACTGGACGAGTGGTGGTTCTGGCTCGAACTTCGAAGTGACGAAAAGACGAAGTACGAACAGTCGAAGACTTCAAACGCCGCCTTGAATGGTTCGAACTCGAAGCTTCAATGGCGGTGCACTGGTGCGGCGACGACCGGCGACTCGGCGAGGCACGAGCGAGTGGATCGATGGTCTTCTTTCAGTCTTTCTCCCTTTTCTCTTTCTTTTTTTTCCGAATTTTATTTTCAGATTTTTTTTTTAAACTTGGAGGGACAGCTGTCCCCCATGTTCCTTAGTGGGTCCGTCCATGTTGGACATTGGTATGACACTTGAACACTTCATTTTGAACCAAAAACATTCATATTTTTCATAAATTTGTCGTGTCTGAAACTTGGAGTCTTGGACGCATATCCTTGAACTTGTCTTGGCTAATTAAAGTACAAACTTTGTCTTTGATGAGAATTGAACCCACAACCTTTGTAATAAATAGTAATTAAGCTCTTAACAATCAAACCAATTTTATTTGTTAGTTTAACATGTAAAAGAAAAATATGATAAGGCTTCTAAATTAATGCAACTAAAAAAGCGTGTACATTTCAAATACTTCTATTAAATTAACAACAAAAAAGTACTGTTACAATCCTACATACTATCTGAAATCTATTGATATTGTTCTCTTTTAATTCCAAATTCTCTAAAAGTTTTTCAGTATTATTATTAAATATCATATTATGACTGACTTGTATATCAATTCACATTAGAGAAAAGAATAAGTATAACAATGAAATCAATTAAGAAGTTTATGAAAATAATACGAAAATTTCTCTATAATTGTAACCGACCAGGGCTATTGCCTGGGAAAAAAATACTAGTTGTACATAGTGACTTTTTACTTCTTTGGAATCAGATACTTGAATATTAGATACATAATTGTTTTCACAAACAATAAATATAGTATTAAAAAATAATATAGTTTATTTTATGTTTGAAACTCTATTTTATATTATTTATAATTTTTATCGATGCATGTTAAAATTATCTAATTATAAAAATTGAAGAAAATATCACTTCTAGGTCAACAATAAAAGACATCCATATAGCTAAAGTGTATAAGTAATTTCTAAAAACAGATAAATATCATTATCTTACTAAATTAAATTATAGTCGGTCCTAACAATATAATCAATATATTACATTTACATAATTACATATATATTAGGAAGATTAGAAACTAATAATCCTACCTTTCACACTTATCTCACTAATAATCCCACCTTTCATAAATCCAGGAATAATCCCACCTTTTCATATCGTATTCATTTGTTCGTTGGACCTTTTAATAATATTAACCTGATTTAAGGTCAATTTTGGAGGTTTTTTGGGCTTAGCACGCCAAATTCAGCCTCACGGTTGACTTGACACATGTTTCTAAGCCCAATAGACCTCTTAAACTAACCTTAAATTAAGCCGGTATTGTAAAAAAGTCCAACAGATGAATAAGATACGAAAAGGTGGGATTATTTCTGGATTTATAAAAGGTGGGATTATTAGTTTTGGTATATATTATTGCAAAGGTGAGTTGACTACCACATCACATGCGTGGATTCAAGTAGCAAGTAATATTAATTAATTAATCAGGTATCGACTATAAGCCTAGCCCATCCAGTTCCCTTGTTAATCCGAAACTGTTCTCCAAAACCAAAATGTGCCATTAATAACCAAACCAAGGAAATAAGCTCACCACCTTCTCGAAGTTGGGCAATGTGGGCAGTGGGTTTGCTACGGCTGGCAGCATAACACAACAACTCAACCCATACCTTCATAATCAACTCCCATTGTTTTTTCTCCCCATCCTTTTCACAAATTTTAATCAATTTCTTGGCCAGCCTACAAGCATCAAATAACACTGATTTACTTCGATCCCCCTTCACTTCCACTGGTTTTCTTTCAGTGTTCACAGCAAGTATCCTTTTGCAAAATTCATGTAACCTGCTGCAGCTTCTGTCTTCAAAAGCTGAGTTATTGATCCCATTAAATAAATTCTTCACTCCTAACAACTGAGACAGCAATCTAGTAACACATTGAACATAAATAATAATCTTGAATTTTGATATGGTACCAATAATTTCTTCTTGATCAGGAGTTACTAGTATCTTTCGGTGAATAAATTGCTGGATTTCTTCACACGTATCTTGAAATCGCACTCGTGCAATTCCTGCCACTGAGGAAGTCATAGAAGGCTTCATAATTAGGAGATGCATCATATAGCTTCCCAACACCTTGCTGTATTTCTGATATTCCAACACTGATGATGACGGCGAACCATTATTATCATGTTGTTGTTGTTGTTGTTGTTGTTGTTGTTGTTGTTGTTGTTGTTGTTGTTGTTGTTGTTGTTGTTGTTGTTGTTGTTGTTGTTGTTGGCTATTCCAAATGCACAAGCTTGTTGCGATGTGCCACAGAAGAAGGCTTTCGTCATAGTCAACATCTACTGTCCATGGGCGCAAGGTTCTTGAATAATGGCCATTAAGATCGAAGGGATTACCATTGTGGTCACAAACAAACACCAGATCTCCTCTTGCTTCACTAGCCTTCTTTGTGTCGTCCGTCGAAACTGCAGCCTTAGCCTTACTCTTAAGCTCCTCAAAAATGAGGTTTCCCATGTTATGGTCATATAATTCATTACTTGTACCATTATGATGGAGCAAGTGTTTTATCATACAATTCACCCACTTGAACAAATGGGCCTTAAAAACAACAAGGTCATCCAAGCAGTAGTTTAGCAAATCATATTGTGGAATCTCCTCAGACCACCTACGACCTGGTCCACATCTTAACCAATGAACTAGTATGGTAGTAGCAAAGCATCCCTTTACATTTTCTAACATTGCAACTACAGTCCAATCAGAGAAAAGGAGCATCACAATGGATGCCACATCCATAATGAGAGCACCTCCTAACAACACGTAAGTGATGCCCGAATCTATGCTCCTATACTTGTGGTTATTATTATTATTATTTATTGAGTGGAATAACAACAAGGAAGTAACAACAGCAACAACGGAGAAGACGCGTGTGCTTGCTCGAGCTTCTTTTACTGTATAAACTTGGTGAAGAATACGTCATAAAAGAAATTGAACTCGATTTGGATGACCTTGAAGGCTTCCTCCCCATTTTTTATTTTCTTAAGGAAGAATTCTCGACTTTCCATACGGTCTTTGAAGGTGAACATGGTATCTACAATAAGACCTCTGAATTTCATAAAGAATTCATACGCTTGCTTGACTAACTTCATCTCTTTGCTCACCATTATTCTTCTCTGATCTTCATATGATTCTGCAGTAGTCTCACATTCACCACTCAAATTCGTATTATCATCAATTTCAGTGGTCTGATCCTTATGATATCTTGCATCATGAGTAGTTGATATGACAACTGGGATATGAGCTGCCTTCCTAGAAGCATATTCTTCCATGAGAGCCGCATAGTTTGGACCAGCATCTGGTTTCCCAATTAGGGATTCTCGAAAAGTGTCCATACTAGCCTTGTAAAGAGAGACACATCTCTCAAGGTACTTGACACAACCGTTGACATACATAATCAATGCACCAATTAATAGATCATATCCAACAACCCGAGTTCGAAATAAAGATTTGTAAAAAAGGTAAAATATGCCGGCTGATTGAGTCACAAGTTCAAGGACATGTCGAAGCCAAAGCTCGTTATCTTCAAGCGCTAAAGCAGTGATAGTATCAGGGCCTCCAAGGTGTACCAACAAGAAAGGTGACCAAAATACAAGGATTGTATTTTTGGCCTTGGTGATAGAGCTATTAGAGATCAGACCTATAGTGTAAAGTGCTATTGCCTCCGCTAACAAGTAAAATAACCATATCATTAATACCATCTTTTTGGATCTTTTTCTCCAAGGTGCTAGAAAAGTTAAACAAGCTTGCATGAATAAGCTTAACAGGATACATACACGGATATTCCATGTTTCCCAAACTTCCTTTGCCTCCTCCACAACGCCAAATTCCATTAATCACTCATAAAATCTTTTCTCTTCTAATTTAATAGGACATCTCAAGTACCAAGCACCTCATCCTGAAATACAACATGTCACCAGGCCATTAATCACTCATAACATGTTTTTCCATGTGTTTCAGTATAATTTGTTTTCGGAACAAATTTCTATCACGTAAAAATAAATACTTCTTCCGTTAAAAAAAAAAAAACGCAACAGTCAACATTTCACACATGTCGAGACGAAACTTTGACTATTAATATCTATAATTATGAATAATTAAAAAATATAAAAAGTTAATATTAATGTAGTATTTAACGAGACGAATCTAACAAGATCCCACTTGACTATGTTTTTTATTATGGGTAAAGCTCAAAACTTGGTCAAAGTATACAACGTGAATAGTGCAAAAATTTGACTGTTGCGTTTTTTTTTTAACGGAGGAAGTATCTAAAAAAACAAATTGGGTAGGTTTGTTGCCTTTTCTCATTCCTATGGTAATATAATCTTTTCTCTTCTAATTTAATTTGTTTTCATTGCATAACTATATATGTAATGGATTTATTCATATTAGAAAAAGTTGGTAGCACATTTCATTTCCTAAAGGTTACAACCTCTCATTTCATGCTTTCTCACTCCTATGGTAAAATATCTTCCCCAATTCAATTCAACTAGCTTTATGATCTGTGATATTCACGGGATGAGCTTTTTAAGTTTATGTATGAATTCAGTTTTTATATATTACTCTTTTACCATGAATTATGTTCAAACTTGAAAATTATTTGGGTTCGTTTTCTATATATTTGTAATTGTTACTTGATTATTTATTATTTATATTATCGGTATGAATTGATTTGGTAATAGCCTAATTATCAGTATGAAAATTTGGGTTAGTTTTCTATATATATTTTATATTATCGGTATGAATTGATTTGGTATGAATTTGGGTTAGTTTTCTACATATTTGGTGGTAGAAGTAAAGATGAAATAAAAATAGCCTAATTAATTAATCAAAACACAATAACATTAAAAGGGGATAAACGGTAATAACAATAATAATCTAAATTAAGTTAGATGGGAAATGAACTAGTCCCTCCGTTTCCATTTGTTTGTCATGTTTTGATTTTGCACAAATGTTAACGTATTTGTTTGACCTTAAATATTTTATGCTGTATATGTGTAAAAATTATAATAATTAAATATTAATAACATACTCATTGACACGAATCAAACATGACCCCCACATGACTATAATATGTTTTATATGTTGAGAGCAACTTAGAAGACTATTTCATCTTATGAAAATAATATCAACATTCCAAACGGGACAAACAAATGGGAACGGAGAGAGTAAAACATAGAACATAAAATTGAATCTAATCACGAAAAAATAAAGTTATATTAGTGATGTCTACATGTTATAATGATGAATTATGGAAATAAGATTAAATAATTGAAATTAATACATAATAAATCGATAGGAGGGATAAATTTAGAAAGGGAAGATCAAAGATTAAAAATGATATTGAATAAGATTTTTAAATAACAAATTAAAAAATAGAGACATCTCTAATATATAAGACCAGAGGCGGATCTAGGAATTCAAATCAGGGGTAACATTACTGTTAACGGACTATCTCAACCAAACGCTTAAGTTAATACTCCCTCTGTTTTTTTTTTTTTAAAAAAATTTACTCACTTCACTTTTCACACTTGCCACGACAAAACTTTGAAGATTAATATCTTTAATTGCGTGTTTGTAAAAATTATAAAAACTAGATATTAAAAAAATGCATGTTGAAACGAATCCAACGAAACCCCCCATGACTATGTTTTATCTTATGTATAAATCACAAATGATAGTCAAAATATACTTGTGAATAGTGACAAAGTCAAACTATATAAACTAATAAAAAACGGAGGTAGTAGTTGAAGCCCACTAATAAGTTATATATTCTATCAACTATATTAACGTAATTAAATATTAATTACACCGAACTACACGTGATTTTGACATTCATTCTTGTATTGTTGTTAGTTTGCGAAGTATAATAAATGTTTACAGAAAACCTTAAATGAAGTACATAAAAATTGCCAAGAATAAGCTAACCTTTGGTCGATTTTCCACAATTAAGCCAACGTTTTAAAAATCCAGAATTAAGCTAACCTTGTTATCATTATTTAAGCCAAAAATAGGTTAAATGAATATTTAATTTATTAGTCACCTGTTGTTTCAGGTTAGTTTTATCATTTAAAGAAAAAAATACATTGAATGATTTTAAAATAGTGATTTAAAACAAAAGAAAATAACATATTAAATAATCATTTAACCTATTTTTGGCTTAAATGATAACAGGTTAGCTTAATTCTGGATTTTCGAAAGGTTGACTTAATTAAGGAAGATCGGTCAATGCCTTATTTTTGACAATTTTTCCTTACATATATGGAGAAAAATGCAGGGAAATTGAAAAAAAAAAAAAACCATAGGAGATTCACCAAATTAGAGTATAAATGACTAATGAACGAGGTGGAAAAGAACTTAATGAACCGGAAAAAAAAAAGTGAAAAAGGCTAAGAAACTAAAATGAGCGGTAAATGAACCCCAACAAAAATTAAAAAGTGGCAATGGCAAAAAAAAAAAAAAAAACTTCAAATAATATCACAAAGTAATATTAAAACTTGTGACATTGATAAGGAAAGATTTAAAAAGAAAAATAATTTTAAAATGAAAATATGAATAATATATAATTCAAATAAAATAAAAACATTAAAATTTATTTTTTTTGAATTTTTTACAAATAGAAACCTAAATTAATATAGGTTTGTGACATAAAAGCTAAAGCTTTAGCTTAATTTGTTGGATTATAATGAAAATTTGATATGAAAGAGAGCATAGTGGAGGAATCTTTTCTTTTGTTCATTATTGTAAAAAAAAATACGTTTGTTCATGATTTATGTGAAGAAGTGAGAATTTAATGAATAGTACGTGAATGTTTCTCTCTGAACTTCCAAAGTAATTTTTGTGCTACTAATTTAATTGCATAAGATGTTAATTGCTAAGTATTAACTACACAATTATTAATTATCAAATAATTCTTTTCATTCTTCTTCAAATCCCCCCATAGTTGAATCTTAATTATAAAAGTTATAGGCGAACGACTAATCTTAATTCATTAAAAACTATAAAAAAAATACACCTTTTATTATTTTTACTTTCCATAATTTATTATGAAAAAATATTGCAAAATTAAAATACATCTTTTTACAAATTCATATGGTTTTTTTTACTATTTCAAAAAAATGTGAACTTAGATGTAAACCTTTTTTTTATGTTTTTTAAGGCAAAATTCATATGATTAATTCCTATTATTGGAGGTTTTCCATTATTATTCCCAACAATCGATTATTACCCTATAATACAAACTTTTTTTTTTTGGGAGGGTTGTTTTATGATATAAATCCATTGAATTAGTCAATCTATATTAACCAATTACCAATCTAAAAAGTAATCGTTATCTTCTCCCTCCCCTTATTATTTTTCTTGATTATTTCTACCTCCATTTCTACGAAGGAAATCAGAGCCAATCATATGTTAGTGGACTAATACCATAAAACAACCCCCAAAATTGGATTATAGTGTAATAACCGGTAGTTGTGATAAATATTGGAAGCTCTCAAATAGTTGAGATTTTTCATATGAATTAATTTTTATGTTTTTTATTACTAAGTAAAAGTTATACCAAAATTGAAGGAAGAGTGTCATTCGATCAAGTGTATTATTCCAATAAATGGTTTAAATAATTACGAAGTTAATTATTCAGTGAAGTCAAGTGATTGGAATGCCTAGCTGGAGATCGCTTCTGATAAGTGAGAATAACATAATTAATCTCACAGCTTGCTCTTGACTGAACCTATCGGGTCACACCCCATGCACGAAATCAAATCATGAGACGGGTTGGGCCAAAGACCCAAACACGTCAAATAAATGTAGTTTAGATCAAAGCGTTGGACATTGGGCTTAGACGCGCTAAGTCCAAGTGCAAGTCGTAAATTGGATCGATAGATTGCAAAACGACGATGGAAGTCAAACGAAAAAGAGTAGGGGCCCAAGGCCTCGCTTGAGGCCTTGGCACGCTGCCAGATACCTATTGTCTTGACTCATGTTTGGGTGCATGACATGGGGCCGTGAGGTTGCTTGCAAGGGAAACTTGTTTCCTTAAACAACTTTCCTTATCCTTATTTGTTTTGTAATTGATTATGTCAATATATAATAGACAATATAATATATCAGGAATAAGAATATGTCAAATATTCTATCTTTGTACATAATTGTTTTGTAATTATTTAGTTGCCTGGTTTAGCCTAGAATAGAGTTGTATATATCCTCCTTTCTAATGAATAAATAACCACGGCAAATCATTCTTTCATGGTATAACGAGTCTAGGTTCATCTTCTCTGACCTATTCTTCTCTTCCGCTAATTTTTTCCCCTTATATCCTTCTTTTTTAGTTGTGTCTGAAACACATAAAATTCTCCCGACAACTCTTATCACTAATATCAAACAACACATCCCCATTGTTCTTGATTATGCTGGCACAGAGTACAACAACTTGTCTACTCTTTTCAAACTTCATTGTCGTGCATAGATGGTTATTGACCATATTACTCCAATTAATGAGAAAAGCCCGGTCCCGAATGTAATGCCCCAGATTTTGGGCTATTTTTCTTGATTTTCGTGTTTGTAATTATTTTTGATTCTATGCATGGTCTAAATTTATTTGGACTATTTTTATTGTTTGAATGTAACTATTTTATTTTACGATTTATTATTTCTTTTATTTTATTTTATTTTATTTTAATTAATTAGAATTTTATTTCTTAATTTTCTAATTAGTTGATTAATTTTGGGCCAAGTGCAATTTGAACATGATTAGTCATGAATTAGTGCAAATGGCCCAAGTGTTCAATTTGGCCCAATTCCTTAGCCATAACCGACCCTCTCTCTTTTGTGAGGCTTGGTTTGCCACTTGCCTTGTTTTCACACCTAACTAACTTCTATAAATAGAGGTTGTTAGTAAGGCATAAACACCATTTGCCCATTTAATCATCATTTGCCACGCACAATAAAAACCAAAGCACTCTCTCTCCTTGCCCATTGTTCCCCACACCATTTTTGGCTTATAAACCCCAACCATTGTTCATCCATCTTTTCAAACCCAAACTTAAAGATTCAACCTCCATTGATCTTTAAGTGTCAAAACACAATGTAAACCCCAATAGTTCCATTCAAGATCACTAGTTCGGGTTTGGTTTTTGGGCTTGGTTCGTGTGGGTTGTTCATGGGTGTTCGTGTGGCTCGAAGTATGGACATGCACGGTGATGCTCGTGTTGGTGGCCAACCGTGTGAGGCTGTGTGGGTGGAAGCCGTGCAAGGTGCTCGTATGCAAGCCATGGTGGTGCGCCGTGTTGTGCGTGATGTTGGGGCCGTGTATAACGAATCCGGGCAGCGGGTTTTTGTGGTTTTAACGCTCAAAGTTTGCTGAGGTAACATACTATCTTATCCTAGTTTGTATACTTTAATTCATAGGGTAGGTTAGATGACTAAGTTAGACCGAAAATTGATGTTTAGTACCCTATGTCCATGCGTGAATATGGGCTGATTTGGGTGATTGTTTTGTGATGATTTTGCCTTGATTATATGTATTTTATGATTGAATATGTTAATTTCGTGTTTGTTTATGTTCATGTTCAATTCCGTGAAATTTTGATGCATGTAAGTTGATGAAAGCATTGTTGAACTTTGATGATGTTGTGCGTGGATTTTGATGGTGTTCATGATGATGATTCTTGTTGGGTTCTTTATGAGTTCTTTATGATTCTTTATGAGTTCTTTATGGATCTTAATGAGTTTTTTATTAATCTTGATGAGTTCTTTATGAGTCTTGATGAGTTCTTGATGATTCTTGAATTCTTGAAATATCTTGATTATGTTATGATGAGTCTTGGATTCTT
Organism: Salicornia ramosissima; assembly: GCA_951394345.1. NCBI lineage: Eukaryota > Viridiplantae > Streptophyta > Magnoliopsida > Caryophyllales > Amaranthaceae > Salicornia > Salicornia ramosissima. The sequence continues at coordinate 46,907,159 of OX596235.1, read as the reverse complement.
TTATCATGATTATGTAGTGTAACGACCCGACTCGCTTAAATCGGCGCGGAAGAAACCGACGAGTCAAGTAGTTATAAAACTAAACTCAACACTTAGAAAATAATACTAATACCTCAAAATATTATTAAACCATAAATGTACAATAACCCACAATCTTGTACAAACTAAATCCAAAAATCAAATGAACTGAAAACAAAAGTCAAGTGTAACTCTAACCACATGCTAGAGTCTTATACAACAAATGTATATCATAAATCCTGAATCAACGTCTAACAAGTCTAATGCTATGAAACAAACGAAAATAAACAATAGGAACAAAACACACAAAGCGCCGCTCGCCCAACCCAAAAGCTAAGCAAGAGCATCATCGTCAGATGTACCTGAAAAACACAACATATCCACCATCAGTGGCGAGTAACATAACTGACTCACCCTAACGGGAATACACAAGTACATAGCTATAATCAAATAACATCACACATACAATCCTCGAAGACACGAGACCACCTCAAGCTCGTAATCCCAAAATCAACCCATCACTCGACATCATCATTCATACGACATCTCTATACTCAAATCTAACTTAGGTGCAATCATTCTAGTTCTAGACCGGACTATGCTCGTACGGAAGCATCTTACGCAACCGAACTTCTACTATGTCAGGACCGGGCATAAGCCATACACCCAAATCCCACGAACCCATTTCATACTTGGAAATTCGTGTCCCTAATCCCCAAATAAATCTGAGCGTACTAGGAATAACATAGTGAGACTCCAAAACTATTCCAATACCGCGGATGGAATAGGGGCAACGTCTTAACCCAAAAACTAAGCATAAGCCATACACAAAGTCAAGGGCGTCTAGAAAAGAAATCAAGCTAAACATCCCATCATATCATCATCATATCATCATAGTTAATTAAAGACAAGAATAAGCCATACTCTTGAATTTAACAACTAAATCATCGAAGTTAACCCAAGAATTGCCTATAGCCATACTCTTGAGACTAACCAAACATCATATCATCAATCTTTAACTCAATCCTTGATCAACGTATCCCAAATCTTTAACTTTCATGACTCTTTCCATTACTTTCTTTATCTTTCAAGACTCTTAAAGAACTCATCAAACCTCAACAAGAACTCTAAAGAACTCATCTATTACTTAAAGAACTCATAAAGAAACCATTCAAGATTGCAAGAACTTCAATCAAGAACTCAATCAAGATTCAAGAACTTCAACCAAGAACTCAAACAAACTCAACATACACGCATGAACATCATCACTATCACACGGCAATTTCAACATCTTTTTATCAAAATTCAACAAACTTAAACCCAAACACCATGATTTCCAAAACATCATAAAACAATCTTAAAATATGAAAATCCACCATTAAAACATCATTAAAACACTCCAAAATCAGATTATAGAAATATATTCAGAACCATGAACATTCATCATCAATCAACCCAAACATGCATTTAATCAAAGCTATAATCATAGTATTACCAATTAAGTTGAGTTAGTATGTTACCTTGTTGAAGATTACACACAAATCAACACAAATATCGCTGCCCGGGACACAAAGAACACGGCACAATCAACACGAGCAACACGCGGCCTTTAGCACGGCACCACGAATCACGCACGGCTGTCCAGCCACTGCCACGCACCACGCTACCCAGTCACAGCACACACCACCACCACGGCCACTGCACGGCACTTGCACCACGAGTACTGCTACACGGCCCAACCACGAACCCACACGAACACAACCCAAACGAACCCGAAACAATAAATCTTGTTTGAAATAAATGTGTTTAGGCTTGTGTTTGATCACTTAAAGATTAATTGAGGTTGAATCTTTAAGTTTTGGGCTAAGAAAGTTGATGAACAAATGGAGGCTCAATCATCAACAATGGCGTGAGAAATGGAGAGAAATGGAGAGTGTTTATGTGCTTGGCAAGTTGATGGCAAAGTTAGAATGGCAAAATGAGCCTAAGCCTTACTATCTCCCCTATAAATAGAGTTAGTTAAGGTGTGAACACAAGGCAAGTGGCAAGCCTTGCCATGCCTTTGTAGAACTGGCCAAGAGAAGCAAAATGGGCCTTGTGGTCCATTGGGCTAATCTACTAAATTTACATGACTAATCATGCAAAAACCGGCAGCTTGTGAAGTTCAAGACCGGCGGTATGGAACCGGCAGCTTGTGAAGGTCCAAGACTGGCGGTTTATGAAGACCAAACCGGCAGCTTATAACTGGCAGCGTGCAAGGTCCAAGACTGGCGGTTTATGGAGACCAAACCGGCAGCTTGAAGCCTTATCTTTAAACTGGCAGCTTTCATTTTGAAGTCTCAATTGGGCCAATTAATTAAATAATAATTAAAATCAATAATAAAAACTAAGAAATAAAACATTTCGATTAAATCGAAATTATTCACATAAAATTAAAATAAATAGTTCAAAATAAATTTTGAACTAGCAAATAAACACATAAATACACACATAAATACCAGCAAAAATACCGATAAAATCTGGGTCATTACAACCTCCCCTCCTTAAAGAAATTTCGTCCCGAAATTTCAAGGTGCAGGAGATCGCTCCCCATCGAAAAGCTCGGGGTACTTCTGCCGCATAGACGCTTCCGTCTCCCAAGTCGCTTCTTCATGGTGTTGATTTCTCCACAACACCTTGACAAGCGGTACCTGCTTATGCCGCAGGGTCCTCTCCTCCCGATCCAAGATCTGGACGGGTCGCTCCTCATAAGTCAGATTCGGCTCGATTACGACCGGATCCACTGAGATTATATGAGTAGGATCATGTACATATTTCCTTAGCTGGGAAACATGAAATACGTCATGAACATTAGCCAGACTAGGTGGTAATGCCAATCGATAAGCCACCTCCCCAACTCGTTCTAGTATCTCGTAAGGTCCCACATATTTCGGTCGAAGTTTACCCTTTTGACCAAAGCGTACAACTCCTTTGAAAGGTGAAACCTTAAGCAAGACTTTGTCACCTACTTCGAAAGCCAGTGGTCTACGTCGATTATCGGCGTAAGATTTCTGACGACTCTGAGCGGCCTGCATCTTAGACCGAATGACTCGAACCTTCTCGATAGTATCGCGTACCATCTCCGGTCCTAAAGCCACAGAATCACTGATATCATTCCAGCAAATCGGACTCCGACATTTCCTGCCATAAAGGGCCTCGTACGGAGCCATCTCAATGCTAGAGTGGTAGCTGTTATTATAGGAGAACTCTATCAAGCAAAGCATACGCACCCAAGACTGACGATACTCCAGAGTGCATGCTCGAAGCATATCCTCCAAAGTCTGGATGGTCCTCTCAGTCTGACCATCAGTCGCCGCATGAAAAGCGGTGCTCAACTTCAATTTCGTCCCAAAGGCTTCCTGAACTGATTTCCAGAAACGAGATAGAAACCTCGGATCTCGATCAGAAACAATCTCCCTCGGAACTCCGTGAAGTCGGATTATGTCCTGAGTATACGCCTCAGCTAGACGCTCCATCGACCAGGTCATTTTCATCGGAATGAATCTAGCGACCTTAGTCAACCTATCCACAATGACCCAAATAGCATTCAAGCCATTGCAAGTGGGTAAGCTCACTACAAAATCCATAGAAACAGACTCAAACTTCCAGGTCGGAATAGGTAGTGGCTGTAATAGACCTCCTGGTCTCTGATGCTCAATCTTGACCTTCTGACAGGTCAAGCACCGAGCGACAAACTCTGCTACATCCCTTTTCATCTTAGGCCACCAGAACTGGCCTTTAAGATCTTGGTAAAGCTTATTACCACCGGGATGAACAGAATAAGGCGAGTTATGTGCCTCGGACATGATTCTGTTTCTAAGGTCAGAACCGCCCGGTACACACCATCTCCCTCGAAAGCGCATAACACCATCAGAAGGGATCTCGAAACCTACGGCTTTACCTTGCCGTATAGCCTCTCGAATCCTAGCAAACTGTGGGTCGTTCTGCTGACCCTCGCGTAGTTCCTGAATTAAATCAGGCTCGGCACTCATCGATGTCAGACGAAGTCCGACGGAACCACGGCTTCTACTGAAGCTCAAGCGATGTTTGCGGCTTAGTGCATCTGCAACCAAATTTGCTTTGCCCTCGCAATAGTTGAGCGTCAGGTCGTAGTCTTTAATCAACTCAAGCCACCGCCTCTGCCTCATATTGAGGTCTTTCTGAGTGAAGATGTACTTGAGACTCTTATGATCCGTGAATACTCTACACGAACCACCATAGAGATAGTGCCTCCATATTTTCAACGCGAACACTACAGCTGCTAACTCCAAGTCATGCGTAGGATAGTTACGCTCGTGCACCTTCAGCTGTCTCGATGCGTAAGCGATGACCTTCCCACCCTGCATGAGCACACAACCTAAGCCACTCTTCGAAGCATCGCTATAGACCTCGAAGCCCTCTTCATCGTTCGGAAGAGTAAGAATCGGAGCAGAGACTAATCTCTGTTTCAACTCCAGAAAAGCTTGCTCGCAAGCTTCTGTCCAAACGAATCGAACCTCCTTTTGCAGGAGACTAGACATCGGTCTAGCTATTTTGGAGAAGTCCTGGACGAATCGTCGATAGTATCCAGCCAAACCCAGAAAACTACGAACCTCCGCCACATTTGTCGGGCTACTCCAATCTACCACAGCCTTAATCTTAGCTGGGTCTACTTTAATGCCTTCTTTGCTAATCACATGACCTAGGAAGGCTACTTCGCGAAGCCAGAACTCACACTTGGAGAGTTTCGCGAACCACTTATGACTCCTCAATATCTCGAGTACCACCCGGAGATGTTCCGTATGCTCGGACTCATCTCTAGAATAGATCAAGATATCATCTATAAATACTACGACGCACTTGTCGAGTAAGTGGTGAAACGTCCGGTTCATCTGGTCCATGAACACGGCTGGCGCATTAGTGAGGCCAAAGGGCATCACCTCGAACTCGTAATGGCCGTATCTAGTACGAAAAGCAGTTTTCGGGATGTCTTCCTTCTTAACCGGAATCTGATGATACCCAGATCGAAGATCTATCTTCGAAAACACTCCTGCTCCTCGCAATTGATCGAACAGGTCCTCAATCCTAGGCAATGGGTACTTATTCTTGATAGTTACCCGATTCAACTCTCGGTAGTCTATGCACAGGCGCATACTACCATCTTTCTTCTTCACGAAGAGCACAGGAGCTCCCCATGGAGAAACACTCGGCCTAATGAAGCCCTTATCGATCAAATCCTGGAGTTGTGTCTTTAACTCCAATAACTCAGACGGTGCCATTCGGTACGGTGCCTTCGAGATCGGCGCTGTCCCGGGTACCAAGTCGATATGAAACTCGACGTCGCGCTCCGGTGGAACGCCTGGTAGCTCGTCAGGAAATACGTCTCTGAAATCCCTCGCTACAGGTATGTCGTCCAACAGAGACTCATTAGTCAAGTCTCGTACCTGACATAAATACACCATATCGCCCTTCTGGCGATGCTTCCTCATTTTCAAGGCAGAGATTACCTTTACTCCTTTCTTAAGGACGAACCCAGAGTAGGTAACTCGGTTGCCCTGAGATCCTCGGAATGTCACTGACTGATCTCGGCAACGAATGATTGCTCGATATCTCGATAGCCAGTCCATACCAAGTATAACGTCGAACTCCATCAGCGGGAACTCTTTCAGATCTGCCGTCGCTTGCTCCCCTGCTATCACGATGGACACTCCTCGGAACTCTCGCTGACAAGTAAAATCCTCTCCTGAAGGGAGAGTAATAATTGAACTAACAGGAAGGCTGCCTCGAAGATTAGACCTCGAGACGAAACTACTAGCCACAAAAGACACAGTAGCACCAGAATCAAAAAGAACTAAAGCTAACACACCAGAGACAAGAAATCTACCTGATACAACGTCGGGCTGAACCTCGGCCTCTGCCTCGGTCATACAGTAGACTCGGTTCTTCACTGGAGTCTTTGTCGGTGCTGGAAGCTGCTTAACCTCTGAATCTGGCCTCTTCTCGGGACAAACTGTCGACTTGTGGCCTACCTTGCCACAAGTGAAGCAAGTGATCGGAGAACCGTCGCACTTCTTCCCTGGATGGAAGTCTCTGCCACAGCCTCGACAACTCGAACCACCATTACCCTTATGCGAACTCGTGGTCGGAGGGGTACTGCTAGGTGCGCTGAAACGGGGCTTTTTAAACGAAGCTGTAGTCGTCGGAACCGGAGCTCTCTTCTTGCTCGAATCCTCCTCGGTAACTGATGCTTGTATCTCGAGTGCTACCTCGTAAGCCTGCTGGAACGTAGCCGCTCCACTGCTGATCACGTGAACTCGAATCCTCGGATCTAGCTTTTTGATGTAGCGCTTGACCCGATCCTTCTCTGACGGAATCACCGACGTAGCAAACCTCGACAGCTCTGTAAATCGATCGGTATACGTCTGGACGGACATCTTACCCTGTGCAAGAGTAAGAAACTCCTCCTGTTTCTGCCACCGCAACTCTTCGGGGTAGAAACGCTCCTGGACCTTATCGATAAAGTCGGTCCAAGACATCGCATGCAACGGCTGGTATGCGTCCTTCGCCAACGTCCACCAGTTGTCGGCCTCTCCACGTAAATAATATGCGGCTATCAGCACCCTCTCGTGATCGGGGCAAAACGTCGCGTCGAAGAGCTTCCCCATCTCGCGGATCCAGCTCTCCAAAGTAGTGGGGTCGGCAACCCCGTCGTAAGTCGGAGGTCGATGACGCGCGATACGATCGAACGTCGACTGCATATTCGGCGGTTGACGACTATGGTGCGCCAAAGTAAGGATCGCCTCCTCGAGTGCCCGCAACCGCTGTCGTCCAGTACTCGACCGGCGAGGTGTAGACATGCTGAAACGCATCACAACAACAAACATAACAGAGATAGCAAGTCAGTAAAATACCCCACCAAATACTTACTAAAAATGAGAAGAAAAGGAAAAATAGAAAGAACCCTATCCCGGTCTTTCTACCCAACTCTTCTCCCTTCATATAGTCCTAGAAATGGTTTAATCACTCGGGAAAAAATAAAGCTCTCATCTCCCGGGTTTAACTCGAATTCCTAGAAACTTCACTTAAACCTATTCGGCTCTGATACCAACTGTAACGACCCGACTCGCTTAAATCGGCGCGGAAGAAACCGACGAGTCAAGTAGTTATAAAACTAAACTCAACACTTAGAAAATAATACTAATACCTCAAAATATTATTAAACCATAAATGTACAATAACCCACAATCTTGTACAAACTAAATCCAAAAATCAAATGAACTGAAAACAAAAGTCAAGTGTAACTCTAACCACATGCTAGAGTCTTATACAACAAATGTATATCATAAATCCTGAATCAACGTCTAACAAGTCTAATGCTATGAAACAAACGAAAATAAACAATAGGAACAAAACACACAAAGCGCCGCTCGCCCAACCCAAAAGCTAAGCAAGAGCATCATCGTCAGATGTACCTGAAAAACACAACATATCCACCATCAGTGGCGAGTAACATAACTGACTCACCCTAACGGGAATACACAAGTACATAGCTATAATCAAATAACATCACACATACAATCCTCGAAGACACGAGACCACCTCAAGCTCGTAATCCCAAAATCAACCCATCACTCGACATCATCATTCATACGACATCTCTATACTCAAATCTAACTTAGGTGCAATCATTCTAGTTCTAGACCGGACTATGCTCGTACGGAAGCATCTTACGCAACCGAACTTCTACTATGTCAGGACCGGGCATAAGCCATACACCCAAATCCCACGAACCCATTTCATACTTGGAAATTCGTGTCCCTAATCCCCAAATAAATCTGAGCGTACTAGGAATAACATAGTGAGACTCCAAAACTATTCCAATACCGCGGATGGAATAGGGGCAACGTCTTAACCCAAAAACTAAGCATAAGCCATACACAAAGTCAAGGGCGTCTAGAAAAGAAATCAAGCTAAACATCCCATCATATCATCATCATATCATCATAGTTAATTAAAGACAAGAATAAGCCATACTCTTGAATTTAACAACTAAATCATCGAAGTTAACCCAAGAATTGCCTATAGCCATACTCTTGAGACTAACCAAACATCATATCATCAATCTTTAACTCAATCCTTGATCAACGTATCCCAAATCTTTAACTTTCATGACTCTTTCCATTACTTTCTTTATCTTTCAAGACTCTTAAAGAACTCATCAAACCTCAACAAGAACTCTAAAGAACTCATCTATTACTTAAAGAACTCATAAAGAAACCATTCAAGATTGCAAGAACTTCAATCAAGAACTCAATCAAGATTCAAGAACTTCAACCAAGAACTCAAACAAACTCAACATACACGCATGAACATCATCACTATCACACGGCAATTTCAACATCTTTTTATCAAAATTCAACAAACTTAAACCCAAACACCATGATTTCCAAAACATCATAAAACAATCTTAAAATATGAAAATCCACCATTAAAACATCATTAAAACACTCCAAAATCAGATTATAGAAATATATTCAGAACCATGAACATTCATCATCAATCAACCCAAACATGCATTTAATCAAAGCTATAATCATAGTATTACCAATTAAGTTGAGTTAGTATGTTACCTTGTTGAAGATTACACACAAATCAACACAAATATCGCTGCCCGGGACACAAAGAACACGGCACAATCAACACGAGCAACACGCGGCCTTTAGCACGGCACCACGAATCACGCACGGCTGTCCAGCCACTGCCACGCACCACGCTACCCAGTCACAGCACACACCACCACCACGGCCACTGCACGACACTTGCACCACGAGTACTGCTACACGGCCCAACCACGAACCCACACGAACACAACCCAAACGAACCCGAAACAATAAATCTTGTTTGAAATAAATGTGTTTAGGCTTGTGTTTGATCACTTAAAGATTAATTGAGGTTGAATCTTTAAGTTTTGGGCTAAGAAAGTTGATGAACAAATGGAGGCTCAATCATCAACAATGGCGTGAGAAATGGAGAGAAATGGAGAGTGTTTATGTGCTTGGCAAGTTGATGGCAAAGTTAGAATGGCAAAATGAGCCTAAGCCTTACTATCTCCCCTATAAATAGAGTTAGTTAAGGTGTGAACACAAGGCAAGTGGCAAGCCTTGCCATGCCTTTGTAGAACCGGCCAAGAGAAGCAAAATGGGCCTTGTGGTCCATTGGGCTAATCTACTAAATTTACATGACTAATCATGCAAAAACCGGCAGCTTGTGAAGTTCAAGACCGGCGGTATGGAACCGGCAGCTTGTGAAGGTCCAAGACTGGCGGTTTATGAAGACCAAACCGGCAGCTTATAACTGGCAGCGTGCAAGGTCCAAGACTGGCGGTTTATGGAGACCAAACCGGCAGCTTGAAGCCTTATCTTTAAACTGGCAGCTTTCATTTTGAAGTCTCAATTGGGCCAATTAATTAAATAATAATTAAAATCAATAATAAAAACTAAGAAATAAAACATTTCGATTAAATCGAAATTATTCACATAAAATTAAAATAAATAGTTCAAAATAAATTTTGAACTAGCAAATAAACACATAAATACACACATAAATACCAGCAAAAATACCGATAAAATCTGGGTCATTACATGTAGTCTTAAGTGTGGATTATATAGTCTTGATTAAGGAAAGTTAAGTTAAGTTTAAAAGAGGTTAAATGAGGTTCAAAGAAAGTTAAAGAAAGGTTTAAAGAATTATTAAAGATCAATTAAAGAAGTAGTAATTATTTATGGTTAGACTCAAGAAAAGGCGAAAGAAACGATCTTGAGAGTAACAATGATGGTTTACATATTAGTCTTAAGTAAAAGCGTAAGATGCAACTTAAGATTAACTAAGAATGTAAATAACGTAAGATTAGCTTGAATTTGCTATTAGACGCCTAACCTTAGAGTAAGATTCTAAGGCTTGGGTTAAGACGTTGCCCCTATCCTGACCGCGGTATTGGGATAGTGTATACTTACTATGTTGTCTTTGATATGAATTTCCCGTAAGATGGGTTTCATGGGTTTGGGAGTAAGATTCTCAATCCTGGCATAGTAGGAAAGTTCGTTCGCGTAAGAGGCGTTCGTACGAGCATAGTCCGGTCTAATATGTAAATGATAGCGCTAAAGATTAAGTAAAGATAAGTCTAAAGTTGAGTATTGGGAGTTAGTCGAGTTTTGGATATTATTGTTGATTGTTGTTATTATTATCGTTATTATTGTGGTTATTGTTGGTATGATATGTTGTTTTGCATGATCGTATGTTGGATGCCTGATTTGGTGGTTTGATGTATTCTATGATCATGTGTATCCACGTTAGGGTGGGGCAGTTATGTTACTCGCCAATGATAGTGGATTGTTGTTATTTTTCAGGTAATTCTGATGATGACGGTGTTGCTTAGCTTTGGGTTGGGTGAGTGCCGATGTTCTTTTTGTTTGTTTAGGTTGTATTTCGTTTCTAGTTTTGGACTTAGTAATTATAGTTCACATATTCTAACTCTGATCATATTTGAAGTTACTTATTAGTATGGATTACTTTTGGGTTTAGTATTGTACAACTTGTGGGTGTTGTACGTTTTTGGGTTATGATAATAATAATCTCGAGGTTTTGTTTTAATTTTTAGTAAGTTTGTTTGTTAGATCGACAATTCGACTCGTCGGTTTCTTCCGCGCCGGTTTAAGCGAGTCGGGTCGTCACACCGAATGCCTCTGACATGGCTTTATGGCAACGACTTGATGACATTGTTTGACAATGGATTTATGAGACAATTTCCAATTACCTTCTTAATTCCATACATTCTTGATGCTGATGATAAGGGAATCGATACATGGAATCATCTTGAATAGTTTTTTCATAACAAGTCTGCCAGGGCATTAAACCTTGATTAGCAGTTCACTAACACGAAACTAGAGCAATTTGATGGTGTTGGTGACAAGGTTTAAAAAATGTTGGTGACAAGATTTCTGACAATAGGATGGCATTACAACTCTTGAAAGGGCTTTCAAATGAATATAAATCTTTCCATACTTCCGTACGTCATCTAAAGCCATTGCCTTCCTTTGATGAACTGCGTTCCATGCTTGAATTAGAGGAGCAAAGTAATGCTTCAGACTTACTTGCTGAAGTATATGAAGAGGTACATGTTGCTAGTGTATCTCCTCCTTTACCACCACACTCGGATGCACCTCCAAAATCTGGTTCCTCTACAGGAAACAACTCACGTGGGAGTGGCGAACGAAAGTCTAGTAAAGGCAAGCGCTACTCTAGCAAGAGCAGAAGCAGCTCTAGTGGTCAACCCAAGTAGCAGCCGCTGCATCGGCCTTCGGCTCCTCAACAGCAGCAGTTTGGTGTGTCCCCTTACAACCCATGGATGATGATCCATCCTTAGGCCTACTGGCAGCAGCAACAATGGGCTACCCCAACATCACAGAGTCCAGGCTCAACCTGGAGTCCTCGGCCCACCGTGCAGCAGCCTGGCATCCTACGCCCAGGTCCCACTCAGGCTTATTACATGGGCTAGTCTTCTCCTTCACCAACTTATGCTCCCACCAACATTGAGCAAGCAATGCACACCATGTTTTTGACCGACCTGAATTACTATATGGATACGGGTGCTACTTCTCATATGACTAATTCTGAAGGTACATTATCTCCCTATTTTAATTTGAGTAATCATATTGATAATGCAGTTATTGTGGGTGATGGTAGCAAACTTCCAATTAGCGGTTACGGTCATGCTTCTCTTCACAAAAATACCCTTCAACTCAAAAATGTTTTACATGTTCCCAAGTTGGTCAAAAATCTAATTTTTGTTAGAAAATTCACTACTGATAATTATGTCTCTATTGAGTTTGATCCTTTTGAATTTATGTGAAGGATTTGCAGACGGGGAGCATCCTAGTGAGGTGTAATAGCAGTGGCGATCTCTATCCCTTCATAAAAAATTGTCAAGCTATTTCTACCAATTTTCTATTAGCTTTTCGAATTGTGTCTTGATCGGTCCATTTAGGACCTATTTCTTAGCTTCTTTTAGCTTGAGTTTTGGTCGTTCTCGTCTTTGTTTTATCGTTTTTAGGGTGTTTCAGCTTAGTTTTGAGTTTTTCTTAGGTTTTATTTGTTTTTGTGTTAGTTTGGTTCTTTTTGCTAATAATTGGCTAAAATATATGTTGCTTGAGTTGTGTTTTGTGCAGATAATTTCGGGCTTTGAACGGGTCGTGAGAGGTCCCGAGCGGATTCCGAGGAGCCGGGATTGGCACCGAGGTGGCAACGGGGCACTTAGGGAGCAAGAAGGCCTAGATTTGAAGGCTACACGACTGTGCAGGCTAGCAGTGCACGGTCATGCAGATTGTGCAACCCCTCTTTCCCAGGCCACGATCGTGCAAGTTATAGCTGCACGATCGTGCAGCCCCCTCGTGCAGAGATCAGAAGGTCCCTTTCTGATCTGCACGATCGTGCAGGCTATCCTTGCACGATCGTGCAGATTTTACTTCGTTTCGCCACGATCGTGCAAGGTTCAACTACACGATCGTGCACGGTACAGCTCGTGATTTTGTTTAATTAGCCATGTGCTTTGTAATTTTTAGTATAAATAATGGGCTTAGGCATTGTATTAAAAAAAAGTTTTTCTGATTTTAGAATAGTTTTTTAGCTAGCATTAAACACACTCTCAAGTAGTAGATTTCTCTCTCAAGATTTGAATTCAATTCCAAGTTTTAACATTGTTCTTAGTTCTTGTTTCCAATCCTTGTAAACCAAGATTCCATTAGTTTCAATTAAAGTTCAAATTAGGTTTTGTTTTAGTTTTCATTGTTAATTTTGTTGAGTTTCTTAATTTCTTGTTATCATTTTAGTTTCATTAGAATTAGTTTTGAATTCATAGAATAGTTTAATTTGAATTTCATGATTTTAGCTTTAATGGATTGCATTAGTGAGTAGTTCCTTTTCTAAGGATTGGATGACTTGATGTTATAGATTTTGGGGGTTAATCATTGGATTGCTGGTGTTTGAATAATCTTGATTGTAATTTCTTGATTGCTAGAGGTAGTAATTAGGATTGTGAATTGATGAAAGTATTTGATGAACTCGGTTTTGGGTTTTGCTAATTTGACTATTCGAGAGAGGTTATCTTAGCCGATCCTAGAATTTCCTATCACCTAATCGAGAGAGGGAGTTAGGATTGAGTCCGTTAAGTGCTTTTGAATGTTCACATTGCAATTGAGATAATCGAACATGAATTAATTCAATGGCTATAATTCCTCCGATTGAAGTAACGTTAGGAATTCCAATCTTTAGAGTTTTTAAATCTTGATATTTCCATTTGCATCGTTTCGTTTCTTTTCGATTAGTTTTAATTCTTGTAGTTTAGGTCTAATTCGAACTTTCAATCAACAATTAAGATCCTTGGATCATTCTAAATTCACGACTAATTCCGCATTAATTCCTCGTGGTTCGACCCTAACTCCACTAATACTATGTGTTAGTTGTTTAGGTTTATAAATTGTATATTTGATAGGCATCTAGGGCCGCGACACCCTAGAGGCCGACCATGTCTCCTAGTGTTTGGCATTCTCGCTTGGGACATCCAGAGAAGGTTATTTTAAGTTCATTACATATTAGTGGTTTGATTGAATGTAATAAGGCTTCTCCTCCTGTTTATCATTCTTGCCCCTTGGGTAAATTAATAAAAACGCATTTTTTATGATTCTATGTCTCATACTATTATGCCTTATGAAATCATTCATAGTGATTTATGGACATCTCCAATCTTGAGTTCTAACGATCATATATATTACATTCTTTTTCTTGATAATTACACTAATTATTTGTGGACTTTCCCTATCTCTGCCAAGTCACAAGTTTTTCATTTATTTCTTCGAATTAGAACATATATCAAGACTCAATTTGAAAGAGAAGTAAAAGCTTTTCAATATGGACGTGAATTTGACAATACTCACTTCACAAATTTTTGTCATCAACATGGAATGACTTTTCGCTTCTCATGTCCATAAACACCCTCCCCCCCCCCCCCCACAAAAGAAAAAAAAATGGCAAAGCCGAACGAAAAATTAAAACTCTTAATAATATTGTTCAGACACTTCTTTGTCATGCCTTCTTTGTGGCATCATGCTTTAGAAAAAAAATACTTACCTTCACAACATCTTACCTACCAAACTTCTTAGCTACACATCTCCTACTCAAGTATTGTACAATAGTACTCCTGATTATACACATCATCGCGTCTTTGGTTGCTTATATTATGTTTTCTTCTATTTCCGTCATCCGCAATATATAAGCTTCAATCACACTCTACTCCATATGTTCTTCTTGGATATCCATCCAATCATCGGGGTTATAAGTGTTACGATATGTCAAGTAATAGAATCATAATAGCTAAGCATGTATAATTGATGAAATAATTTTTCCATTTACTAAATTTCATTCTACATTTCCCGATACATATGATTTTCTAGGTGATTCCACATCCCCATTAGACAATCCTATGAGTATCCATTGCCCACTGGACAATCATGTTTCCTTGAACAATGGGTATACTTTCTAAGGACATTATCTCAATACATATGATTTTCTAAGGACATTAATATGATTTCCTAATCCTTATTTGTCCTATTTCCTAATCCTTATTTGCCTACGTTGTCTCTGAATCTTGTTGTGTTAATAATATTCTCCTTGAGCTTCATTGTCCTATTTCCAAAGCTACTCTAGTACATTGTGATAATGTCAGTGCAATTTATTTGTCTGACAATTTAGTTAACCATTAACGCACCAAACATATTGAAATGGACATCCACTAGGGGAAGTTTGTGTCTTACATGTTCCTATTCGGTATCAGATTGCTGACATTTTCACGTAGAGTCTGCCCAAACTCCTGTTTGATGATTTTCGAAATAGTATCAACGTATGTCATCCTCCCGTTTCGACTGCAGGGGGTGTAATAGGCAATGTGATATTTGTAGGATGTCAATATTCTTATACTAGGCAAATGAGTATGACAGAATATGTCAAATATTTTTTTTATCTTTGTACATAATTGCTTTGTACTCACTCCGTCCCAAAATAAATGTTTCATTTTTCTTTTTTGGTTGTCCCAAAATAAATGCCCCATTTCTACTTTTTACTACTTTTGATATTATGGTCCACCTATAAAATTACATTTATACTCTTAACATAACATTAATTAATTCTACTTTTACAACTTTTGATATTATGACCCATAAATAAATTCACACTTACTACTTTTGATATTATGACCCACCTATACCAACTACAACCTTAAAAATCACCCAATTTCTCTATGTAGCATTTAAAAAGGAAGAAAGGGAGTAATTGATTTTTAATTATTTAGTTGCCTAGTTTAGCCTAGAATAGAGTTGTATATATCCTCCTTTCTAATAAATAAACAATCACGGCAAATCATTCTTTCAATATAATTTGAAATTAATGGAAATTTAGCCTTTTTATTTTATTTTATTTAAATTATTCAATTTACACTCGTCACTTGTATGATGAGAGTGAAATTAGAAGGTGAATAAATGACAGTAAATTTAGCATTTTTCAAACTTTTCAACCTTTGCACACGTTCACTTTTTTTGTTGAAACAGAACAGTATGTAGGTCCAAATAAAAACAGACTAGCAAACCCCGCTTTTATCTTTACTTTTTTTAGTTAATTAATTCTCAATTTCCACCTTGTATATAAGTAAGAGAATAATAAATTGATTTAAGATTTAAAATTTTTGTTATTTAAATAGTACAGAAAAAGTATAACATATTTAAATTATATGACTAAATATCATGTCTCCATACATTAACAAGTAGTTAGCAAAAATAAATATAAAAGAGCAAACATACCATTAATGGTTTAATGCAAAAGAAACTATGAAATTTGTGGGTGACCAGTCTGACGGTGGCTGTGGAGGAGCAAATCACAAACGACAGTGGGCAGCGACGGTGGACCAATGGGCGGTTGGCTTGGTGGTCGGGCGAACGTGAGATTGAGATAAGAGCAATGGGGGTTTTTTGGGCAACAAATAAATGCAATGTGAGATATTTGACAAACATGTTCAAAGGGGCAATATTGGTAGAAGATCAACATGTACGTGAGTGGAATTAAAGGGGAAAGCTGGTCCACATGTAAAACAAGAAATGACTAATAATGACATGTGCTAAATGCTTTGTCAGTGTATTAATCATGCCATAATTGATTGTAGACCGCATGTCCCGATAACTTTTTTTGTGGCAAGGGCGAGAACTTGTTATAGGGTCTTACTTCCGTTTCATATTAGTTGTTACATCTTTAAGTGGGCTAACCATTGGTAAAGACAATTAGAAGAAAAAAAAATGGCTTGTAGAGAATAAAAATGTCAAAAAGAAAGTAATAATGTAAAATATGTGTCGGGTACACAGACTATGAAATGAAATGTAGCAAGTGTTTTGGGACATCCAAATAAGAAAATTGTAGCAAGTAATTTGCGATATTTCCTTATGTGTCCCTAGGGTTAGGCCTATTAGTCAAAATATCCAATTTGTCACTTGCATCACATACTGTTGGCGTTATTAAAAATGGTCATAATATAATGTCATTATTGCTAACTCAAAACTAATATTGTTAGTTATTATTTTCAAGTCAGGGATAATCCGTTCGTTTTTTGTAAATTCCAACATCAAATCTGATCTTTAAGGGTTAAAATGAGTTGTAAATTCTTGAAAGGACAATTTTTGTGCACATTGATCTACGTTCCGATTTGCCTCGATTTGCGCACTTTAATCTATGTGGAAAAAATGGTTCTCTTAAGGACTTATGCGTCATTTTATCCCTTAAAGATCCGATTTGAGGTCGGAATTTGCAAAAATAAAATAGATTAGCCCTGATTTGAAAATGATAACTAACATCGTTAGTTATGAGTTAGCAATAATGACATTCTGGCCATTTTTAGTGACCCCCAATGATACCTGATGCAAGTGAAAAAACTTGGGGTATTTTAGTTATGAGGCCTTACCCAGGGGCACCGTAGAAATATCCCTTTTCATTTTAACATGTGAGTGTTGCGTTGGTTAAATTGAATTAGGTTCATGGTTTAATTCGTATCATCTACAATCTACATTATTCTAAAAAAATTAAAACGGAACAGTAAGTTTCTAGTCTGATGCGATAATTTATTTGCAAAAAAAAAAATAATAATAATAAGAAAATCTGACATTTGAAATAAAGATGAACTAGTAATGTAACAAATTAAATGTTATATTTACATAAATCCATACTATTATACTAATGTAGAAGAAATTAAATGCTATGCATTAGCGTATTAGGACTATGTTTAAGAAGCAAAAATGGCTATATTTACATAAATCGAACATTATTCATTACAATGATTTATATGTGATTGTGTCATGCATTATTCCAAATTTTTTATCATTTCAGAAATTTTATTATATACTTAAGGGCTATATATAGATTTATCCATAATAATGTAATGAGTTTGAAAATATTGAAATTTATTTTTAATAATTAAAATGTTATGCACATGTAATGCACATCTTAATTTTTTTAAACTTTAGTTTTTTTTTTTCATCAAATATTGAAATTTATTTTTTAAAATTAAAATGGTAATTGATGGAGGCCAGGGTATGATGTAAAGCAAGTGCAATAATGAATGTTTTTTGCCAAATTTTATCAAAATCAATATTTTTTTTTTATTGATGTAGGGTATGATGGATAAAGCCAAGCTAAGATGGAACTTATTATCCCTTCATGAAAGTCCATCTTGAATCTGCTTGGACCTCCATCCTCAATTCTTCATAGAT
Organism: Salicornia ramosissima; assembly: GCA_951394345.1. Lineage (NCBI taxonomy): Eukaryota > Viridiplantae > Streptophyta > Magnoliopsida > Caryophyllales > Amaranthaceae > Salicornia > Salicornia ramosissima. The sequence continues at coordinate 46,889,268 of OX596235.1, read as the reverse complement.
CTTCACTCTTGATTTTTTACATTTTAATAAATTTAAATAACTAAAAATACATTACAAAAATACAAATGAATCACAGATCGTTTTTAATTTACAAAATTACAGCATGATACACCCAACATATTTTCCATCCTAATTTGGGTCATACCAGTCACCACATGCAATTATAAATACCCCATTTGTAAAATAAAGGTTTCAACAAATATTTTTCATTCATTTTGATGAAGCGATTTGAGGGTGTAAACGACCAAATTAATCAAAATCATTTTGTCATTAGTAACTTATAATCACATTCTTGCTTGTATTAAAACCATTTTGATTAATTTCTTCGTTTACACCCTTAAATCGCTTGCTCAAAATGCGTCTAAAAACAAATGTTGAAATCTTTATGTTACGGAGGAGGTATCAAATATACTAATTACAAAAAATATGCAATAAATACACATGCCAAAAGTAAAAGATACTAAATCACATACTTAAGTAAGCAATTAATTTAGCAAGTATCAATAAATATGGCATGATAAAAAAAAATAAATTGTTAACTTGCTAAAGAATATTATACCAAAATAATATTTCCATAAAATTATCCAACTAAATAATTTTAAGGAAATTTTCTATTATTTTATTTCGATTACAACTTAAATATGGAATTAATCACTATTAATCATTAATTTTGAAATATTTGATTTATAGTATATATATATTTTTATGTTAAAGGATGACTAACCAGCCCAAAGAATGACTAGGCCCGATGCCCAGCCCAATTGTGGCCCGACCAGACAGAAGCCTGAAGCCTGATGAAACAAGCCAAGATGCTCTGTTCTGACCACAACGGAAACAACAACAGCAGTAGGGGTGGGCAGAAAAACCCGTATCCGGTTTACGATCCGGTACCCGTTTTTTTTACCCAAAGAGGCAGGTATCCAATCCGGTACCGGGTCGGGATTTTTTAAAATCCGGTACCCGGTATCCGGTTTAATTTTTAGAAATTAGTTTTTTATTATTGAAAAACATTTTTTTATTTTAATTTAAAATTAATTTAAGAAAACAGTTTTTTATTAAAAAAATAAACAGTTTTTTATAAAAAAAAAAATAAAATATTTTTTTATATTAAAAAAACAGTTTTTTTTTTTTTTTAAAAGTTGTATAAGAAAAAAATCGGATTCGGATACCTGGTGTCCAGAACCGAATTTCCGGGTACCTGGATTATCCGGATCAGACCCGGGTCAATAAAATTGCGACCCAAACGGATTTTCGGGTACCCGAATTTGCCCATGTATAGACAGCAGGTGCAACGTGAACCAGACCTCGCCATCGAAGATCAGTGGACAACAGTGACAAGCCACCGCGCATGACCTACTCAACATTGGCTTCGCCATGCCCATCGGTAGCATCCGCGAAAGAGCCCAACAAATTCGAATAAATATTGATGAATTTCGAACTAATTTCAAACCAATTCAAGGCAGAAAACTTCCCGCGAACACCTTGCTCAACCTCACGCAACATTTGCACCGCCGACGCTACCGGATTGTGCCATCATCACCGTCGAATTCGACCTAGAAATTGTCTAAATTTTCGACAATTTTTGAACAATTTTTTATGGAAAATCGACCAAAAAATAGCATTTAAACCAATGTTAACATTTTCAATTCATATGATTTACCAATTAAACGATTTGTGTGATATAATCTGCATTAATCATTCAAAAAATTGAATTAGGGAATAATCTAGGGTTTTAATATTTTTGAATAAAACACTGGTACTTAAACGAAAATAACAATTGATAATATGAATTTATAATTCAAATCGAGTGCAAATGAAGCCCCAAATAAATTTCATGAAATTACAATGAAAAATTTATTAAAAATTGGAGAAAAATCGAGCACTATTTGTTCGTCAAATACATTGAACAAAAAATCAAAATTTCAAAAAAAAATTAATTTAATTAAAATTAATATAAATTAATCAATAAAATCACCATTTTAACTGTGCAAAATTAACCCATATTATTAGTCCTTGCTTAATTATTGAATTAAAACAATAAAATTGTATTCAAAACATAAACAAATTGATCTATGCAAATGGCTAACTGCTGATACCATTGTAGGAGTTTAGATTCACTTAGCAGAATTACAAGAAACTATTTCCTAACATCTAATCCATGATTATATGCTCAGATTAATTAATATGTATCAATAAAAGGTTAGAAATTACAACCTTTGATGCGTGATTTCACAATAACAACAATAACAAGAGATCAAGAGCCTCAAGCGAAACCCCCTCTAGCTACTTGGTCCACAAGCACTCGATTAGAATCCATGTATGCTAGTACGGAAGAGAAGGATCATTTATCTTACTTTTTAAGGAGAAGAACCAGTATTATTTGTTGTAGTGTTAAGGTTTTTCCCTCTCTGTAACAGTTACAGTATGATTGCCTCTACCACCTCAAACTAATAAGTCATCTTACATATAACTTATTAGAGGCGAAATATAACCCTAAACCTAATACGGGCTATAACATGTGACCTTATAGGATTAAGTTAATACTAGCTTTAGGTCCTATCATATTGGCCCACAAGTCATAATCATTCTCTAGCAGTAAATAACTAAATATGACTACTAATATAACCTAATAAGTATCCCCATAATTAATCTAATCCTAATTATATTATATTTATTAATTGCATAATTTGACTAAGGACACAGTTCCTTCACATGAATCATGAAATTCATTCTAAAGGAGGTGAAAAGGATGTGTAGAAGTTTTTTTTGGGGTTAGAAAAAAGAAGAGAGAAAGACCTTGTATGTAAATGTCAAAAAAAGATGGAGGATTAGGAATGAGAGATGTAAATTTTTTTAACAAAGCTTTATTAGCAAAACAAGCTTGGAGAATTATGACTAATTACAATTCGATCTCGCATGGTAAAAATGTTAAAAGTAAAATATTTTCCTAATACTTCCTTTCTTGATGCTAAAGTTGGTCCAACTGCTGGCTATATATATATACTTGGAGATCTATATATATGTTCAGCTAGGGAATTAATTGTGAAAGGAGCTAAAAATTAAAGCTTGTTGGTAATGGCGGTGCTTTGGTGCATATTTGGCATGACCCATGGATCTCAGGTTTACCAGGTTTTAAAATAAATTCAAGGCCTACGAATGAGATGGCCTGGATAATCCGCAAATGGTCTATGAGTTAATAATACTTCCAAAAACCACCGTGGTGGGATTTGTTTTGGTGCTTAATTACTTACTTTGGGGTATATGGTTAAAGAGGAATAATTAAATGGCTATTTGAAAAGAAGAAAACTTTAATTAAGGATGTCCTTATAAAGGCAACAAGTATGGTTAATTGGCTATTTATTTGTAAAGTCTTATCTTATTTGTTTATTTGATTTAATAAATTTCTTCGCGTAAACAAAAAATATGTAAAATGTAATACTGGAATTTATATAGTACACTCGATCTGGCCTGGTGTATTATTGGGGGCACTTGGGCCATGATCTTTGGATTCTGTAGGTTGGGGCGCAGCGTAGAGTATTTGGCAATGTCGTGTAGGATTTATGGAAAGAGGTACCAGTTAGAGATCGAGAAGTCAGGCATTTTTAAGAAAGAGATCGTTGGATGTGCCCCATTTTGTAGGAGTTCGTTACGTTGCCCATTTTTTTTTTACAAGAGACATTGTATTTAGAGCAATATATATATAGTAAGCTTGTATTTGTACTATTCATTCTACAATATTCAATATTTGAAACATTATTATTGTGCTTCATCATCATTTATTTTATGTTCAACGTTTTTGTTCCTTATATTTTTATTCTAATATTAATAATAAAGCAACAACGCTCAATTGAATAACTAACCTACCTATAAATTTCAGCACAAGTATATGTAATGTACACACATTTGTATATTTTGCTTAATTATTATATATATATTAAATGAGGATAAAAAAACCCTAAATGAATAATACACGTAGCTCAATGTGCAACGCAGTGCGTAGAGCGACGAGCTCAAGTAATACAAGAACATACATTACAATAACAATAATTCTTTTAATTTAGAACCACGTACAACTCATCAAATATTAATTAGTTGAGCTATTTCACTACTCTCAGATGGACTGGCCGGAGTCAACCCCGGCCCTGCTTTCAAGTCTATAATGTTGAGCCTCACAAAATCTTCAGCATCTTCGGTTGGAGTCCCCTCGCAAGCTATAATACCCTCTCTATGATCATCAAATCTTTTGGCGACATATCTCTCAGGTAATAAAGCGTAGAGAGCAATGACATCCGTGTGAATGTGAGTTGCCCTAAACATTGCTCGATGGTCAGTAATATCACGAGGATGTTGGACGTCAGCCAAAACCCAACCACCATCTCTTTGCTGCCTCCAGAATTTATCATAATGGCATGATTTTATGTAATATATACCAGCAGGAGTAGTAAATATCTCATGCATTACCTCGGGATCATTTGGATTATCAAAAGAAAATCGAAGACGCGGTAACCCCTTTTGTGGAGAAGCACCTAGGTATTTTCCCCGATCATCTTTGAAGGCCACACACCTCCAACGGTTCATAAATAAGGTGTTTAGATTGACAAACGTAAAAACTTCGTATGGGTGTGCTGCAATTTCCGATGAACCGGCAAACATATAGGGACTAAAACGACCATATTCATGAGCAACGTGCACATAATGACCAAGTTCAACATGTAAGAGTCGGATTTGTTGGGTACCATCGTTTAGCTCTATGCGTTTGAACAATGTACATGTCCATTTGCTTGTATTTTCATCTGGTTTGTCAGCTGCTGCAGTGATCCAATATTGAGCACAAGACACCCTGTTTAATATAATCAAGAGAAATTAGCTTAGGGTTCGTAACAAACAGTACATACACCCTGCTAGCGCGCTAGCTATTTAATTTGATAACAGTGTGTTCAAACTACTTACATTAATATTCATCTTATGTCACTTATATACAGACCAATACAACTAAGTAACCTTAATATAAACATTGAATAAACGTTATAGAAAATACTAAGTAACCTATAGAGAAGTGAGTAACCCCTATAGATCAGTAAATAATCCCTATACAATATATCTCTATTATATAAGCCAAGGGGAGCTATGGTGTCCCCCCTCGAAAAAATCATATTACCCATCAAAACTTTCTAAAATCTCACTCCTAATTATTAAGGAGAGTTGTTACCATTTTTGAATTTTTTTAAATGAAAATAGTACAAAATTTAAAAAATTTAAAAAATAAAACAAAAATACCAAAAATCATATTTTTAAATTCTCTATAAATAGATATCCATATTGATATAGTTCATCAAATAAAAATTTTACATTTTGATTATCATAGTAATTTGGTAGCCAATAGACAATGATAAATAAACCTTTTCTTTTGTTCATTGTTGTGGGAAGACCGAATAAAAGGGGAAAAAATTGTTTTTATTATATGGCTAAGCATGAATTTGACAGATTTTACAATTTTTCGATCCAATAACCTTTATTTTTTGTTTGTTTAGACAGATTAATTAATAGATGTATTTAAAATACCATCGCACGCAAAGCGTGCATAGAAGACTAGTAGTCTATATACCAAGACTTGCCACAGATAATAATTTGCCTGAGTTTATTTATTTGATCATTTCTTAGGTTTTTTTTTTATATTTTTTCGTCAACTTCCTATATTACTTAAATATATGGCTTTCAATTCTCCTTTCAATTCCATACTCTCTATCCTAAATTTTAGAAACTTTAATAAAAGATTAATTATTTTTCTCTTTTGCATACTCACTCTCATACTTTCATGCACAACTTTTTTTCATTTATGTTTTTTTTTTCTTTTCCCAATATTTTTTTTTCCAAATTAAGGGATTGTTTATTGTGAGATTTCAGAAAAGGGAAAGCTAACCAATTACCTTGACTTCCTTTAATTTGATTAGATTTAGCTAAATCAATCATTCCGTTAACCCCTTACATTCCGTTATTTTAAGATACTCATTTGGTTCTAGGTGGTCTACGTCTATATAAAATAAATGGGTCTGGGTCTGGTTTTGGTGGACCCAACCCAGATTCGCCCCATTGCCAATCTCTAGCCATCATTCTCGCTCTACACTCCCCCAAAGAAATCACCAATCCCAATTATATCTGGAATGTGTGTTGGTTTATTTTGAATGTTTTGACTTTTGCTCGTGAATTTAGGAGTGAGAATGAATAGAAGTGTATTATATCTTGAAATTAATTGAAACTTATAGTTAAAATTTTTTAAAAATTGGAATTATACTAGTATAATAAGTAGCAAGTACTCCATCTTATTTTTTGGTGGAATATTAAAGTAGTTATTGTTTATAGACAATCAAATTATATTGAGGGGTTGTTTAGTGTAGAGTTTGAGAAAAGGGACCTTGATTTCCTTTAATTTGATGAGGTTTAGCTAAATCAATCATTCCATTAACCCCTTATATTCCCCGACTTCCCTCTGCCACCATACTCTAATCCCCAAAGAATCCTCAATCCCCATTTCCCTCTTAAATTAGTGGCCGGCCTTGACCAACAAACCACCAGGCCACCTCACCATAACCATCCCAGGCCAGGCCAGGCCACACCAGTACAACATCCCTGAACCATTCATATCCACAAAAACCTTACACCTAAAACCACCCATCACAATCTTAAAAGTTACGCCACAAGACCTAAATTAAAGCACCCTAATCTCCTCAAAACTATTAAGAAAACCTAACCTCCCTTGAAAAAACACCTCATAAACGACTTAAAACCAAAAACCACTCACCAGAAAAATCCAAAAATCCCTAATCTAAAACGACTCACCACAAAACCACCCACAAATTAAACCCTAAAAATCACCACAAATATTGCCCCTCAAAAACCATAACTACCCCAAAGAAATAGTACAAGCAATACTCAAATGAGAGAAGAGAGAAAGAAATACAGAGAAAGAGAGAGATAGTATAGTGCTGACGAAGTAGAAGGAAAAGAGTAGCGGGCGGTCACAGTAGAAGAGGAGTGGCAGTTGTTAAAGAGGAGAGGCGGTAGTTGGCGAAGAGGAGAAAAGGGGGTGAGTGGTGGTTAATTGAACATAGGGAGGGAGAGATTTCTCTTTTTATGTGAAATATGTAAAATATAAAAAGAATTTTTGGGCTCGTTTGATATCTTTTTTCTTTTTTTCTTTTCATTTTTAGTTTTTTATTTAAAACAAAATATATAGGAAACCATTAAAATTGGTTTGCATTTTTCATTTATCTGTTTTAAAAATTATAATGTACTTAATAGGGTCAACTATTATTTGGTTCCAAATTTCGCATAAATATAATATTACTATCATAATAAGATTAAAATAAAAAATAGAAAACCATAAGTGTTTTTGTTCCGACAAATTTCGTCTCCTCCGTGAATGGTGGTGATCTAAAGTGGTGGTCACGACCGTGGCCTGCACAAATGAACAAACGGTGAGCTACCCCGGGGTGTTCCCGGGAAAAGACCCTTCGATACTTAAATCAGCAAGGGGATTCAATCCAAAGGGAGAGAGAGTGTCTGTAAGTGAGAGAGTATGTAAGAATGTGTTCCTTTTAGTGTTGAGGTCCCTTCCTATTTATAGGAAATGGTTTAATACCCTGCCGGCCTGTTTAAGGTCGGCATGGGCACGTGTCCCCTTGGGACTGGCCCTTGCCATCGTGTATGCAGAGTTAGTTACAAACCTGAGTGGGTCCTTGGATGGATGCCACGTGTACGATCCTTACTACTTTAGTTAGTTAGTTTGTTAGAGAGTGGGGTTCGTGTACCTGAGTGGTACCCTAAATGGGTGCCACGTGGGATACTGGGGACCACTGCCCTCGATTCTCTTTGGCTCTTAGTTGTTGCCTGAAGAAGTTGGCGGCCTATAAGCCCGCTATCCTTAGGATGGCGTCTCTAGGGTACACTATGTTCTGGCTACCTTTTGGCAGTCTTAATTCTTAGGGGTCGGCTCCTTCTGGTGCCGGCATTCAACATCTTGGTGAGGATGTCAGTAGGGTGGTCCTGCCGGTGTACCGGTAGGCCCCATACAATTTTGCCTCCCTCCTTTCTCTTTCACTAACCAAATAACCCTTAACTTTCTTATGGATAGTTAGTGTAATTTAAGAAAATTAATAATGGCCAATTAGTAGTAACAGAAAGGAAAATATAAAAAATGTGAAAAAAATGAAACACTAGTAGTTAATAAAATTGGCCTAAAAAAATTCAGACTAATAAAAGATGTTGTTAAATATTGGGCCTAATAACACAATTTTGATTGAGCTTTTTGAGAGTGATGGATAGGTTAAGGTGGTTAGAATTTCCCTTCTGATTTCAAGAGATCTGAGGATCTATTCGAATTTCTACCTTTGTGGCTCTCTACACATAAAAAAAATATAAGTATGTATTGGGGATTGATTATGATTATTTCCCAAAAATTAACTTTCTTCAATTTTATTTTTTTTCAAGATTTGTTTTGCGCATTGTAAAATTATTTAAAAAAATAATAATTTAAATAATTATTATTCCCAACGGTATATTTGTTTATTATAGCATATTAGCAGAGGTACAAATGAGTTTTTAACAGCTCTAATGGTTATTACCGACCAATTAACCACCACGAATCAGCCCTTAGTAAAATGTTGTTAATAATGACAGTATGAGACCACAACCACTGCAACCCACAGCCCACACCACCACCGTAAAGTCGTACACCATCACCACTGACCTACAACGAACACAACCACTGCACCATGAGCTACAACCACCAAAGAACCCCCATCAATTCCAAAATAAGCCACGCACAATCCACCATATAAAACACTAACAGCCCACCAATAATTCCAAAATAACCCACGCACAACCCATTAAATCATAACCCAACAACCCACCAATTCAAGCCCAAAATTTTGAAAAAAAATAATGAAGAAGAAGAAAGAGACCACATGCACAAGAGGCGGTGGGGCCGGTGGTGGTGCAGTACATATTAACTTTTGGCACTGTTCACTTTGTAACTTTGACTCTCTTTTATTCTATAGATATAAGGAAAAACATAGTAATGTGAGATCTCGTTTGATTCGTCTCAATATTTACTTTCTAAATATATAATTTTAATAATTTTTTATTATACACAACTAAAAATATTAATTTTTTAAAATAAATGTAACATTTATTTTGAGACGAATAGAGTATTAAGTTGTTAACAACAAAGAAAGAAATTAAAATGGTGAGGTTCATAGCATACATAAATACATACATACCTAACCCAATATTTGTTGTTGTAACGACATTTAATATGAAACAGACTATGGTGCTTCTTGGAATTGAGAATTTCAAATTGGACATATGCATCCGTCACATCGTCGGCAAGAGCACCTATAAATGAATATTGTTGTATCTTTTTACGTTGAAAGCACAAGTATCTATCGTGGTACACACTTTTAATGGCAAACACCATTTTTTTTTTTTTTTTCTTCGGCCTCTCTGCTTAATTAGCTTGTGCAGTCTACAATGGAAACCCGGCCGGCCTCCAATCATATAAATACTGGGAATAACAACACAATTGTACTAATTCACATAAAGGGCAGGGGCCCAGCCTGGGTGGCACCCGTCCCAAAAAAAAAGGGACTTGTTAAACATCGCCCGCATATTACTTAAAATCGCCCACGATAAAAAGTAAAAAGACAAAATTGCCCTTGATTTAAAATTACACCGCAACAGCTTAGATTAAAACCATGGTAGGGGCGTCCAGATCAGACACCCTGACCATGGTAGGGGCGTCCAGATCAGACGCCCCAACCATGGTAGGGGCGTCTGATCTGGACGCTGTGGTGTATTTTTTTAAAAAAAATTCAATTTTGGGCGACAAATTTAGCAATTTCGTCGCCCAAACTTCAAGAGTTTTGGGCGACGAAATTGCTAAATTCATCGCCCAAAACTGTTTTTTGAAAAAAAATACATTAGGACGTCCATATCAGACGCCTCGACCATGGTCAGGGCGTCTGATATGGACGTCCCAAATTAAAAAAAATAAATTTACCACCGTCATGGCCTGGTGGTGGTGGTGGTGGTGCGGTCGAGGTTGTGACGTGGTGTTTTATGTTGTTTATATATTCAAAGTTGTTGTCGTGTAATCTTAAGTGAAGGTCATTATTGTCTTTTCACTTTGTATTGTGGGCGATTTTAAGTAATATGCGGGCGACGTTTAGCGATCCACAAAAAAAAAGTTTAATAACATGTTTAATATTCTTATTTTTTTTGTATTGGATGGAAATAGAATCAAATAAGTATTTACATTATTAGTTTTTGTTTGATATGACATACTCTCTCTCTCTGTAACATATTAATAACAACAAGTCATTTTGCGCGCACTTTAAGAAAGTGATTTAAGGGTGCAAATGAACAAATTGATCAAAAATTACTTTAAGATTAGTAACTTATGATCTCAATCTTACTTGTATTAAAATCATTTTGATTAATTTGTTTATATACACCCTTAAATCATTATCTTAAAGTGCATGCAAAATAATTTGTTGTCATTAATATGTTACGGAGGGAGTATTTGTGGCATATGTTCTTTCCAAATGAAAACTATTACCACTATTTTTTTATACTTTTAAACCTTTTTGAAACAAAATCTTTTTCACTCTAATCTGTTTCTATTTTATTTTCTTAATTATACCAAATAGCAAATAAAATATGATTTGATATCACCATTTCCCTTTCTAATTTATTCCAATTCCATTTCTATTTTTATTCCTAAATTTATACCAAACACTCCAAGAGAGAATCTTTCAAATAACTACTAATAGTTTTTGTGGCATTTCATGTTATTCATCTAATGAGTATTTTATTAATATTTTGTGTTCAGAATTTTTTTTATATGTGATTGTTGGACATATTTAAGCTTAAAATATTTATCTGCAAATATGATAAAGATAAAGTTAAAGAACATCATGCAACGGAGGAAGTAGACAGTTAATTTATATTTCAAAATTGTAAATTTTTATTAATAAACTTGTCATTTAAAATCTTCAAAATTGTCGATTACTACATCCCTTCACAAATTATGTGCAAAGGTAAAACTCTTGTGTAATCCATTACTTTGACCCTTTGTATAAATAATTACATAGTAATAAAATTGTAAAAAAATTAATATTATATAGGAATAATTCCATCTATATTTTAGATGTTATGACCCTAATTTTTGGGTCATAAAATTTCTTTTTGATTATGCAATTTAAGCCTTTTGGAGTCCAAATTCTTTCATTTTGGACCAACAAACTTAAACTCTATTTCTGTGATTAGGTAGCAAGCCCAATGTCTTGCCTTGCACACTCCCATAATCGGCCTCCCTATCATATTTTGCCCCACAATATTTGTTTCTTTTGAGCCCATCTTAATTAATGATAGTCTTTGTGTTAGAGATTTTCAGGACTAAGGGTAATTAGTAATTTAGTATGACAAACACTTGAGGCGTGCCCGGGGCACTATCCTGAATATAATATTTCACCCAATTCGTAGGCCGGGTTACAGGAAATTTATTAACAAGATACAACAAGAAAACAGTAGAAACTATGCCTAGTATAATCTCTACAAATGAAGGAAGGATTTGTATGTGTAAACTTCTTTGTAAAGATGGAGAGAAAAACTAAGTGTATGCAAGAGAAGAAATGTGTAAGAGAGTAACTTTTTTCTATCTCATTACAGAATAGGAAAGTTATAATCCAGGCTCGCGAGTCGCGAGCTAGGCTCGCGAGAACCTTCTATCTCTTTTTTGCATTTTTGCACTTCAGTCTGTTTTCGCATGTCGCGAGGTTATCTCACGACTCGCGATTTTCCACTGTCCTTGTTGTACTTACCTCAACGTTTAACGACGTATATCGCTAAATATCTTTGCATAATTACGAACTTTAAACTCATAATACTACGTCTAGTATTATTAATTTTCATAACTATACACATTTATATTCTAAATGAATAAATCTCAACACTTTGTCTTATAGAGTTTTGGTCCTCAAAACTCTGATGGAAGAAACGCTGCTAGGAGCAACGTTTTGTACAGAGTTTTGATTTAATTCCCATTATTGCCCTCCCAACAACCCTTTAATTGTCTTCTTCAACTCATCTATCTCATGTCCATTTCTCAACTCAACTCTCATCCCCTGTAACTTGCATTGAATTATAATGCACAAATTTGACTAAATAATTACTGATCCTATATTCATTTCTTCACAAAAAAAAATAACCAGATCTATCTCTAATCTTTTCTTCTTCTGATCCTCATCAGACCAATAATTTTTTTTAACAATAGTTTATTAGGATTTATCTCTAATTTTGGAGATTTTTTGTTTTACCAAAAGCATGGAGATGATTTTGCTGAAAATGAACAGTGACGTTGCCTAAGATTCTTGATGCATGATATTTGATGATGATGATGATAATATTGATGATTCTTGAATCTTGATGAAGAATTGATGATGATTCTTGATGATTGATTGATAATGATGATACTTAAGCTTGATGATGATGAAGGAGGGAGATAGGGATTAATAATGATGAAGATGAGAGGGAAAGATGAGAACATGCTTGATGATGATGAGGATGATGATGAAATTGATCACTGGGTTAAAATTTGAGAAAGAAGAGAGATAATAATGATTTTTACACAAATATTTTTTTTTACAGAAGAGAGATAATAATGATAATACTCCTTTTAAGGGGTTAAAATTTGAGTAATAATGATTAGATATCTCCTTTGAAGAGGGTTACAATTGTCATTTCACACCTTGAAATACATATCAGCTTTTATCAAAAAGTTAAGTGTTACCAAACACTTTTATGTAAACAACAGTCAAATCCACTGAATGAAAAAGTTAAAACTCTAACAGCAAACTCTAAACTCTAATAGCTAAACTCTAAACTTTGTTTGTCAAACAGGCCAAAGTAAACAAACTCCATCCTTCCTTTGTTAACTACACGACAATCATAGCCAACCCCACAAAAATTTCACCTTTCTTCTTCAATCCAATTCAAACCTTATATATAAACCACAATTGACCATGTTTCCCTTATCTATAAACCACAAATCTTGATCAAAATACATATAATGAATAGTACAAACCTAAGTCAATTATATTTGATTACATGTATAACTTATGTTTTATAATTTTTATTGGCTATTAGAAATTTCTTATAAAAATTGTTTTAAGTAGTTAGATATTTTTTTTAGAATGATTGTTTTAAATAGTTAGTTATTTTTTTAGAGTTTTTTTTTTAGAGTGAGTTTTTTAGAGAGTTAATGAGAGGGCTCCATTTAAGGTTTGGAGACCTCTCCTTCAAAGTGATTCTTCTATTATAATATAGAAACTAGCTTTCTATGCACGCTATTTGTGCGTCTATTTTGAGCTTAAATGTTATTTAATACTAAAAAAAATTTAAAACAAAAACTCTGTAACTAAGCTGACATCTATTTTATGATGGGAAAAAAAATATTATACTTATAAATAGTAATTAAAAACACGTTAGTTAGAAGTATAAATAATAAACAATTTTGGCATAGCCTTTCACAATAAAAAAAAAACCACAAACGAATTGAAGGTATGCATAGAATTCACATCCATTTTGAAATAGTAAAAAATTAGGAAAGAACAAAATAAATAAAAAGTTCATCCATTATGATCTTTCTCCTATCAAATTTATACTATGATATAAAAAAAAGTAAAATATTTGTGTAAAAATTATATCAATATGGATGTTTATTTGTAGAAAATTCAAAAATATAAATTTTGCTGGTTTTTTTTATTTGTTTGAATTATTTATTTTATAATATTTTCATTTAAAAAATACAAAAACTCTCCTTTTTAGTTAATATTGATGTAGTTTGATATTTAGTAGATCTTAGGGGGTATTTTAGACTTTTTGAGGGGGGACACCATTGCTCCCCCATTCACTTATATAATAGAGATCTTTCATTTTGCACTATTGCCTTTTATAACTCTCTACCCATAATTTTAAAAATTAATATATCTAATTATATACTTTCTCCGATTCATATTAGTTGTAACTTTTCTTTTTTCATGCTTGTTAATGATGTGTAATTTATATTCGTAATATCTTTAATTCCGTTTTACCAAAAATTATAAAAATTCGATCACAATAAAGAACACATTAAGACGATTCAAAAGAGATCCCACATGACCATAATTTTTATACAAGTATAAAGCACAAACATTAATTTATAAGAGTGATTAGGAATAGTGTCCAAATTGGCAACGTTGCAACTAATATGGAGCGGATGAAGTATAATAAAAAATTATAAATATTACTTACTCCGCTACTATACAATTGCAACGTTTGTAATTTGGACACTATTCATAACTACTCATACAACTAGCTTTTATGCTTTATACATGTAAACAAATATAGTTATGTGAGATCTCTTTATAATCGTCTAAATCACTAAATGTGTACGTTATTATGATCTACCTTTTATAATTTTTTGATAAAACGCATGACTAAAGATCAGATAATACGAATACATATTATACATTGGTTGACGTGATAGAAGCAAACATTGCGATTAATATGTAATGAAGAAAGTATATTTCAAGATAAATCAAACAAAATTCCACATCACTATATTTTTTGTTGCCTGTATAAAATTAAAAGAGGGTGATCGTGAAAGTTACAATGACAATAGTGCATATAGTCAAATTGCGTAGTTTTTTTTTTTTGTTGTTGGACGGATGGAGATATGGAGTAAACAATAAAGTCACTCAAAATTGTTATCCTGCAAAAAAAGAAATGTTTCCTTCGCTCCATAATTATTGCAACATAATCCCATAATCCCAAAAACCGCCAAAAATCCAAAAGTCAAAATTGATTGAATCCGTCGAATGAAGTTCAATACCGTTAAATTCAATTAAAAGAATCAAAACCAATTGAAATTAAACCTAAAAAACATTAAGGGTCCGTTTACTAGAGCGAAAAACGTTTTCCCTGAAAACAGTTTTCCTATTTTACATCGTTTACTTTGGGTGAAAAAATAAAATGTAAAACTTTGGGTGAAAACTCATTTTACACCCTATTGGAAACATTTTCCTCCAAATTTGGGAGTAAAACTTATTTTCCTTGCAAGTAAACAATGGAAAACTTCTATAAAAATGAGTTTTCCAACGTAAAATGTTTTTCATTGAAAATCATTTTAAATTGAAAATGTTTTACACCAAAGTAAACGGACCCTAAAAAAAGTAGCTAGGAAGCAACTTTTAGCACTTAAAAACCTTCCAAAAAATCTAAAAAAGCATCTCAAAACAAAAACGATCGAATTCATAGCACCTGATCGATTCGATATCGTGAAAGGCAATCGAGCATATTGCATTTCTATCAAAAATAAAAAAATGGTGTGAAATATTAAAATTTTCAGCGTTCGAAAAAACCAAAAATAAATAATTCAAAAATCAAAAAGCATCAAACGAAAAGGGTTTTTCTCCGTTATACCCATGAGGCATATTGGGATTTTCCAGCTATAGTCATGAGTTTTGAAAAATTTCTGTTATACCTATAACGTTTTTAAAAATTTTTAATGATAACCAACAAACATAATAATAGCTAACATGATTTAGTCATTAACAACCAACTAACATTAATTTTAACCACCACAACTATATTCCTTAAGAGTTAAGTTTTTTCACAAACCCAAACGAAAAAGTATCTAAGTCGGTAAAAGATCTGCCCCTATATCTTGGATAAACACTTCAAAATCCCTAAACCCATCCCAACCGTTGCATTAGGTAGAGATAGAAAATCGAACTTTTCTAGTGCATTTTCGGATTTCCTCTACCACAACATCTAGAATTATTTTCTAAAAAAATCCTATTAAATAAGTTGAAACTGCTTGCGCAACTGCTTTGATTAAAGTTTATTTCATTTTCCGTATAGGACAATAATTTTTCCTTCTACCTATTTCTTTTCTTTCAAATTATTTCCTTTAATTTAGACCTGCAAAAACAACCTCTTTTGATTTTCTAGTGATAGGAGCTAAGGCATGCCCATATATTTTTTTCATGTCCCTCACATAAAAGACCATTTAGGCTTGAAATGTGGATCAGACGCAACACAGGTCCTATTATATTCGGAACAAATTAATTCTACTTAGAAAGGAGGGGGATGAGAGATTCGAACCCGTGATCTCTGCGTCATGTTGGCTCTTGCATATAAAATGTTAAAGGACTATCTCAAACAAAAGTCAAGCTGATGGTTAGATGCCTCGGAATATATTATATACTCTATCAAGCGTCTTGCTACAGGAAACTTATGATTCTTCCAGGCTAAACTATTGTCCCAAAGCCCACTCATAGACCCCAATTATTTTCACCACCTTCCAACGTTCCTCCTGAGTGGGGGCTTCTACAACGGTCTTCCGAAAAATGACCACAATACCATATTAAATCATGGCCCTCCAAATTACTTTATTTTACCTTTTTTTTAAAACCATTTTTCTAATTATTAGATTATCCAAAATTCCATAATTAATTTTAAAATTTATTTTATAATATTTTCCATTAATTAAATTTTAAAAAAAAATATTTGAAATTTTCATGATAAATTCCAAAATTAATTACTATTTTCTGGAAAATTAAAAATAAAGAATATTTAACGTAATTGATTCTAGATCAATCTTCATTATTTTTAGTTTTCCAGAAATTAATAATTAAATTTGGAATTTATCATAAAAAAAATTATTTTATTTTTAAATTTTAATTAATTGGAAAAAATAAAAAAAGAATTTTTAAATGAATTATGGAATTTTGGAAAATCTAATAATTAGAAATATAGCTAAAAAAGAAAAGGTAAAATAAATGATTTTGGAGGGCTAGGATTTCTCCATAGTGGTGGTCGTTTTAAAAGATGACCGCAATAGAAAAATTGCTCCTGAGTAGCTCGAGTGAAGAAAATGCTATCATTTGCAAAGGAATTAAGATTAATGTAGAAATTAACATAATTCTTTAAATAAATTATTAAAAAATCATCAATTCAAAAAATTTCTATCCTTTATTGAATAAAAACTATACATATATAATAAGGGAAGTTTAAGATTGTCATAGAAAACTTATTTAAAACCATGGAGGTGTAAAAGAAATTACAATTGGAAAATGATTTGTCATAACAAAATCAAATTCAAACAAATCTAAATCAATAAGCAAAAGTTTTTTTTTTTTACTAAATATTAAATAACAATTTCAAAGAATAAAAATTAACAATTCATAAAACTATCCAAATCTATAAGATTATCAACTCATTGGTTTATCTTAATAAGCTAAGGGATAAATAGTACAATGATATTATAACATATTTTTCTTAATTATATTGACTTACATATATATATATATATATATATATACTCTCTCTAGTTAATGTATAAATGAAGGGGAGGAAGATGGTGTCCCTAAAAAAAACCTATTTACTCTTGAAGAATTCAAATTGCAATATTAAATTAAATAATCTTTTTTATTTGCACATATACTGAACAAGTTATGAATGGAATAGAGATTAAAATTTTGAATAAATATTCAATGGAGACATGGATTTCCTCTTCTTACATAATTTTGTAATGTCTAATATCTCATTAATGGAAATGGGTCTAATATGCACTCGGGTGCATGTATATATAGGTAGGTGCATCATATCCAAAGGGTTTTTTTTGGGGCAAAGATGTTTGAGTTACTCAGTTAAGCGGTGGTGGTGTCTTTAAAACTATGTTTGTGTTATGAATGTTAGTTTTTTTTACATATATGTTAGATACGGTTTATTTAAATATTTGGATTATTTGGTAGTTTTATATTTTTCTGTGTCAATAATATATTTGCATAATTATAAATAATTGACTAAAAATTCAAAGAAATGAAACTTTGATTTAAGTAAAACATAAAAAACAATAAGTATAAATGTATGTTCAAGCTAACAATTTTTTTGTAACACTAAAAATGACTATTTGAGTAAAAAAGGAAGTTAATATAAAACATGCACATTATATATCTCTATTATATAATGGAAGGGGCCGGTGAGGATGGTGTCGCCCTCCAAAAAAACTAATATGCCCTTAATGATGAATTTAAAAAATAAAAATTACTTGAGTAAAATGAACATTTTTCTTTTGCAACTTACCATTATTAATGAAATTAATTTTAAATTTGAAATTAAAGTTTACATTTAAAACACTTAGATTAAAAAAAGAAATTAAACTTGAATTTACAACTATGAGACATGCACTAAATAAAGAAAGTTTGTCATTTAAATCAATTTAGTTTAATTATTGAAAGAAATAAACAATGGTTGGAATAAACAAAGAAGTGCCAATTATATATACTATAGAAAATGTTTTACTCGTGAAAATAAAAGATAAAATAATTATAATTAGTGATTAACATACTCAAATTATTTAATTTGCTGGTAATTAAGTACTAACTACTACTAAATAGTTAAACAAATTATAGTCAATACTCAATACACAATAGTAGAATATTTTCATATATATTATTGTTCGCTATCAAGATTAGTCTTAACATGTGTCAAGCACGCATTGCGTGCAGATAATGCTAGTTGGTTTCTAACAAAACGTTATGAAGACTTGTTTAATCGAATATTTAATCTTAATTTTATATTTTAGCAATTGTTAATTATATTGATCGAATGAAGTTTCCTTCACCACTATTATGCACCACAACATGTGTCATTCACTCTTATTACAATGCATGGGTCTACTACGTGTTTAGATGCACGTAGAGGTAAGTACAACAAAAGATGTTTTATTGCCCATTTTAAATTTTAAAATTAAATAAGCAAAAAAAATACTCCCTCCGTCTCTTAAAGATTGTCCCATTTTGACTTTTGGTACTGTTCATTTGGTAACTTTGACTCTCTATAATTTTATACATGTAAGGAAAAATATAGTCAAATGCGATCTCGTTTGATTCGGCTCAATGTGTACTTTTTTAATATGTAATGATTATAATTTTTTATTATACGTATCTCAAGATATTTCCATTTAAAGAGGTGTCTCGGGAGATGAGAAAAAGTGAATGGGGCAATCTTTTAGGGACGGAGGGAGTATATATATAAAATGAGAAAAATTACCCTTGGATGTACCTTGCACCCGTGATGTATATAAGAATTTCTACTCTTAGGGCTTATTAACTTCAGATTATATTCAGTTCAGTTCAGTTCATCTCTATTTAGTTCAATTAATACACTTCAGTTCAATTCAGTTCAGTTCAGTTCAGTTCAATTCAGTTCAGCTCTATTCAGCTAATGTAAATGAGCCCTTAGTAATAGTATATGAAATTTAATATTGATGTTAATTTTATTTGCTTTAAAAAAGGAAAAATACCCAGAATAAGCTAACATTTGGTCGATCTTCCACAATTAAGTCAACCATTTGAAAATCCATAGTTAAGGTAACTTTGTTATCATTTAAGCCAAAAATAGGTTAAATAATTATTTAATTTATTACTTGTTGCTTCAGGTTAGTGTTATCATTTAAATCAAAGATACGTTGAATAATTGTAAAATAGTGATCTAAAACATAAGAAAATAACAAATTAAATAATCATTTAACCTATTTTTGGCTTAAATGATAACAATGTTTACTTAATTCTGAATTTTTAAAAAGTTTGTTTTATTGTGGAAGATCGGCCAAATGTTGACTTTTTTTTGCAATATTTGATTAAAAAAAGTACTCCATCTGTTTCAAAATAACTGTTACACTTTGATAAAAAGCTATCACAATTTTAATCAGAATGGAGGACGTGACAACTAGTGATGTACCACATGTTATGGTCAACAACTCAACACTATGTGATAGACAAGATTCACACTCACATTAGAAACAATAAAATTGTGGACAAATACAGGTCCCAAATCATAGAAAGTAAATAAATGCAACAAAATTAGCCAATCAAAACATTAAAAAAAAAAAAAGGCCAAAAATTAAAGATAGTAATTTCATATGGGAGCTCAACTCAAACATTTTGGATTTGTTCCCATATACCAGTAGTGTCACATGGAAAGAAGGTAAGAAATGGACATTGAACTATCTCCATGTGAGCAACCGCAGGAAATGAAGCCTTGAGTTGCATCCAACTCATATGCAACTTAGTCAAGTACTTAAGTTTAATTGTATCAACATTTCCACACCTCACTTTCCCCAGATTTGTTATGTCATAAACATCACCCCCTATAATGTACAATTTCTTCAAGCTCTGTAATTTATAATTATTATCTCCAAAGATTAAACTGTTTATTGCCTTTTGAGGAATATCATGGACTTCTAATTTCTGCAGCTGGTCAGGCGGTCCTACCGTAAGATTTTCTTCCCTTCTTCGAAACGAGTTGGCTAAACTTTGTTTTAATGATGGCAACCTTCTATTTTTCATGTTGTCTTGTAATTGAGGCTTGAAGGTCTCTTCTTTTTGTTGTGATACTACATTATGTTCCTCAGTAGTGTCAGACGTTCTGACCCAAATAACTTTTAGCTTCAGCAGTTTCTCAAATCGGGCAAGACCCCGCAGATCCTCTTCTAGAGGGAAACTCACCTTACGCGTTATAATACTAAGCTTTCTAAGAGTCGAACCGAGATGATTGGCCAAGTCCTTGAACTTGCATGATGATGAGGAACTACTACTATCCCCCTTACCTATCACAAATCCCTTAAGCACTTGCAGCTTGGTTAAAAAGATGATGGACTTTGGAACATATTGAAGCAAGTAACATTGGGAGAGGTCCAAGTGAGTTAAATTGTAAAGATTCCCTATTCTCTTAGGGAGAATCTCTAAATTGGGGCAATCTTGGAGATCTAATATCCTTATACTACCCCCAACATTGCAAATCTCATCAGGTAGTGAAATAATACTTGATACCCCTTTAAAACTTATAAATGTTAATTTTTTTAGGTGTTTCAAGGCTTGAAGAAATTCTAAATTGTTAAATTCTATATGAGTGTTCTTGTCACCTGACCAACTCCCCAAGTGAAGCACCTCTAGACCCGTCATCTGTCGCATCCAATCTCGTGTTAAGCTCAGATTTGATATATCACGGTTAAACAATGTGTGGATGCCTGCTTTTGATTTCTTATCAATTATCTCACCACTAGGAGGACATGTCATTGTCTGTTTACCCCCTTGATTCCTCAATATACCCACCTGATTAGACAATTTTTTTGGTGAGACTGTAAGATAAAATCTTAATAGTAAAAAGTTAAACAAAAACATGCATGCAAAAATTAATTACAAAAAACATATAAATATTAGTTATATATATGTAATAAAACTAGTTGATAACTTTTTATATATTTTCAACAACTTTTTTCTTGACAAAACCTAGTGTCACCATTGTGAGATGGTCTAAGCTGCGTTTAATTCATCTGAATTTTTCTGACATAATCTAAACTTTTCTTATCTAATATGATATAGATTTATCTTACTTAGTCTAATCTGTTACAAAATAATATTATGCTCAGTACTTTTTTGAAATTCTATTGTACATTATTATAATAAATACAAAATAAAAAATAATTAATCATTATTAGTATGCATAATATATTATAACTATATTACATTATTCATTATTTTTGTTAAGAAAAATAATATAAACTGATTTATATGGAAAAATAATACTCTCTCCGTCTCAAAAAAACTGCTCCATTTGTTTTTTCACATCTCCCAAGACACGTCATTTAAAATTAATATCTCTAATTATATATAACAAATAAATTATAAAAAAATATATTTGGAAAGTATATTCCGAGAAGAATCAAACGAGATACCATATGACTATATATTTTTCGTTGCGTATATAAAATTAAAGAGAGTAAGTTCGTTATAAGATGGATAGTGCCTATAGTCACTACAAAAAAACTCACACAACGAGGACAAATTATCATGATTAAAGATGGCAATAAGAGTATTGTTTTATTTAATGGTTCCTACATGTGCAATTATTTTTGCACTCATTGATATTAACAATGAAGACAATATAATTATTTTGCCCCCTTAGACTTTTGAAACTTTGCCCTATTTAATAAATAAATAAAGTGTTTAAATCAAGGAAAGCAAAATGTATTGTCTTTGTTGACGATCAATGAAGGTAATTTTGTTTGCCCTTTTTGAATTGAATCAAAGGGGGCAAAACATCTAAAATTGACTTTGAAACCTAATACAACGGGGTTACAAGGACAACATGAGGACAATACTAAAATTGTCATTATAATCTAAGAAGAAAAATTTTGTATCAAATAGGGCAATTTTAATTGTACTTGTTGAAAACAGTTTTTGTAGTGAGTTAAAACGGAGCAATTTTTGGGACGGAGGGCGTACTAAAAGGATGATTAGATCTGAATATTTCTGATCTGATATATATGATATGGATTTTCGTATAAAGATCGATTATTTACTTGGTTACCTGATTATTAAGTTGGGAATCCGATAAGCTAATGGTGGGCCTGTATTTTTGGGTGGGGTAAAGCTGGTGAATGAAGTCCGCTGCAATAAGTTGATCAAGTATAGCAGCAGCAGCAACATCTGCATCTGTATCATCCACATTATTATTGTGATCGTCAAGGCGGATCAATCCTTGTCCAATCCACCAGTATGTGAGCTGTTTTTTGGTGAGCGCCACCACCACCGCATCATCCTGGTCGTTGTCGTCGTCCACCAGTAAGAAGAAAAGCAGGTGCTTCATCAGATGCTGCAGTTCAGGCATGTCGTCCGGGCCTGGCGACGACCTCCGTGCTGCTGCTTTAGACGACGACGACGACGACGACTCCGACTCGGGGGGAAACTCCCAACAGTTGTTTATAATGTTAACAAGTCGAGAGAATTCAAGGGTCACTGATGATGATGGATTATTAGCGTCGTCGCTGATGTCCGACTCTTGGGAGTCGTCCTCATGTTCTGTAGTAGTTGTTATTGTCTGGAACTGCAATAATCTATCTATGAGATCCTTGCCGCGAACTTTATCGATTTTGAGATCATTTAGACATGTGTTCAGCCACTCCATAGAAATCTTCATCTCATGATGCTGGGACATTGAACTGCCTTCTCCTGTCAACATTATTCAACTCATTCGTGAGTTTGTTTTTATCAATCAAGCAATATTATATTATATTATTCCATTGGTTGTGCTTTAATTTGCTTATGCTTGCGATAACTAACACTAACACACTGAGATAGCTCTAAGCAATAAATAAATAAATAAATAAGTCACTCCTAACTACGTACAAGGAGAGAAAAAAAAAAATCGCAACGAAAGATGAAGTGGCCAAATGAAGAAGAGGAGATGAAGAGGATGTGAGACAAACGAAAATCAGAACAGAGATAAAAAAAATCAATTGAGTTATTTATTTATTTATTTATTTATTTTTTTTTAAAAAAAAACACCAGGGACCACATAGCTATGTGGTCCTGGGTGCACCTAATAATTTTGCGGTATAAGTGTATGTGAAAGTGATACTCCCTCCGTCCTAAAAATACTGTTCCATTAAGGTTTGGGGTGAGATTTTTGTTGGGATCCACTTTTGTGAAAAGTAAGGGGTAAAAGCATAAAGTTGGAAATAAAAGTAGGTAAAAAGTAGTTGGTATTAAGTGGTAAGTAAGGGTATAAATGTAAAATTATATGTGGGCCATTTGCCAAAAAAAGGAATGGAACATTTATTTTGAAACGGATGAAAAAGAAAAGTGGATCAGTTATTTTGAAACGGAGGGAGTAAAAAGTTTGTTTGATTATACCAATCCTATTTCTGACCCAATACGTGTGACCAGATATATTTTGATTAAACTGTTTGTTACTTTTATACGCATGTCGAAAACGACGGTACCAGACTTGTTTCTAAACCTAATTCAAATTTAGGCCTGCATGTTTTTGTTGTAATGAGTTCAATCGGTGTTAGAACCTATTTTCAACTTGCTAAAAATCTGTATTATTTTACGACAGCTATTTTTATAGAACCTGTTTTAATTAGTAAAAATGGGGCAATCTTTAAGGGACGGAGGGAGTACATGTTTTCAACTTACCAAAAACTACTAAATTTTTTATATAAATTAATTAAATTAAGGAAAATTTGTTAGAAAACCTTTTAAAATTAACATTTTGCGAAAAAACCTTTTAATTTTTTCTCGCAAGTTAAAACCCAAACCCTAACCCCAAATTTTGTTGTGAGATAAAATCTTTTTGTGGTTTTCCTTGAATTGGTCAATGATGGAAACCACAAAAATGTTTTATCTCACAACAAATTAAAATTCAGGGTTTGATTTTTAACTTGCCAAAAAAAATTTAAAAAGTTTTTTTTCACAAAATGAAAATTTTAAAAGTTTTTTTTTTGACAAGTTTTCCTTAAAATTTAATTATCTCATATTATTTTTAATTTAATTGGCCAAATTTTTATTTATTAATTGTCAAGTATTATTCATCTCTTAACAATTAATGATACCGTTAAAACCAGGAAAAACAATATTATGATTTATGAACGATTGAGATTTATGAAGTTTGAATTGGCCAATTCTTATCTAATGATGATACCCCATTGATTGATTACTCATCAGTCAACTGTTCACACTTTAGTTGACCTTAATAGACCTAAGACAAACTCAGTCACCCGTATCAACCCGTTATATTTTTTTACCATTGGAATGGATCCTAGCTAGACTTGTTTTGATCTGAAATGTTGTGAAATCAATCTGGCATTGGTTTTTGACTTGAAAGGAATATAACTAACTTGTATATAATCTACGGGTGTACATAATTTTTTATTTCAGAACTTGTAATCCAAAAATTGTTGAGCCAATCTGAAAACCTAACATCAAATCTGTTGTTTTGACCGATAGTATAAGAACAACTGTACAATGACTAACGGGTTACAACCTACGTATAACATACCAATTTTGACTAACCGATCAGAGATGTATACTGATTAATACCTGCAAAACACCGTTCGAGTCCGACTAAATGTGACCTAGTTTCAACAACGACGACCATATCAGATCACTACTAGAAAAATGCTATCTACGAATACTACCAAAATTGGTCCATTAACGACGGGTACACATTAGTGAAGAGTTTAAATCCCGTCGCAAATGTAGATATTTTGTTATGGTTTTCGAGCCTGTCGCTAAAAGTTAATTACCTAATATCTAACCCAAACTCTATTAAAAATGACTCATTTACGACAGGATTGCGACATGAAAAATCATTTGCGATCCCCCTTTTCTGCGACAGGTCATAATTTTACGATGGGAAAAATCATTTGCGACCCCCATTTTCTATGATGGGATTACATTTTTGTGACGGAATTCCCGTCGTAAATACCATATTTTCTAGTAGTGGAAGGGAATTCATGTTGCAAAAATGTGATCCCGTCGTAGAAAAAGGGGGTCGCAAATAATTTTTCTGGTCGTAAATGAGTCATTTCTAATAGAGTTTGGGCTAGGTATTAGGTAAATTTTAGCGACGGACTCAAAAACCGTCACAAATGACTTACATTTGCAACGGAATTTAGACCCATCATTAATGTGTACTCATCGCTAATGAACAATTTTTTTGTAATGAATCTTGGACAAGATCTACTAAAATATTTACATATTGGTCCTTCATATAAGGACATATATGTAATTTATAAAAAAATAAAGGAGCACTTTGCAAAATAATGTCATTAATTTTGAGTATACCCCATTTTCATAAAACAGTTGTTGAATGTACCTGTTGTACAGTAAAACGATAATAAAACCAAGACGTACAATTGTACAAAACGTGATTAATTGACCACTCCAGAAAAGCTAGCTGTACGCTTTATCACTCGCTAACGAATTACTAGCATCAATTTTCATTTTTAGGTGTAACAAATACTTGCAACAATTTTTTCCAATTTCATTTTATTCCTTTTTTGGCAAAAAAAAAAAAAACACAATATCCCACTTACTTTTCTCTTTCTTACTTTTATCATCATACCACATAATATCCCATTTACTTTTCCTTCTCTTACTTTTCTCTCTCTTACTTTTATCATTATACCACCTAATACCACAATTAACCTATTTCATCTAGGAGTCCATGCTAATCTAAATGTTGTTACTAATTCGTTACGAATGGTGTATAGAGTACTCCCTCTCTCCCAAATTAAATGATATATTTTGACTTTTCGCACTGTTTACTTTGTAACTTTGACTCTCTTTAATTTTATACATATAAGATAAAATATAGTAATGTGGGGGTCTCGTTTGATTCGTCTCAATATGTACTTTCTAAATATATAATTTTTTATTATACACAACTAAAATATTAATTTTTAAAGATGTGTCTTGAGTCATATAAAAAAGTAAATGGAGCATTTATTTTAGGACAGAGGGATTACTATGTATTAGATTGAGTTAGAAGTCCTGATCTCATCTCCCATAATTAGGCCGGGGCGCCGGGCCAGCCATAATAAAGGTTACAGTGATGTGTATCAATTTTTACAATCCAAAAAAGACTCCTCCTACTGATTGATTTCGTCGTCTTGCTAGAGAGAGAGAGAGAGAGAGAGAGAGAGAAAAAAAACCATTTAATTGAATTGAAATCACTAGTAATAATACTACTCACTAGAATTAAACTCGATAACTACTAGTATATTATATGTTGGGTCTTGGTAGCTGTTGCTGGAGGAAGCCACAAAACGATGTCGTCCAGAATGGATCAACAAAGTCCTACAAGCATAATAATAATGTTCACAAAACACCAGAGCAACTTGGATTATTCAACTATCACCTCACAATCTCAGATTCAAGACACCGCCTCTTCCTCTTTACTCACTCCTGAAATTAACAACTTAGGTAATCTTGTTTCACCCGCCTCTCTTTTTATTAGCAATAATTATTACATTTTAAATTATCAGATATTAGTTTTTAATGGTACCAATTATGTTTTATTTCTTATATAGGTTCAAAATTAATTTTGTCATAATTATATGTTTGCTTATTTCTTACACATTTACCTCTGTTCATAATTAAGTGCTCTATTTTGACCAATAAGTTTTTACAAGTCACAATTTTGATCACTTTTTTTTTGGACGGAGGGAGTATAGTACTCAATTTTTTTTATTTTTTTTTTTGTAATTTTCTTTCCTGTTTTTAATATTCGTTTCATGTTTTATATTTATTATTATTTTTTTTTTTTTTTGCTTATTGTAATGCCTAGTTTTGCTTAATTGCTACATGTTTCTACTTATACTTCTGGTTTATTATTGTTACTCATTTAAAGTTTTATATTGGACGTAATTTCACAATTTTACTGATTTAAATTTTCATTTTGTTCATTATTATGTAGTTATGTTTTCAAATTTTAGAATGATGGATTCAATTAATTTTGGTATTGTGTATTTTGTTTTTAAATGCCCATGAATTGTATTTTTACATTCAGGTTATAGTTTGGATGGTTTTTTAGATTGGTCCTTCTAGGTTATGTATTTAATTATTTATGTTTCAGATGTTTTTAGACCGCGTTCAATTAGAGTTTGTTTATTTCAGATTATATTCAGTTCAGTTCAGTTTATCTCTATTCAGTTCAATTAATACACTTCTATTTAGTTCATCTCTATTAAGTTCCGTTCAGTTCATCTCTATTCAGCTAATGTAAACGAGCCTTAATTCGATCGAGTGTATTCAGTAATGAAAAATTAGCTTATATGCTTTGTAATTAATTAATTATTAGATCATTTAAATTTATAAAATAATAGAGCAAAAACAGCAATTAATGCATTGCACATTACCTAAAACTGGAATTGACGCATTGATTGAATTGGAATTAATCCATGCATTTTTAATTTTAATTTGGACCTATAAATACCTGGTTTTGGCTTATACATGTCTAATTTTATTATGTTTTTTTTTAAAAAAAACCCTCAGTTTTAAAACATTAAATTTGAGTTGTCATTTGCATTCTTTGAAGAGAATGAAACAAGTGTCCCACGGCCCAAATGAAATCGGCAATAGCAGTACATGCATAAATGCATAATACTCGTAGTATAATATGGTCTTCAAAAAAATATAGGAAAATTTGTTAGAAACAACATTATAAAATAATTGTTTTTGTCAAAAATCACCTGTTATATTTTTTTTGTAAGAAGCCACCTTTTTTGAATTTTTTTTTGCGATGAACCACCTTTGGTTAAATTTCGGGTTTCGATTTTGGGTTATTTTTGGCGTGGTGGTTCAGGGGAGGAAAAGGGACGGAGACGGCTTGGGGGGTACGAAGGGGGTTAGCCGAAATGGCGCAGAGAGGTTCGATTTAAACACCGAAATTAGGCTAAAGGTGGTTCTTGGCAAAAAAAAATTAAAATAAGGTGACTTCTTACAAAAAAAAAAAAATTAAAAGGTGGTTTTTGACAAAAAAAAAATGTTTTATAAGGTGGTTTTTAACAAATTTTCCAAAAATATATGTACATCTACCGAGTTTCCGGTCTAGACTGGAAAATTCCGAATATTAACCTGGACTTGTAACACCCTGAAAATTCCTTATTTAAAAACTCTAAATATTATTGAAAGTTAAGACATAAAATATATATTTGAAAGAAATTTCCAAAGCAGTACCGCCAACGTGTAAAAACGTTTCGGCTTATTCAGAATTTTGCAGCGGAAGAGAAATATAACCGTTATTTAAAATGAATAACCTAAATGAAATAACATTTTAAGATAAATTCAAATACAAAAATCGTAACCCTCGAAACACACTCATCCCATGTCAATACGTATGCTGGAAACTTGTACTTCACATCATCAAGCTAACCTGTGCAATTCTGCTCCCCAATAATACAAGTGTATATATTGGTTCATCAGCCATGACCAAAGAAAACACACACAAAAGCACATAATCAGCAAAAGCTGAATACATATATCCAACAGGGCGAGAATTAAACAAATAAATAAATAAATGACCAAATAAATTATTATGATTGGACTAAAACTATGGACTACATGATTAGACAAAGAAAATGTAGTGGTCAGATTAAATAATGCTGAAATGTATATTATTTGTTTATTTTATTAAGAGATTGGATTCACATCGAACGGGTTTTCAAAAATAAAATATAAAGAAAGTTGCCTACCACGGTTGTCTCCTGGCCACGCACTCGGTTGCGATCCGAGTGGGAATATCCACCGTAAGGTGGGTGGGATCCCAAAAAAAAAAAAAAAAAAAAAAAAGAGTGTACAATGTCTTGTACCACTTGTAGGATGCTAAATAGTCTCCCCTATATGTTCATACTCAAGGTATATACGTTCCAAGAGTTTTGGTGTTAATCCTCTTTCACTTTACGTGGTTTACAGTATTAAGAAGAATCTGATTTAATTTAATATTCCCTAAAACCTACAACACAAACCATCACACTTGAAATCACACCATTGCAGGTTTATTTATATTTTCATTTAGCGATCACATAATTACTAAGTCCTTTAATGCCCTGGCCCCACACAATGGTGGTAAAATAATATTAATGCCACCTGGCCCCACATTAAGTGGTAAGATGATAGTAATTCCCCCTGGCCCCACATTAAATGGTAAGATAATTCATAATTGAACTTATATTCCAAACTGTGATAAAATAAGCAATTTAGGACATGTTGTAACAATATAAATTTTCCCTTTCCACAATCACAGACAGAACATACACTCAGTCATCACAGTTCAAATCATGTCCTAGGCATGCTACTACATGCAGACAATTTACTGAGTACATACGTACCTGGTGTATTACACTCGACTAACCATAATTAACGAAGTTCTCTGAATTCAAAGTCTCCTACAATAAAATATGGGACTAATTAACATCCCTACAACAACACAACTTTCCTAAGTACATATTACAATATTCCAGCCTCTAATAAAATCCAACCTAAGTTTTAATCTTTTATTTTAATTCCAGAATTATATTTTTGATCTTTTTAATAAAATAACACTGAACAATAATTTAAATAGTCAAACTATCGCCCTATTGTTTGACAATAAAAATTTCAGCGCATATAAAATTATTTAAAAGCCTTTTAAAATGTTCCGATCATAGATTTTAAAGTTCTAACAATACCCGACAGGTTCCTGACACAACCAGAAATAATCATATGCTACTAATAAGTAAAATCTTTGAAATTATATTATTTTTCCAAAAATCACAGCAATAATAATACGTAGTAAAACACATAAATTCAACGTTTTAAGTCCCAATTGCTCAAGTGTCTTGTTATAAGTATAACTAGAAATAAATTTAATTTGAACTGAAATGGTTCATCCAAAGTACAAATTTACAAAAAGGAAAAGAACTAAAATTGAAATGAATCATTGCGATGCACAATTGTTTTTGGGTAGAAATGCTGAACGAGTTAGCTTATTGGGCATAATACATATGCAATAAATTGGAATCGAACTGGTTGAACTGAATATATATATATGTAAATTAACTTAAAGAAATTGAACTAACAATGAAAATTAAGTATTGCGGTACATAACTGTTTTGGGTTCACTGATTGAGTATAAAGTGAAAATAAACTGGAAATTGAGCTGAACTAAAGTATAGATATAAGTCTAACTCAAATTGAACCGGACTAAAATCAAAATAAATTGAAGTGAACCTTTTTAACAATTGAACTACTTTGAATTAAACTGATAAAAACATAACTGTTTGGGTATAACTAAAACTGAACTGTTGAATTGAATCGATACATCTACATAAAATACACCCACACACAAAAAAAAATGCAAAAACAAGCATTGCACAAGGCATCAGACGAGCCTTGCAATCACCTTCTAGGAAGGGTTCGGGAAGGAGCCACAATCACCTGTTGCCAGCTTGACAAAGCCTATCCAACTAGCTAACACATCTCTACATGCATAATGTTGTTAAGCCAACCCTTATTTCTCCTTCTAGCTTAGTTTTCTTAAGCATTACATAAAGTACTCTACAGAAAACATTCAACACAATAGATCAACTTCATAACTTGATCAGGCATAATCAAGTAATGATCCCAAATTGCTTTGTTCCTCTGGATCCTTTGTAGTAATTTTAATTTTAATTTTAGTGCTTTGTATCCTGATTTTTGACCAGTATTTGTCTTGTACGATTTGTTAGTATTCAAATTTGATGTGTTTTGAGTGACTTAAAACTTGAAACATGGGTAAGGTAGCTCAAATCACTAAATCATAGATCCAGTTTTTGATAGCTCACATCACTAAATCATATACTCCCTCCGTAACATATTAACTGCATCGATTTGACATTTTTTCTCTATACTTTATGTCAAATTGTGTAAGGAAATATTACCTGTAAAATCAGATTGAAATGGAAATGTGGGCCGATTTTATTAATGTATATGAATGGTGTGACGTGTATGAAACACTGTCTTAGAAGCAAATTCGCCCCGACTATGGTGCAAACGGTGATGGCGTTGCCCTCCAAGATTTAACACAACGATCCTCCTTTCTGTGCTCGCAGAAAGAAGAATTTGGAACTCACAAAATGCTCAGAACAGAAATGAAGAAGAAAAGACAGAGAGAGAATAATTGCGGTTTTCTTTGTTGTGTGTAAAAACTGAGTGCAAAGACCAGTATTTAAAGGCAGGACAAAAACAGCTGTTGGAGAAAATTTTGGGAGCAGTAAAGTTGAGGGGAGAAATAGTAAAAGCAGTTACAAACGTTTGAAAAACTCAGTCAAAATGTTAAGTTATGGGTGCGTAACTGACAATTATTGGAACAATAGTTACGACGAGGCCCATAAAGTAGGCACGTGTCACGAGCCGGACGGACGGCGGCGGCGGCGCTCGTGTGGGGATGCCCACTTCCTCCCACAACACTTCAAAACAATACATGACAAATACATTAATAAACAAGTAAAACTCCCCTCATTCCTTCAATGTGGGACAAGCTTTTACATTAAAACTTTAAAACCTTTCTTCTTCCACTCCATTACTCCTTATCTTGTGCATTATTTCCAACAACCCCCCACAAATGCAAAGATAAATTTAAAGTTAAAATAAATGCCTTGATTTTCAAAAACATGAGTTCTGAGCATATCAAAATAGGTTTGATACTTACACATTGGTGTCTTTCGATTGAACCAATGCATAGTGAAGATTAGGCAAACCTATCATCAAAAGAGTGAACGAGTCTTGAACTCTCTTGACTCAGAGTTAATCCTAGTAACACGCATCTTACGAAAAACATTGTGAGTTCCGCGATAGCAACCAACCAACATCTGGCCAACACACTTGGGAATTGGGATGCTCATGAGTAGCTTAGAAAGACAGCCCACGTCTTTCGCAGAAGGTGGCCAAACCTTCACACTCACGTAGGTGATTCCATCAAGTCTATCTCATAGACCACCCAAACCCTGGGATATGAAATCATTAAGAGTTTTGACTCAACCTCTCAAGTTCAAACGGTGAATTCATCAAGTCCGTCTCAACAGGACCACCCGAATCCCGGGCTATGAATTCATTAAAAGCTAGTGAACTTAACCTTTCATCTCGTACATGTCATAGAAATGGGAAGTGTACAATCACGAGTCTTTCCATGGCTTCGTTAGTCCCCACTAATCCTTGTATAAACAAGGTCGGGTATCCACCATGAATTCCTCAATTAACAGGCTTTCAACCCCATTTCCCTCGACGTATCAAGGACCAATCTTCTGTTTAGTCCTTTAGTTAAAGGATCTGCTAGATTCCTCTCAGATCTAACATATTCCATAGTAATAACACCATTTACAATTAATGTTCTCAAAGATTCATGCCGAACATGAATATGTCTCTTTTTTCTATTATAAGCACTGTTTTTAGCAACACAAATAGCTGCCTGTGAATCACAATGTAAAGAAACAGGTGGAGCTGGTCGCCACCACAATGGAATATCTGCTAACAAATTTCGCAACCACTTCGCCTCTTGCCCGGCCAAGTCCAAAGCAATGAATTCGGACTCCATAGTTGACCGGGCAATACAAGTTTGTTTGGAAGATTTCCAAGACACAGCTGCACCACATAAAGTAAACACATATCCACTAGTGGAACTTACCTCATCATTGCCAGATACCCAGTTTGCATCATAGTAACCTTCTAACACTTTAGGAAAACCAACATAATGCAAGCCCCAATCCATAGTGCTACGTAGATACCTTAAAAGGCGTCTAAGAGCATTCCAATGTTCTCTATTTGGGTTATGGGTATACCAAGTCTACTAACTGCATAAGCTATGTCAGGCCGAGTGTAATTCATTAGAAACATTAAACTCCCAATTATTTTAGCATATTCAGTTTGTGATACACTATTACCATTATTTTTTTTCAAGTGAAAGTTAGGATCATAAGGAGTTTTAAGTGACACAACATCAAAATTATTAAATTTCTTTAACACTTTTTCCACATAATGAGATTGAGATAAGGAGAAACCATTACTTGTTTTGGTGACCTTAACACCCAAAATCACATCAGTTTCACCTAAGTCTTTCATTTCAAAATGAGAGGAAAGAAATTCCTTTGTTTCATTAATAACATCAATATGTGTACCAAAAATCAACATATCATCTACATATAAGCAGACAATTACACAATCAGGTCCAAACATTTTTGAGTACACACAAGCATCAGCACGGTTCACAATAAATCCAAAACTAAGTATAGTTCTATGGAACTTCTCATACCACTGTATAGGAGCTTGTTTTAGACCATATAATGACTTCTTTAATTTACACACCTTTTGTTCATGTCCGGGAACCACAAAACCTGGAGGTTCTTTCATATAAATTTCCTCTTCTAGATCGCCATTCAAAAAAGCAGTTTTTACATCCATTTGAAGCACAATTAGTTTATAGCTAGAGGCTAAAGCTAAAAAAGTGCGAATAGTGGCGATTTTAGTTACTGGTGAGTAAGTATAAAAGAAATCAACACCAAATTTTTGCGTGAACCCCTTTATTACTAGTCTTGCCTTATACCTTTCCACTGTACCATCAGTTCTAAGTTTCCTTTTAGAAATCCATTTACATCCAATGGCTTTACTACCCTTAGGCAAATCAACTAGTTCCCATGTATGGTTTGACATTATAGACTCTATTTCACTATTAACAGCTTCCTTCCAAAAACTAGCATCTATTGAACTCATGGCCTCATCAAAAGTTTTAGGCTCATCATCAAACAAATGATAACATACAACATGTTCATTTAATTCATCAACGTTTTCGAGTTCAACTAAAAAAGTTGTCAGAAAATCAGGACCAAAGCTAGTTTCGGTTCTACGTCTTTTACTTTTCCTAGGTTGAACTATATCATTAGTTCGAACAATAGGAGAAGAATCAGTCATAGAAGAAGGAGATGAAACATATTTATTTGGCAAACCAACCGTTTTCTTTAAAGGGAAAATATATTCAAAAAATTCAGTATCTCTGGATTCACACATAGATCTATCAGATAAACACATTGATGTAATATGAATAGCAACTACAAGAGGGGGGTGAATTGTAGTTGAGGGAGTTTTTGAAGTTTTCGCGGAATTTTAACTTAAACTCGAAAGAAAGAACAAACAAACATAAAAGACAGAGAGTTTTAACCTACAAGGAAAACTTCCTAGGCCCAAATAGGAAGAAAAACTTTGACCACGAGGGATTTTGACTCTTGGACTTCTCTTATTAAATATAGGCCAAATGACTTTGTTACAACCTATAAAAAGGACCTTCTCTATTCTCTACGTTCTACTAGGAACTTGTTCCCCCTGACACCTATTGCCCCTGAACTGATGCCACGATCTTACTAAAGATCGATTTTTCTCACTTCAGATTTTGAATGAAATCTGAATTCTCTCTTTCTTTTTCCTTTGATTACAATCAAATTTTCTTTTGATTTTTCTCTCACCCAACCCTTATCACTATGAATTACAATTGAAAAACTAAAGAACGAAAATTCAAAGAACACTTAGAATAATGTTGCACTCGAAAATCTTGATCTCTGAATTCTTTCTTGGTTGTGGTACACTTCGAAAATGCTGGCAGCCCTTGTATTTATATTTGAAGCCTTGTCCTAATTCCTTGCTTTGGAGAAGAAGTCTTCTACATGCATAGTGGAGTCATGATATGCCCATCATCTCCTACAAAATAGTTTGACAAAGCAAGATTGCAAAACAAACAAAGAACTTACCCTAGAATAAGACTAAGTACATTAACACTTGGTCAATGCACAAAATAACGTGTTTGATTTGGTAAGATCTTGTTGCATGAATATAGGAGGAAATAATGGTACTTGATTTTATTTCCTAATATCATGCTACATCCCTT
The DNA here is from genome assembly GCA_951394345.1 of Salicornia ramosissima. NCBI lineage: Eukaryota > Viridiplantae > Streptophyta > Magnoliopsida > Caryophyllales > Amaranthaceae > Salicornia > Salicornia ramosissima. The sequence goes on along the minus strand of OX596235.1, from coordinate 46,853,928 downwards.
GATTATGCTTCAAAATTTTAAAATATTGTTTGTAACTTTCCCTTAAAATGCTGGACACGGTTTTTTTTTTTTTATTATTATTATTATTTAATATTATAGCAAAAGAATTATTTTTGCCACTAAATAAAACAAATGAAATTAACAAAGAAAATTTGCTCATCAATTAATCATACAAGCATTATCAAATATTTGGACCATAAGGGTAATATTATAAAGACCTCTGCGAGATTTAAATAATCCCTAAACTGTTATGAATTATAAAATTCACACTTATATTGTAAGCTTATCCTAACCAACATATTTGACAACACTTAGAGAATTATTTTATGACAAAAAATAGTTAATGAATTTTAAGCATTCCTAGCTCTAGTCGAATGCATTCAAATCTTTCTCTTGGTAATGGTTTAGTAAAAATATCAGCAATTTGTTTTTCAGTTTCGCAAAATAATACTTTTACCAAACCTTTCTCAACATAGTCTTTTAGGAAGTGATGCCTTATATGTATATGCTTCACTCTAGAGTAATGCACCGGATCTTTTGAAATACATATAGCACTAGTATTATCACAATAAATAGGGACACATTCATATTTAATACCAAAATCACGTACCTGTTGTTTTATCCATAATACCTGAGAACAACATGCAGCTGCTGCTACATATTCCGCCTCAGCTGTGGACAAAGCCACTGTATTTTGCTTTTTCAAACTCCAGGATACTAAACTGTTTCCTAAATATTGTGCGATATCAGATGTGCTCTTTCTATTTACAAGATCCCCTGCATAGTCAGCATCTGCATAACTTGTTAGATAAAAAATATCGCTACGAGGATAGAAAAGACATAAATCCTCAGTTCCTTTCAAATACCTAAGAATTCTCTTAACCGCAGTTAAGTGAGATTCTTTTGGATTTGATTGGAAGCGAGCACATACACCTACGCTAAAAGCTATATCAGGTCTACTCGCAGTTAGATAATGCAAAGATCCAATCATACCTCGGTACTGTTTCTCATTTACCGACTTACCATTTGTATCTTCATCCAACCTTGTACCTGTTCCCATTGGTGTATGGTTTGTTTTAGAATTTTCTAGTCCATATTTTTTCAAGAGCTCTTTTACATATTTTTGTTGATAGATCATAGTTCCCTTTTCAGTTCGCTTAATTTGCAAACCAAGAAAGAAATTTAATTCCCCCATCATACTCATCTCGAACTCGTTGCTCATGAGACTCGCAAATTCTTCACATAAAGAATCGTTAGTAGCTCCAAAAATAATATCATCAACGTAAATCTGAACTACTAATATATCAGTTCCTTTAGACTTGAGGAACAAGGTTCTATCGACTCTTCCTCTAACAAAATTATTTGACAACAAGAATTTTGATAGTCTATCATACCACGATCTAGGGGCTTGTTTAAGACCATAGAGCGCTTTATCTAGTTTAAAAACAAAGTTTTGAAATTTTGGATTTTCGAAACCAGGTGGCTGTTCCACATAGACGTCTTCATTCAAATATCCATTTAAAAATGCACACTTGACGTCCATCTGATACAGCTTAAAACCCATATAAGATGCGAAAGCTATTAAAATTCTTATTGCTTCTAATCTTGCTACAGGTGCAAAGGTTTCATCAAAGTCTATACCTTCCTGTTGATTATAGCCTTTGACAACTAATCTAGCCTTGTTTCTTACCACTGTACACTGTACCATGTTCATCTAGTTTATTTCTAAAGACCCATTTTAAACCAATTACCTTTTGAGACTTAGGTTTAGGTTCAAGATGCCATACCTTGTTCCTTTCTAACTCGTTTAACTCTTCTTGTATAGCTGTCACCCAATCCGAGTCTCCTAGGGCTTCTTCATGATTTTTGGGCTCTAACATGGAAAGGAATGCATGAAACGTGCAAAAGTTTCTCATATGAGATCGAGTCTGTATTCCTTTTTCCATGTCACTCATTATTAGATCCAAAGGATAAGAGCTTTGGTGTTTCCATGGCTTTGGTTCAAAGACTTGACTTGTTCTTCCTCTTTGCATCTCGTTGTTTGATTCAGGAACCTTTCTTCTTCTTCTTCAACTCCTTCTGGTTCATTATCATCTTGAGGAACTGGTTCCTCGGGACCTTGTTCCTCGGGAACTTGTTCCTCAGGAACTTGCTCATCAGGAACTTGTTCCTCAGGAACTGGATCCTTCTGTTTATTTGTCGTTTGCTCCTCGTCTTCCTTTTGAGACTTATCTGGTCGTGCCAAACCAATCTCAAAATTTTCTTCAACAATTTCTTCCTGCAAACTGTTAGTCTCATCAAAAATAACATGGACACTTTCCTCAACACACATTGTCCTTTTATTATAGACACGATATGCTTTGCTATTCAAGGCATAACCTAAAAAGACTGCTTCATCACTTCTTTGATCAAACTTACCAAGATTATCTTTTCCATTATTGTGAACAAAGCACTTATAGCCAAAAATACGAAAATAAGAAACATTAGGTTTTCTTCCTTTAAAAAGTTCATAGGGAGTTTTATTAGAAATAGGTCTAATCATAGCACGATTTATAATATAACAAGCCGTATTCACGGCTTCTGCCCAAAAGTTCTTTGGTAGACCGCTAGCAATTATCATTGTTCTAGCCATGTCTTCCAAAGTGCGATTTTTTCCTTTCTACCACTCCATTTTGTTGTGGAGTCCTTGGTGCCGAGAAATTATGATCTAGACCTTGTTCCCTGCAAAGCTCATCAAACTGTGAGTTTTCAAATTCCTTACCATGGTTAGATCTTAAATGTTTAATTTTAAAACCACTGACCCTTTGAACTTTTGTAGCAAAGGTGACAAATTCATCAAAAGTTTCATCTTTGCTATGAAGAAAAATAACCCAAGTAAATCTAGAAAAATCATCAATTATTACAAAAACATATTTCTTACCTGATCTGTTTTGAGTTCTTATTGGACCACACAAATCCATGTGAAGTAATTCCAGAGGATTTTGTGTGCTCACCATCTTCTTCAATTTGAAAGAGGATCTAACCTGTTTTCCTTTTGCGCATGCATCACAGATCTCATTCATAGAATATTTCATTGTAGGCAATCCCACAACTAGATTCTTTGAATTTAATTTGTTTAGGACAGTAAAACTTGCATGTCCGCATCTTCTATGCCAGAGTAAAGGATCCTCCTCAATCACGCTCAAGCATTTCAAACTGTTACGAGGAACTAGATCCAAGTCCACGACATACGTGTTCCCTTTTCTGGTTCCTTCAAGTACCTTGTTCCCTGTTCGGCTATCACTAACTACACAATTATTGTTTGTAAAACTAACATTGTTTCCTTTATCACAAAACTAAGAAATACTAAGTAAATTATGTTTAAGACCCTCGACTAAAAAGACATTATCAATGGAGTTTGTCTGTGACTTTCTAATTTTGCCTACTGCAACTATTTCTCCTCTCTGGTTGTCTCCAAACGTCACAGATCCTCCATGGTAGGCTGCAAGTGAAAGGAACTTAGATTTGTCTCCTGTCATGTGCTTCGAACAACCGCTGTCGAGGTACCACTGGTTGTTCCCCCTCACTTCAGCCTGCATCCACAATCAAACGTTAGTATGAGGAACCCAGTCCCGCTTGGGTTCCTCTGGTAAATCAGAAATCAATTTTTCTTTCCAGATCCTTTCGACAAAAGTAGAGTTTTTCTCATCTTGTTCTTTCTTAGAGGTGCAATTGTTCACGAAGTGACCAGTTTTACCGCAGAAGGAACAGATCTTTTGACTTGGCAAGTCTACATACTTCTTTTTCTTTTTGGTTTTCTTATAACCCAGACCTTCCTTTTCTTTGTTCTGGAATTTCTCTATCTAGCTTACAACATCAGGAAGTTTCTTTTTAAGAGGATCCAGATTCTTCTTCAAAGACTGATTTTCATTTAAAAGTTTTTCATAATCGTTTTTCAGATTTTCAAATTCGTAACTCGTCTTTGAAGAGGAACCTGTTCCTTCGGGAACAAGAAGTTGTAGTTCTGCCAGTTTCATATTACGAAGATAATTTTCATTTTTTACTTTTTCAAAGTTCTCTTGAATTTCTCTATTTTTGTCAAATAGATTGAAAAACCTAGTTTCTATTTCTGACCGAAGTGTGCTTAACCAGGCTGTATGTTCCTTGGATACTTCCAAGGCTTTTTCCAGTTGATCTCTGTTTAAGCATACTTCTCTATAGTCCTCTAGTGTTTCAATCAGTAATTTTGAAATTTTGTTCTTTGACATTTTACTTAATTCCTTATCAATTGAAAGAAGACTTACCTGAGAATTGGATGGTTCCTCATGTTCATCAGTCCTCGCCATCAGACATAAGTGGTTGTTTCTTCTGGTTCTTGTTCCTGTTCCTCGTCTGAGTCAGACTCACCCCACGCAGCAATCATAGCTCTCCTTGTGTCCTTCTTTGAGAAAGGTTTCTGAGTTTCTTTTCCTTTTTCTTTTGCTTTCCCTTTACCTTTCTCATTCTCCCATGTTGGACAGTCTTTTATGAAGTGATCAGATTCACCACATTTGTGACATTTAAACTTTGTTGGTTTCTTCGCCTGTTTGTACTTCTTAGTATAGAACTTTCTGAACTTCCTTACCATCATGGCCGTTTCCTCATCTTCTGAATCTGATTCTCCTTCACTTTCGGCCTTCAGGGCTATTGCTTTATTTTTCACAGGTTCGACTTCTTTAGATCCGAGATGAATTTCGTGAGTCATCAAGGAACCTGCAAGTTGCTCTATGTTGAAAGTGGTGAAGTCCTTGGTTTCTTGCAGTGCCGTGACCTTAGCCATCCATTTATCATCTTGGGGCAGACTTCTCAGAACTTTTCGTACCTGTTCTTCAGGAATGATTTTCTTGCCTAGTGAATCCAATTCATTGATTATGTTAGAAAACCGAGTTAACATATCATGAATAGACTCCTTTGGCTTCATTTGGAACAACTCGTACTTATGCATAAGCATGTCGATTTTGGCTCTTTTAACCTCGCTTGTTCCTTCATGTGTAACTTGTAAGAGTTCCCACATTTGCTTTGCAGTTTTGCAGTCCATGACACGATTGTGTTCATGAGGTCCAAGACCACAAAGGAGAAGCTTCTTTGCAAGACTATTCATTTCCTTCTTCTCGAAATCTTCCTTGTCAAACCTTTCCAGAGGTTTAGGAACCACCTCTCCTTTCTCATTTGTTGCAGTGACTTCGAAATCACCTATTTCAATCACTCTCCATACTTTATAGTTTTCTCCTTGGATGAAGATTTCCATTATGTTTTTCCAGTATGGATAGTGCTTTCCATTGAACATAGGTGGTCTCTGGGTTGAGTAACCTTCTTAGAGTCTTTCTCCCGTAGTATTCATTTTTCAGGATTATGCTCCGCAGTGTTACATGTTCCTGGACGAACTGGCTCTGATACCAATTGATGTAATATGAATAGCAACTACAAGAGGGGGGGTGAATTGTAGTTGAGGGAGTTTTTGAAGTTTTCGCGGAATTTTAACTTAAACTCGAAAGAAAGAACAAACAAACATAAAAGACAGAGAGTTTTAACCTACAAGGAAAACTTCCTAGGCCCAAATAGGAAGAAAAACCTTGACCACGAGGGATATTGACTCTTGGACTTCTCTTATTAAATATAGGCCAAATGACTCTATTACAACCTATAAAAAGGACCTTCTCTATTCTCTACGTTCCACTAGGAACTTGTTCCCCCTGAAACCTGTTCCCCCTGAACTGATGCCACGATCTTACTAAAGATCGATTTTTCTCACTTCAGATTTCATTCGAAATCTGAATTCTCTCTTTCTTTTTCCTTTGATTACAATCAAATTTTCTTTTGATTTTTCTCTCGCCCAACCCTTATCACTATGAATTACAATTGAAAAACTAAAGAACGAAAATTCAAAGAACACTTAGAATAATGTTGCACTCGAAAATCTTGATCTCTGAATTCTTTCTTGGTTGTGGTACACTTCGAAAATGCTGGCAGCCCTTGTATTTATATTTGAAGGCTTGTCCTAATTCCTTGCCTTGGAGAAGAAGTCTTCTACATGCATAGTGGAGTCATGATATGCCCATCATCTCCTACAAAATAGTTTGACAAAGCAAGATTGCAAAACAAACAAAGAACTTACCCTAGAATAAGACTAAGTACATTAACACTTGGTCAATGCACAAAATAACGTGTGGCTTGAAGAAAAAATAAAAATAAGATTTTTCATTTTTAATTTAAAACTAATTAGCATAACACACTAACTAACACTACTCTATTTACACGCATGACCATAGACTCCACTAACCACTCCTAATATAATGGGTTGACTCAAAAAACTAACTTTCAAAAAAAAAAAAAAGAACTAATTCCTAATAAAACTAAGTCATACGCATAATAAAAGGAAGGAGTAAACCCACTAACCATTACCTATTATAATGGGTTTACTAAAAACTAATTCTTAAAATACCTAAATTAAATTGGCAAAACAATCACCCTATAACACGTGTGAAATTATTATAATTTAAAAATTGAATTTTTAATTTTCAAATAATTAACACACTTAACAAATTCCTAAAAACTCTCCTAATGGTCAAAAACACGGTTAATCCACAAAAATGAAATATAATAATTAATTACTACTACTAACAATAGGTCACTTTAAATATTATACCAAAACTAAAACAAACCTTAGCTTAAGTATATAATTCGAGTGACATACTAGTCTTCTTATACTAGTAATAAAACAATTTCCTGCACCACACCAAGATTAGTATTCCAAATATAAATTAACATAAGATAAGAGTTAGAACATACATAATAAAATATATTCACCTTAAAATTAGATACTCCTCTAATTTTATTCCCAATAAATATATTATATAAAATATCAAGTATATACTAAATGAAATATATTTAATATAAATTAGATACTCATCTAATTCATTCTCTATAAATATATAACATAAAGCATATGAAATATAAAATAAATTTAATTTCAACTAAAATTACTTTTAGTCAATTCTCCTTAAATCTATTTTATTTAATTATATTGTCATCATCAAAACTAAGGTTCAACACACATGAACCTATAAGCTGCACTATTTTCAGCATAACCGATAAAAATAGCTTCAAAAGTTTTAGGTCCAATATTTTCCCGTTTAAAAGCGGGTAATCCCACTTTAGCAAGACACCCCCACACTTTTAAGTATTTAAGGTTAGGCGCATGACCTTTCCATAATTCATAAAGAGTTTTATCAAGCTTTTTATGAGGCACTTTATTTAGGACATTGGTGGCAGAGAGTATAGCCTCCCCCCACATGTTATCAGATAAACCAGAACTAATTAACATAGCATTCATCATATCTTTTAAAGTTCTGTTTTTCCTTTCTGCAATGCCATTTTGTTGGGGAGAATAAGGGGTAGTAAATTCATGGATAATTCTATTTTTCTCACAAAGTTCCTTCAAAAACGTTGTTCCATACTCTCCTCCCCTATCGGACCTAAGTGTTTTAATGTTGTGCCAGTCTTTTAATTATGCGATCCAATTGGTTTTCCAGTAATTTTGTTACAGAGGGATATGCTATCATATTTCTACAGTTTTTCCTAATACTTCAATTCGATTCATATATTCTTTTTCCTTTTTCTCATTTGGGCTCATATATGCAGATGAAAGGGATCGGGAAAAAATGATAGAAGACATTGTAAACCACTTGGAGAGTGTGGAAGTTGGTAAGGTTGTTCTTTACGGCCAACCAGGAGTTGGGAAGACGTGGATAGCTAAACAAGTGACAAAACAAGTTACTGACAGAAAGCTTTTTTATGTCACAATTTGGGTTCACAAAATGCGGATACACTATTCTTCTGTATTCCGCCAGATATCAGTACAAGAGAATGGTGATGCTTCTGATAGTGACTATCTTCTTGATGATGAAGGTATTTCCCAAATCCAATCCTTGCAGCAAAAGCTCACGGCAAGAAAATGCCTTGTGATCTTTGATGATGATGCCATCAATGGTATGGTTGAGGTTGAAACTATACTTATTGATGCAGACAAGTCATCCAAGGTATTAATAACAACATCATCCAAGGATCATGAAGTGATGATGATGGCAAGCAATTGCTCTTACACCAATGGTGGTGCTGTGAAAGTAGAGATAAGGCCTTTGACAATGTCAGAGTCAAAGAGCTTACTACAACAAAGTTGGAAAGACGATCAAATTCGATTTGTAGGAGACGATGATGTTGAGGACATTGTCAAGAGATGCAAGTTTTTACCGGCAGCAATTGTTTTCACAGGCAGTGTGTTGTTGTACGCCTTAGAGAATGCGCCTGATGAGAGGTGCAGGAAATTGGCTATCAATGAGGCTAAGAAAGACGAGATTAGTGAGTATTGGATGTTGGGTTGTTGCAATGGTTTTGAAAAATTCAAAAACAGCAACACAATTGTCCGGTGCCTTTGGTTTACTGTCAACTATCTAAAAGGTCATGGAAGTATGAATTATAACAAGCTAATACTGTTTTGGATGTTGGATGGATGCTTCAATAACAATGATATCACCACTTCATCGCTTACCAAACAAGTTTATGACTGTGCTCATAAAGTGCTGATAGATTTCCTAGATGCAGGATTGCTCGGTGCAAGGGAGGTTGGCGATGTTGTCTTGGAAAGGGCAGGGTTGGAGTTTGCAACCCAACTCTTTCAGACAGTAGAAATTGACAAGTACATGTGGGAAAAGTCGTGCTATTTTTACGACTTATCTGTAAGTAGCAACGTGAAGCATATGAATGGTAGCATTGGAGTGTTCGCAAAACGTAATGAGGGAGAAACTCAAAAAGTTAAACTCATGGCACTCGCACTTATGGGGGATGGCCTTGTTTCAACTACAGATCAAATTAAAAAGGATCATCCAAATATGGGTGAAAGTATGCGAATACTGTTTGCTTCCCGTGTTAAACCAATTGTAAGTCTGCAACACTTGTGCCCTTTTATTTCCATCGTCGTTTTAAAGGATTGTCCCTCGATTAGCCACGACGACATTTCCGGCATTAAAAGTCTCACAAATTTGAGGGTTCTTGAGATATCTGGATGTAACTCCTTGAAGAAGATTCCAATGGATTTTCTTGCCAACTTTGACACTCTTGAAAGTCTCAATTTGTCAGGAAATCCCATCAAATATTTTCCAAGGCCTAGCTTCGGATTAAACAACCTACAGTCTCTATTTTTGAAAAGCTGCACTCAATTGGAGAGCTTTCCTGATGTGAATGGTCTAGAGGAACTCAGGGTGCTGGATCTGTCTGGTTCCAGGTTTAGCTCATCGGATCATAATGTTTTCGATTTTGAACGACTGCCTGAACTGATGGTGTTAGACCTTTCAGATTCTAATATTGACGACAGTCTTGATATCACTGAACTCAGCAGCTTGAATTTACTCTTGCTAAAAAACTGCTCTATGTTAACAAAACTCGAATCACAGGCACCTCTATCAGAACTTCAGGTCATTGAACTCACCGGTAGTAGCAAGCTGGAATTTGCAGGGGAGTTGCACAAGCAACATTATCAGAACTTAATTAAAGTGTAGACATTCAACTTAAAGTCTTGAAAAGATGAGTGAAGTAAGAGCAAGTTTTGCACAAGGCCAGTATGGTAGATTAGTATATATATGATCTATATTTTTAATAAAATAGTTAAAACCATTTATGAGGATGTTAAGTGGTATATATAATAGGTGCATTATATTTGTGTAATTATGCTACGGTTCATTTTCAAACTTCACATTTTCCTAGCTATATCTTAGCAATCAAAGCTTGTGTGGCTTTATATTATCACTACTTTATTCCATATCCTCTACTTCCAAATGTTGTAGCATGTTCCCATCAAGGCAGTTGCAGTAACTAAGCTAGCTTTACCAGGCCACGTTCTCGATGTTAAGTTTGAGGGAAGGCTCTCCAATATACAATTTATGATATCTATTGAATACGACGTATGTAGTATTTATTTACAAATTCACTCATACCGTAATCTTCGTTTATAATTGGATATTAAACATATTCGTATATTTATACATAAATGGATTTATAGAACATATATCTAATAATTGTATAATTTATTAGAAACGGAGGAAATTGGATATCTATATAAGCTAGAAAAACTAAGTTAATGGTGAAGATCAAACGCACAATGTGGAGTCTGAGCCAAATAATCGTCCGAGTATACTATCTAGTTGTCATGTACCCGACCGAGTGTGATATTCACTAGATCGAGCCAAACTTCATGGGAACATGCATGGTTTCTGGTTCCGGAAAGATCAGAACTAAGAAGCATGATTCAAATTAGCGGAAAGCTGGAGAATAATACTTGGTGTGACTACCTATTTGATGGATAATGATTTCCGGAACTTAATTAAGGAGGGTTTATCATGAATAAGATCAATTCTATATAAGAAAATTATGATTTGATAATGATTATTATGATTGTGATTGAGAAATTATGAGTATGATTGTGAAATAATGATATTCGGTGTGATTTAAAATGCTTATGAGTATGAATAATATTATGAGCATATATTAATATGATTATGAAATAGAGTATGCGCTTATGAGTATGAATATGATTATGGTTATGAATATCATTATAAATATGCTTATGAGGAAGAATATATATGATTTTGAAGATGACTATGAATATGATTATTTTCATGCTTGTGCATACATTCATTATAATCCCCTAATTTAAAACAAAACAATAACCTGTAAACTAAAGATATCATCTCATGTCATAGAAACAAACATCTAGCTAGGTACATACTTGGGAGAAACCTACCCAAACATACATACGTTGAGACTTGGGAGTAAGGATCGATTCGGACTTCTTACCCCTTGAGCTAAGGACTATCCATAATTCCACATAATACTAATGTTTTGTAGTGTGATTATGCACGACGATAGCAATGAAAGAATCGACTCGATATTGACTCGATCAAAGCTCGGCTCAAATTATACTCGACTTGAGATATTAACGACTAAAATCGAGCAACTAACTCAATATAAAAAGCTCGTGAGAAGCTTGATTTATATAATTTTTTATATGTAATATTGAAATGATATGAGTTTTATTAATATATTTTTAAATTTATCAAACATTTTAGTCAAACATATTATAACTCAACCATTTTTGTAACTGGAATAACTTCAACCTAAATAGAAAAGTGTAGAAAAGACAAGACCATTTCAAATAAAATACTCAATCAAAGCTCGGCAAAATCTCAATCAATATTCAAATTGTCAAAATTCAACTCGGTCAAAGCTTGTTAACGGTCGACTCAATTGAGGTTGAATGAACTCATGCTCGACTTGCAATGTTAACAAGTCGAGTTGAGAAACCGTATACTCAAACTCAACTCAGATCATAAGCACCCCTAATATTGTAAGCCATAGTTGTATAAAATCTAGTTTTCTCAATTTTATGGTCCCAAATAAGTATGGATAAAACTCATGAAAGCACAAAAATACAAGGAAAGATCGATTTTTGTATAGATATTCCATTGTATCTAAAAACTAAATTTACAAATGGAAGCCCAAAGCCCTGACCTAGACTCCATTCTGCAGAAAATGGAAGCCCAACAAAACAGCCTTGACAAGATGATGAAGTTGATTGCTGGGCTCCGCAAACTCCATGAGCAGGTCACTAGAACTGAGAGGATGGTACTGAATCTTCCAGGGGTACAGGCAGACACTGGGGCAAGCTCTAAACAGGTCACAAAAGAAGAAGCCTTTTCCAGTCACCATGAGAAATCTGAGGATGAAGAGGAGCAGAATGAAGAAGAAGAGGAGGATGAGAATGATGATCACTCTGCATCTGACAAACAGGAGGAGGATGATGATGAGGAAGAGGAAGATGATTAGTGCTAGAGCTGGTCAAAAGTAGCCCGGCCCGATTTTTTGCGGGCTTTGGGCATGAAAATTAGGCCCGAATTCGGGCCCGGCCCGGGCCGATTTTTTTTAAAAGTGCGGGCTTTGGACACTAAAAATTAAGCTTTTTAGCTAATTTTTTAGGCCCGGCCCTAAAAAGCCCGAAAAGCCCGCCAAGTCCGCACTAATTTTTCGGGCTTTGGCCAAGGAATTTGAGCCCGAACTAGGCCTGGCCCGAACCCGGCCCGCTCTATGGGCTTTATTTTATGCATTGAGCCCGGCCCGGCCTATGATCACCTCTAATTAATGCTTTGCTGCTACACCTTTCAAACCCCCCCCCCCCTTTCCCTAACATTTACTCTGGATAATTCACTTTAATCTCTTATGCTTTCTGCCATTTACAAGACTATTCTGTAATTTGGTAATCTTTTGCACTTGTGTGTGTGTTTAAACTTGCTAGGTAGATGGTTGTTAGGACAGGATTGTGAGTTGCAGTTCATTAGACTTAGGCCCTGTTCTTTTGGACTTAAAAGGTACAGTAATCAGATCAGATCAGATCAGACAAACTCAAATCAGATCAGATCAGAACAGACAAACTTAAAAGTTATTATTATTATTAATTTCGAGCATCGTTTTTCCGCTCGACATTTTCCGATGACGGTTTTCGAACGAGTTTTCCGGCGACGGTTTTCGGACTGACTTTTCCGACGACCGTTTTCGGACTGACTTTTCCGGCGGTGATTATTCGGCCAACTTTTCCAGTGGTGATTATTCGGCTGACTTTTCCGCCGACGATTTTCAAGCCAAGTTTTTCAGCGACGATTTTCGGGACGACTTTTTCGACAACGGTTTTCGGACTGACTTTTCCGGCGGTGATTATTCTGCCGACTTTTCCAGCGACGATTTTCAGGCCAAGTTTTTCGGCGACGGTTTTCGGGATAACTTTTCCGACGACGGTTTTCGGACTGAATTTTCTGGCGGTGATTATTCGGCCGACTTTTCCGGCGACGATTTTCAGGCCGAGTTTTTCGGCGACGGTTTTCGGACTGACTTTTCCGACGATGATAATTCGGCCAAATTTTCCAGCGACGGTTTTCAGGCCGAGTTTTTCGGCGACGGTTTTCGGAATGACTTTTCCGGCGGTGATTATTCGGTCGACTTTTTCGGTGACGGTTTGGTCAAAATTTTCGGCGGTGATTATTACTACTACTATTATTATTATTATTATTAGTAGTAGTATTATTAGTATTAATACTCCCTCTGTCCCTAATTGTTTGCCCCATATTGACTTTTGACATTGTTCATTTAGTAACTTTGACTCTCTATAATTTTATACATATAAGGAAAAATATAGTCAAATGGGATCTCGTTTGATTCAGCTCAATGTATACTTTTTTAATATGCAATTTATATATTTTTTTATTACATGTATCAAAAGATATTTTCGTTTAAAGTTGTGTCTCGGGAGATGAGAAAGAATGAATGGGGCAAACAAAAAGGGACAGAGGGAGTATTATTATTTGAAGTTTTGAAGTTTTGGAGTGATATTAAATGAAGAGGTGAAATGAAATGGGCTATCATAATAATAATTATAATATTAATAATTATAATAATAATTATTGTATTAATTATTATTAATAATAATTATTATTTTAGAAAATATAATCATGTATTACATTTCTCATAAAAAATAAGTATTACAATTATAAAAATTAAAATTAAAATTAAAAAATAAAAATTAAAAAAATAAAAAATAAAAATAAAAAATAAAAATAAAAAAAATAAAAAATAAAAATAAAATAAAATAAAATAAAAATAAAAAATAAAAATAAAATAAAAATAATTCAAGTCAGATCAGATCAGATCAGTTCAAATCAGATCAGACAAACTCAAATCAGATCAGATCAGATCAGATCAGACCTGATCAGATCAGACCAGATCAGTCCTATAGAACAGAGCCTTAACTTCTCTTATCTGCACTTTACCTTGAACTGAATTCATATGCTTGATGTTTACTCCAACTATCTTCTTTTTTAGTGATGCCAAAAGGGGGAAGCATAGAAGAACATTGTTCCTGTCTTACTTATTACTATGCCTAACAGTTGTTAATTCAAGTGCTACTCCTCATTAGTCAAAATGACTAAGATAGTAATAGTAAAGATATTTGTTGTAGTGTTCTGGAAAATGTTTTAGCAAAACTTTAATTTTCTATGGCTGCACAAAGCCAAAATTGTTAATATTACTTGCGCTGACTTACAGGAACATTCAATGTTTGTCATCATAAAAAAGGGGGAATTTGTTGATACCTCCTTGGTTTTGAATGATGACAAACAATAACAGTTCAGGGACCAGTTGTGCCTTAGGAACAGTTTTGTGATTGCCGGAACAGTTTACAGTCTTGCTAGACTGTTTAGTATAATATAACCTGTTATATTGGTATGCATGATTGTATGTTTAGCAACAGGTTGATGATGAATTCAAGGGAAGCTTGGTTGACTCAAGTCAAATGAAGAAAAAATGAAGCACTCTTGAAGATCATGAAGAGTATCAATCTGGCATCTATCAATCTATGTTTGCACTTCGGACCGGTCTACGCTCGTATTGTCAAGGCTTACATGACCAAACTTTCCTAGCACGCTAGGTTAGACATCTTACACTCTCCCCATGACACCCATAAAAAAGTGTGATATCGCATCGATACGACGACATACTAGGTCTAAACTGTCCAGAGACCCCTGTAGGAACAGTGGTTGCGACTTAACCCAAGTCTTAGAGTCTTTTACTAAGGTTGGGTGTCCTACTCCACCTCGGTGTATAAAATTGTGGTGAATCATGCAAATCCTATGTTAATCTCAGGCTCATTCATACAATCAAGTCACATAATCGCTTCGTTTTCGAGGTCGAATCCTCAGAATAAATCATCGAGTCAATCACTTTCGAGGTCGAGTCCTCGAAATAAATTATCAATCAATCGCTTCCGAGTCAAGTCAACGCTCTAATCTTACACTGTTAACTCAGATCTATCACTAGCTAAAATCTAGTTATAATGTCTATTCAAGTCATAAATACAACCAACATTACAATACTTCACAGTATAGTCAGGATTAAAACAATCATCAATCATAGGCTTTAATAAAACATTCGCATGCACTTAAATATAATACATCTATGTAATCATAATTATAAGTAAGATTCATGTGCAATTACAATAACTATCAATTTAAGCAAATAACAGACTTTACATAACTAGAACATATTCGCACATAAGCTCAAGTAGGGGCCACCCCTGCCCTAAGCTTTACCATAACGGGGATCCCATCCTGAAAGTAATGACATGATTGTTTCTAACATATTTCAATCTAAAACACACAGTAGCGGGGGTTGAGGCCCATCACAAAGCTTCCATCCTAGTTTGGCTAGGCAAACTCATATTCATAAGGAGTTGACTTCGAATACCAAGACCGCCTTCCTTCTGGGGGTAAGAAATTGACTTCTCTATTAACCAGCTGAATTTTCTTATTCCATCCACCATAGGAAATCATTACAAATTTTATCAATATAACGCAAGAGTCACTTACGGAGGGAGAAGACTTGCATATAGTAAGCGGGTATAGTAGAGAGGGCTGCTCTAATGAGAGTCAAACGGCCCGCTTTAGAGAGAAATTTGGTGTCGTTTTATTGTCATTGAAGTGATTTCTCATAGGAATTTTATTTCATTCGAAATAAATGCTCTTGGCAAATTTGTAAGAATTAACAATGTGTGTTTAGCTGAGCATGAAAATTTGTAATTGACACCATGAATTTGTCTTTTCAACAGAGGATCGAAGTTGGTTAATAATAGAAATTTCCATTTCCATGGAATTATCATTTCTAATAGAGTATATAACATATTCCCGGGCCTAAACTATTAGCTTAAGCTTTTGGTTGAGTTAGTCTTGTAACATGGTATCAGAGCCAACGTGACACAAAGGTCACGGGTTCAAATCTCTCCTCCCTCTCCCTAGTGGAATTAATTAGCACCAGGTATAGTGGGCCTGTGTTGCATCCACATTTCAAGCCCAAAGGGTATTTTTTATGTCCCATGTTTGGTTTAACTTTCTCATTCCATGGCCACCTAAATTCCTCGTGTTTTGAGAGTAGGGGTGTAAATGTGGGTCAGAAATCTTTTGACCGACCGTTACCGACCGATACCGAACCTGTTTTTGACGAATTTTTAGTGATCTATATGAAACCGTTTTCCAACCGCTTTTACGCATACCGAAACCGACAGGTACCGACCCCATTCAAAATCGAACCCGTTTCTGACCTGTTTTTATTATACCGAGACTGACCGTTACCGAACCTGTTTAAACCGATTTTTGACCGACCAATTTTAATCAAAACCGTACTGTACCGAACCTGTTTTGGATCAGCTTTATCACCGAAGTCGTTTGCCTGTTTACAACCGAATCCTTTTTTACCAAACTTATTTACATGATTTCTCTAAGTTGACAAAAATTGATGAAATTTTTTGTAAATTCATTTAATAAGATCAATCTGACATTGATTTTTGGCTCAAACATAATGAAACTGATTTTTAATTTATTTTAGGGGTGGGCATAATTATTCGATCCTAAATTCTTAGCCAAAAATTCTAGTCCAACTAACCCGAAATATCAAAATCTGATCCGAAGTTTGAATTGACCGATTGTATTGTGATCGATCGTTTAAGACTGTTAGATTACGACATACATTTGACCGCGCCGACTAATTATAACCTGCATACCGATTTTGATCGATCGATGATGACCCGTGCACCGGTTACGACCTGTAAAAGACCGATTTTGACCGACCGAATGTGACTTGTTACCGAAAAACGACCGGACCGATAAGTACCGGACCGAAACCGACTGGCACCTGTATAGGAAAATACCGAATTCGACCGGATACCGAATAGACCGACCATTACCGACCGATACCGAAAGGAGTCATACGACCTGTTTTTTACCGACCGTTTTTTACCGAACCTGTTTTTGACCGACCTGTTTCCGATCGTTTAACCTGTTTTTACATCCCTATTTGAGACGAAAGGTAACTACAATATTTTTGTAACAAATTTTTCATTTTAAATGGTTCCTTTTTTATCACTTAAATTATTAATATTGGACTAAGGCTAGAACTAAAATATTTTCTTTCACTACCTTTAATTTCTTTTCCTTTAAATACTACAAAGTGTTATTATTATTAAGGATTTTTTGCTTTGAATAATACAACCTTTCAATGATTTGCAAAGAATAATATTACCTATCGGTTTTTCGTGAATAATACAACCTTATCCTCAATTTTGCAACCAATAATACATATGACCTTTAACCTGCTATTCAGGTTAAAACTATTAATTTTGTTATTTTTTATTTTTTTAAGTCAGAAAAAAAAATTAAAATCAAAATCAAAATTTTTTTTTAAAAATAAAATTGTATGAGTGGGGAGGAAGTTTTTTTTTTTGTTTTTTTGTTTTTTTTTTCTGATTTTTTAATAATTTCTTGAGTTATTTTTTTTATTTTGCAATTTTTCTATTTTTTTTTTCTTTTTTAAAAAAAAATACAAGGATCAATCATAACTTGACACGTGTCCCTTTAACCTGTTTTATAAGTCCAAAACCGGTTTTATATCATTCGTTGCAAAAATGAAGCCAAGGTTGTATTATTCACGAATAAACAGAAGGTTGTATTATTGTTTGCAAATCGTTGAAATGTTGTATTATTCAAAGCAAAAAATCCTATTATTAATTAGTAGGAGAAGTACACAATTACAACTTGTCAAGATCCTATATCAGAGTTAGAGGAGGGGAGAAACCTACCCAAGCCAAACATACATACGTTGGAAGTAAGGATCGATAATGGCGTAGCCACACTGGTGCATGGGGGACGGCCGTCCCCCATCTTTGAAAAATAAAAATAGAAATAAAAAAAAAAGGAAAATAAATTTTGTGTACATACAAATAACATTAACAAATATAGCTTATTGGTTTGTGTGTCTAATAAGACCTTTAGAGTGTACGGTCACAAGTTCAATTCCCACTAGTTTACTTTTTTAATGTTTGTTTACTTTAAAAAAGTGCATTTCATTTAATGTTTTTCTATATACTATTATTTTATTTTAGACGACAACTCTTCATTTTAGTGTTATTTTATTCTTTTTTCTTTACCTTTTCCCTTCAATTTTTTACACCTTTCCGTAGATAATTTTATTTTGTGACCAATTCCATCTTTTTAATAGTAAAATTCAAATATAATAATTAAAAGCATACCTACAACTTTTTTTGAAAAACCAAAAGAAATATTAGTTGTTTAATTTAAATAAATTTAGATATTCTTTAAAATAATCTAAAGACACTAATATTTCATAGTCTTGGATCTATTAGTAAAATTTGAACAAAAGTATATGTTCTAGTTTGCAAAACTAAATAATTTTGTTATACAAGTATTTAAAATGACAGACTTTAAATATCAAATTCATGAACACAACATTAACTAGTATATTTCAGCTACCTTGAGTTTTCTCATAGATTTTTTTTAATTTTTTATAATATCCCTCATATAACAATTTCTTTTAGTTATTGAGGGTATAAATTTTGAATACGGTAAAGGCCGGGCACGTCATACCTAATTGGTATGTTTGTACTTTAGTTTGAATTTGTCATTGTATCTTCATCGTTAAAATTGTCGTAAATTTGTCCCTTCAAGTTAAACTTCCTTGCTACGCTACTGAGGATCGATCTGGGCTTCTTATACCACTTGAGCTAAGGAGTAAGGACTATCCATAATTTCATATAATACTAATGTTTTGTAGTGTGATTATGCATGCACGACGATAGCAATGAAATTCCATTGCTAAAATTGTACACCACCGTATAATATGTGCTACGGCCAAGTACCAATGATTGGCACTGATAATGTTAAGACTTAGATATTTAGTTGAACTATACATATAAAACACCATCTCTTTCTACAGCAATTATGAGCTATATATATATATATATATATATATATATATATATATATATATATATATATATATATATGTTAAACAAAAAAGTTGTGTTTGTGTACGTGTTTGAAGAATAGGATATGAATTGAAGCTGCTTTGCTGTAAGAGAACTATATCTTTATACAAAAGAGTTGTGTACGTGTCCCATGCACATAGGAAGCTTCTTTTTTCTTTTTTAAGATAGTATTCAAAACAAGATATGTTGCAAGTAGCTAGGTTATTTATGACTTATGAGACATGACAGTTTGATTAAAGAATCGACTCGATATTGACTCGATCAAAGCTCGGCTCAAATCATTCTCGACTTTAGAAATTAATTAACGACTAAAATCGAGCAACTAACTCAATACTCAATATAAACTCAATTTTATTGTAAGCCATAGTTGTATAAAATCTAGTTTCTCAATTTCATGGTCCCAAATAAGTATGGATAAAATTCATGAAAACATAAAAATAGGAAGATAGATGTTTGTATAGATATTCCATTGTATCTAGGTAAAAACTAAATTTACAAATTTGACAAAATGTACATACATGATTCCATCCAAGCTTAGCATATAGCTAGTTTAATTACTAACAATATTAAGAAGAGATGATCTAGTTTTAACAAGATGCCTAAACAAACAATTTAATGCTTCATAAAGATCTTGAATTTCAGTTTCCAATTTCACCATTTGGGTCATCACTAACACCATATCAATACAATTCTTGTTCTTTTGGCAAATAATCGACTCGAAACTAACATCAACAAACTCAAACCCAATCACTCCTGTGATCACTGCTTCTTCTTTGCTCCCATTATCTTGGACAAACTTGCTTATCAGAGACCATTTACTAGACTGAAACTTTGCACCATCCATGTAGTTCAACACAGACTTAAACACATCCTGTGTTATCTCTTGTAACTCTTTCAACATGCTTTTGACAGCATCATTATTACCATCTTCTTTTTTAGTCTGGTCTGATTTTCTGATGTTTTTTAAGGCGTTTTTTATCAGTTTCTTGGCACTCTTTCGAGTGTTCAAGTACTGAACAACTTCGTTAGTAATAATCTTAGGTTCGCCACTGCTTCCTCTCCTTAGCGCAGATTGTACGCTTTGGAGAGATTCCTTGGATTGTTCTAGAAGGTCCCTTGAGGTTCCACATAGGTCGAGAAGCCTTAGAGATCCATCTAAGACCTCGTCGATACTGTTGGAACCTACGTTTTGAGACACGGCTTTTTGGTTGAGTGGCAGTTGGAGCAACTGCTCAACACTGCAGTATAAATCATTGAGGTTTGAAAGTGTTTGAGGTAGTGATGATGAGGGTGTAAGTGTAGATTCAGAAGGTCTCAATCTGATTAATTGTTCATCAAATTGTTTTACAATTGGGTGTGGTTTTGATGGGAAACTCAGTGATCGAATGTAGTAAGAAGCCATTGTTTTGTTTTGTTTTGTATTTTGAAAGTTGAAGATGAAAGTATTGTTTGGTTTGATTATGTGATGATTCTTCATTCTTGGTTTTCTGTGTGTGTGTATATATAGGTATTATTGCAAGAAAAGACAGATAGAATCTCAGAATAACTGAGAAGTAACGATGTCGTTTCCAATCCAACTTGACAGCTAATACTTCTAGACAACACAGCATGAGCAGAGTTTATTCCTTATATTTTCTAATTAATTTGTTAAATACGAGTCTGAGTCGCACCTGCAATAAAGAGAGAGTTTGACCATACACAAGTCCGACAAGTTCCGTTATAAAACCAATTGGTAATATGAGGAGTAACCATGCACCAAACCTATCATCAAGGAACGCGATAGGGGGGTGCCTTAGGTGTTTTTTGTACTGATGCATCATCTCTCTAATATTTCAATGTGGGACACTTGCATGTGGTGAACTTGGAAGGTCTATTATTGAACACAATTGTTGTTGTCAGAGGACACAATTTTTAGTTGAGATAGTCCTTTAACATGGTATCTAGAGTTAACGTGACATAAAGGTCACGGGTTCGAATATGTCCTCCCTCTCCCATAATGGGGCATGTGTTGCGTCCACATTTGAAGCTCAAAGGATCTTTCATGTGAAGGGGAGTAATAGAGTATATAACATTTTCATGGGCATCAACTATCAGTTTTTGGTTGAGATGGTCTTTAATAGTTGTACGTCTTTTTACACATCAATTATACATATTAAGTGATATACTCTATCAATCCGCATCACATAAAAGACCCTTTGGACTTAAAATGTAAACGCAATACAAGCATGCCATACATGATGCTGATTAATTCCATTTTGTAAAAGGCGTGGATACCATGTGTCACATTGGCTCTGATGCAATTACAAATCTCAATTTCTCAAACAGAAGCTTAAATTAAGATTATATTATATGTATCAATATTTTAATGAGTCAATGTCAAATGGTGCATCCTGTATTCTCTTCATGATCCTAATTAACCGCCCGGTGTACATGAGTACACGAGTGGAAATGCAGAGATGACTTAATTTTATGTTGTAGCATTAATCTAGCTAGTTGATCAATTAATGGTTTGCATTAGTAACAAGGTTATTAATTAAAGATGGTTAAAATTTGGACATAAAGTAATAACAACCATTCAAATTTATGTATATACCCTTCTGGAATTTGATTAAGCTAATTTAATAAAGTACCTAACTTGCATGAACAACTGAAATATTGATAAATATATATATATATATATATATATATATATATAACAGACAAGTTGCCTACATGAACCAAGAAGGTAGCTTGGAGATTATATCATTATCTTTCCCATGGGAAAAATAGAATCTTTGCTGGCTAGCTAACACCCTTGCATTGTGTTTTAACAAACAAATTAAAGCATAGTTGCACATAGATTTATTCATAATCAAGTTTCACCTAAACAAGCCTTAAACAAACCATATTTCTATGTATTATTGAATCCATTATTTCATTCATAGCTATCATGTTATTTTTTTTTCCACTGCAATGGAATAAAATGGCAATAAAACAGGACAAATGATTAAAATTAATCTGTTTATGAATTGTTAAGACCTCTAAAATTAATCTTGATAGTACCAAGGCATCCCCTTGATGGGATAAAAATAGCAGCTTGATAAGACCTCTAAATCTGGATATTACTTGATCAAAATTCCCAACAATAACATGATCTGAGCTTTTGATGGGAAACTCAACAAATGAGCTAAGGGAGGTAAGAAGCCATATCTTTATATCTTTCAGTTTGTTGTAGTAAAACCATACAAGTTTATCAATTTGCATTATTGTCAGTCTTAATCTTAGCTTGTTGGTTGATGACTCTTTGTTCTTATCTATCTCTGTATATACATAAATATATACTATCTTCAATGTCATATTCTGCACCCTCCTAGGCTATCATGATCCTAAGTAATCGCTCGCTATACGCGTGTGCGTGTGTAAATTTGAACCATTAATCAATTAAAACCAATGATTATTATTAATTAATAATGAAAATGAAACTAATGTGCACGATGCATCAATAATGGTAGCTAGGTAAGTGCCATGGTTGTAGCAGACAAATGGCATCTTAACTACACATCTTCACATGGATGCAATGGGATGGACTCATTCCAATTATCATCTTTCAATTCATTCCTCCACCTTACTCTTTTCTTTTTTCTTTTTTCTAATAATAAATGGCTTTATTTATTTATTTGTTTATTTTAACTAAATGAAATTGTTATGCATCTTGATCGATTTGTTTGTTTTTACTGTAAAACAGTAATTTAGCAAAACAGGAAGAACAAGAAAACTGCTTCAAAATATTTTTGCTGTCTTTACTGATTAACAGATCGTCTACTGGATAATACCTTTTTTATGCAACTCATGCTGCCATTTTTTTTTTTATATATATTTTTTATTTTTCAGATATCGAGATGCATAAACATGGAAGACAAAAGAATTGAACAAATAGAGAGAAAATTGTTTGTAATGGAGTATGTATATTTCTTTGTATATAACTTTCATTCACAGATCAAAATTTTGTACATATATACTAACTATGAAGCTTTCATTGCTCTAATTACTAACAACATTGAGAAGTGTGACTCTGGTCTTTACCAGATGCCTAAACAAGCATTCCAAAACTCGATCAATTTCCTCAACTTCAGACTCTAATTCAACTACATGTTTCACATCCACATTTGCTTTCTTTTTCTGGGTGGCCATCAACTCAAGAGTTGCATCTACTGCTTCAAACTTGCTGATTGCTTCCTTCTCTGATTGATGGCGGACCAATTTAGAGAAAGACCAGCTACTTTTTTGTGATCCGCCAATGTAGGACAACAATGACTTGAATACATCAGTTGTTAATGTCTGCGCATCTTTGAGCATGCTCTCGATGACATTGGCCTCATTACTCTTTTCGACTTGTTTGATGTCTTTTAAGCACTTCTTTATGATCTTCTTGGATGATTTCCGGGATTGTAGGTATACGGCTAACTCATTGTTCATGTTAAGTTCATCATTGCATCTTCTACGAAGAACTGATTGTACGTCTTGGAGGTGTTCCTTGGACTGTACTAAGATATCTTGAGACGTGGCACAGATGTCGACAAGCCTTAGAGATCCATCCAACACCTCCTCAACCAATTGAGTATTTTGATTCAGAGGCAGTTGAAGAAACTCATCAACACAGTTGTATACATCTTTAAGGATGGTTAGTTTGTTAGTCAAAGACGAAGTAGAAGCAGCTTGAGATGATCTCAATCTGCACAATTGTTGGTCTAATTGTTCAGCAACTGGGTGTGATTTTGCTGGGAAACTCAATGAACGGGTATGGTAAGATGCCATTTTTTTAATTTATTTTTGAAGAAGAATTTAAAGTTTGTTTGAAAGGTAAGAACTTTGAGATACAAGTTTTAATTTGATGACTTCAACTCATCCTTCTATGCCTCTATATATATCAAACTAACACAAGACACAAGGAATCTTAAATTAATTGACATAACATGGTTTCATATTTTTATATTAAGGTCTATCTTGGGTTTGCTCCAAAATGTCTCTTCTTCTCAGACTTGCCAGCTAATTAGTCAGTCCATAATAATCAATTTATAAGATCATATATTATATACAAACTATCAAAGAAAGAGAAGAAAGATGGATCTTCTGTTCTCCAACCACCATTACACAGCAGTTACTGTTACAGTTCAATGTGTCATTTGTGTTCCTAACAGCTAATGTGCTCCCTGCATTCTCTTATTCAAATAAAACTATGTGGTAAAAAATGCTACAAAATTTTGCATTCATGATCTGACAATTGCGCTGTGCATGAATGGCAATGACAGTACTTGTCTCTGGTTTTTATTTTATTCAATTGCAATAATTTGCTGAATAATATGCCCATTATCAAATTTGAAAAAGTAGAATGATCCAAAATTTGGGTTTTGGTAAGTAAATGATGTGCAGGAGTTAAATTGAAATTTTTGTCATGATTAATTCGGCGATGTACTTGTCTCCGGCGATGTTTTTTTGGCCAACTTATCCGGCAATAGTTTTCCAAATTACTTATCTGGCGACAGTTTTCCAATCGACTTCTCGGGCGAGGGTGACATTTCGGTTGATTTTGAATTCTTACAATGATTTTTCGGCTGACTAATAAAAAATACAATATAATATAGATTAGAATTATAAATTATAAAACTAAAATTATAAATTATAAATAATGAAAACAAATATTTATAAACAAATTATAAATTGCAAATTAGAAACTAATAAAAGTAACATAAATTATAAATTAAGATAACACACATAAATACAAGTTTCATTACAGTTATTTTAGATTAATTCACTAAAAAAGAATTGGGCATAAGTGTGCCAATATCCCCCCTAATTCTAGCACATTCAATGCTTAGGATGTAAATGTAGTCAAAAACATGTTTGACCGAATATTACCGACCGATACCGAATCTGTTTTTATCGAATTTTTAATGAAGGGATACCGACCACTACCGAACCCGAATTAGACGGAAACTGTTTCTGATTGATTTTATGCATTCCGAAACCGACCGGTACCGAACCCATTTAAAACCGAGCCCGTTTCCGACTTGTCTTTAATACCGAGACCGACCGACTGACCGATACCGAACATGTTTTCAAACCGAACTTATTTTTTTATCATATTTGTTAATATAATTCTTTGATGTCCATATATAATATTCATATTATTCACGTATTAACGTCATTATTGTCATAATTTTTGTTACAATGGTTCAATAGATTCAATAGTATACAACCTAAACTTAATTAGCCTAAATATATAGACTGGCATAAAATGAAATCCTTCATCCGTATGGACCTGATGTATGTTTTTCCACAAAAATGGATCCTAACAAGATCTACTCTGACCCGAATTATTGTGAACTCGATGTGGCATTGGGTTTTGACCCGAACGGAATGAAACTAAGTTTTTATATAATTTAGGGGTGTACATAATTTTCTGCATCCCGAATTTCTAAGCCAAATAAATTTAGCCCAACTAACTTGAAATACCAACATCCGATTGTATTGTGAGCGACCGTTTAAGACTGACGAGTTACGAGATGTATTTAACTGTGACCAACCGATTATGACTTGCATACCAATTCTGATTCATCGATTATAACCCGCATATCGATCACAACCCGCAAAAAAATTGTTTGTGACCGACCAAATGCGACTGGTTTCCGACAATAACCGGGTTGATAAGTACCAAATCGAAATCGACCGATACTTGCCAAGAAAAATAATAAATTTGATCGGATATCGAATAAGACTGACCGTTACCGACTGATCCCATTTTTTACCGACGTGTTACCGATTTTTTTCTTTTTTGGCAATGACATGTTACCTATTGTTTCACCGGTTTTTACATCCTAGTTTATATATATATGATCATTTTGACTCCAAACCTCCCCATGGGTACTTGGTGGTTTATCGTTATTTTGAAAGGAAAGTATAGACTATAAATACAAGCTAAGAATATTATGCAAAACAAATCAAGCTATAATATGTCGTATTTTAGTCATGAAATTTAGTTTTGCTGCAATATTCATTTATGATTTATGTTCCTCCCTATGAGGAAGAAAAGAATATGTTATAGTCTAAGAGACAATACGATTTTAGTTTTTCTATGGAGCACTTGCTTAAGGGCTATGCATCATATTGTCTCTTGTTATCTTACTTGCCAATTAATATGAATTAGAAACTAAATTGATAAAGTATATAACACATTCCTGGGCCACAACTATCAGCTTAAGCTTTTGGTTGAGATGGTTCTTTAACATGGTATTAAGAGCCAACATAACATAGAGGTCACGGGTTCGAATCTCTCCTCCCTCTCCTTTCTAAGTGAAATTAATTAATTTTTAATAATAATGTAAATGAAACACATGAAGAACATTCAAATGCATAAACTTGCAATGAAGACAAAAGAATTGAACAAATTGAGAGATAATTGTGTATAATGGAGTATATTCCTTTGTATATAACTTTCATTCACAGGTCAAAATTCTGTACACATCTATATACTAACTATATATATATAAAGCATTCTATGATCTAATTATTAACAACATTGAGAAGTGTTACTCTGGTCTTCACCAGATGCCTAAATAAGCATTCCAAAACTTGATCAATTTCCTCAACTTCAGACTCTAATTCAACTACATGTTTCACATCCACATTTGCGTTCTTTTTTTGGGTGGCCATCAACTCCAGAGTTGCATCTACTTCTTCAAACTTGCTGATTGCTTCTTTGTCGTATTTATGGTGGACCAATTTAGAGAAAGACCAACTACTTTTTTGTGATCCGCCAATGTAGGACAACAATGACTTGAATACATCAGTTGTTAATGTCTGCACATCTTTGAGCATGCTCTCGATGACATTGGCCTCATTACTCTTTTCGACTTGTTTGATGTCTTTCAAGCACTTCTTTATGATCTTCTTGGATGATTTCCGGGATTGTAGGTATGATGCTAACTCATTGCTCATGTAAAGTTCACCATTGTATCTTCTACGAAGAACTGATTGCACATCTTGAAGTTGTTCCTTGGACTGTCCTAAGACATCCTGAGACATGGAACAGATGTCGACAAGACTTAGAGATCCATCCAAGACCTCCTCAACCAATTGAGTATTAAGATTCTGAGGCAGTTGAAGAAACTCATCAACGCATTTGTATACATCTTTAAGGATGGTTAGTTTGTTTGTCAAAGAGGAAGTAGAAGCAGATTGAGATGATCTCAATCTGCACAATTGTTGATCCAATTGTTCAGCAACTGGGTGTGATTTTGCTGGGAAACTCAATGATCGGGTGTGGTAAGATGCCATTTTTCTATTTGAAGATTTTAAAGTTTGTTTAGAGGCTAAGAACTTTGAGATACAAGTTTTGATTTGATGATTTCTACTCATCCCTCTCTACCTTTATATATATCAAACTAACAGAAGACACAAAGAATCTTTTAATTAATTGAGGTAACATGATTACATTTTTTATATTAAGGTCTTTCTTGGGTTTGTTCTACATTGTCTCTTCTTCCCCGACTCGCCAGCTAACTTGTCAGTCTATGATCAATTTCTAAGATCATATTATATACAAAATATCAAAGAAAGAGAAAAAAAGGATGAACCATCCGTTCTACAATCAGCCACCATTACAGTTACTAACGTAGGCTTTATTATAGCCACTCTTTGCTAATGTGTTTCCTTGTTCAATATTCTGTCCATGGCGTGGTGCGAATATGGAAGCAATTGGGAATTTTTTTAGCCGATTACAGCTAAATTTTTGGATCATGCTGCTCATTATTGTAGCAGAATATAATAGGAGTACATGGGGAAAAAAATTAAAAAATTTATAACATGGTTTGTATTAAAATGAGGTATGAAGGAAACACATTAACTGTGTAAGAGTTCAAACCACAAACTTTACTATAAAATAAGCCAATATTATGCAGCTGTTGCATTGAAATGATTAAATAATCTGATCATGCTTTGATTCATCAGTTGGTATGTTGTGTATGAAGAGACAATGTGGAGTAAACCCAAGGATGACCTTAATATAATATTAAACTTTGAGATTCCATCTGTCTACTGTTAGTTTGATATATATAGAGCCATAGAAGAATGAGTTAACCCATCAAACCAAAACTAGTATCTTAAACTTTTATGCCTATAAAAATTTGAAGAAAATGGCATCTTACCACTCTCGTTCATTCAGTTTACCGTCAACATCTCACCCAGTTGCTGATCAGTTAGACGACCAATTGTGCAGGTTGAGATCATCTCAAGCCGCCTCAACTTCATCATTGACAAGCAAGCTTACTACGCTTAATGATTTATACCAGTGTGTTGATGAGTTTCTTCAACTACCTCACAACCAGAAAACTAATTCTGAACAATGGGTTGAAGAGGTCTTGGGCACATCTCTAAGGCTTCTTGACATCTGTTCTGCATCTCAGGATGTCTTGGCACAGTCTAAACAACAGCTCCAAGGGTTACAATCTGTGATTCGTAGAAGGTGCAGTGGCGAACTTAACATGACCAATGAGTTTGCTGATTATCTAAAAAATCGAAAAATAGCCAAGAAGGCGATCAAAAAGTGCTTGAAAGACATAAAAGAAGTTGAGAAAAGTAATGAGGCCAATGTTGTCGAGAGCAAGCTCAAAGATGTGCAAGTAATGACAGTTGATGTATTCAGGTCATTGTTGTCTTATATTGGTGGATCAGAAAAATGCAGTTGGTCTTTGTCAAAGTTAGTTCGCCAAAAACCTGGGAAGGAAACAGCATCGCACATCAGCAAATTTGAGTCAGTAGATGCTACTCTAGAGTTGATGGCGTGCCAGAAAAAGAAAGCAAATATGGATATGTCACAAGTAGTCCAATTAGACTCCGAAATTCAGGAAATTGATGTAGTCTTACAGTGCTTGTTTAGGCATCTTGTTAAGACAAGAGCAACTCTTCTCAATGTTCTTAGTCATTAGGGAAAACTTTCTCATGTACAGATTTTTGATCAGTAAATATTTGGATTTATATAAATGATTATACACCATTTCTCTAATTGTTTTTTTCTACTTGTCTAATCATGTTCAAGTTTCAAACTAAAAATAAACTATGAAGTGTCGTCCAAACTCCGAAAAAAATGAGAATCCAGTAAGAGCTAAGAGCAGTATGAGATACCGTTTTGACAGAAGCTTTTAACTGCTAAAAGCAGTAAATAAATCTGTTCTGTTTTATCTGCTAAGCACATATATAAATCTGTTCTGTTTTATCTCCAAAAATAAATGTGCTAAATTCAGAAATAGTTTTTCCAATATGCAAAATATGGTTAATTAATTCCAGGGAAAATTAAGATAACAGCAAACACCATGTGAACTATTGTGAATATAGCTTGTCAATATTCGATTGGTCTGCAGTTCCAATAACCCCAGAAAACATAATAGCAGAAACTGGCATGCATGAATGAATGCATGATAAAATATTACATGAATGGTCTCCTAGAAGTTGAGCACTTGTCTACCTTCTACATTATGTAATTGGATATGTACTTTTATAATCACTTCAAATCGGATGATCCGGATCCTTTGATCATCTTATTAATAAACTAACACTAATATTCATGTGCATAAATATATGGTAGTTACAGAAATAATCAAGATTAGTTCTGCCATTATAACAACTCGTGTGCTGCAATTCCTTAGGATCATGATGGACTTACAAGGAAAAGCATATTACATCCGAATTAATCAATAATTAGAGCGTAGTTCATGGTATATTTTGCCGGCAAGGCATGTAGAATGAGACATTATGAAGCATAACCCATGGATGCACTTAATACTAAATTATGATAATCATGTTATCAGATTCCTTATGTCTTCTTTTTCTGCTATGATAATGAACTATGAATTTGATGTTGTTGATGCTGCTCTTGACTTGAATATTCTCCAAAAGAACAAAAATGGAGGTGATGATATGAGGATTGAGCAGATGAAATTGGAGTCTGAAATTCAAGCAATAGATGAGGCATTAGATTCTTTGTTTAGGCATCTAGTTAAGACTTAAGACTAGAGCTACTCTTCTCAACATTCTTAGTAGCTAGAAAAAGAAATCCAATTTTGTATATAAATGCAATTTGTAAATGAATATACACATACACAAATGAAAACATACATTTTTCCTATATATATATATATATATATATATATATATATATATATATGTATGTATGTATATATATATGTTTTGTTCTTATTAAACTTTTTTTCTTTTTGAGCCCTTTGGCTATGACCAATCTATGTGGCTAAAACATACAACTCAAATTAATTAGAGGCCTTAAGTGGTTGTTAACATTAGTGATCTTATTTGCAAATTCATCTCGATTAATTTCCTTGCATTGTTGCTGTATTATATTACCCTTGGTATCTCACGCATCATAGTGATCATGAAAGAATCTAATGAGCTTCATGGTTACAGCAAAATGATCCTAACATAAAATGCACTAATAAAAACTGTATCTGTCTCTAATTTTTTATTTTTTTTAGAGAAAAAAAAAAAAGTATAGGTAAGGTAAATTTGTAAAATATGTCTGATCCCAACTAGAAATGGCAAGTCAGGCCGGATTGGACATTAGTCAGATTCAATTTGCAAGAAAAAAAGTTTTTGAGTCCTAAAAATAATAATCGGCATCCGATTCGGTCTATAAAAATTCGACTTCTAACCGGATTGTATTAGGATGATAGAAAAATTTGACAAATTAACCTGAATCCGATATGGAGTTAAATTTTCTATTTTTCTAGATTTTATATAACTACATATATGTAGTTTCGAAAAGATATTTGGTATTCTGTATTAATTGTCTGTTTGATTAAGGTTAGTCTGAAAAAAATCCTTTTTTTATGTGACTATGGTTGTATACTTGTATGACCAAGAAAAGGCATAATTGTTAAAAATAAGTCATCCCATATAGCAGAAATTACCCATTTTTCTGTAATTATAATATGATGAAATCCATTATGATTTATGACACAAGGAAATGGAGATAATTTTTCTATATTAAAAGATTTATACATCCAACTAAGTTTCATTTTTCATGTGTCATGATGTTGCATGTAATAAGCAAGCAACATAGGTAGATCAATCATGGCCAAAGAGCTCAGATAATTAAAGATGAGAACACAAAAAAATATCTGGAAAATTGTATGTTTTCGTTACTGTATTTGTGTATATTCATTTACAAATTATAGAAGTATACAAAATTGGATTTCCTTGTCTAGTTACTTAGCATATTGAGAAGAGTAGCTCTAGTCTTAACTAAATGCCTAAACAAAGAGTCTAATGCTTCATCTATAGCTTGAATTTCAGACTCTAATTTCATCAGCTCAATCCTCATATCATCACCTCCATTTTTGTTCTTTTGGCGAATAGTCAACTCAAGAGCAGCATCAACAACATCAAATTCATTGTTCATTATTATTCTAGTTGCTTCCTTGTGCATCAGTTTGTTGACTAATGACCATTTACTTTTCTGCGATCCGACCTTTGAGCCTCCGATGTAGGACAACACAGACTTGAAGATATCAAGTGTGATTGTGTTCACATCTTTCAACATGCTCTCAATGGCAGTGTCCTTGTTAGTTTGCTCGGTTTCCTTGATGTTTTTCAAGGACTTGTTGATCAACTTCTTAGCACTCTTTCGGGTGTTCAAGTATTGAGTTACTTCCTTGTTGATGTTAAGTTCACCGCTGCACCTTCTTCTTAGCACTGATTGTATGTCTTGAAGGCAGTCCTTTGACTGAACCAAGACATCCCTCGATGTGCCACAGATGTCAAGAAGCCTTAGAGATTCCTCCAAGACATCTTCGACCCATTTTGAATGCACGTTCTGTGACACTGCTTGTTGGTTAAGAGGAAGTTGAAGCAGCTCATCGACTCTGCAATACAGATCTTTAAGGTTTGTAAGTGTTTGGTTAAGAGATGATGAAGTAGTGGCAGCTTGGGAAGACCTCAATCTGCTCAAAGTTTGATCAAATTGTTCGACAATTGGGTGAGTTTTTGATGGGAAACTCAATGAACGAGCGTGGTGAGATGCCATTTTTTTTGCCTTGAAAATTTGAATATTGAAGCAGAGAAAAGGTGTGTAGAAAAGTAGAAGATGCAAGCTTTGGAATGATGGCTTAGGAATTGCATTCAAGGCTCTTTATATAGCAGTATAAGAAGAGACATAGCAGGGAATCTTATGATTAATTTAGTATTAAGTGCATCCATGGGTTATGCTTCATAATGTCTCTTCTTACATGCCTTGCCAGCAAAATATACCATGAACTACGCTCTAATTATTGATTAGTTCGGATGAAATATGCTGTTCCTTGTCAGTCCATCATGATCCTAAGGAATCGCAGCACACGAGTTGTTATAATGGCACAACTAATCTTTGATTATTTCTGCAACTACCGTATATTTATGCACATGAATATAAAAAGGATCCGGATCATCCGATTTTAAGTGATTATAAAAGTAGATATTATCTGATTACATAATCCAAAAGGCAGGCAAGTGCTGAACTTCTAGGAGACCATTCATGTAATATTTAACCAGCATTCATTCATGCATGCCAATTTCTTGTATTATGTTATATCTGGGGTTATTTGAACTGCAGACAAACTGAATATTGACAAGCTATCTTGACTATAGTTCACATCACATGGTGTTTACTGTCATCATAATTTTTCCTGGAATTAATTAACCACATTTTGCATATTAAATACAAAAAAAAAAAACAGATTTATTTACTGGTTTTAGCAGTTAAAAGCTTAATACTGAATATTCACAAGCTATCTCATACTGTTCTTAGCTCTTACTGCCTTTTTTTGTGCTTATTTGGGCGACACTTCATAGTTTATTTTTAGTTTGAAATCAAAACTTGAACATGATTAGACAAGAAGAAAAAAAATTAGAGAAACGGTGTATAATCATTTATATTAATCCAATCTTTACTGATCAAAAATCTGTACATGAGAAAGTTTTCCCTAATGACTAAGAACATTGAGAAGAGTTGCTCTTGTCTTAACAAGATGCCTAAACAAGCACTGTAAGACTACATCAATTTCCTGAATTTCAGACTCTAATTGGACTACTTGTAACATATCAACATTTGCTTTCTTTTTCTGGGACGCCATCAACTCTAGAGTAGCATCTACTGACTCAAATTTGCTGATGGGCAATGCTGTTTGCTTCCCAGGTTTTTGTCGAACCATTTTTGAGAAAGACCAACTATATTTTTCTGATCCACCAATGTAGGACAACAATGACTTGAATACATCAACTGTCATTACTTGCACGTCTTTGAGCTTGCTCTCGACAACATTGGCCTCGTTAGTTTTCTCAACTTCTTTGATGTCTTTCATGCACTTTTTGATCGCCTTCTTGGCTATTTTTCGGTTTTTTAGGTAATCAGCAAACTCATTGGTCATGCTAAGTTCGCCACTGCACCTTCTACGAATCACTGATTGTAATCCTTGAAGCTGCTCTTTAGACTGTACCAAGACATCCTGAGATGCAGAACAGATGTCAAGAAGTCTTAGAGATGCGCCCAAGACCTCTTCAACCCATTGTTCAGAATGAGTTTTCTGGTTGTGAGGTAGTTCAAGAAACTCATCAACACACTGGTATAAATCATTAAGCGTAGTAAGCTTGCTTGTCAATGATGAAGTTGAGGCAGCTTGAGATGATCTCAACCTGCATAATTGGCCGTCTAACTGATCAGCAACTGGGTGAGATGTTGACGGTAAACTGAATGAACGAGAGTGGTAAGATGCCATTTTCTTTAAATTTTTATAGGCAAAAAAGTTTAAGATACAAGTTTTGGTTTGATGGCTTAACTCATTCTTCTATGGCTCTATATATATCAAACTAACAGTAGACAGATGGAATCTCAAAGTTTAATATTATATTAAGGTCATCCTTGGGTTTACTCCACATTGTCTCTTCATACACAACATACCAACTGATGAATCAAAGCATGATCAAATTATTTAATCACTTCAATGCAACAACTAAATGAACTTGGCTTATTTTATAGCAAGTTTTGTGGTTTGAACTCTTACACAGTTGTTATGTTTCCAGCATCCCCTCATTGTAATACAAACCATCTTGTAATTTTTTAAATTTTTTTCCCATGTACGTCTATTATATTCTGTTACAATAATGAACACCATGATCCAAAAATTGAACTGTAATAAGCTAAAATTGCTTCCATAATTCACACCATGCCATGGACAGCATAGCTTCTACGTGTTCTGTGTGGAAATTCAGTTGTTTACCACATGCTTTCATTTGAACCATAATATTCCCATTCATGCACAACGCAATTGTCAGATCAGATAATATTCAAAATTCAATTTACCACATGCTTTAATTTGAACAAGGAAACACATTAGCTGTAATAAAGCCTATGTCAGTAACTGTAACTGGTGTAATGGTGGTTGATTGTAGAACAGACGAACCATCTTTTTCTTCTCTTTGATATTTTCTATATAATATATGATCATAGAAATCAATCATGGACTGACGAATTCGCTGGCTATTAGGGTAAGAAGAGACATTGTGGAACAAACCCAAGAAAGACCTTAATATAAAAATATGAAATCATGTTATCACATTTAATTTAAGATTCCTTCTGTCTTCTGTTAGTTTCATATATATAGAGGCAGAGAAGGATGAGTAGAAGTCATCAAATCAATACTTGTATCTCAAAGTTCTTAGCCTTTAAACAAACTTTAAAATAAATCTTTAAAAAAAAATGGCATCTTACCACACCCGTTCATTGAGTTTCCCAGCAAAATCACACCCAGTTGCTGAACAATTAGACCAACAATTGTGCAGATTGAGATCATCTCAAGCTGCTTCTACTTCCTCTTTGACAAACAAACTAACCATCCTTAAAGATGTATACAAGTGCGTTGATGAGTTTCTTCAACTGCCTCAGAATCTCAATACTCAATTGGTTGAGGAGGTATTGGATGGATCTCTAAGGCTTGTCGACATCTGTGCCACGTCTCAAGATATCTTAGTACAGTCCAAGGAACATCTCCAAGACGTACAATCAGTCCTTCGTAGAAGATGCAATGGTGATCTTAACATGACCAATGAGTTAGCGGTATACCTACAATCACGAAAATCATCCAAGAAGATCATAAAGAAGTGCTTGAAAGACATCAAACAAGTCGAAAAGAGTAACGAGGCCAATGTCATCGAGAGCATGCTCAAAGATGTGCAGACGTTGACATCGGATGTGTTCAAGTCATTGCTGTCCTACATTGGCGGATCACAAAAAAGTAGCTGGTCTTTCTCTAAATTGGTCCGCCATCAATCAGAGAAGGAAACAATCAGCAAATTTGAAGCAGTAGATGCAACTTTGGAGTTGATGGCCACCCAAAAAAAGAAAGCAAATGTGGATATGAAACATGTAGTTGAATTAGAGTCTGAAGTTGAAGAAATAGATCAAGTGTTGGAATGCTTGTTTAGGCATCTGGTAAAGACCAGAGTCACACTTCTCAATGCTGTTAGCAATTAGAGCAATGAAAGCTTCATAGTTAGTATATATGTACAGAATTTTTACCTGTGAATGAAAGTTATATATAAAGGAATATACTCCATTATCAACAATTATCTGTCAATTGATTCAATTCTTTTGTCTTCAAAGTTTATTCATTTGAATGTGCTTCAAGTATTTCAATATCTAAAAAATTGGGAGAAAACAAACAAAAAATGGCAGCATGAGTTGCATAAAAATATTACCATTTAGGCTGTCTTTAATCACTAAATACAGCAAAAATATTTCAATTTTAAATCAGTTTTCTAAATAAAGCCATTTATTATTATTTTCCCTGTTTTTCTAAATTGCTGTTTTACAGGGAAAAAAATCAATTAAGATGCATAGCAATTGCATTTTGTTAAAAAAAAAAAAAAAAGCCATTTATTATTATTTTTTAAAAAGAGTATGGTGGAATGAAAGATGAGTTAAGATGCATGTGAAGAAGTGCAGTTAAGATGCCATTTGTCTGCAGGTCATACAATGGAATTATATAGTAAGCACATATGATATTACATGGTCTCCTACAACCAGGGCACTTACCAGCATTGATGCATTCATGCACATTATTAGTTTTATTTACATTATTATCTTTCTTTTTCATTGATTAATGCATGGTTCAAAATTGCACACGCGCATAGCGATTACTTAGGATCATGAGGTTCTTGCAGGGTGCAGAATATGACATTGAAGATATCAAATAATATGAATGTATGGTAGAAGTGCAGCATGTGATCTGGTATACAATTCATAAAATTTAAAGTAGAATTAATTTCTACTTCATATTAGTTGGCAAGTAAGATAAGAAGAGAACTAAAATCACATTGTCTCTCAGACTATAAAAAAATTATGATATAGTATATTTATATGTTATATAAACAGAGATAGATAAGAAAGAAGAGTCATCAACCAACAAGAGTAGCAATTTCATAAGTTTTCTGTTTTTAGTTCAACAAACTGAAAGATATCAAGGTATGGCTTCTTACCTCCCTGTTTTGTTGAGTTTCCCATCAAAAAAACTCATGTACGTTGTTGAAAATTTTGATCAGCTAATATCCAGATTGAGGTCTTATCAAGCTGCTACTTTTAGCACATCAAAAAATTGCCAATTGCTTCCATAATTCACCAAGACATGGACAGCATAGCTTCTACGTGTTCTGTAATTTACTTGCATGTTCTTTATACACAATGGCACAAACAAATTACTGCATTCTCCAGTGAGGAAGATACTCAAGGAAGACTAACCTAAAAGCAATGAATTAGTATTGCCTCTCATTTGACATAAGATTCCTTTTTTCTTCCCTTGGTTTCATATATAGAGCAGAGAAGGATGAGTAGAAGTCATCAAGCAAAAACATTTATTTCTTGCCTGTAAACAAATATCAAAGGATTCTGAACATCAGAAAACTGTATCCCAAATTTATTCTGAACAATGGGTTGAAATTTGAGAAGGTGTTGGACAAGTCTCTTCTATGACTTACAGACTTGTGGAACATTAAAGAATGTCTTGGTATAGTCAAAGGAATCCCTCTAAGACATACAATCAGTGCTAAGGAGAAAGTAAAGAAGTGAACTTGACTTTAATAATGAAGCTGTTCAATACATGAACACAGGAAAGAGTGCCAAAAACTTGATTAAGAAGACCTTCAAACATATCAAAGACATACGAAAATACGGCTCTGTTCTTTTGGACAAAATGTTAGACAAATAATTCAGTTCAACTCTAGCCGATTCTAGAATTTAGTTCTGTTCAGATGCAGTCCAAAAGAACATATCCAAACAAGGACAATACGGTTGAGAGCATGCTAAAAGATGTGAACACAATGACACCTGTATATCTTTTCATCTGTGTTGCCCTACATTGGAAAACCAAAGTTGGACTTACAGGAAAGCTAGCGTTATACAGGGGAAAACAAGTGACCGAAGGAACCAATTTAGTTTCTAGTGGAACTAAGAGTGACAAAGGTCCTATAATAGATTGTACATAGTCATTGGCCTATCTATCTAGTATCTATATCTATCTATACTGTATACTAAAAAAAAAAGCCACTTTTTTATGTTTTCCCTCCTAAGTTCACTTCTTTCCCTCCAACCCACAAGTGAAGTACCTATATTATTTAACTTGATACCTATTACAGATCAGAAAAATCCGAGCATCGCTCAGACATTAACTAGTTATAAACAAGAGAAAGACTAGAGCCAAAATCTCTTGGTTAAGTTTTTTTTTCTGGACTTGGTAAGTTTATCCTATAGGTTAAAATCTCTGGGATCCTTGCTTTATGTGCTTTGTTCCTTGATTTGCTTTTAAATTCTTGTTAAATATAGGTTTATCCTTGGTAAGTTTATCCTATAGGTTAAAATCTCCTCACAACTGCAATTCTCCGCTTCTCCCACTTCTTGTAGTGCATAGCTATGTTCAACATCTTCTTATTATTCTTGTAGTGCAACTTGTTGCTTTAAATTTAATTAAATATATAATGATAACATTTTTAATTTTCACTCGTGCATATCATTTATTTAGCATAACCCAAATTCAGAATCATGTTACTTTTCAAATTGCTTAAGGGTATAATATAATTCAGCAAATTATTATTGCAATTGAATAAAACCAGAGACAAGTACTGTCATTGCCATTCATTCATGCACAGCGCTATTGTCAGATCCTGAATACAAAATTTTGTAGCATAACATATTGAAGATAGAATTCAAAATTCAGTTTACCACATGCTTTCATTTGAACAAGGAAACACCTTAGCTGTATTACTGTTAGAAACACCAATGACACATTGAAAATTTGGCTATATATAATAAACCATACGCCAGTAATTGTCATGGTGGTTGTACAACACAAGATCCATCTTTTCTTCTCTTTGCTTGATATTTTGTATATAATATATGATCCTAGAAATCGATCATGGACTGACGAATTAGCGGGCAAATAGGGTAAGAAGAGACATTGTGGAACAAACCCAAGAAAGACCTTAATATAAAATAATGAAATCATGTTATCTCAATTAATTTAAGATTCCTTGAGTCTTCTGTTAGTTTGATATATATAGAGGCAGAGAAGGATGAGTTGAATTCATCAAATCAAAACTTGTATCTCAAAGTTCTTAACCTCTCAACAAACTTAAAAATCTTTAAATTAAAAAAAAAATGGCATCTTACCACACCCGTTCATTGAGTTTCCCAGCAAAATCACACCCAGTTGCTGAACAATTGGATCAACAATTGTGCAGATTGAGATCATCTCAAGCTGCTTCTACTTCCTCTTTGACAAACAAACTAACCATCCTTAAAGATGTATATAACTGTGTCGATGAGTTTCTTCAACTTCCTCAGAATCTCAATACTCAATTGGTTGAGGAGGTATTGGATGGATCTCTAAGTCTTGTCGACATCTGTTCCATGTCTCAGGATGTCTTAGGACAGTCCAAGGAACAACTTCAAGATGTACAATCAGTTCTTCGTAGAAGAAGCAATGGTGAACTTAACATGAACAATGAGTTAGCCGTATACCTACAATCCCGGAAATCATCCAAGAAGATCATAAAGAAGTGCTTGAAAGACATCAAACAAGTCGAAAAGAGTAATGAGGCCAATGTCATCGAGAGCATGCTCAAAGATGTGCAAACGTTGACAATTGATGTATTCAAGTCATTGTTGTCATACATTGGCGGATCACAAAAAAGTAGCTGGTCTTTCTCTAAATTAGTCCACCATCAATCCGACAAGGAAACAATCAGCAAATTTGAAGCAGTAGATGCAACTCTGGAGTTGATGGCCACCCAAAAAAAGAAAGCAAATGTGGATGTGAAACATGTAGTTGAATTAGAGTCTGAAGTTGAAGAAATGGATCAAGTGTTGGAATGCTTGTTTAGGCATCTAGTGAAGACCAGAGTGACACTTCTCAATGTTGTTAGTAATTAGATCAAGGAATGCTTTATAGTTAGTATAATATAGATATGTACATAATTCTGAGATGTGAATGAAAGTTATATGCAAAGAAATATACATACTCCATTACAAACAATTTTCTCTCAATTTGTTCAATTATTTTGTTTTCCAAGTTTATGCATTTCAATATCTTAAAAATATTTCAATTTTCTCTAAATTGGCAGCATGAGTTGCATAAAGAAGATATTATCCAGTAGACTGTCTGTAATAAGTAACGACAGCAAAAATATTTCAATTTCAAATCAGTTTTCTTGTTCTTCCTGTTAAGCTAAATTACTGTTTTACAGTAAAAAAAAAAAAAACAAATCCATCAAGAAGCATAAAAATTTCATTTAATTAAAAAAAAAAAAGAATAAAGCCATTTATTATTAGGAAAAAAAATGAGTACGGTGGAATGAATTGATGCATCCATGTGAAGATTTGCAGTTAAGATGCCATTTGTCTCCTACAACCATGGCACTTACCTAGCTACCATTATTGATGAATTTATGCACAATTATTAGTTTCAATTACATACATTAATTAATAATCTC
Organism: Salicornia ramosissima; assembly: GCA_951394345.1. Lineage (NCBI taxonomy): Eukaryota > Viridiplantae > Streptophyta > Magnoliopsida > Caryophyllales > Amaranthaceae > Salicornia > Salicornia ramosissima. The sequence goes on along the minus strand of OX596235.1, from coordinate 46,813,925 downwards.
AATTTGTTTTTAATTGATTAATGGATCAAATTTACACACGCGTATAGCGAGCGATTACTTAGGATCATGATGGCCTAGCAGGGTGCAGAATATGACATTGAAGATATCAAATAATATATATGGATTGCATAGTAGAAGTGCAGCATATGATGATCTGATCTGGTATAACAAGTGAATTGTAAGATAATTAAGAAAGAAGAGTCATCAAGCAATTGAACAAAACTAGCAACTTCAAGCAAAGTTGTATGTATGATTTTGCCTCAAAAAACGGAAAGATATCAACAAGATATGGCTTAAATTAGCTTCGATTCTTATGTACGTACCTCCCAGTTTCGTTGAGTTTTCCCATCAAAAAAACTCATGTATGTTATTGCTGAAAATTTAGATCAGGATGGTAAATGGTAATATCCACAATGAGGTCTTATATTATCAAGCTCCTGCTATGTTTACCACATCCATCAACGGATGCCTTGGTACAATTAATTTCTACTCGTCCAACCAGAACGTGTAGCGCTCAAATTGGATTCTAACACATCATAATCATAATCATAATCATAATCATAACCATAATCATAATCATAATCCCCAAATTATTATATGGTCCCTCGCCAAAGTAATTGTTTTTAATTACGTATAAAAAACTAATTAGTAGGTAACAACTAAAATATTCGCTTCCACTCCACTAAGAACAATCTACAAATATATTCTATGGTTACTTGCACAAGCTAATCTTTTGCTTGTATTTAGTATTTAAAAAAATGAATATTCAGTATTAAAAAATGAATGTAAATTCAGGTTCTTTGTGGTAAAATGAATATTTAGTATAACAAAATGAATATTCAGTATTAGAAAATGAATATTAAGTTTAGTTGGTGCAAAGTTGGTTGTTGGTTCAGGTTCTTTATGATAAAACGAATATTCAATATTATAAAATGAATATTCGGTGTTAAAAAATGAATATTCGATATACAATAATTAATATTCATTTTAGTTGCATTCCAACGTGAATGTAAGATCGAATTTTTCGCGGGAAAATGAATATTCAGTATTAAAAAATGTGAGTATTTTGTATAAAAAAAAATGAATATTCATTTTAGTTGTTAAAACTGACTCGCTGACGCGCGAGACCAAAATTGTTCTATGTGCTCCGGGAGCATTGTATACTGTAGTTTAAAAAATTAGTTTTAAAAAAAATGAAGCTTTTAGGTTTTTTTTATAAAAAAAAATTGTGGTTAAAAAAAATGAATATTATAGTGTACAAAAATCAAAATTAAAGATTAAAAAAAATGAAGATTGTAGGGTAAAAAATGAAGATTCTCAGAATCACAAAAAGCTATGTAGTCCTGAGAGCACCATATACAATTGATCATAATCATAATATATAAGTTTTCCCCTCTTTTAGGTGGTGATTTTGGCACTTCCCAATTTAATTTTGAGACTCTTCAGTGTTACTATTCATATGAGAGGGAGAAGAGTGCCAAAATCAAATTAAGGAGTGCCAAAATCATTTCCCATTTACCATGATATTTAATGTTTCACCTTTTTCAAAGAATCGTTTTGTTTTTTTTCCTAAAACAAATATATATTTTTTAGAAAACAAATATCTATAAATTATTTTTTTATTTTTTTATTATTAAAAAAGATAAACTAAAACTCAAAATATATACAAGAAGTTAGTGGGAAACCTAGATACAATCTGAGCCCTCAATCCCTAGCTACTGCAAAGCCAATACAAGTAAAGATGTGAACAGAAACTCGCGCGCCAATATCATGTGCACTGGAAAACCTCTGAATCCGCTTCAGCGGTGCAACAACATCCTACTCGAATTCGCCAAAGGTAGAAAAAGAGAAAGGAAGGAAACTTTTACCACAAATGATTTCCTTTTTCTAAATGCATAATTAAAGTCAACAGTTATTGTTATATTATTATTTATTATTATACCTATATCTAAAACTCTTTGTCTCTTACCACTAAAAACACTTTTTCCTCTCAAAATTTAGACTTCCCTTCCTGAATGTACATTACAAAAAAAAATTCTAATTCCCGTGAAAAAACATAAATTGGGAAAAAAATAACATTAAATGAATTAATATTAAGGGGCCAAAAATATTATAGGAGCGAAATCAAAATTTGAATATTAAGGTGGCGAAATTAGAATTTGAATACTAAGGTGCTAAAAATATATTTAAAATTTAAAACATATATAATTTATTTATTACTAAGTAATAACGAAGACGAACACGCCTTATCTTCTACTTTAATTATTTTTATCCTTAATATTTTTTAGATTTTTTTTATATAAAAAAATACAAAATAAAATTAAATCTAATTTAATTTGCACCCACGTACTTTGAAACTAGCAAAAATCATCAATCACAGAGAGAATTGTACCTTAGAACAAATTTAAAAAATAAGAGTTTGATAATCACTAATCTAAAGTGATAAAATATTTAATTAATATATTTATAAAAGTTTGTCGGACCTTATAGTAAAATTAAATGTCATATGTATGAATTACGTGGGATACTGATCGAACAGATCTTCATTCCGGGGACCCCTCCCAGCCCTCATGTAGCTTCATCCTTGTTTGTAATTGCAATATATCTTGTGAATCTTTTTGTTTTGAAAAAATCAGATACCTATTGTTTTCCACTAAGGCTGAGCAACAGTTCCGGGTACCCATCCACGGAACCGGACCCGGTTAAACCGGCGGGTAATTACCCATACCCTGTTCAACTGGGTCCGGTTTCGGATCCAAAAGTTACTACCCGGTCCCAACTGGTTCCGGTTCCGGTTCCAAAAATTATGGACCGGACCGGGTACCCGGTTGTAACGGTTCCAATTCGGGGTACCCGGTACCAGACCCGTTCCTGATACGGTTGAATTAGGTTTCATACTTTTATCCAATGGTAAATAGTGAAGTACTGAAGTGACTACCGACTAAACCAAAATATAATAAACCTAAATTTTTTTTTCATTCACAATTTGTATGTTTATGTAAACTTGTATGTAATTTGTGTGAACTTGTATTTATAACTTTATGTAAACTTGTATGTTTTATCTTAAAATTATAAACTTGTGTTTGAGTAAACTATCTTTGTGGATGACTGGATGTTTAGTGGTAAATAATTAAATATGTAGTAGAGTATGTAGTTGTTGGCCATTAACCCGATTTGTTATTTAAATTTAAGAAATTGAACAAAATACACACCCATTAAAGAAAACCGAGTACCTGGTATTGGAACCGGTACCCGGTGATTCCGGTTCCAAAAACATATTACCCGGTTAGAGCGGTTCTGGTTCTGGTTCCAGATATTTCAGACCTGGTGATTCCGGGTCCGGTTTCATAGAAAAAGACCGGGTACTCAATTTTGTTCACCACTACTTTCCACGATTTCTCCAAATTTGATCACCACATGATTTTTTTTTTTCATTTGTCCAAACACATGCTTGAATTGAGAATTTGATGAATTCCGCTAACAAATATAAGTAAATATTATGTAATTAACATAATAAATAAAAAGAATTATATATATTTGATTGTATTGTATTAATAATTGTTGGAAATAATAGGTATATCAAGGCTACAAATATGGAGAGTGGAGATTAATAAAATAGAGTGGATAAATTACAAATATGATTTTTGGAAGATTTGTATTTTTTTTTTGGTTTGGATCATTACCAACATATGGATAATGGATTGGGATATATCTCTAGAGCACTCATGAATTGAAACCAAGGTTGTTGGGCACTTGGCCATATGTATTAAAAGTGCTAATTTTTTATCGCAGAGTTCACACCAAAATTTTGGGGCAAGACATGTGTTGTGAGGGTCTCAACTTAAATCTTAGAGTTCAAGATTCGTTCACTCTTTAATCAAGAGTTTTGGGAGTTCCAGATTCGTTCACTCCTAAAGCTTGTAAGTTGTTGCCTCATTTCACTAAACGTTTGATTCAAATATTCAATATATCATTAACATTAAGTGTCTTGTCTCTTATTTGTATTGCTCAATTCTTCCTTATTTCCTTATAAAGCCATTTGTGGGGATTATTGGAATAATGACTTTAAAAGCCTAATTATATGCTTAATGACTAACTCTAGGATTCCATACATTGGATGCCTTTAGAGTGTTATGGTTAATTTCTAGCACTAGTAACCCCCCATATTATGAGTTCTTTAAGAGAAATATTAATTTATTTGTTAATGAAATCAATACCTTTATGATTTGGTGGTTACATATTCTTGTAACAATGCTTGGTATTGATGAGTATGAAACTTGTAACTTCTACAAGTTCTCTATAAATAGGTTTTTTGTGAAGGCCATATAGAAAGATAGAAGAGGAAGGAATGATATTGGTTCTCTCGTACTTTATGAGTTCACAAAATTTTCCATATTTGAGCAAAAGTGTGTGTCTCCAATCCCTTACTTTCAAGTACATGATTGTGTGGGAGTGATGTTAACCTTGGTAAACGAATCGGCCATAACATTTTGTACCTCGGACGGGCCAAATATCGTTTTCAAGGCAGTGGATTAAGTTCCACGACATCACATACCCAAAATCTTCCAAAAATCATATTTGTAATTTATCCACTCTATTTTACTAATCTCCACTCTCTATGTTTGTAGCCTTGATATACCTATTATTTCCAACAATTTGAAAATGAGATTCATTTTATATCAAAGTCTACATTAGAAAAACAGTCATATTCGAATTGTGGAGTTATTTAGTACTCCGTATGTTATTAGCATGCATGGAGTTCTGGTTATATATCATGCATGGACTCTTCAAGTTTCAGTAAAATGAGTTGTTATTTGTAATCAATGGCTTTAATATCCTTGATCAAAACTTCAACTCGTAGACCTGATTAAAAGCAAAACCGTTGATGAGTTTTAATTACAAGTTTCCAAATTAAGGGTGCGTTCTCTTCAATTTATTAGACCTGAATTTATCTGAACTTATCAGACTTGAATTTATCTGAACTTATTAGACCTTATTGGAACTTATTAGACCGTATTGGAACTTATTAGACCTTATTGGAACTTATTAGACCTTATTGGAACTTATTAGACCTTATTGGAACTTATTAGACCGTATTTGTAATAACCCGGAATTTTGGGCCAGAAAATTTCGTGGTTATTAATGTTATGTATTCAATTTTAGTCCAAAAAGGCCCACTATATTGGACTGTTTATTTTTAGCCCAACTCTTTTCTCTTCCAAAATTGGGCCAAGGACCCAATTTGTTTCCTTGTTGGTCTTGGCCGGCCATATCTTGTTTTTGGGCCAATATTTATTTGATTTAATTAATTAATGATAATTATAATATTTTAAATAATTAAATTAATTAAATTAAATTAAACCCACCTAAACCCATTCAAATATTTGTTGTTGACCAACAAACTTTCTTCCCCTTATTTCTCCTAATACACGGCTACCCTAGTGTGGCATTAGGGTTGCTTGTTTTTTTTTTTTTTTTTTTTTTTTTTTATTTTCTTTATATAGGACCCCTTCTCTTCATTTGGGTCCTATTTGTTATTTGAGCTATAAACCCTAAAAGAAATACAACACTTCTCCTCTTTTTCCCCTCTCAAAGAACCGTGCATAATTCACCATCTTTGGTGAATTTTCATTGGAATTTTTAAGCGTATTAAGGTAACTAAGCTTTTCTATTTAATTTGTGGGTAGCTTTTCACATAGTTAATTAGGATTATATCATGAAAATTGTAGGATTTATGTTTGCTTATTTATTCGAAAATTTCGAACCATATGAAATATTGATCATGTTATTCTCTTGATGTATTCATGTAATATTTATGAATTATTATGAAATTTCTTTTGATTATTTTATGTAGTTTATTGAAATCTGAAATTGTTGAATAATTACTTGTATGAATTTATTTACCAATCAAATATTGTTATTTATTGATGAATTTTTCATGGTATCTTGTTTACTGTTTGATTATTAACCATGATTTATTTCGTGGCAAAATTCGTCCTTTTATTATTTATAATATTTTAATCTTTCAAACCGGTAAAACTGTCCAGAATCGGTTTACGAATTTATTAATATACTTAATCAATTCGGAATACTACGAAATTTTATATGGAAGTCAGTGATAATGTTTTACAGCTTGTGTTAAATTTTCGTAATTTTTAAAGATCGTTTGATATGGCATAAAATTTTGAAACCGAATTCAGCCTAATCTGACTGGTTAGTTATAAAATCACTTAAAAATAGTAAAAGATGTTATTTTTAGACGAAATTTACGCACGTAAATACTTGAACCCATATTTAGCTCCCATAAAAATTTCCAGATTTTTAGAGATCTTTAGATGGTCGTTTTTAATTTAATTCTTTAAAAATCAGATTGTATAAAATAGGGCAATTGAATTATTAAAATATGCTATTATTAATTATTGAATTTTCGAGTGGTACAAAATTTAAAGGAGGAAATAAAAATATTATTTTTTTTATACTAATCTTGAACATGCTAGATTAAATATGTGAATCTTTATTTTAAATCTTTATTATTATCATGAAATCTTTAAATCTTGAGATTGTAATTTTTGTTCTTGAATACATATTTATGAATGCCGTGTATTTTGAGCATTTGGGCATGATTATTTTGATGATGCTTGATTGATTTAATTGTATCACATGTAAACTTTAAAAGCTACTTGTTCTCGGAATTAATCCGAGTGAGCCAAAGATTATAAAGGTATATAAAAATGTTATTTTTTATGTGTATGATTATATTATTTTATTTTGTCCTTTATTCCATATTTTCGAGTGGTATAAAATAAAAAGAATAGATTTTTATTGTTAATTTGGTATTTTTAGTAATTAAATTGATTAATTAAGTTAGTTAGGAAATTAATTCAATTTGTTGTAATTTTCGAAAATGCCGTGTGGTAATTTAGGTTTGGTCAAAGTTTGTTAATTTTTTGGTTATTATTATTTGGGAATATTTTAATAAAATAATTATTAGGGATAAGTTGTAAAGTGTAGGATAAAAAAAAAGAATAATATTGTTGTTATGATTGGGCCGAATATTATTATTGTATTACTATAAATATATTTATTTTGGGATAATATCCGAATGGATAAAGTATAAGTTTGTGGATAATGTTTGAGGATAGTTTATGATAAGCTTGAAGATACCTAAGATATTACTAGGGATAAGAAAGGAAACAGGGTAATAGATATACATGTTATGTTTCGGTTTCTGGCTAGGAAAGACTTGGTATTTAAGGTGGCCAACATACGTGCCGCACCTCTCTTTCCTGGGACTCCGAACATTTCATTTCCTATTACTGTCACCTAGTATTTCCCAATATATAATATGATATGAATTAATAAAGATATAAGATACAATATAAAGTTCGCCCTTGCGATGACGCAAAGGTCATCAATTGGGTTAATAAGATAAGGACGCCCTTGCGATAACGCATTGGTTATCAATTGGGTTTAGTCGATGCCACTGCTCAATTGGGTCGGACGCATTGGTTCCCCCGAGCAGTTCTGGGTTCTAGAATATGGAGTCGTCTAGGTAGTTCTCGCATTGGAGGACTATTTAGGAGTTATGGCCATAGCTTAGGCTTAGTTCTCGCATTGGAGGGCTACGGGTGGGACGCATTGGTTCACCCCGACATGTTTTAGGAAAGTTGCGAACGCATTGGTTCGCTACGAGCTGTAGAAGACAGTCCGCAAAGATTTATGTTATGTTGTGATAATAAGTGCATGTGTAAAGATCAGAAGTTATTATGCCTTATTATAAGATCGATGTGAATTTACGATATGATTATGATGATGTAAGATAAGATGTGATTATGTATAATAAGATATGTTATGGAGAATCATGTTAAGTATGAATTTGATATGATCAGTATATTATCAGATGAGTATAATATAAGCTAAGGGTTAAGCTAAGTAAAGATGTATAATATTGAGTATAAGAATTGTATTTTTATAAGTCTTCCGCTGTGTTTATTTGGTATTTATACGTGTATGTATGCGTATGTTGATACGTGAATGATGTATGTATTTTGTATGTATTCTAACCGTATCTGCAGGGTGGTTGTACGTATTTTTATACGTAGAATATACGTATTTCTAACCGTATTTCTGCAGGTGTATTTATACGTATTTTCGTACGTACTTTATACGTATTGTTATACGTATTTTTATACGTAGATTTATACGTACTTTTTATATGGATTTTGTACGTTTTGTGTGTAAGACTTGCATTATGTTTCTTTACAGTTTTTATGTACTTTTTCTATGCTATTATGTGTTTGGCGGTCCCTTGATTAAATGGGACAGCCTAGTTACTCGCCACTGACGGTGGACCCCCCCCATAATTCCAGGTGAAGATGCAGCTGAATAGAGCGGGCTTCGCAGGATGGGCCTGAGAGATTGGTTTTACTTCTTGAGTTTTTAGTTATACCCAGAACAATTTGGTTATAATTTAGTTATTTTAATGATCCCAGCATGTTGGGACCGTACTTTCAGTTTTTCATTGTAATACTTATTATTGGATTTTATGGATTTTTAGTAGCCATTTAATAAAAGATATTTTTCCCATCTATTTTATTTAACTTTAAAGTATAATTTGGTTTAAGTGATGATCCGAATGTCGATTCCCTTCGTAAATCGACAAGCTAAAAAGTCGGGTCGTTACAGTATTGGAACTTATTAGACCTTATTGGAACTTATTAGACCTTATTGGAACTTATTAGACCTTATTGGAACTTATTAGACCTTATTGGAACTTATTAGGCCTTATTGGAACTTATTAGGCCTTATTAGAACTTATTAGACCTTTATTAGAACTTATTGGAACGTATTTTTTATGATTGAATAAAATAAATTAATAATAATAATAATAATAATGATAATAATAATAATAATAATGATAATATTCTATACATTTGAACCTATATTATTTTTTATTGTTGAATTACATTCAAGAAGGTAATAATAATTAGTATCTATTTTTTCAAACCTATTATTAATTAATATTATCAATTCCAATAACAACTTATCTACACATTTAATTTTTCTTAATTCACTTGTAGTAAAATTAACAAACTATAACGGATTGAATAATAATAATATTCAGAGTTTTCTACACTTCATACAACTTGCTAGCACTTAGTATTCTCTTGCAATTTATACTAAGTGTGTTCTAAACACATAACAAACACAAAGTTCTTTTAAGGTATACTCTAAAGATCATATAGAGTGTACAAGTTTCTCCATTGTATCTCACTAAACATGTCGAGGTAACCCTGTGATCTAAAGGGGCGAATAAATTTAGAAGGAAAGTGTAGATTCCACGCTTTGGAGGGTTACATCAACAATTTCTTGGAGGGTTACATCTACACTTTCCAATCAATATTTCTAACAGGCATGTGATTATTAGTTTTAACAAAGAGAAAAAAAAATATATAGATACAAGTATTAGACTTACAAGCTAAATTTAGATAGTTACAAATTTTGTTTTTACACAAATATATCAAAAAAAAATGTAGACTATTCTTCAAAAAAAATGTAGACCCAAGTAATAGACTTACACGCTAAATTTACATATGATTTAAAACATGTAGATGTTCATTTTATAACCGCTTGGTTACTTTATATAACTAGTTCATAACTGTTGAATATTTGAAGTCATAATAAATGATTATTTCAACCCGTGTTCAGAAATTTGTTCGTGTGCGTATCTATAAAAATATATTGATAGTGGAAAAAAATTAGTAAACATTGTATAATTTATAAAGTAAAAATTAGTTAAATTAATTAGTAAAAAGAGTACGAATGATTTTCTGACCAAATTTTCAAGCGATGGTTTCCAAATGATTTTTCCGCCGACGGTTTAAATAAAAATTAAAAAAATAATAAAAAGATAAAAATAAAAATAAAAATTGAAATAAAAATTAAAAATAAAAATTGAAATAAAAATTAAAAATAAAAATTGAAATAAAAATTAAAAATAAAAATTGAAATAAAAATTAAAAATAAAAATTGAAATAAAAATTTAAAAAAATAATAATAAATAATAAAAATATAAATAAAAATATAAATAAAATTAAAAAATAAAAATAAAAATAAAAATAAAATAATAATAATAAAAAAACAATAATAATAAAAATAAAAGTTAAAGTTAAAATAAAAGTAAAACTAAAATTATAAATAAAAAATAAAAAGTAAAACTATAACTATAACTAAAAATTTGTTTTACACATAGTTTAATTTGCGCAGATCAACGGCGAATCGAGAACACAAAACGGGGCGTTTTTTGCAAGAGCATAAGAGCATGCTTAATAGCAAACCAAAAAATGGTTTGCAAACCCCAAACCATTTTTTTGGTTCTTATCAATAGGGTCGGGCAAAACCAGATGTCCGATTTTTCGGATCACTTTTTTTCTGATCCGGATCCGGTCCGAATAATTCGGATATCTGAAAATCCGGATATCCGAAAAACCGGATTCGGAAATCGGATATCCGGATCCGATTTTAAATTGGACAAAAAAAAATTAAACTTGACAATAAAAAAATAAAACAGAAAAATAAATTACATAATAAATAATCAGAGCATCAAAACATTAAAAAAATACATAAAAAAAAAAAAACTAAACTTCTTTCCAAAAAAAAAAAAACCTAAACTAAAAGCCTAAAACCGAAAAAAATAGAAAATCTAAAAAAAAAAAAAGAAATTACAAAGAAAACAAGAACATAAATCAAAGCAAATTATATGATAAGAACATAAACTAAATTATCAAAGAGTGGAAAGCCAATTTTTTTTTTTTTTGAAAAAAAAACCGGATACCGGATAATCCGGTTTTTTAAAAATGTGATCTGTATCCGGTCCGATTTTCATTTTTTAAAACCGGATATCCGGTCCGATTTTAAAAAAACCAGATCGAATATCAGCTTTTTTCGGATAAAAAAAGCGAATAGCGGATCGGAAACCAGATACGGATTTTTTTGCCCGGCCCTACTTATCAACAAACAATAAATGGTTTGTTTGCAAATCATTTTGCAAAAGTTTGGAAAACCAAATTAGTTTGCAAACTTGCCAACCAAAATAAAAAAATTAAAGCATCTTGCAATAAGAAGCTGACACGCAGAGGAGAGAGTGAAGCGCGCACGAGAGAGGGGAGGAGAGCGGAAAGGAAGAGAGAGGTAATGCAAAATAATAATTACCTCTTTCTAATTAAAATAACTCATTATGTATATTTAAAAAAAAGATAATTACACCAAAATTCATATTTTTAAATTCTCTACAATTTGACATCCATATTGATATAATTTTAAAATATATTTTTTTCCCAACAGCTATATTTACAACGGTCATATGTAGTGGGAGAAAGTAGGAGAGAAAAAATATGATGAGGTGGGAAAAAAATAGGAGAGAGAAAAAGGATAAACTTTTTTTGTGTGGTTTGTTGTTAAGAGGTGAATTGTAAATGGTTTGGTTTGGGTGATGTGGATGAGAGAGAAATATATGAACTTTTTTATTAGTTTGTTGATAATGATGTCCTAAGAGCACTCTTAACAATGAACAAAAAAAAGGTTTGTAAAAACAAACCATTTATTTTTTTGCTTAACAATGAACAAATTAATTGTTCATGATGAACAATTGTGCCAATGTTTGCAGGCACGAACAGATGAACAAACGTTCATTCTGCTAGCTCAGCACTCACTTTCTCTTTTTTTTTTGCTGAAAATAAGCCAAAATGACGCGTTTTGGCCTTGTTTCAGCCAAAACGACGTCGTTTTGGCTTGCATTCAGTCAAAAAAAAGAGCTGGGACGCGGGCCACGTGTCTGCTGCAGAACGCGACACGTGGCTTCGTCTCAGCCATATAAAAAAAAGCTAGTGTTTTAAATTTTGTGGATTTAATTTTAACACATATATTAATTTTAAATTAAAAAAAAATCACCAAAATTCATAATTTTTTCTCCTCTTTAAATAGACACCCATATTGCCATATTTTATTTTTAAAAAAAAATCACCCTTTTTCCATATAGTTGTTTCTCCAAAAATAATCTAAAAAGTGTGCTTTGTTCTTTACTCCAAACCATTTTGATCATCTTATTCACTTTTTTTCAATAATATCATGAATCCAAATAATCCTAATACTAGCAGAAAGGGTAATTCGAAAAGAAAATCACAAAAAAATACTTTGCAAAATCCACATATTTTACCCCAAAATCAACAAAATTTCCCACAAAATTCATCTCTAGCTTGGCAACAATTTCCAAACCAAACAATACCACCAAATTGGCAACAAATCCCAAATCAACCAATGTCACAAGTTTGGCAACAATTCCCAAATCAGCCAATGTCACAAAATTATCAACAATTTTCAAATACTCCACTGTCACAAAATTGGGAACATTCCCCAAATCAATTATTGTCACAATATAGCAGTGGTTTTAATTCGTTTGCTCATCCAGCCCCCGGTGGAGCCGGGAGCACCAATGAAAATTATGGTGTGGATGAGTCTGATGAAGAAGATGGTGATGAGGAAGATACATTTGACCCTCTTTTATCACAGCAAAACTTTACACAACTTCTGTCACAACAACCCATCGATCTCACCCCAAATATCAGAGAAAATCAATCAGAGAAAAGAAGCTGGTCTAGATCAGAGACCACTGCTCTTATTTCGGCGTACATGAACATGGTGTGCATGTTATGACATGGCTGAAAGTAGAAGGAAAAACCACCAAACAGAGGACGATGTCATAAAAGACGCACAAAACAATTTCGAAGGGATGTTTGGTAATAAATTTCGCTTCTTTGATGAATGGATATCGATTAAAAAGTTTCCTGATTTTCGTACGGCAGTTGCTAACCCACGATTAGGATGAATAAATGTTAGTTCGTGATGGTTTCGTTCTACTTAGTTTTTGTTTGATTAATGTATTTATTTATTGTATCGAAAATTATGTAACTTAATTTCGTTAATCACAATTGTTTAAGTTTTTTATTAATTAATTTCGTTAATCGTAATCATAAAAAATTAGCATATTGCAAATATTTAATTAAATTAAGGTAATCGCAACTACTTAATTAATTTACGTTAATCATAATTATAAATACAATTAATAGTGTTAATCATAATTATAATTACAATTAATAGTGTTAATCATAATTATTTATATATAGCATTTTATTATAAATAAAAATGTGGGGTAGTGTAAAAAGTTGATGAACCTTTTTTTTTGGTTCATGGATAAGAGGAGAAATTGAAAATGGTTTGGTTTGGTGATGTGGATGAGAAAGAAAATGTGATAGTGACCCATGAACCTTTTTTTTTGTTCATGAGTAATGGTGCTCTAAGAGCAAAAGATATATGAAGTCTTTAATATGCAGTAAAGAAATTTTGTACTTTCGTTATCATAATATTTTTTTTCTTTCAAAATTATATTATACAAAAATTAAACCGTACAATTATTTAGTAATCACTAATCACCTATAGGGCATCTCCTATAATGACCCAATCAAGTTGGGTCATCAACACTTTTCCCACTCCCTCTCTCCTCCACCTCACATGACCTATCTATTTTTATTTTTCCTTCTTAACAATAACCCATTCATCACACTCTCTCCTACTTTAACTTACCCCACCCCATCTTTTTCTCTCTCCTTATCATATTTTTAATTACTAAAATGTTTTTTTTTATAAAATGTAATTAACAATATATAATTATGATTCACTTATTCAATACAACTAAATTAATTTTTTTAATATTATTTTTTTGTTACTTTTTAAAATATATTAATTAACAATAAATTAATTTATTAATTCGACTTTATTAATCAGAGTTTAAATTAATTTCGCTTTTATAATTATTGTGTTATTATTGCAACTGTATTTCTTAATTTACGAATGTATTGTGTAATAGAGACATTTCGTTTAATTTACCTGTGTTATTAAAAGTTTGCACTAATGTTTTGGTCATTTTACATATGTATTATTAACTTTAATCAGAACCTATATGAAATAAAAATACAAATCACTTTATTCAGACCCATGTGAAAAAAAGATACAAATTACTTTATTAATTTTGGTTTTGCCCAAATTTAACCCAAATATGCTCGGTCAAATCACGTTTTAATGATAAATGAGCCTGTTGTTCTTCTACACTTGCTCTTTTTTGCAAGTAAATGTTGATATCCACAATTCGATCTTTGTGGTATTGGAAATTGTCATTTTCTCCACTTCCATTGCTCTGACTGGGTCGGCGTGAAGTACTATCATTGAAATCACAAGGATCAGAGTGATTTAGATACGTATGTCGTTCATCTTCAACTATCATGTTATGCATAATAATGCATGCAGACATAATATTATGGAGCGCGTTCACATCCCAAGCAAGGGACGGTTTTTTTATAATAGCAAACCTTGCCTGTAACACTCCGAATGCTCGTTCCACATCCTTTCTAGCCGCCTCTTGATGATGCGCAAAAAGCTTATCTTTTGGAGATTGTGGACTCGTTATGGACTTGACAAAAGTAGCCCATTTAGGATAAATTCCATCAGTAAGGTAATAACCCAAATTATATTGATGGCCATTTACCTCAAAATTAACAGGAGGAGCTCGGCCTTCAAGAATGTCTTCAAAGACAGGTGATCGATGAAGCACATTAATATCGTTGAGACTCCCTGACATTCCGAAAAAAGAATGCCAAATCCACAAGTCACGATCTGCTACGGCTTCAAGCACTAGCTTGGCAACCCCTTCTTTGCCCTGGTATTGACCTCTCCATCCCACCGGACAATTCTTCCACTCCAAATGCATGCAGTCGATGCTGCCAATCATTCCTGGAAAACCACGTTCTTCCCCAATTTGGAGTAACCTATTCAAGTCGTCCTCATTTGGACGTCTTAAATACTCCTCACCGAACACACGAACAACTGATTGAACAAACCTGTACATTGCTTCGGTTGCAGTAGTTTCGCTAATGCGTAAGTACTCATCGGTGGCATCAGCAGCACACCCATAAGCTAACATTCGAATTGCTGCGGTGCATTTCTGTAGCGGTGATATGCCTAGACGTCCCGAGGCATTCGGCCTCTTGTGGAACCAGTAGTCATTTTCCACAACTCCATTCATAATACGTTCAAAAACGTGTTTTTGCATACGAAACCTCCTTCGAAACAATGAACCAGAGTAAACTGCATTTTCTGCAAAATAGTCATTAAATAACCTTAACTCACCAACTTCTCTTTCTCTATCACCACGAGGGCCATTCCTCCGACCTGGCCTGCGCTTCGGAATGGTTTCTTCCAACAACACCGGTATGCACGTTTTGCCAACATGTGCAATCATGGCATCCAAATCTTCGTCTTTTTGTTGTCTCGTAGCTCGTCTCCCTTCATATGAATCATCACTAGAAGAAGATGAACTTGGAAAAGTGTACTGTGATTTACCTCGTGAGGAGTTCATTATATGGTAATTTAGTTTTTAAAATGATGTAAGTTTGTAAGTGTGTTTACACGAAAAGAATTGTAAAGTCGGAAATGTTATTTGTAGTTTGATATAGTTCAGAAATGTATAACTGTATTTATAGGCATAGAGGACCCCAATGCAAGAGAGCATGCAATAATTCTAAAGTGTGTTCCTTTGACACTAACTACACAACTTTGTTATAATGCATGCAATACATTTATCTTTGACAGTGACTACACACCTTTTTAATAAATGCATGCAACCTATTTATCTTTGACACTGACTACACAACTTTGTATTAAAGTGTAAATGAGTGAAGGAAAATCAACCAGGGAAAATTGTTGGATAAGTGGTTCAAAAGTATTTGAAATCACTTGGTCGAAATATTGTTTATATTATCATTGTTATTGTTAAAATAATGGATAAAACATAGCAATTCATTTTCACTTGAAATTTCATATGTAACCACTACAAAACATAACAATAGGTTTTACTACTTCACCATAAAAAATACATTTAACTTCATATTAATTCAAATACAAACTACAATTCATAATTATAAAAGTACATAAAAAATAAATAATTAAAACTTGGAATAATTGAAATACAAAATACAATTCATAATTATAACTACATAAAAAAAAAATTAAAACTGAAATTTTTCAACAAATTCCCTAGCTTCATCCAGACGAGTTTGCTCCCATGGTGTGAGATTTTCTTTCATGGACAGAAATTGCACCATATCCCATTTGACCTTGAAAAGATCCATTTCCATCTGTCTATTTGCCAATTCCAACTGCTGCTTCTTCCTAGCTTCCTTTTCCATCATAAGCTGAAGTCTTTTGTCCTCCATGTCACAGTTCTTTGCTCGCACGTCATTCAACGGATCGAGTCTGTCCTTAAACGAACCAACCATTTCGTAAGCATCCTGTGCTTTTACCTTTCCTTTTAGCCTTGACTTGGCCTTCTTCACACCCTCCGGACGTGGCATGTTTCCATCACCCACATCCCCGCTTGTTGGGGTGTTTGGTGTTGAGCCATCACCCTCCTCCCTTGTTCTCTTGCCACTACTGCCACTGTCAGTTGAATCAACCATTTTAGTTGTCTTCAAATGACGGCCCTTTTGTGCCACCGAACTTGGATTGCTTACCATTGAAGCAAATTTAGGCCACTTTCGCAACAATATCCATTCATCAAAGTAGTGGAATTTACCTCCTTTGCTCTCAAATATGCTATGGGCTTCTTTGACGACATCATCATCACTTTGGCCGCTTCTCTTCCTCTTTTTCGCTTTCGCGTAGCACCCACACCACTTCTGGACGGCTTCATTAATTCTGGTCCACTGGCTTTTCATACTATCATGACTTCGGGGTGCAATATCTTTGGGGTTAGACTCCCTTGCTTGATCATACATTTCATGGACCCTTGCCCAGAAAGCACCTTTCTTTTGCTGTGTTCCAACAATGTTGTCACAGCTCGTGTTCATGTAGGCAGATATCAGTGCTTCTTTTTCAGCCTTTGACCATATTCTCTTTTCCACAGCCTTCGCACCTTCTTGGCTTTGGGGGTGGGAAACAGGATTGTCTTATGATAATTGTTGAGTACATGGAACGAACTCTTCCGCATAACCCTCGCCATTGTTGATGCCAACATCGTTATCATCACGGTCAAATTCACTATCATCATACTGGGAGCACGTTTGCTGGAGTTGGAAATCTGATGTTTGAGTTCCATCATTTGGAGCCCATGGAGAAAAAAGTGAGGAATTTCCAAAAATTTGAGGGTTTTGGTGGTAATTTTGTTGAACAAAATTTGGATTTGGATGGTAAAATGGTGGATTTTGTTGAAATATTGGTGGATGTTGTTGATAATTTGGTGGATAATTTTGTGGAAAATTTGATGGGAAGTTTTGGGGAGAATTTGAAAAATTTGAGCTACTTTGTTGCATTTTGTGCTTATTTTTTCGATTCAAATTAGTAGATGCATTGCGGACGTAATTAGGATTATTTTGATCCATAATTACCGAAAAAATATATTCAGAAAAATAGAAAAAAATATACTGTAGAAATGAAATTTTCTAATTTTTTTAAGTACCAAAATAACAAAACAAGAAGGCTGAATTTTTTTTGTGATGAAAATATAGCAAAATGGGTGTCTATTTATAGAGAATGAAAAATTATGAATTTTGGTATATATATATATATTTTTTTTTTGGAAAATTATGAGATATAGCCGTTGCAAAAATAGCAACGGCTATATTTAATCAAAGACTCAGGATTTGACACTTGGCGCACATCTCCTACAAGCAGCACGCGTGTCAGCTGGCTGAGAGAAAAGCTGTTTAAATTTTTTTTTTCCCCTTTTCCTCCCTCCACGTGCCCTCCTCTTCTTTTTTCCCTTTTTTTCTCCCTTTTCCTCCTGCACGCGTCATTTTTTTTTTCCTTTTTTCTCTCTCCTTCACTTGGACCCACTTTGGATGCATGACCCAGGTTGAAAATTCGACCCAAACTCAACTTGGTCATGCATGACCCAATTTGTGGTCATTGTTAGTAGGACCATGAAATGGGATATCGGTAATGCTTAAGTCAAAGCACCTTTCAAAAAAAAAAAAAAAGTCAAAGCAAACTGTTCGTACTGAGTGATATCTCTCAAGTTGTAGGGTTTTGTTTTGTCATCTGCGTCTTCTTCAACAGAAATTTAGTTCTGGCACCTTCACTGAGGACAACAATGGAGTTACATGGTAAAGAACCCAGCAAAATTCTCGACGAAATCAAAGCGTTGAAAGATCAAAAGATTGATATCGATGCTCGAATCTCTGCCCTTGAATCTCAGCTTCGAGACACTTCTATCACCAAACAACTCCCTTGTAACGGCTCTAGCTCTTGTCCTTCAATCTCCACCGTCGATTCAAACCTCAGCAATCATCAGTTACCGTCCGATGCGATTTACCGTTATAGTCGCCATCTTTTGCTCCCCTCTTTTGGTGTTAAAGGTTTCACTTTCCCCTTTAACTTTCCTATTCAACAGTGTGCTGATTGCTTTTCCTTTTATTATATATATGTGTGTGTTGCTTCTAGTTAAATTTGATATCTATATGTTCAAAATGCTGAGAAATGATTGGAATTTGCTGAATTCTGATAATTTGACTCTGGAAATTTGCTAATAAGAAGATATTCATTCTAATTTTCGTGTATTTTTACAGTTCTTAATAGAAGTTGAAGCGGAAATAAATGATACGTATTTAATTTATGCTTTTTTTTAAGTAAATATGAATTCAATTGAAGTTCAGAACTTATTGCCTTTCTTTTTCCTCTGAAGTCAGGGTGGCAAAACATTGCAAGGGAACCGCCATTTCTGTTGTTCCATTATCCACATTAATGTTTAATTATGGCAGTTTTTCGCACATTATTCAATAAAAAGAATTGATTTTTAGCTAGTTGGAAAAAAATCAAAAAAACTATTTAATTCTTTTTTTTTTTTTGAAAATTTGTAGGAAAGGACCTTTTATAAACAACTTTTTGTCAAAAACAACATTTAAATTTATTTATGTTTTGGCAAAGTGAGACCTTAAACCCACAAAAAATTGTAACAAACTTTGTCCATTTCCCCCCTCTTTAACATTGTTGGAATGTTGTTTTAAAAGTGCTTTTGTGGGGTTTTAAAGAAGAGAATGGTGTTTTAAAGTGGTCCGGGTGATCATGAACAAGCCACGTTGACCATCAACGCCAGAATCATGTTAGCTAATGTCATAAAGTGGATAAAGATTTCCAGTGACATTTTTTTTGGGGTTTAAAGTCTCACTTTTCCCAAAAAAAAAATTAAAAATTAAATGGTTGTTTTTTACAAAAAGTTGCCTACAAAACGTCTTTTTTTGACAAATTTTCATATATTTTTTTTAAAATGTCGTAGAACTTACTGTATCATTCAAATCAGTTTAAAGAAGCTACTTTCATACTTCAAGAAACTATACTTTTGAAGAAGATGTTGAAAGTAAGAGAAACCAACACAATGAGAATTTACTTGGATCACTTATAAAATTGATGGAATTCAAGGTGCCGGGTTCGAATTCCATCAATTTCAACTCCTCTTTTGTGGACGACCTCACGGAATAATCACTTTGGTTCATGTAGCCGACCCCACTTATGAGAATAAGGCTTTGATTGATTGATTGATTGATTGATTGACTGACTTATAAAATTGAAATGATTTACATATCAAGTAGATTCATACGGACTCCTTTGGGCAAACCTTCAATGTCAGGAGTATACAATTGACCTTATTCAAACAATTTACAGGAGAGATTGATGGCAAAATCTGTTTACAATGATCACGGTTTCAAAGTGGTTTTAGCTCTCTCTTCTCACAAGAATGTTTTCATTCACTCTCTTAATCACTAATAAAGCCTGAAAGAGCTTTAACGACTAATATCAAGGTTAATTTATTCTTGATGGAAAACGTAGGCATCTGGATGGTACTCTATGGACAAATAGAAAGGGGAGGGGGGTTAGGGGAGGGGGGTTGGGGGAGGGGGATAGATCCAAGTTTTGCACCCATCACCTCCATCATGGGTAAATTGCGTAATATGGACATTTGATTTGAGGACATGAATTTGGATATAGACTCAATTTCGACGATGATGGAGTATAGCATAAAGGAGGTGGCGAAGGAAGCCTTTGGGGATTCAATAGGAATAAGCATGCCAAAACGTTAAGGTACATCACGGTGGGGGATGAGAAAATAAAGCAAGCAATAAATAGCAAACGACAGTGCTATCAAAGGTAATGAAAATGTCATAGTGAGGAGAACTTTGAGAAATATAAGAAGGCCCGGAGAGGCAAAGAAAAGAAAACAAGATTGTACGAGATGCAAGAGCAAAGCTAAATCAGGATCTTTATACAAGATGGGCTCAAAAGAGGGTGAAAAGACATTTATAGATATGTTAATATGAGGTTGTGATATTAGGATGGTTGAGTGTGTAAAGGATGGTAACCTAGGGTTTTGGCTGAATATAAGGAGATAAAGGAAACAAGAAAAGAAAACAAGATTGTACGAGATGCAAGAGCAAAACTAAATCAGGTCGTGTCGTGTTGTGTTCGTGTCAACCCACATACATAAACGGTTCGAACCCCATGACCCAAACGCAACCCGTTTACTAAATGTGTCGTGTAGTGTCTACCCGTTCACTTAAAACGTGCCAAATTTATTGACCCAAACTCGTTAAGGCATTAATTACGTGTCATATTCAGGTCGTATTAGCTTGTCATATCAATTTTATACTATAAAATTAATAGTTAAGTGTAATTGTGTCGTGTTGAATCGCACACATAAACATTTTGAAACCCTTGATCCAAACCCGAACCATTTAATAAATGTGTTGTGTCGTGTCAACCCGCTTACTTAAACGTGTCAAAGTCTTTGACCCAAACCAGTAAATTTTGTGCCGTATTCGGGTCGTGTTATTGTGTCGTATCAGTTTTTGTCGGCTCTAATTTTGATAAATTATTCAATGAAGACTAAGGGAAAAATCTTGGTGATGTGAATACAAATCACAAAATGTTCAATAGTGTTTGTATGCAGAGAATTAAGAAGGAATAAGTTAAAATTGCATGAAGTCCGTATTGAGGTCCGGAGATGCTTGGGTGAAATTGTGAAAGGGAAAGTGGTTGACAACTCTCTTTGACAAGATTTGGGGAATTACTACAATGCCATATTGACATCGTGTTGGAGGAAAAGCACCATAATTCGATTTATAAAAACAAATTGAATCAAGGTTTACAAAAAGGGTAAAGATTGTGGAGAACCAACTTGGCTTTATGCCAAAGAGGTCGACAATAGAGGCAATCTACCTCATAATGCAGCTCATGGATAAATTATAGGAATAAGAAAAATGATTTATATATGATTCTCATTGATCTGAAAAGGCCTATGATAAAGTACCAAGGAGATTACTTTGATGGGCTTTAACAAGGGAAGGGTAGGGGTTTCAAGAAATGATAGAATGAGAAATGAGATTATGAGGAACATGCTAGGGGTTACTTCCATAGAGGACAAAAAGACGGAGAATCAACTAAGATGGTTTGGCCATGTAAAATAGAGTGAGTATAATGCACCGATAAAATGACTTGAAGAGTGGCAAAGAGGAGATAAGATGAGTGGCAAAGCAAACATGGAGGGTGGTTAAAAATGATATGAGGTTGTTGGGACTAGAGGAAAAATTTAGTGGCAAATAGCGAAGATTGGGAGAGGAGAATGTATGTGGATGACTTTCGTAATACATGTATTTGATTCAATGATTCATGTCTGGCACTCTGGCCGATCCCAAAATTTTTGGGATTAAGGCTTTGATATTATTGTTGTTTGTTGACCTCTGTCATGGATGCTTACACACTTTCTGCCCTAGGTAAAGTTTCCCATGAAAAACTAACTTGGTGAGATCAAAAAGGTTGTCTGGCATCTGGAGCAAATGTCTTGTTCAACCACAGATTGCAGCTTAAATCCTTCCTGACCCTAGCTGCTTTCTATAGCCTGTTTCGATGTCCTCGGCCCTTATTTTGACCACTTGACATACACTCACGCTGTCACGCACACGTAAAATAATTTGAGCAATTCAAGCTCACCATATACTGGAATTAGTACTTAATTTCTTGTTTCTGTATGATTTTTTTGCATTGCAATATATTAGTTTATTTCCTCGTCTTTAATTTTCTCCTTTTTCGTGATTGGGGTATGATGATGGAGCTCATTTGTGTATATGATTGGTTTTCCCAACTAATGACATAAGCAAGGGTGCCATGGAATCTGGATAAAAGAAGCAATTGGAGAAAGTCATTAGAATAGATGTGATAATTACTTGTTTGACAAAATTAATGGAATTATTATTTGACGCAAGTATCAAAAGTATCAACGAATCGGGTGACTTCTTCTGATTTGTCGTCTGGTTGCTTGCTGTAGGGCAGTCAAATCTATTGAAATCATCAATGCTGGTTGTAGGAGCTGGAGGCCTGGGATCGCCTGCTCTTTTGTATCTTGCAGCATGTGGAGTTGGTAAGAAGTTGTCTTGTTCGGAAACTCTACCAAAAGTGCTGTGTTTTTTTTATCTAGCACTTTTATCTGGTTATTAAGTGTTTTTTCCATATATGCTATATGATTAAATTCCTGAGAGGAGCTGAAATTCAACTAAACCAACATATTTTTTTGATTTTTTTTAGGCCGAATAGGTATTGTAGATCATGATGTAGTAGAGCTTAATAATATGCATAGGCAGGTTTGCTCCTTTCACCTGTTTTCAGTTTGTTACTTGTGAATTGCTTGCATAGTAGCTATTCCATTAAATTTAATAATAGTCTTAGTATGATTTTTTTTTTCTTGTCTTGTCTGCTCTGGTCTGATCATCAGGTTATCCACACTGAAGCTTACATTGGCAAGTCTAAAGTAGAATCTGCTGCTGCTGCTTGTCGCTCGTGAGTAATATTTATATTTGCATCCTAATCTTGTAGTAATTTCATGTTTTTGACTGATTAATATAGATGTATTTTTGCGTTGTTGGTCTTGCCTATCAATGGACCTTGCTTTCCCCGAGGCATTCTCTTAAGTTCGTTTGTCTGATATCGATGGTTGTTTCAGGATCAACTCGACAATTGAAATTGTTGAATATAGGGAAGCATTAAGTACATCAAATGCTTTGGAGATCTTTAGCAAGTATCCTTCCTAGTTTTATTTGCTTTTGCCTATTTTATTTTCGTTAACAGTTAGCTTGAAGCCTTGAACAATACTTGAAAATTTTCTTCACTCGGAATTTTCCAGCTATGATTTGATAATCGATGCGACAGACAATGTCCCAAGTCGTTACATGATTAATGATTGCTGTGTTGTGTTGAAAAAGGTAATGAAGGTTTTCAGGAGATCTTTTTAAGTTTTGGTTGAATATATGCTTAGATTACACAAAATGTAATGGCAAAAGCTAATGAGTGCTCCTGAGAAATATATTTGATCCTTATCTAGTTTCTGGGACTCTTGTTAGCAAGATCCACGTGTAATTGCTAAAAGTTGTGTGTGGCACCAATTCACATGTAAGTTTGTTATGAGAAGTATTACATGAAAAGTATAGTTTGCTCCCAATGCAATATATATTCAATTGAGAAAAACTCTTTGGTCATATTTGACAGTCAAGTAACTGGTTGCTGAACAAATGAGTTTGACAACTTAGCTATAAGCTGCCATAACAATATGGAGCTTAAGCCAATGTGATTAAAGAGTTTGGCAATGATGGTGGGTATCCATAGTCATATATAATATGAGTGTTTTCTTGCAATCTTGGGAATGTTATCTGAGTCCCTTTTTAATCTCATTATCTCTTTTATATGCAGCCACTGGTATCAGGTGCTGCGCTAGGATTGGAAGGACAGGTATGTGCCGTGTAATTTTCATTTTATGAGCTCATTTCTCCAGCTTCAATTACTTAATGGAAACTTCAGCTTGGTATTTATGAACTGAGCAGAATTCTTTTGCAGCTTACCATTTACAACTATAAAGGTGGCCCATGCTATCGATGCCTATTCCCAGCTCCACCTCCAATGACAGCATGTCAAAGATGTGCTGACAGTGGTGTCCTTGGAGTAGGTAAGTTGAGAAATAAACTCCTTGCTCTTTTATATTCTGCACATTATGCTTGTATCAAGTATCCTTGATTCCTTGGTGCTCTTGTAGTGTATGGTTTTGGATTTAAATTTATTATAACATGGATTAAGGCCTTGAAATGATGTGTAGAAGTTTCGTGAAAACTTTAAACACAATGGTTACGGAAACATAAATTTGGCATGCTTGATTCACAGGAATTGCTATGAATGCTGTCTGCATAATCAAGATTTTTTGTCTAATTTCTCAACGTGCAGATCTTGTCTAGTTGAGAACTTTCTCAGTTTATGTGAATTGTTATTTTCATTCTTTATGGTGTTTCTGCTACTGATTACAGCGCAAGCACTGAACAACTCTTAATCCATGTTTTGCAGTTCCTGGAGTAATTGGGACTTTACAGGCCCTAGAGGCTATAAAAATTGCCAGTATAGTTGGCGAGCCACTCTCGGGGCGGATGCTTATATTTGATGCTTTGTCTGGAAAGATGCGTGTGGTATGGTTCTTTTATATAAAATTATTTTCTGATGTTGGGCCTTGTCAATTTTTGGATCTCCTTCACTAATTGTGCCTATTTCATTTTCTAATAGTTAGGAATCCTTATAGTAGTCAAATTGTCATTAATATATTTGTATCCTACTATTCTTTAACCCACATATAGTTCTCATTAGATTTCAATTGTAGCATTTAGTGTGGATGCAGTAAACCTAAGCTCGGTGTTATACAATGTGATGACTGATGATCAATGGATCTGTGATTAATGCCTTTTTGACTTTGCAACCAATGTATATTGTAGATGTTTCTCTCAAGAGGAATGTGAATCAAATGATCAATAATATTATTGGGCATTAAACATCAACCTATTTAGAAAGCATTGAACTAAAGAAATTATTTTCTAGTAGTTTTACTAATTCTGTTCAACCTTTTGCTCTAACTGTAGGACATTATTGATATGGTGATATATGTTGTGAATTGCTTATGGTTTTTGTGTAAAGGTCAAAATACGAGGACAATCACCATTATGTGAAGCCTGTGGAGACGAATCCACATTCACTCGTGAACACTTTAGAGAATTTGACTATGAGAAGTTCACGCAGTTTCCCTTATCGGCGGTAAGAGTTCTATTGTTGTGTGATCTTATAGCTTAAAGTTCTTTACAATTGTGATTTTAACTTCAAAGTGCTAGCGTATTTTGGATCATTGTTTTGTTTAGAAATTAAAACTTTGTTGGACTTGCTGCCACTTTAGGGTGCATGAGTTCAACTCAGTTTTTACGCAGTGTATTAGGTCATTAGGTGCTTAAGTCTCAGATAACTCCTTTTGATATTTACATATCTATATATGATAATATGAAAAGAAAATTGTCCTATCGTCAACATTATTGTTGGATGTTGCTGCCATGTTAGAGTGTTAGATTTTAAAATTAATGTTCATAAAATGAATAAGGTGCTTAGGTCTCAGTTAGTGGTACCTATCATATGAATTGAGTTCGTTCTATCATCAACAATTTTGTTGGATACTGTATAAAAATGACCATATTTTGTTCCTATTGGATTACATGCATGTCTTAATCTCTATGCTTTGTTGTATCCCCAATTGGCCCAAGAACACCCTTGAATAGTATTTTATCTGATATGGTGAACTGTTGTATACAAGGTATAAATCTTGTATTACAATTCGACCAAGATTTTCTGTTATCTTATCAAAAAATATAAGCATCCAGTATATGTAGGCATAAACATATAATGTTAAATTGTGTAAAAGTGGGTGTTTCATCTGTATACTTCATATCTGAGTGCAGGCTCCACTGAAGTTGAACCTAATTTCAGAAGATTCAAGAATAAGCTGCAAAGAATACAAGGAGAAGGTTTTAAGGGGAGAAGCACATGTCTTGATCGATGTTCGACCCGCTCATCATTTTGACATAATTTCCCTTCCCAATTCGCTAAACATCCCACTCTCAAGTTTGGAGTCCCGATTACCTGAAATCACAGCCGCTTTGAAGGAAGAAGAAACACGTAAAAGCGTTTCAGCTGCTCACCTATATACGGTTTGCAGAAGAGGCAATGATTCGCAGAGAGCTGTCGAATTTTTACACAAACTTGGTTTCACCTTGGCCAAGGACATTGTCGGGGGATTGACTTCTTGGGCAAAGGAAGTTGATTCTAACTTTCCTGCCTACTAATTGGGCATCTGTTTTTGGGAAATGATTTATGCACTTCCCAAACCATTTTCACAACCCTCTCGGCCTCTCCCTCTCACATGAATAGTAAAATATGGCCACTATTCATGTGAGAAGGACATGATTGTAGAAATGTTTGGGGGAGTGCACCCTAATCTTCGCGCTTCCAAAATATGGTTGATTCACTTGTTTTGTATTGAAGTCGTCCTTCCTGTACGAGGATGATCGACATTTATTTATACAACTTTAACCTTGTATTTTTTTTGTGGAGGAGTCATTGACTTTTTGTGGCTATTAATTTTTTTTGAGGAAATTTTATGTGATGCACACAAGAATTGGACAAACAATTTTGCCATTAAAACACTGAAGTAGGCTAATTATTTTTCTAATTAGCTTAATATTTTTTTAATTAGGCTAATTTTACTTTTAATTAGCTTTCTAATCATCATTATAATATTTTAATTTGATTAATTTGCATAGTTAATTTTCTTATTATCCAGATCTACTTATAAGAATAATTTAGCTAATTAGAAAAATGCTTAGGCTAATTATTAGAAAAGTAAATATGCCCCTATTAATAAAAGAGAAATAAATATGCTTATCAAGCTAATCAAAAACATAATTAGGTTAATTTGAAGATTAATTAGATAAAAATGATAAGTTGACAGCTGACTACAACTAGTTTTTCAAAACATACCTAAGTATTCTAAATTGGAATCCATTTTAACAAAAATATTAGTGATTTGGATGAAATTTGCTAAGCAAACACATCCTTGAAGACCAACTTCCTATATAGTAGCATGAAAGGTTGTCTTGCATCTTAAATGCAAGGTTCAATTCTCATTTATGACATAATACGCCCCCTATCTAAGAAGCAATATTAGCCTAATATTACTAAAATTGTACTTTCCTATTTAAAAAGGAAAATTTTCAATGGTAACCATTTACCTTTTTAAGTTTTCTTTTTTTTAAAGCCTTTAAGTTTTCTATTGGTTACTGTGTACTTTTTAAGTTTCCTATTAATAACCTTGTATTTTTATTATTCTCATTAGTAACCCTGAGTTCTTTCAAAATCAACCAAATAAAGGATAAGGTTGTTAATTCAGTCAACAATTTGTTTAAGTATTTACATCCCAAAATTTGGCTCACTTTCTTGGCAAAAAAATCGCCAGTTAAAGTTTTGAATTTATTTTGACTTTTAAAGATAATGTTTACAATCAAAATCAATAAAATAGAACAAAAACGCGTCTTGATTTTAATAGCAGAGAAATTGCAAGTTTCAAATTCACCTTGATTCTAATAAATTCACCCTTGATTCTAATGAAAATGACAATTTTTGGCTTTATTAGGTCGCTTTTAAAGTTAAACAATAACTTAGGGTGACATGAGAATTAACAAACGAAATAGTATTCACATCCTTAGCTTCAATTTATACTTTGCAAATTGGTCGATCAGGTCAGTAGCATGTCGGTCAGTATTATTAAATGAGTTTTCAGTCAAAAATTAGATTCACTCAAAAATGGGCTTTAAATTCTACTTTTCAGTTCCAGTCAAATGGGTCGTTCGGTCGATAATGGGTTGGTTTGTTGATTTTCAATCGGATTTAGGGTCAAATATATTTTTGCTAGGTATAAACAACACCAAGGGAAAAACAACTTAAGGTGCGTTCAACTTTTTTTATCAGGTTTCAACAGGTCAAGTCAAGTTTAATAAATTATAATCAAGTCAAGTTTAATATGTTTAATCAGGTCAGATCAAGTTAAATAAGTTGAAAAAAACACACCCTTAAACAACCATATCCCTCTCACATCGGATTTAATGAACTGGAATATGATGCAAGTTACTCAAATTAAATACCAACACAGGGAAAGCTGCGTCCAAAATTTTTCTTAAGAAGACAAAAGTTCAATAATCACTTGAAAGTTGAAACACATCTCCTAGAAACATAAAATTTCTAGTACTATCATTAAAATAAAATAAAAATTAAAAAGGTGTTTTCGCCATCTTGTTCCTGCTCAGCCAAGACTTAGGCCCCTAATAAATCTAATTTACCATCCCAGTAGTAAAAGCTTCAATAAAGCCATACGGATATAAAGACCATTCTTTGCTTGTCTGAAGTAGGCAGCCCTTGGATCTTCATCCACATCTACAGTTATCTGCATTGAACCAAAATAAAACATTGAACAATTTAGAAATTAGAAATTAGAAAGCAGCACTCTTTTGTCAGTACAAGCTTCTCACTGTGTGAAACGAATAATAATGAGATAAGATGAAACATCCAAAATAGAGGGGGTATAGAGGTTATACCTCATCAAGCCGAGGAAGAGGGTGCATGACTACAGCATGCTTCTGCATCACGTTTAACACGTTCTGATTAACTATGTATTTCCCTCTCGCCTCTTCATAAAGGTCCGTCCTTTCTCCAAAACGCTCTAGCTGAATACGAGTCTGATACACTACATCACATTTAGAAGCCACTTCCATCAAATCACTGCTTTCTTCCCATTGAATGTTCTTTGAGGTCAAATACTCCTTAATGTCATCCTGAAAATGTAACACATTAAAAGTCAACATTCTTGAATCTTTGCAATCTAGTTTTACCCATTTAATTTCCAACATTGACATACCTTCATTCTCACCACGTCTGGTGAGACAAAATATATTTTCACATCATCATACTTGGCAAGCAAATATGCCAGTGAGCGAACAGTCCTTCCATTAGCCAGATCGCCAACCAATGCAACACTAATGCCATCTAATTTTCCTACCTCTCTGTCAATGGTATATACATCTAAAAGAGCCTGTGACATGTACAGAGGAACAAGTTAAGCCAGAATCATACTGAGCAACATTTACCACCCAAATTCAAGATAGAAGACATCCTTTAATCCTTGTGTACAATCATCATAGATTTCCACTTGTCAAGAAATTTATGTGTTGGTGTTATAAAAGGATAGGGTAGTGCAAAAGGAAAAAGATGAGCCCCAAATCCCAGGGAAATATAATACATGAATGAATAAGATCCTCCCTTATCCCACCGTATTTGTAAGGGCATTTACAAAGTCACAATTGAGAATTTTATTATCATATTCACCATGAGAAATAAGAAAATATTTTGTTAAACGTGTCATCCTCACTGAGAAAAATGGGAAAATATGAACAATGATATAAAGTGATTTGAGTTGATTAGCTCTCATTTCTAAGCAAACCAAGCCCCTAAACCCTAAAAGACACGTTAGAGAATTTGCCTGGTTGGTTAATATTCCAATTCACTAACCAGAAATTCAGCTAACATTTCATTTGAATTCTGACCTAAGAACAGCCCATTATAGATAAGAGTCCAATATTCCTGTTTTGTTGCACCAATATTTTTGCCATTAAAATACCATATAAAAAAAGAGTAACAAATTAGGCATTATTCACATATACAAAAATAACGATGACGTAAAACTTCCATCAATGATGGTAGACAGCCTTTCCTTTACCTGAGTTGGATGTTGTCCAGGACCATCCCCTGCATTTATGATGGGTATTACAGCAGTGGCAGCAGCTCTTTTAGCGGCACCACTTTCAAAATGCCTCATTACAATTATGTCCGAGTACCCTTCAACAGTTCTAATAGTATCTGCATAAAAAGGGAACATTACAACTAAAAGACTGTAATTCTGTAAATTACAATAACACAACAATAAAAGCAATGTACCCTCTAGTGTCTCTCCTTTGGCTGCTGACGAGAACTCCCTTGCATTCTCAGTGGTCAAAACTTCCCCACCTAATCGTTTCATAGCGGATTCAAATGAAAGCCTAGTTCTGGTAGAGGGTTCATAAAACAAAGTGGCCATTAGGTAACCCTTCAAAATCTGACTCCCAGGTGAATTTTTCTCAACCTTTTCCATCTCCCGAGCCACCTCAAAAATGGCACTTAGGGTGTCTCTGTCGAATTGCTGCGCTTCAAGCACATCATTAAGTTGAAATTTTTGACCTGCTGTGAATGAATTTGTGTTCTTAACGCTAACTACATGGCAAGGAATGCCAAATTTGTTTGAGCCTTCCCCATTTGATCCCAACTTTAAAGGTTTTGCAATAAACGAATTCTTTGATGGAGTGAAGTCAGCAGATGAACAAATTGGCATGCAATTATCCAACTTGTTGCCAAATACATCTGGACAAAAGCTGCTGAGGGCCTTTTGAGATTTGCTCATATTACAACCACCTATGATCCCATTTGAATACAGGTTAAGTGAGGATGAAGGAGCCATCGAAAGATGGAAACCACCAAATTTAGTATGCTAAAACACCTGAAATGATTAAAAAAATTGTCATAGCATCAATGGCAGATATTGGATTTGAGGGATGGGGGTAATAAATTATATCAATTAGCAATATAAAAAATAAAAAATAAACAACCTCAAATATCAAGAAGCAATTCAAATTTTAACTAATTCTAGGGTTGTAAGTGGATTTGCAAAAGTACAAAGTCCAATCCAATCCATCCAGATTTAACGGACTGTTCATATTATAGAAGTGGTTTATTTTCAAGTATTTTCACTAATTTGCAAGAAAATGTCACTCATGTTTTTTAATAGAAGGCTCTCTTGAAGCTGGAGAAAATGAAGCAAAAGATTTGTGCAATTTCACTGATTCCCTCCACCTTCCTACTTCCTTCCAAAAAATTCTAAACTTCTGTTTTCCATCTTCCTATGCTAGTAGTTAAATTAACCGGGAGGTAAATGATGTTAGAAGTTCAAAGAGTGAAAAGGTGGGAATGTGAGTAGTTAGAGAGAACCTGTCCCACATTGGTAGAATAGGAAGAGTTTTTCACATTTATATATTTGAGCTTACCTCTATTCTCTAAAAGCTTAAGTGGTAGGTGGGTTGTTGACAATACACACGCGCGCGCACCGCACCGCACCGGGCTCGGGCCATGGGACTTGGGTCTTGGGTCTTGGAAAATGCGGTGTGCAGGTTTGGGTTGGGCCTTGGGCCATCCTATCTTTTTGCTGCTTAACCGTTTGGTCTCTTATTATTAAGAGTCATATTTACCCAGTCATCACCACTAAGAGTCATATTATTGACTGTTGATCTTTTCTCTCCCCACTAACAGTCATATTACTGACTGTTGATTATTTCTCCCACTAACAGTCAGTCAGCACACGTTTTTCTCTCTCATGACTCTTCTCTCTCTCATCAATTCTGCAGTCTATAAAAGCCTTCATTCTGAGTCATTTTATACAAAAGTTTTACACAGCAGTTTTCTCTCTCGATTTCATTACTCACAAACACAGTTCTATTATTTTCTGGGCATAATCTGAGTTCCAGTCGGGTTGGTGCGTGCACACTATTCCGGCGCCGTGCTAATCCTGAAGGGCAACCGCTGTACGTCTACTGCACCGGGTAGCGCGGAATTGTCTTTTAGGACAGTGGTCGTTCATGACGCGGCAATCGTTTCACTTCTGTCCGTTCACGTTTCAACAGCTAAGTAACATTTTATTATTTCGTTTAACAGATGACAACTACTCTACAGTCCCCATCAACAATTCGACTATTCATCTATCATTCTATCAGCCATATTAGTTCAAAAGTAACAGAAAAATAGCCAAAAAAAAATACATTAATTATATTGTCAACAATTTTTGTCCAAAATATATCGCTCAAATCCACAATCAGAAACATTGATAAAGTGACATGCCTGAACAAACATGAAATTCAAATTCTTTTACCATTATACATTACACAATTAATCAGCATTACCAGCATAAAAATATCAGCCTAAAACTTCAATCTGCATGACAGCATTATCAGCATAAAAACTCCAATCAGAATATAAAAAGGGAACTCTTACAACTTCCTAGAAGTAAATTTTATAACATTATGAACATTGGAGTACTAGTGTATTAGCAACAAGAAGCATTAACATCATTCAATTATCAATCAAATTAAAAAACTAAAGCAACTAACCTACAAAATAAAAGAAATGGAATGAGAGATAGCTACAGGTTCAATCGCCACCTCCCACCGGCGTTGCAATTTTGGTCTAGGGTTTTGAAATTGACAGGATTTCGAGTGAATACAGAGGGGTGAGGGGGATTTTTTTTAGGTGTTTTCTGGGTTGAGGTCTTCGCTGCAGGTAGTAATCGCTAAGTTAGGCCTGTTCTCTGGTAGCCAAGGGTAGCGGTTAATGAGGTTTGTAGTATGTCGAGTGAAGACTGAAGAGAGAGTGGTTGAGGGTTTTTATGGGGTTTTGCGGTGATTTCAATTGAATACTGAATTAAACTACATTAAAATGAATTAAATTCAATTGAATTAAACTGTAACCGAATATAGTTGAAAGTATTATTGTATAAGAGAAGGAAATTGAGAGTTGAATTGAATAGAATTAAACTGAAGTTGTAGTTGTTTACTAGGTTGCATGGATACGAGTACGGGTACGGAATACGTCACTTTTAAAAAAAAATTAAAGATAGGGACGCGAATGAGGAAGTAGCGCATAAAATATATTTTATGAAAATCTTCAATGTAACTTGGGAGTTATATTTGTAAAAACGCAAATAATCAAGTAAAATGATAAAACCTTTTTAAAGAATAATAGAAAGATACTGTAGAAAAAATGACTAAAATAAGGTAAAATATTTTTCTAAAGATATATATATATAATTAAAAAAAAGAGAGTGAAGTATCGGTATCTGACACGGGTACGGCTACCTAATTGAAGTATCTATGCATCCTAGCCTGTTTACTTCAACTGAATACAGCTGAACTGAAGTAAACTAAACTAAACTAAACTGAATTGAATTATCCTGAACTGAGACTCTGGGAAAATTATTTTCGTGGAAAACATAGATTGTAAACAAAGCTTTCCTTTGTTTGTTTGATTGGAGGAAAACTTGTGAAGGAAAGAAAAAAAATGAAATAGAAATGAAAGAAAGATGGGAGAAGTGGATATGAGAGAAGTAAAGAGTAGGAAGGAAAATGTGACATTCCTTCTCCATAAAAAGAAAATGGTTTTCCTTTTCCAAAGTAACATTTTCCACCTCAAAGAAAATTGTTTTCCATCCTTTCCAAAACAAACAAAGGAAAATGGAAAGAGGGAGGAAAACATATTTTCCGGGAAAATGTTTTCAATCAAAACAAACGGAGCCTGAATACAGCTAGAAGTAATATTTTATAAGAAAAGAAAATTGAAAGCTGAACTGAATTGAACTTAACTTAACTAAACTGAATTGAATTGAATTAAACTGAACTAAATGGGTGGTTACACCTCATCACCTCATGTTGAGGTGGTTACATCTCATTTTGAGATGGTTACACTCTTTGTGAATTGAGTGGTTACTTATTGAGGTTGATTATCTCGTCAAGGTGGAGATTTGTTGTATTATGACTCGCAATAATTTTGGTTATAGATGTGAGGTGTTTGGTATTTGCATCAAGAGGAAGGCCTAAACAGAGGCATACTCGTGAGTCGTGAAGAATTTTGAAGAATTGGTGAAGTTTTGGGTTCGAGGCAGAGAGTTCTCTCGAGACGCGACTGTTCCTCTCAAGTCGCGTCTTAGTTTGGTCGCCAGTCGCGACCCCTCTTCGCGACTCGCGACTCAGGGTCACCCTGTTTTTCCGCGTCTTCGTTTTTCGAACAACATGAACACACATTGAGATTGGATTTGAGAAGAAAGATTCCTTGTGTAATCCTTGTGCTTTAGGTAGAATTAGTGAGAGATTTTCTCTTGTAAACACTAACTGATTTGCAATAATACATGGCTCCTTGTTTAGGTGGGTTTTATAGTCTTCAAACAATTGTTTGAAGGATTTTCCCACCTTCCAATTCTGATTGTTTCTTTTACTATCAAATTTTACATTTCATTACTTCATTAATCCTATTGATCAATCATTTGCACTCACATACATAAATATACCAGGCTACCTAATGACCTACAAAGGATACAATAGCAGGTAAATAGTGTGCATGTGCCTCTCACATGATATTCCCTTTGCCCCTAAAAGATTGACTCATTTTTTCACATTTTTCGAGACACATCTTTAAATGAATATATCTTTAAATACATGTCGTAAAAAATTATAAAAATTCGATACTAATCCATAAAAAGGTTTACATTGAGCCGAAGCAAACGAAATCTCATTTGATTATATTTGTCCTTGCATGTATAAAATAATAGAGATTTAAATTTAGCAAAAGACAATATATAGCATTCTTCCAAGGACGGAGAGAGTACTTTACCGAGAATGCAAAAAATGGATAATTTTTTTTCAAAAAAAAAAAAAACACAGTATTACAATGCAAAAATGGAGAACTGTACCCAGAAACTACGGAGTAATAATTAACAAAACATACACTATCTGGTATTAAAATGAACATCAGCGTCTTACAAGCGCCAATTCTCCAGCAGGTTGCAAAGCAACAATAGCTTTGGAGTTTAAGAGTTTTTAGCTACTTACATAACTCAATGCCAGACTCCAGTCAGCAGCAAGCAAAAGGCATGCAACTGAGCGATGGGAGAAAACACACAATGCAAATGCATTATTTAGGGTACATCATATCATATCATATCATAGCATATCATATAAAAGCTGAAGAACAATGTTTACTGAAGAACCAAGCATTCATGGTTCCCAGCTACCATAGGAGAAGCAGATGTGCTGCTGATGGAGTCAACCTCTTCGAGAACAAGCTTGACTTCCTCAAGAACCGTAGGACAAGAAATAGCTTCGAATATCATGGCTTTCACCTCTTCGAATCTTGCCTCAGAAAGAGACACCTCAGCCAGGAGCCTCCAGGCATTCTCCTCCGATGCCCCGTCATAGTCCTCTCTTCGCTTCAACACAATATGCCCGCTGATCTCCCACACTGCAGGGTTGACTTGGGTGTCAAGGAGCTCCGCACTTACCTCGCCTAGGGCTTGTTTCTCCGCATAACACTGGATCCGAAAATCAAATCAAAAGAGAGAAAACATGTCAGTATACTATATAGTGACACGGTAAGTGTGAGTAGAGCAGAGTAGACTTGAAAACACGATAAAAATTCGCCTGTGGTACCTGTGGGAGAATAAAAATTCGCCTTCCAGAATCAGCAATGAGGACATTGTAAGGGATGTTAGTGTCTTGAAGGAAGGTGCAGCAGTGTGAGACCACTTTGGCTAAATCTTGTAAGGAATTCCCGCCCTCGAATACAAGACTCCTGACTGGATATTTTAGGAGCTCAGAAATCTTTACCCCATTACTACCAGTGGTGATTTTCTTAGTAGGAGCCTTCTCAATGGGAAATGGAGCAGACAAATAATATGCCTGTTTGTTTTAGAAAAAAACGCCATACAATTTGATTAATATCTTGTAAAGACTAAAAAGTTGTATCGATCAATTTATTGAAGGTTTGCAATTTTCATGAAAGACAAAAGCACAGACAGACAGACAGACACAAGGGGTAATACCTGGAAGTGAAGGTGGTTGATGGTAGCAAATGCACCCAAGCTATTGTACCCGAGCCGGAAGTAAGGACTCCCAGCTTCGACAGCCATGTGGAGAGCAAGCAAGAAACTCTCATAGTCAATCCTCTGAGGCAGGCACTCAAATATTCGAGGAATCAAGAGAACATGTCCATACTCGATAGGACTGACCTGTTGATTGAAATTAACAAAAGATTAGTTATTTTGGCAACACAAGGAAGAACAGAAATAATTGACGCTGTAAAATGGGGAAAAGTAAATTACATTAATGGCAACAAAGCTTGGAGTGTTCTCCACAGCAATTGGAGCACCAGGGGTGAAGTAAGCTTCACCGTCTTCGCTAGCTTCAAATTGGAAGAGCACCTCTTCCTGCCCAACTTTAGTGAAGTTGAACTTGTTTCCATCGAAGGGTTGCAGGACCTTATCCACTTGGAATTCAGTTGGCCTTTTCTTCATGTGACGGCCCTCATTAAGCTGAGCAACAAATCCATAGTCACCGGGAATCACCTATTAAGGTAATGCAAGAAGATGCATCAGTAATTCAGTATCGCCAGCCACATTATATATATACAGCATATACTCGTTCCTCATCAGCACTAATGGGTTTCCTCGGTTTTCTTCGATGCAACTTTTCATCTTGTATTTACACTATTCATCTATTATTCTGAATATGATTTTATGGGAAATAATAAAGGCACAACTAAATTAATATAGGCACAATCCATTGTGAGAGAAAATCATTCTATGCTCCTCTCATAAAAGTTGTGCCTATATCAATTTTAGTTGTGCCTATATCAATTCCCTGATTTTATTACTAATTATTACATAAAATGTTGTTAGATTAATGCCTATAATTTTTTTAAAAAAAATTGTCATAATTTGTATGAATTAAAGGTATTTATAGTTTGTGCATGCCAAGTGTGATAATGAAACCGAGAAAGATGAATGAGACCTTGGTTTCACAAGCAGTGACATCATAACGAAATAGGCCCCTCTCCATACGGTCCTCCCACTGTTATAGAAGAAGAAGAAGAATGAGATTGTTACTTCCAACTCCTATCCACAAAAGATGATAGGTTTCAATTCTTGTTTCCTTAAATTATCAATTACCTCTCCGAGCAGAAGCGAATCAAGAAAGGCAACAGGGGCCTCTCTAGGCTCATCAAAAGCCAAAGATTTGTCATTTCCAATCTTACTAGCCCTCTTGAAAGCGTACAAAGGTAGCTTTGCACCTATAAAAATGTACATAGTCCAACAAATAAAGGGTCAATCATAGCAATAATCTAAGTCACAACCAGCAAAATTACCACTAACATCAAATTCAGGTTCCATGAAGCAATACCACAGACAATAACTTTCACAAAACAAGCACCCAATAACAAGTGTTTGACACACAAGTTAGAAGGCCTAATTGTACTCATGAGAATTTGAGTAGAGAATAGAAATTTGCACTTTCAAAATGAGATTGCCAAATTCAATTCTTGGGTACCAAAATCATTAAAAAAAATTACTTTCTCCACACAAAACACACCAAGTGTTATTACCTTAAAGGCTAATTCAACTTCAAATCGTGCCAAACAATTCAAGAAAACTATGGAAGCAACTAAAATCAATCATTAAAAAAAATACTTTCTCCATACCAATTTACTTGTTACCTGCTTTTTTGCTTCTCCCAAGAAACAATCTTAAACATTACAAAGCAATAGCTTTAGCCCTGTTTTTTAACTAAATTAATCTAAACTGAATTGAATTATTAGCCCGATTTTTTAACTAAATTAATATGAACGGAATTAAATTAAACAGACTCCTAGGCACATTAGGAGCGGAGCTAAACTGAATTTGAGTGTAATTAAGGTCAAAATAACAGGGCCTTAGATATGTATAACAAAAATTTATAAAAAAATTTATAGAAGCACATATATATATTTGAAAAGTAGACGTTCGAAACAATTAAATAAGATCAAAACTATGTTTTCAATACGGCTCCATTTGTTTTAGGGGAAAACATTTTCAATATCCCTCTGTTTTCCTTTTGTTTTATTTGGTAAGGGAGGAAAATGATTTTCTCTAAGTTGAGAATTTTCTCTTTAGAGAAGGAAAACCACTTTCCTTTCTCTAATCAACTTATAGAGTTATACCACATTTTCCTCTCTACCTACTATTCTATTTTGTTCTCTACCCCTATTTTCACTCTTTTTTGCTTCTATTTTCTATTTTCCTTTTATTTTGTTCTCTACTCCAATCCTTTCAATCGAGGAAAATGATTTTGAGACTGCCTAATTTGATTTTGGCACTCCTCTTCTCACATGAATAGTAACATTGAGGAGTGCCAAAATCACCATCCTTCAATTGAAAATAGTTTTTCCAAGTTAAAAAGAGAGAAAAAGTACACATATGATTGAAAGAGCAGTACCATGTAAAGAAACGATTTGAAAAGACACATAGTCATTGGATAAATGAATAAATGAATCCAATCCTCACTGTCTCTGCCTATACTGACAAGGAATCTAAACTAACTAATCACAATATCCTCTTGAATCTCTTGAGCTTAAATTAAAATGCCCCAAAAGCAGCAAATTTTTTAAGACATATACAGTTATACACACCAAAAAAAGTGAGTCAACAATCATACAGCCAGAAACCCAAATCAAAGAACATAGTCAGAGCACATCCAAATCTTTTAAAAAAAAACAAAAAATATTATAAGGGTGTATTTTCTTCAATTATTAGAACTGACTCATCAACTTCTTTTGATTTTTTTTTTTTAAGAATTTCCATATTATTAAACCTGAATTTATTGGCCCTTATGAAACTTATTACACTGACTTATATAAAATTATTAACTCCAAAAATCTTACAGTACATTGATTCCATAAAAAACAATAAATCCTAGAAATTAACTCCAAAATAATCATAACAGTATCAAGCAACGAAAAACAGAAAGTGAAATATCATCAAATACCTTGCATGCAACATTCCTTGAGGCAATTCCTGCCACACCCACGAACAGACCCATCTCCTTCTTCCTTCTGATAATTCGATACAATCGTTGGAACCCTCTTAATCCTCAACATTTTTACCCCCCAGAATTAAATTTCCCTTCTATACAACTACAAAAACTATAGAATTCTGTGTATATACCCTGTATCAACAACTACAACTAAAAACTACAAAAAGAGGAAAGAAGACGACGACCACCACCAGCGAGAAAGAGAAGATCGGAAGGGCTGCCGCCTTCAGAAGGCAAGGCGCCTCGTCCGCCGTGCAACGAAGGGCTTCCTCGATCAATCAATATGCAATTACAGCCCTTCTTGCGTCGCACATCACGAACACGTAAGGACCGAATTTTTCTTTGTATAGCCGTTTTTGCAAAGGCAGATATCGTATTAGTTTTTGTTGTTTACCCTGAATTTACCCACATTAATATATATGAGTATCAATTTCGAACTGGGTTTTTCAAGGGGTTGATGAATTGGGGATTTGGGGTTTTTTTTTAAAGAGGAAGAGGAATTCGTTGAGAATGAAGATTGAGGTGGGTAGTTGTAAATTGAGAGAGAGAAAATTAAGGAGTTAAATAGATAGGATGAGTAAAGTAAAAAACAAAATTAGAAAAAAAAAAAAAAAAGGAAGGGTTTGCGATTGTGGTTGGAAATAGAGAAGCGTAGTTTAGAGTTAGGGGTGGTGAATGGTTTGTTTGAATGTGGACAACAACAAACAAGAAAGGGGAACCAAGTGGTCTTCTTGGCATAGTCGAGGTTCACAATGGGTCTATTATACATTTGGATGCATATAGAAGAATGTACATACACCTGGAATTTCGAATGTATATAAGAATTTCTTAGTCGCCCACCTTGTCTCTTAACTAAGATGTTGGGAGTTTGAAACTCAACCCTTGGTCAGCCATTTACCCTTAAATAGAGCGTCCAAGATGAGTCGGTAGGGAATTAGTTAATGCTTTCGATGTTGGACACCCGAGAATTGATATTAGCACAACTAAAATTGATATAGGCACAACTTTTGTAGGAGGAGCATATGAAGATGTGCTCTCACAAGTCACAACAATGGATTGTGCTCATATCAATTTTAATTGTGCCTTTATCATTTCCCTGGACACATATAATAAAAACACCATGATTCACATATAATAAAAACAAGAAGGGATGAAAATTTGGAAAAAAAAGCTGGGTGTGTTATTTGCCAAAAAAAATGAAAAAAGGGTTGGGTGTGTTGGAGTTATGCTGATGCAGCATGAAAATTGCAAGGAATATGCTGACGGCTAAAATCCTATGCCACAAGATGAGTTTCGGGATGAAAAGTGGTTGCCCCATATCCGTGATGGATTTTGCCAATTTTGCCACTATGTGAGGGCAATATTGGTGTTTTGTACTTCAACTTTTACGTGAGAAAAGGAAACGGTTCATATTGCTTCCCTGGTTAATTCTGTCATTAGGATCTGAGTATGGGTCAAGTCATGTTCAGTTTGCTTTCAAGTATGGTTCTTATAAGGGTCGTGTCGGGTTGAGTGAAATGGGTTTGTTCGAGTTGGTGTTACTTGGGTTAGATTGGGTATGGGCCGTAGATTTTTAGTATGGAAATAGTTCAGGTCTATTTTCAGGTGTGCATTGTTAGACTTGGTAAACTGAAAAATATAAAGTAAAGTTGTTTTTCAAAAGGAAAAATTTACACCAATAATTCCAACTATTGGTGGTCTTTCAATAATAATCGCAACTAAGGGTTATTCTAGTATAATCCAAACTATGTCACTATCTTCCAATTT
Organism: Salicornia ramosissima; assembly: GCA_951394345.1. Lineage (NCBI taxonomy): Eukaryota > Viridiplantae > Streptophyta > Magnoliopsida > Caryophyllales > Amaranthaceae > Salicornia > Salicornia ramosissima. The sequence continues at coordinate 46,773,414 of OX596235.1, read as the reverse complement.
TGATCTATTTGACCGGTAACCTGGTAATCAGGTCTATCAAGTAGTTTACTTGATATTATTAATATTAAATGGGTTTAATTACCAAAAAAATTATAAAATAACAAAAAATACTAGAAAATACAAAAACAAAAAATTAAAAAAAACCAACCCAACCCCCCCCCACCGACCCGTTGCCAAAGCACCCCCCACCCATCCCGACCCCATCCACCCCCTTCCCCAACCCCAACCACACCTGAATTCCCCCACTCCCGTTGGCTCCCCCCAGAAACCCCTCCACCAAACCCTCCACCCCCAACCAAGCCTCCAAAACCACCCACCCAAGCCTCCGAAAACCACCCAAAATCAATCAAACACTTAGCAACATCGATCCAACCATGAAGAGAAACAATATGAAGAGGAGTTCGATTATCTTTGTCATCGCCGTCACCGACTACGAATCTCCGCCGTCTGTTATCGACACTGATTCTGACGACGATCCTCCACCACCGCTCATTGTTTGTTAATCCTACGGTCCACGATCAAACAAATAATCACACGGTGGAGAATGAATTAATGAATTGAAATGAAATATGAATTTGGAAAGTAGGAAATAAGAATTGAGAAATGAGCGAAGTGTGCTAAAGAAGGAAGATGGAATTGGGATGGTGACTTCTAATAATTCCCCCCCCCCCTCCCATTCTTTTCTTTTATTTTTTTAATAGGTAATAACAAGTCAAAAGGGATCAAAATTGGAAGATGGTGACATAGTTTGGATTAATAACCCTAAGTTGAGATTATTATTGGAAGACCACCAATAATTGGGATTATTGGTGTGAATATTTCCTTTTCAAAATATATTTTGGACTTGTGTAATTTGTGTTGATATGTGTATTTAAGCAAGAGTTTTTTTTAAAGTATTTGCCTCATTTTCTCAACTTCCACCAAGTGTCAATATAGCAATATAGTATAGAGAATGTACTGTTTCAGACTAGACAAGTCTGACATAATATAAATGGTCAAACAAGCAAACAACTGATCTAGAAATAAATTATAACTAACTAGGAAAAAGTATCAACTAACAAGGACAAAATTACAACTGACCTGAAAAAATTATAACTAACCTGAAATAAAAGTTTCTAACCTGGACAAAAATATAACTTACGTATTAACCTGGACAAAATATTAATTTCAGGTGATAAAAAACTAATTTTATGTGATACAATAAAATAATTCTAGGTTATACATAAGGTATTCCAGCCTTTTATTATGGTCTCTCCAGCTAGAAGATGAAGTGCCAGGTCATACATAAATTGTTCCTTCACCAACCCACCCCCAAAGCATTCTACGATTAGTTAAGTTGTTAGGGAACTACTTCGAAGCGTAAAAGGTACCATAATCCAGCCTCAAACCAAATCATCTTCAACAGATTATGAGAGACGATTTTGTTACCTATATTTCTAATTATTTTTTTTAGATTACTTGCAATACCCCAAATTTTCAAAATCTAATTAATTAATATCAATTATAATTATGAGTAAGACTAATTAGCGTATTTTAAACTATATTTCCAAATTTATTATATTGTTTCATTTCTAGACTTATATTTATTTTTTAAAAGAAACTAAAATGAGTTTGATAAATCATTTTAAAGTTAGTTTAAAGGTTTAATGATAAATTATTTTCAAAGTATAAATAATTTTCTAAATATTATTCGACTCTTGATAAACTACTTTCATTAAGTAATTATTTTCAATGTACAAATTATTTTGCAAAACCTACATCTCTAAGCCTATAAAACATACATGTCCTAGCCCACTACAAATTGTTCAAAAACAAAAACTTAGAATTCTTGTCACAAAAAAAAAAGGAAAAGGAAATGAATTACATCATCATCTTCCTCTTTCACATTCACGTAATGGAACTAGCTCTAGCCCTTTGCATCAATCTCTAATGTTAAAATTAATTAATTAACCAAAATCATCTTCATCATCCAAGTGTGTGCTATACATCCAAACACCATCATCAACCTTCTCCACCTCTATTATTGCAGAATCAAGTTCAAGCTTAAACATATAATAATCACCTAATTCACCTATAAATACTACCCAAATTCTTCTGACTTCATCTCCCAAATCTTGTCCTAACTCCATTGCTAGAATTTTCCACAAAATTTCTTGTCTAAATCACAACAATAAAGCCCTAAAATTTCCTTAAAACAACCCAAATTATTAAACACCACCACCATTGTAACGACCCGACTTCTTGGACTTGTCGATTGACGAAGGAAATCGACAAACGGATCATTACTTAAACATTAAACTTAATGTTACTTAAATATTCATAAACTAAAGCATCTTTTAATAACTTAATAATGAAAAATCTAAAGGTCTACAAAAGTAAGTATTGAAATTACATAAATTAAATATGTTATCCCAACAGGCTGGGATAACTACTAACATAAAAGTCTTATGAAAAATTCTAAGCTACTAGGGTCAGACTACAGATCTCAGCTACACTAAGCCCAATCCAGCGTAAGCCCACACTAAGCTGCAGCTGTAACGACCCGACTTTTTGGACATGTCGATTTACGAAGGGAAATCGACAAACGGATCATTACCAAAACTATCTAAATTAAATATTAAATTAATCAATTAAATTAAACTACCTTTATTGAATAAATAAAATATAACTATCATCCAAAGTCTAATATCCTCAAAAGAATCATTCTTACATTAATTGTGCTAGAACCGTCCCAACATGCTGGAATATTAATAAATGACATAACATAAAGTCTTATTAAAAACTCTAGCTAAACTAAGGTGTACTAGGGTTAACAGCCTCTCAAAACCCCGTCTAGCGGTAGCCCGAATTAATCAGCTGCATCTTCACCTGAAACTGAGGGGGGGTCCACCGTCAGTGGCGAGTAACTAGGCTGTCCCGTTTAATCGAGGGACCCCGCTAAACACATAATATCATAGAAAAGAGCATAAAAACCATACAATAATCTAATACATGTTATACAAATAACAATACAAGGTGCGTATAAAATACGTACAAAAATACGTATACGGTTACGTACAAAATACGTATAAAAATACCTGCAGAAATACGGTTAGAATACGTAGAATCTACGTATAATGTACGTATACCATACGTATAATCATACTTGCAAAATACGGCTAGGAATACGTACAAAATACACGTATAACACACTCATACACTCATACATACATGCATACATACATACGTACATACTTACATACAAACTCATACGAATACAGAAGTATACAGCGGAAGACTTATACTATTCTCAATACATATCCTTATAACATTATACTCTTATAACCCAATCATCCCATTTCCTTTAAATCATAACCTACATCTTATGTCATATTACAATATGCATATCATATCTTATATTATTCATTAACTTATACTATATCTTATCGAACATGTCATTCATATCATATCTTATCATTCGTATCATTCATATCATATCGTATCATTTCATATCATTCTTATCTTTCGATGGACCGGTCACTATAACTCGTTGTGGATCCCGTTTGCACCACAACTTTCCTAGAACATGCCGGGGTGGGCTCGTGTACCCAACCCGTAGCGGATCTCGTTTGCACCACTAAGCCTAAGCTATGGCTATAACCCCTAATAGCAGCTCGTGTACTACTACTAGACGACTACATATCCTAAGACCCAGAACTACGCGGGGGAACTCGTGTGTTCGTCCCATTGAGCAGTGGCTTCGACTTAACCCAGTCTGACTACTCGAGTCATCAGGTGGGCGTCCTTATCTTATCTTATATTTCAAAGATTATATCTTATCTTATATCTTTCAATATTATATCTTATCTTATATCGGGAAATACTAGGTGGCCGTAATCGGAAATGAAATGTTCGAAGTCCCAGGAAAGAGAGGTGCGGCACGTATATTGGCCACCTTAAATACCAAGTCTTTCCTAGCCAGAAATCGAAACAATTCATATTCCTATTACTCTGTTTCCTTTCTTACCCTTTTAATATCTTATCGTATTTTATATAACTTATCCCTACTGATTCCTAATATTAATAATAATACTAATAATAATCGTAATATTAATATTATTAATAATAATACTCGTGTAATTGTAATAATAATAATAACAATATTATTATCTACCCCTTCCTGTTACAACTTATCCCTTTAACTGCAACTTTTATAATTAATTATTCGTAAAATATTATAAGTCAAAATTAAACAAAAAAATTGACTAAATACTTTTAGGCCACTCGATAATTCTAGTTAAACAACTTTAATTAAATAAATTCATAAATTATTTTAATTAATCAATTAATCACTAAAATTACTTAAAACATGATAAAAATTCCATTTTTTTATTCCTTTGTTCACTCGACATTTTTCACTCAAGAACACCAATTTTATCAATTAATTTAAATAACTACAATCAACAAGATTCAATTAATTAACCAAACAACAATAATAAAAATCATGTTTTTAACATAAAATCATCAAGATTGAATACAAAACAAGATCAAAAAATCATCTTTTTATTCTTCAAACCACTCGACACATTCAAAGAGCAAAACAAGATTTAATCTTCCTCCAATAATTCGAAATAACTTGTTTTAATAATTTAATTACACTATTTTACATAATCTGATTTTTTAAAGAATTAAATTAAGAACGACCCTTTAAAGGTCTCGATTAATCTGGAAATTTTAATGGAAGTTAAATATAGGTTCAAGGTTTAACGTGCATAATTTTCGTCCAAAATTAATGTCATTTACTATTTTTAAGAGATTTTATAACTAACAAATCAGATTAGGCTGAGATCAGTTTCGGATTTTTCTGCCATATCAAACGATCTTTAAAAATTACGAAAATTTAACACAAGCTGTAAAACACTATTACTGACATGCACCTAAAATTTCATAGCCATAAGATTTGATTAAGTATATTAATAAATTCGTAAACTAAATCTGGACAGTTTTACCGGTTTAAAAGATTAAATTTTTATAAGCAATAAAAGGACGAATTTTGCTACGAAATAAATCATGATTCATAATCAAACAGTAAAGAAACTTCCACGAAAAATTCATCAAGAAATAACGAGATTAGTTTAATAAATAAATTCATACAAGTAGTTATTCAACAATTAAAGATTTCAAGAAACTACATAAAATAATCAAGAAAATACATAAAACAAATCAAAAATCAAATCATCATGTACTCGACATTTTCGAATCAATACAAACATAAAATCCTACAATTTTCATGATCAATCCTAATTAACTATGTGATTATCTATCCCAAAATTAAAAGAGAAAGCAAAGTTACCTATGATCGCTAAAAAAATCCAAAAAAAATTCACCCTTTGGAATGGAACACCACACGGCCAAACAAGAACAAAAATTAGGGTTCTTGAGTATTTTCTTTTGAGAATTTTGTAATTAGGGTAAAGGTATACAATTGTTGTTCTTTAACAAAAGAAAGAAAAGAAACAAAACAACAATAATTAAAGGGGAGGGGCCGTGAGGTAGAGAGGGATAGTAGGGAGAGATGAGCAATTTTAGGAAGACTAGGTAAGTTAGTTTAGAATTAGGCTTACTAATTAAATTAGTTAAAATAATTAGTTAATTTAATTAATCATTTAATAATCTAATTAATTAAATTAAACTCAAAAGAAATAAACATTGAGCTAAAATAGAAGGGGCCGGCCTTGACATAAAGAGAAGGAAAAATTGGGTCATTGGCCCAATTCTGAGATAAGGAATAAAATTAAACAGTCCAAATAAATGGGCCCTTTGGACTTAGAATAATAAAATAATTAGGAGAAACGAAAAAGAATAAAAGGATGGACTGCGTAATATATGGATCAAAGGAAACAATTGGGTTCGGGTTTTGGCAAGACAAAATAAAAAAAAAGTTAAGGCCAGGCTTAAAATGATTAGATGGCTACACAAAATAATATTTAATTAAATAATAATCAATTAAATAGTCAATTGATTATACATTTAATTAATAAATAAAATTTTTAAAATATCCCAAATTTTCGGGGTATTACAGCAGCATCAACACCTGAAACTGGGGGGGGGGTCCACCGTCAGTGGGGAGTAACTAGGCTGTCCCGCTTAAATGAGGGACCGCTAACCACATAATAGCATAGAATTACACATGAAAACCATACATGCATATCTAACAAATCATACAAGAACACACGTGAATTACGTATAAAAATACGTACAAAAACATATACAGCTACGTATAAAATACGTACAGAAATACGTATACAATACGTGTATAAATGCCTGCAGAATACGGTTAGCGTACATGCGAAATACGTATAAAAGTACGTATACAATACGTATAACAATACCTGCAAAATATGGTTAGAGGTACGTACAAAATACGTATACAATACAAGCATACATACGAAATACATTTATACATACATACATTCCAGAGTTATACATATACAGACATACACAGCGGAAGACTTATACCAATCATAATACATTACGTCTAATACGGAACTTATACTATATACGATCTTATACCTTAATTATCTTAATTCCATAATCATATCATGTCGTTCATCTTAACTTAATAATCATATCATATTATTCATCTTAACTTTATAATCATATCATATCATTCATCTTAACTTTATAATCATATCATATCATCTTTATCTTTTAACGGACCGGTCACTATAACTCGTTGTGGATCCCGTGTGCACCACAACTTTCCTAAAACATGCCGGGGTGAACTCGTGTATTCAACCCGTAGTGGATCCCGTGTGCACCACTAAGCCTAAGCTATGGCCACAACCCCTAAATAGCAGCTCGTGTACTACTACTTAGACGACTACATATTCTAGAACCAAGAACTGCGCGGGGGAACTCGTGTGTTCGTCCCATGGAGCAGTGGCATCGACTTAACCCAATCCGACGACTCGTGTATCATCGAATGGGCGTCCTTATCTTATCTTATATTTCATATCTTAAATCTTATCTTATATCTTCTTAAGTCGGGAAATACTAGGTGGCCGTAATCGGAAATGAAATGTTCGAAATCCCAGGAAAGAGAGGTGCGGCACGTATATTGACCACCTTAAATACCAAGTCTTTCCTAGCCAGATATCGAAACAATTCAAATTCCTTTTACTCTGTTTCCTTTCTTTCCCTTTTTAATATCTTATCATATCTTATTATAACTTATCCTTACTGATAAATCCTTTAATTCCTTTAATTATAATAATTCCTAAAGTTACCTTCTAATATTATTATAGGTCAAAATTAAACTAAAGTTGATCTATAATAAACTAAGCCATTCGACATTTTTGTAAAATAACAATAATTAAATTAAATTCATTAAACAATCATATAACAATAATTACAATTAAAAATCATACTTCAACATAAAATCATCAAGACAAACAAGATCAAGATCAGTAATCATTCCTTTACTCACACAAAATACACGGCATTTTAGGGTTATATCAAGAACAAGATTTGATTCAAGAATTAACGATAACATGATTTCTTTAAAGATTAATTAAAGATTTAATTAAAGATTAACACGAAAATTCAAGAGCTATCAAGATTCATCATAAAAATCATATTTTTAATTCCCTTTTAATACTTAGGTCACTCGAAAAAAAAATAATCAAGAATTAATAATAACATATTTTAATAATTCAATCACCCTATTTTACACAATCTGATTTTTAAAGAATTAAATTAAGAACGACCGTCTAAAGGTCTCGAATAATCTGGAAATTTTTTATGGGAGCTAAATATAGGTTCAAGGTTTAATGTGCATAAATTTCGTTTAAAAATAACGTCATTTACTATTTTTAAGTGATTTTATAACCAACGAGTCAGATTAGGCTGAATTCGGTTTCAGATTTTTCTGCCATATCAAACGAACTTTAAAAATTACGAAAATTTTACAAAAGCTTTAAAACACTATTACTGACTTCCACCTAAAATTTCGTAGCAATCCGATTTGATTAGATATATTAATAAATTCGTAAACTAAAACTGGACAGTTTTATCGGTTTGAAAGATTAAAGTATTTCCAGCAAGAGAGGAACGAATTTCGCCATGAAATAAATCTTGATTAAAGATCAAACAGTAAGGAAGCTCCTAAAATTATTCTAAGTCCCTCGACATTTTAGAACAACAAGAACAAATTAATTCTTTTTAGTTTAATACTTTAATATAACAAGTGAATATTCAAGATTAACAATAATAATTCAAGAAAACAACATAAAAATAATCAAATCATCATCATCATCACTCGACTTCCACGAAAATAAACAAGATCATAATTCAATAATTTAACATGCAATTATTCATCATAAACATACAATTAAACAATTTAATTCATGATTAAAATTAATTTAACAATTCAAGATTCATAAAGATTACATAAAAACATCAAGAAAATTTCATAAATAAATTCATCATGTTGTTCGACACCTTCATAACATAACCCTACAATTTTCATGATTAAATCCTAATTAACTATGTGATTATCTACCCAAATTTAAGAAGGTAAGTCTAGTTACCTGAATCGAGTAAGAAAAATCCCCCCTTTGAAGTTCAAAATACACGGCCACTTGAGGGGAAAAAGAAACAATGTTTTTCTTTTGAAAATTTTTAAGTGTAAAAAGATTTTGCAAAAGAATATGAGTTTAGGGTTAACTCCCTATTTATAATATAAGAATACAAAAGAAATAAATAAATAAATAAATAAATAAAACAACTATGGGGGCCGTGGAGTTAGAGTTAGAATAGGGGAAGGGGAGAGATTATGGGATCTTAGGAAAATTAGTTAGGGTTAGCTATTTAGGGTTTTACTAATTCAAAATTTATTTAACCAAAAATATTATTAAATAAATAAATAATAAAATTACTAACCAAAATAAATTAAAAGAAAAAAAATAAACCCTAAATATCCAACAAGAGGGTCGGCCATATTGGAAGGGAAATCGGGTCATGGGCCCAATTTCGAGATAAGATAATGGAATAAGAATTAAAACAGTCTAAATATTCGGGCCTTTTGGACTTAGAGTGTTAAAATAAAATTAATAACCGCGAAATTTTCTGGCCCTAAATTTCGGGGTATTACAACCATAATCGCCCTCATGCCGACACCACTTCCTGATGCCACTTCCACCACCGAAAACCACCAGCACTCGCTCCTTCCTCCACCGCAACTGATGTTGTATTGCTTCTCTTGCTCCCTCTCTTCTTTACCCTCCTTTCTCAATCGCCCCCTCTGATCTCTTCTTGTTCTCCACCCACTGCAGCCCCCACTGAATCGCCGCCACCATCGACCCACTTCCGGTAGCTCTCAGTACTGTTGACATCGCATTTAGTCATCTGTCCCGAGAAAAAGGTTCAATATTTCATTTCTCCGGAAAAATGCACAATTAAGTATACATGACAACACTAGGTCTAATTTTATTTTCTACATATTTTAATCCCAAAAGAATTTCAAAATAATAAAAAATGGTGGCCCAGAAAAATAAGCAAATAAATTTTTGTTTTTTCAAAGCCTAAAATATTTTGTAAAAAATAAAATAAAATAAAAATAAAAAACGCCAGTGAGTACGAAGGATTAATGCTGACTCATTAGCGCGTCTTCTTAGCTATCACTGAACAATCAGCGTATTTCAAAAGATTACGCCGGCATTATCAACGTAATTTATGAGATTGCACTGGCACAATCAGCGTCACTTCCTTCTAATAATCACTGATATTAATTGATACGACAACAATGCTAATTGATTATTGTTGATATGTCATCGCATAAGTATAATCTGCGCTGATCCATTCAGCGTGTTACATAGAAATATGCTGACGTAGTAGCGCAATCAGTGGTTATACACTTATATGCTGACTCATCAGCGTATCTCTCACTGACTCGCTCAGCTATAAAAGGCGGATTTTTATTGAGAGAAAAGAGGAGGATTTTTTCAAGAAAATTATACTTATTTCTCACACAAATACTTAGGAAAAAAAAACTAAGAATCCTCTTAACTAATTACATTACTTAAAAAAAAATGTTTTTTTCCCTTTGTATTCACATTAAAAAAAATGGCCAGAATTTCTAACAGAGATAATTCGAGGCAAGGTATTGTTCACAATAATACTCATAAAAGACATTCTTCAAAAGAGAAGTGGTTAGTTTTCCTGAGAATCTTAATTTTCTTTTATACGTTTTTTTTATAGTGCTTTTTACATTTTTTTTGTAAAGTATATCAGCGAGTTATTGTTTTTTACGCTGATCTTTCAACAAGTATTTTTATTACTCATTGATAAATCAGCGTATTGTTTATTTTTACGTTGACAGATCAATGTGCCTTTGTCTTTTACGCTGATTTACTTTATAATAAAAATGTTTAAGTCTATTTTTATTTAATCTTTTTTTTTGTACATGCTTTTTAATGATTTTCACACTTTATTTTGTTAAAGGATTACACTTGCTAATTTATCACATAAATAAGTTAATTCGATCTTTTGGACAATATTGAAGCATGTGTTAGGCTCCCTAAATCAATCTTTAAAATGGTTCGACTTAATTAATTAGTTTATATAATTTTCACCTAACATTAGTAATTTTCTTTATTTAGGTTGTAAAATGATTATTTGGTTTTTTTATGTAACTTGTATATTTGTAATTGATCTGAAAGAAAATTAGTAAAGGCCGCCTACGAGCTAATATGACCATCCGCCATATTAGTACCCTTGCCCCCGAATTCAATCTTTCGTTAGCATGACCATATTTTGGAGTCATCCCCATGGGATCGAAGGGGTCGTGCTATTTAGATCCGTCCCTAATCGTGTCCCAATCGTAATCTTTTATCTAAATACATGGTTTATGAGTTTATTCTTAAAACTCATTGGCGACTCTTACAAATACATTGTCCCTTTCGTTATATCTTTTATTCCCTCTTCTAGTCCATTCTTCCTCCCATCGCCAATATGACTAGGTTAAAACAACGTCTTGGCGACGACGGGAGGGGGAAGCAAAAAAAGAAAAGAAAGTGGGGAGCTGGTCGTGGCTCCTACAACTACTGCCAGGCGCAGGAACCCCCGCCTCCTCCTTCCTCTGTTTTGGCCTTCCTTTTGTTCCTGTTACATGTAAAATAAAGTAATAGACCAAACTTTGGCCTCTTCATTTATGCAAAAACTAGTTTTATATGCACGCATTGCGTGCAATGAAATACAATTAACTTAATTAAACTATTTCATGATTAGTGTCAACCGCATGAGATTTGATGTGTGGTTATTTTTAAAGTAGTTTAAGGATACAATTTTCTTTACTTGAATGTCATGAACAATGTATGCATTTATTCTTAAAAATTAATAGAATAACATTTGGTAAAGAGGGACATAATCAACACAACAACAAATTAATTATAAACAATAATTAGATTGTTAATTGAATAAATTGGCATAACTTTGAAAATTGAGTATGCCAAAGTCTAAATATTTGGCCTAACAGGAGAATCCTATAATTTAAATATTATTGTGATTTTTTTGGTGTTACTAAATGCAGCTCTCATTTACTTGCTAAAGCCCGCATTTGGACAATTTTTCTCTTGGCTATAAGTGTGTGTGCTGGACGTAGAAAAAAAAAACACGACATATACCAATGCGCATGACCTATGCACCCCGGCCTAGGTCCAGGCGCATGGACCATGCGCCCCAGCCATTTTGATTGCGCACTTGGTCTTCAAATGCTCATATTTCATTCGTTTCTCAGCGAAATTTGACGTATAATATATCAAATCGAAGCTCTCAAAACAAGGAATCATATGCAATTTGAATCGCCTAAAAAGGAGTTATGTGTAAAAAAGTTAAGAGCATTTGAACAAGACCATTGTGCAAAAGCACTTGTAATGCTTTCAATTTGTAATTTATGTTTTAATTCATGATTTTCGTGTAATAATATGTTTTGTTGCATGGTTAATCTTGATATAAAATAAAGGGTGGGAGGAGGTGGGATGTGATAGGTGAATTGTTATGTTTTAAGGGGTCAATGGCAATTTCGTCCATAAGGAGGCTTTAGTAAGTAAAATGAGGGCTATGTTTAGTAATTTACTTTTTTTTTTGAAATTGCATTTTTTGGTGTTAATGTTTGCTTTGGCTGATGAATGTGATGTAGTTTTATTATTGTGATTTTTGAATTTATTTAAAATTTCCATGTGTAAATATTTTTTCATACGGTAATCAATAGTAAAATTACCTACTTTGTATTTTACTTTGTATAATTTCATATTTAATTCTATTATGTTGATTTTATACCGTTTGATTAAAATATTCTTGTCATTAGTAAAATTTCATATTCTACACTTACATAATTTCATACATGATTGTATATTATTTGCAATATAATATTCTTGTTATTATTGTAATTCAATATTTTAAAGGTTGTATAGTTTTTTTTTATCTTCTAGTGGCTAAAAAGTATTTTTGGGGGTATAAAATATAATTTTAAGGTATAAAAAGTAATTTTATAAGTGGGTCATATAACCAAAAGCAGTAATACAACATTTTTTTGGGATGAACTAAAAAGAAAAGTGAAGCATTTATTTAGGGATGGAGGGAGTAAATAAAAACAAATACTTCATCCGTTTCGGGAAAAACGCAATAGTCAACATTTCACGCATGCCGAAACATTACTTTGACCCCTTAATAACTATAATTATGAATAATTAAAAATTATAAAAAGTCGATATTAAGATAGTATTTTACAAGACGAATCTAACAAGATCCCACTTAACTATTTTTTTATTATGTGTAAAACTCAAAACTTAGTCAAAGTATATAATGTGAAATTGTGAATAGTGCAAAATGTTGACAGTTGCGTTTTTTTCGAAACGGAGTAAGTACATATAATACATGTCACAAAAGTGATTTGACATACAAAATTACAGAAATGTCAATGTATGATTAAAACATACCACATTGTTGAAGTGTCAAATTGGGTGTTTGATCAAGTCATTGCGAGTGATAACCCCTTAATTTTCCGGGCCAGGTTCGAGTCAATGTAGGGTTAAAACAGAGCACATTGTGTGTCTAAACACTAAAGTATATGCCTCATGTAGTCGTGTCTGTGTATGTATAGGCAGCCAACAAGTTTGAAAGTTCGATTCTCATTTTGTTCACATCAAACCCAACCCAAAACGCTAAACTGACCAACTCCTCTCTCTCCCCTCTTTTGATTGCAGGAAGAAGGAATTTAACAAAGAGGAGAGGTTATGACAGGGAGAAACGTTGATGTGTTACTTGCAACTTCAAATTCATCAGCTTCTTACGATCAACTGTTAATGTTCCCTCCTAATTTTCCTCTTATTTCTTCTCTCCTTGCCATTTCTCTTGCTCAATTTCTCAAGATCTTCACTGCTTGGTACTTTCTCATTTCCCTACCTCTTTATTTTGCCTCTCTATTTTCGTTAATTTCATTGCATTGTGTTTTAATTTGAAGTTCTGGTGAATCGTTGTTATAGTTTTGCTTCCAATTCGGATGGATTTTTCTAAATTGGGTTTTGTAAAGTTTTTAATTTTGATGTGATATTGTTAATCTGATGATCTTTCTCGATATTTGAATGTATGGATCTTTCATGTTTGGATCATGAAAGGGTTTTTTTATTTTTTATTTTTTATTTGTTGCTACTGTATAATTTCATTAATTTGATTAGATTGCTATTTGTTGGTATTATACATACAGTATAATTTCTTTTTTTTTTCTTTTTTCTGAGCGATAAGTAAAAGCTGTATATCACAATCAAAACCTTTTACAACCTACTGTATGTAACTACTGAATGAAGGTAACAAACCATCTAGGAAGGACTAAAGCTTATGGGCATAATGGCATATGCCTCATATGATGCCTTGAAGTTTGTGTGATTTTAGAGCCACTTGTATGTGGTGGACCGAGATGTGTTAGATGATGGGTCGAAGAACTAAAGCTTGATACAGTGACGTAGGGAACTAGGGACTAGGGACTAATAAGCGTGTACTTTTGTGATAAAACCGAAATAATGTGCATTCATGACAGAGCCTTCTGCATGACTGCAGAATTAGATAAATCATTAACAACTATTTTGGATATGGATAGATAGAGGGAAAGGAGGAGTTGAGAAAGGGAGCAATTCATGCTCTCTTGTTTGGATATGATATGGAGGGAAGGGTATTGAAAAAACTCATTTTCCATCCATCTTTAATAAACCAAATCCTTACATTGTTGAAAATATTTGGAAGTAAAGTCTATCCCCATTCTTTCTTTTTCCTTTCTCTTGATTATTGCTATCCAAACACTCCCTAAGCTTGTAATGGGTAAAGGATTGATTCCAATGATAATTAGGTCTGCGGTTTGATCTGTAGGGAAGTGGAGGGCAGTAAAATACTTTCATTTTATTTGAAGATGAAAGAAGCTGAGTCCTTAATTATGATACTATGTGGGTTCAGGATTGTTGAGATGGCTATGGGAAGGACCATTGTGGAGTTCACAAAGCTAGGCAGTGTGACTTGTTGAGGACCAGGTTTTGTGCTTGTCTGGAAAAAATTATGGTTTGGTGTCATTTTTTCTTTTGGTTATTTTGTATGAAGATAGGTATCATAATAGGTTAGTTGGATTGAACTAGTCAGGCAACTTGAAAGTTGTCTCCACATATTTCCTGAAATTGTTAGGCTAGCTGCTCCAATTCCATCTTCATATTGTTGTAATAAGGTGGTTATCCACATTGTTTTTGCTTTACTGATCTGGTTCTTGGCTATTCTGCTCTGGTTTGGTTTAACGACTTAGATATTTAGCAAAAATACTTTTATGATGGCAAACAAATCACCCATTATAGCCGCTGGCATTTAGAAACCCAGTTCATGGTCTAATCGATACATGAAAGACCATCTTTTAAAAGCATTTTTTTTTTGCAGAAAATATTTGGTACCGAGAACCAAAGTTTATACTTTATAGGAGTTGAGCAAGTCTTGTTGAGAATTTTTTTTTGTTTTAAAGTTTCGGCATGTTGTCTAAAAATAAATGAGTCCTTGGATCTATTATTTTTGAGCAATTTTTCGTTTTGTTTTCTTTAATCTTTATTTTAGGGGTGTTTTCTTTCCTTAATCTTGTTCACTTGGCAATATCTTTTTTTATACATAAAAAAAAAATAAAAAATTGCAGGTACAAAGAAAAGAAATGGGACTCTAAAAGGATGCTCAGTTCAGGTGGCATGCCATCATCACATTCAGCAGGTGTGACAGCTCTTGCTTTGTCAATTGGTTTGCAAGAAGGAACAGGTGGATCGGCGTTTGCTCTAGCTGTTGTTTTGGCTTGTGTTGTATGTAGTTCTTAACCCAAGTTTCATCATTCTTTTCATGGCATGGTGCCTGTTATGCTCAGATTGTAATTTGACTGCAATGCTTCAGACACTAGCTACATTTGGTTTTTGGGTGCATTCTCTTCAAACTTTTTTTTATTAGGTCTCAGAACTTATCAGGTCAGGTCGAATAAGTTATAATCAAGTCAGATTTAATAGGTTTAATTAATTAGGTCAGTTCAGGTCGAATAAGTTGAAGAGAACACACCTTTTATTTTTCAAGTTTTAAATCTCACCATCGGAAACAGTGTTACATAGTTCGCCTTTTAATTCGCTTCTATAATTCATGGTTCGACTAAAATGGGAGAAAAATAGCCCAAAACCGACCATAGTTCGCTTTTTCCGGATCGCGATTTGTGGGCACTTTAAGGAACTAAGTGACACTAATCTGAAACCACTTGCCTTGTCTATTGTGTGATGTTTTAAAGACTTAAATAGTAAGAATAGCCATCTTTCACTCAATTGCTTTATCCTTTCTCAGTTGAAATTCTATTGCTTTTAATGCCTCTTGTTTCAGGTGAAACCAATAGTCGGGTTAATTGGATTTTCGCAACAAGATGGTACCGCACATAGTAAACACACATTATTGTCCTCAAGGGGCTTAGGAACTCCCCTTTAATATCTAAACCAGCTTTTTTTTTTTATAGGGTAGTTCAAGAGTATAGTAGTGGTGTACGCATAAAGAACTTTGTTTCTGTACTGTAGTAGTAAGTTTGCAATTGCACAAACAGCCCAAGCAGAATAAGTGGCTTACTTGAGAGCTTGTTGTTCTTGTCTAGTGTCACATAATTCGGCATTCGTTTCGGAACGCGTAATGAATTCGGGAATGGAATTCGCTACCCATAGGTTGGGAAGGGGAATTTTTTTCTTTTGATTTACAAAACGAACAATATGAAAATCCATTAATGTTGTTAGGTTGGGAAGGGGAATTTTTTTTTCCTTTTGATCTACAAAACCTTGTATACCTTCTATCCTCTGTCCTTGACCTCTAATTCATACCCGTTCTATTGTGTCATCTTTCCCTTTATTACCTCTACCATAACCTTCCTCCCTAGCCACCACAACAATGTAGCCCGCCATCGCAATTCACCAATGCATTATTGTTCACCATCAGCCCTTTACTTTTGTTTGAACAAGTATTGGATTTGGTTCTTGGTGGTTTGATTAGGCCCTAAAGAGCAATTTGAGTATATGACCACCAGTGAAATTAGACAAGATCTTGACTAATTGCCACTAGAAAATCAAATGAGAGGGGTGAATCCCTTTTTCCTCCCTCTTTAATAAACATTATCCCTCATATGTGAAAGAGAGAGAGGGATGAATCTATTTTCCCTCCCTTTTTTATAAACATTATAGCTTCATAATGGGTTTTTATGTTCCCCTCCCTTTATTTTTCCTTCCCTTTTCTTTCTCTCCCCTTCCTTTCCCTTTTATCTTGGTTCAAACAAACTATAAGTGGTGCATGAGAAAGATGTTGCTTTGGGGGTGATTTGGATGTTATTGGTTAGAGCCTTTGAGGAAGAGCAATTTTTCCGGAACGGAAAAGAGGGCGGATTCGATTGCTTGGGGAGATTTTGTTGGGGGGAAGAGCCAAAGTGGGGCAATTCAAAACCAAAAATTTAAGTTGCAAATAAAAAACAGGGAAGTCCAAGAACCTTTTTTGACTTTTTCCGGGAGGATGGGGTATGAAGAAGACCTATGTTGCTCAGACTCGAGTTTGGGTGTCGTATCTAATTAGGGATCGGAGGATCCGACACTCTCATTCCAAAAATTAACAGATATGGGGATACGGTCAACAAAGTGTCTTATTCAATTTTTTGGATATGGCTATCTATATAAGTGTCGAATAATATTAGTCGATACTTCGGAGAGGAACTGAAGTGATTATGGTAACATCGTAACTCTAAAAAGAAATAGATTGACTTCGGAGAGTGCAAGAGACTTGGTCTATTGCCACAACAATTGCATCATCTTTCAAGGAAGGAGGAGAGTTACAAGTGCGGCCCAAGCCGGTATTGGGATATAGGTAACATTAAATTATAAATTGTATTTAATTTTTTAAACATATTAATCTTAGTAGTTTATTAATTATATTCATTGTTCCTTTGTACAGGCGGAGATAATTTTGATGTGGATGCCGAAATATGTGAGCTAGCAGAATTGTCGATCGATGAATCAAAATTAGAACGAACTATTCTCGGCGTTGGTACCGAAGACAGTGATTTGTAGAACTGCAATGTTTTGATGTTTTCAAACAATTGTCATTTTTAATTTTAATTTTTTCATTTTTTAGTTCAAACAATTGTCATTTTTAGTTTAAATTAATGTCAGAACTTATTATTATTATATTAAATATATTTTTTTTGTTAAAAAGTGTCGACTAATATTACTCGACCCCTATATAGATAGCCGTATCCAAAAAATTGGTCAAGATACTCTGTTGACCGTATCTGCTAATTTTTGGAATCAGAGTGACGGATCCTCCGATCCCTACTTGGATATGACACCCAAACTCGAGTCTGAGCAACATAGATTCAAGGTCATACACTTACTGTCTCTACCAACTTTTATTAGTGCTTTAAATTTGCACATAACATTATATATTCCTTTCATTTATTAAGTA
Organism: Salicornia ramosissima; assembly: GCA_951394345.1. Lineage (NCBI taxonomy): Eukaryota > Viridiplantae > Streptophyta > Magnoliopsida > Caryophyllales > Amaranthaceae > Salicornia > Salicornia ramosissima. Next base: position 46,755,399 of record OX596235.1, on the reverse strand, counting down.
AATTAGAGGTTAATTATTTTTGTGTAGAATTTTTCACAAGGGCAAGACATAGATACATATCAATTGAAAAAGTAACACACATAGCAACGACTAGACCGACACACTAGTTAGTTAATTATTTCCCATGGTGTGTAGGCAAACACAGACACTCCTGCCAGCCTTTTTTTATTGCAGGTAATAAATGAATCTTCATAAAAAGTCAGGTTAGTAGCTCCATGATAGTTGAGCTAAGTAGCTAACGTCTTATCGTAAGTATACTGATGATTACTGACCCTTTTCTTAAGATTGTAGTAGGGAGTTGTGATGCCAACACTTAATAATGCTCGTCAGTTTTAATATAGGATGTTGTATAAAAGTTGAAAAAAATAAAATAATTGTCTTATATCACTTCCCCCGAATTTCAGGCACATGTTAATTATGTTTCTGCTTGATAGGTGATGTATGATGCTTCTGGTGTAAGACTTCATGCTGGTCAGCAAGCTCAAGTAAGTTGGTTTGCGAGTCTGCATTAAAATTGTTTAAGTGTAAATACTAAGCCGAAGAATTTATGAAAATCTAATTTTCTTCCCATTTAAGTTCAGTTAAACTTTTCTTCTTTGTTGTTATTTTCTTTTCCGTAAAATCTAGTTTTGTTGGTTTCCTTGTTTCAGTTGCTAAATCAAATTGTTTGTGAGCTGCCTCCTGAACACCCTGTTTCTAATTGTAAACCTCTACGGGACTCTCTAGGTCATACTCCATTGCAGGTTTGTGGTACTTTAGCAAACAATTCATATTAATATTGTATTGACAAGCTCTTTCTTTTTGTAATTAAACTGAATGTCTAATTCAGTCTCTGTTAGTGCTCTTGCTTGGACAATGCACTCGCTGATAAAAGTTACGGTAGCTTTTTTCTGTCTCTAATTTGATGTTTGAAATTGGTGTATATTGTTAAATGTCAAAGAGGGTCTATTGACTGTAGTGACAGATTTATTTTAGTTTTAAATTGCCCTCTTCAATTATTATCTAAAGATTATCCATGGTCTCGTCAATAAAACTTCCTGACCAAAAGAAAAAAAATCCTTCACTATATCATCTTTATATTGAATGTATCTTGCTGGTTTGATTCTGCAGTAGCTTTCTAATAGTTTAAAGAAGTTGATCGCAGTAGGCAGGATTTATGAAGAGATTCTTAAAGTATATTGTATTTAACCAGCCTAATGGGAGAGGGGTAGTATAGGTGCTGCACTAGTAATTTGTTAGGACTTGGGACTAACTTGTAGAGTAAAAAAAGAGAATTTGTTATTGGAAAGAGAAGGGAAATTCTATAAATAAAGCAAATTAGGGAGAGAGAAGGATATACTGAATATAATTGAGAGTTTGTTTTATTTTAGTTTAGAATTGGAAAAGAACTAGCCTCTTGAAAGCTTGTACTTATCTTTATTATTGCTATGTTTTTCCAGAACTGATCCAATCATCTTGTCTTCGATTGGACTTCATTTTCTATCATCTAGTTTCTGTCCAGCTATGTCAGCCTGTAACATGTATTCACTTGCCTGTGATGTCAAACAAGGACTAAGGGTGTGTTTGGTTGGGGGTATTGATCAAAGGGAATGGGAATCAACTGCCCCCATTCCCTTTGATAGTGTTTGTAATGCCACTTTTGTCATTCCCTTTCCCCTCCCTATTCCCCTATTCTAACACTTTTACAAACCCTCCCTCCCCCCTAACTTTTCCATTACCTTTCCCCACCTTCCCACCCAACCACCACAATCCAGCCCCACCCACCCCGCCCCAGCACCACCCACCCAGGCCCCACCCCACCCAGCCCTACCCACCCCACCCCACCCAAGCACCACCCACCCAGGCCCCACCCACACACAGCCCCACCCACACCCAACCCCACCCAACCCAGCCCCACCCACCCCACCTCACCCCACACGACACCCACCAAAACCCTAAAAAAAAAAACTAAATCCACCTTCACCACCACCTCCCAAACCCTAAACCCTAAACCCATGCCCAGCCCCACCCACACCCAACCCCACCCAACCCAGCCCCACCCACCCCACCTCACCCCACACGACACCCACCAAAACCCTAAAAAAAAACTAAATCCACCTTCACCACCACCTCCACCACCCACCTCCCCTCCCCCCACCCATTTTCAGAGCCGCCGCCCCTCCCTCACCCCAGCCCCACCCTGCCCAGCCGCCCCACCCCACCCCACGAAACCCTAAATGCAAAAAACAAAAAAACCCTAAATTCACCTCCACCAATTAAACCACCCCGAAACCACCTTTCCTCTACTCGCGGCTGGGCGGTGAAGGGTGGCAAGCAGACGAAGGGTGGTTTCGTGGGTGGTGGAGGTGGTGGAGGTCGTTTTAGTTTTTTTTTTTGTTTTGGGGTTTAGGGTTTCGCGGTGTGGGGTGGGGTGGCTGGGATGGGTAGGGCTGGGGTGAGGGTGGGGCGGCGGTGGCGGCGCCGGAAGTAGGGAGGGGAGGTGGATGGTTTCGGTTGTGGTGGGCATGGGTTGGGGTGGTGGTGGTGTGTTATGGAGGGTCATATTTTATTTTCTTATAACAAACAACTAATTAAATCTAACCATTTACCTTTCCATTCTCCCTCATTCCCATTCCTAAAGTGATTCTCTTTCCCCTTTGACAACCAAACGACCCCTAAATGATTTGTACTGAAGATTAATTGCAAGAAAAGGCTCGTCATAATGTGCTTCTTAATGCAACTCATCTCTAAACATGGTGTTTTGTTTTTTTTAAAAAATCTCCTCACTGCCCCTAGTCAGTGCATCTGAATGGTAATGAGAAGTTATGGATTAAAAAAAGGAAAAATTGTCTGGAACTACCAAATAAATTTTGACTTTTGAAAACTACTACCAAATAAAAAAAGGTTTTTATGAAACTACTAATAAATCAATTCCAACTTTGCAGCACTATCACTTGCCGTGTGTTTTTCAATTTTTTTTATTTTATGGCCCACCACTTTTGATTTCCCTCTATTTTATTCCCAAAAATTGTTCGATTTCCCTCCATTTCTAACTTCCTCTTTTCCTTTATATATATATATATTAGACTTTAAACTATGAAGTGAACCAAAATTTCTCTCTTTTTTGTTCAATCCAAGTTCCAACGTTCTTCCATTAAAGCTTGAGTATGCTTAGCAATGGAGGGAAATCGAGGAGTTTTTGGGAAAAAAAATAGAGGGAAATCAATAGTGGTGGGCCATAACATCAAAAAAATGAAGAAAAAAAAACACGCCAAGTGGTAGTGCTACCAGGACATTATTGAATTATTAGGCAGTTTTATAACAACTTTTTTTTTTTTATTTGGTAGTAGTTTTCGAAAGTCGATATTTATTTAGTAGTTCTGGACAATTTTTCCTTTAAAAAACAACATTTAGGGTGGTGTGTGACTTTCATGCAAATGTGCAACATCAATACACTTTTTAAAAATGCTAAGGATGAATGTAGTTGATACCTCGGCAAGTGGCTATCACTTTACGTTGGTGATAAGGGATTTTTTAAGTTGTTAAATATAAATCAAGAAAAACCTAGCTAAATCCTTACACGAGTATAAGGTAAGCAAGGGTCAAATCCATTGGAACCGGTGGTAATCTCCGAGATGAAGGAGAAAATAATAGAGAAAGTAAATTAAATAAACGAGAAAATTAAGTGGAAAAAACCACCCAGGATACACTAATATCGAAAACTTTAGAAATTGATGAAATTATTCCAATCATAACTTCACAAACTTTGGTTAGAAGGTTATGAAGCTCCAAAATTACATAAAAACCTATATTTCGAGGTGTTTATATAGATTTAAGAGTTGATCAAACTAAAAACACCAATCACTAAAGAAAATCAAGAGGTTTGATGAAGGAAATCTAATCAATACTCCACAAACTTTGGTTTGAATGTCATAGAGCTCAAATTTATGTAAATACCTATATTTCGAGGCATTGAAATAAATTAAAGGTTTGATCGAACAACCAAACATCAATCCTCAAAACTATCAACATTAGTAATAAAACCCATAATCATAAGCATAAATGATTGGGTTTCATCCAACCTTAGTGAAAAAGAGATTATTCACTAAGTGAAAACATGATAAAAAGAAGAAAAAAAAAAAACAACAGCTAACACTAAAACGACTAGATTAAAGAAGAAAGTAAAATCAGTAAAACCCAAAAATAAATTCAAAAGGAGATTGAAGGTAAGTTACAAACATAGATTAAAGATTATACAAAGAAAGCATAAAAGAAAGCAAGTAAAGAAAGAGACTACCCCTTTTCAAAAAAAGAAAAAAGAAAAAAAAAGAGAGACTACCCAAGAAAAAGGAACATTGACTTCATTAATGGAGGAAATCACCGTAACAATGGAGAAAATGAGAGAAAAGCTTAGAGAGATAAAATAAAATCGGAAAAAATTTTATTCTCCCTAATCTCTTGTTTAATGTTTACATAAAACCCTATATAAAACTCCCTACTTAAATTAAGGGCTTAGATTAAAAGATAATAAAGAGGAAAAATGGGGTGGAAAACCGTTCTCCGTACACGTCACAAGGCAATGACTTGGTTGAGTGAGGGGTGGCTCGACCGAGTAAATTTTATATCTTGAGTCGAGCAGAAATATGACCATCAGCTCGACCGAGTAAGGCCTTGGCTTGACCGAGTGGGCTTGTGGGCTCGAATAGAGGAAAAAAGCATGGTCCAGGCCGAGTTGGCTCGACCAAGCCATATTTCCACTGCAAAGCATGGTGCAGGCCGAGTTCGCTGGACCGAGTGGAAATATGGCTCGGTTGAGTGGGCTCCTAGCTTGGTCAAGTAAGGTCTGGCTCAACCGAGCTAAGGCATACTCGACCAAGTACACGTCCCTGACTGTCCACTTGGTCTGAGCGAAATTGGGTATATGATATATCAAATTGAAGCTCTTGAAACAAGAAATATTCTTCAAGTTGAATCGCCTGAAAAGGAGTTATATGTAAAAAGTTACGAGTGTTTCAATCAGACCATTATGCAAAAACACTTTTAATGCTTTTAATTCTACCCAATTATTCAAGAAAACAACTAGAGCGTAACATTATTGAACAAGAACATGAAATAAAATAAGTCTATGCTAAAATACCAAAAGCCAATGAAAATGAGCCTAAAAGGCCTAAAATCAAGTGAAAAGAAGCCGAAAAATAGATCAAAAAATGGACTGATCAGTTGGAAAATTATTTTGGCACACCAAAAATTGATAATTGTCACTTCCATTGTGAGAGTAAAGTTTTCTATGTTTTAATCACAAGGTGGGATTGCCAAAATCACTTTCCCTTCACGTCATGTAATTCGCAAACACATCTTCGTGGACTCTGATAGTTCTAATATTGAATTATTGACTCATCTTCGTTGACTACAAAGTAGTTTTTGGTCAGTGTGTTGCAATTATATAGGAACGGAGGAAGTATCTTTTAACACTGCTTTTAATTTGGTCATTTGGTGCCTTCACGTTTCAGTCAGATTGGTTTGTATTGGTACCTTGTTATTTCAGTCGAACTATAACGTTTGGAATTATATCTTTGCCAATCAATGCAGGTCATAGCTGGTGCTATATTGGGATGTCTTGTTGCTTACCTTATGAAGTTTTACAGATAGCTGAACCTCTGATTGACAGCAACTCATAAACCTGTGGAAACCGAAAGAGTCCTGCAAACAGCATATAACAAGTTTTTATGGTTTGTTGATGAAAGGCATCGGATGGTCAAGCTTAGCAGTTAGATGACTCTCATCTGTCTCCTGTTTGAAAAGCTGAACTAAAAAGCAATCACTCCTTAAGATTTGTCAGAAAGCCTATATTATTGTATATTGCAGTGTCATCCATTTTTTTTAGGATTGCCTATTTTAAAGCAAAAGTTAACCACATTTTGTATCTATATTGTTTCTGTTTGAAATTTTAGGTAAAGAAAATGTTGTAGATAAAGAAAATCAAAGAAAAAGGCTAAACTTATACTTGGTGCATCATTCTTCAATATTGAAATGTCAAATAGAGCTGAAGTTTTATGCTAGTCTGGGAACTTTCTACTACTATTTAGGTTTTATTCATTCAGCAAACAAACCAAGAGGTTATGGTTACAACTTCTGAAAGAAATTGAACTTTTTTTTTTTTTTTATTGATATGGCCTAATCTGAAAATTATTATTTTTTTGACATAATTTGTTCTGAACTTTTTTTTTTTTGTTGATCTGAAACAAGTAAAAAAATTTTTTTTTTTTTGAAAGGAGTAATAATACTATTTGATGTAGGATGGGGTTTCAAAAACAAGAAAAAACTACCCAAAATTTTAGAAATTCGTACGTCATGAATAGCTCAACATAGACACCATGAAAACTTCAATAAAACAAGGATATGAACATGAAAATGAGTTCACCAATGATTTATAATCATGAACTAAGCATAATCTAGTTTAAATCACAAAGGTAAAGAGTAGAAGATGACTCACCAATCACCAAAGTTGATAAGATTTGCAGCCACAAAGAAAGATAGGCTCACAAAGGACATCAAAGAGAGAGAATTCTCAGATTTCATATTCAACAAAATATTACTACAAATGAGGCAAAGCAAGCTATTTAAAGACTAAGCAATCCCTAATGAAGCTTTTAATCTAGGCCATTAATCTTTAAGCAATCAAGGGGCAAGACAAGTCAAGCACTAAATAAAGCATGAGAAAAGGAAAGCAAATGGAGCCCAAACCATGCAGTGACTTGTGCACGGTTGAAAAGTCCTAAAATCGCAGGTTTGTCCAATCAAAAAACACCTTTTTATGGTATCCATATCGGTTGTTGAGTTTATCCCACAGATCTTTGGAATCATTAACAAGCAAATATTTACTTTTCAGACTTTCTATCAGATGATGTCTGATTAGTACTAAGGCTTTTGCCTTCTCTTGTTCTGTAGGGACTTTTGCTATAATGTTAGTGTCCGTTACTTGAGACAGGCTTTTATTATCAATAATAGTATGTTCCAGGCCTTGGGCCCTGAAGTTTATTTGTGCATCAACCTTCCATTCTAAGAAGTTTTGTCCAGCCAGGTCTAAGATGTTAAATTGTCTTTTCATTAATTCTCCCATCTTAACTACAGATTTAGAAAGTTAATGAGTAATCTTGTGAGTAATAATAACAGTTTAATTAGCATATAACAATAAATCACATGTATATTATCTCCCCTAATTTATTACTCCGTATTATGTAAGGTAAGAAAATTAACCAAGATATGAGAAAAGGAAAACTAATAACACCGTATTAATACACATGGTACATCATAAGAAAACAAAGTGTTAGGATCATTAAAAAAAATGTACTTGTTTATCAAAATGACGAACATAATAGCTACAATTAATACAAGTAACGCAACCATTAAAAATAAGTAGACTTCTATAGCTCTTAAATTTTCTTTAACTGAAGAAGATTGAGAGGAAGATTGTTGGTGGTTGTTGCCACCGGGAGCCATGGTGGCGGGGTGTTTGGAGGATGAAGAATGGAGAAAGTAATTATGTGTGGTGATAAGTTTAAGAAAATAAAGATAAGATAAGATATGTGTGGTAAAATGGGGAGGGTGATTCGGTATTTATAGAGGATAATATCGATTTGTTTTAATTTCATATACTGTTTTACTATATTTTATCAAATAAAAACGAACACAAGAATTATAAAGTAATAAAAATTGGTAAAAGTATGCAAGCCGTAGTGGTCCAAAAACCCATAATCTATTCAAGAGATTGTGGGTTTGAAAACAAACAATAATAGAAAAGTATAGAACAAAAAGTATGTAAAATTATAAAAGCTGCATATTGGGTGATAAATATTTCTTTTATAAGTTTCTGATATAGAAGTTCTCATATTTGAGTAACTATAGAGCATACTCTTTAAAGACATGTTTTAAAAATAGTTATCACCTTGATAATTTATTTAATTTCATTGAAAACAGATATAAATATATGTATGTAGATTCATGCTGATAACGTGTTGTGAGAAAAAAAAAAAAAGAGATTTATTGTATATGTATACTAATATATTGATTTTTGCATTCTCTGATTCTCAAACTTACAATACATATTTATAGTGGTGAGTCATACTACTATTTACATAGTATAAGAGCATAAGACAATAAATTTTTTTACATACATTTAGTTCTTAGGAAAAATAGTCAATTATGGTGGACTACTTTGACATTCATATATCATAACATTAACATAAATTTTTGCAAAAAGTTGTGAACATAAAAAAAAGTTTTTTCATAAAATTTCCTTATAAAGTTATAAACAAATCTTTCATGTTATTTATTTTTTTGGGTTTTTCTATGTAGTGCCCTGATCGGGGTTTAGGGATCGTTACTTCCTAATCCGGTCAAAAATAATTACCCTAGGCTAATCAAACAAGTAGTATAGGAAAGTAAGGGGTCGAACCACAAGAAACAAGCGGATTACTTAGTCAAGTTATTGAGTGAAAAGGGGGTTTTTAATAAAGAGGAAAGGTGACTAAACTACTTTAACAAACTAAATCTAATGCAAATAAATTAAATTAAAATCAAGTAAAATCAACGATTAAAGGCACTAGGGAAAGGGGGAAAACATGATATTCCAAAAATCAAGCATAAAATCATTTGTTTCAAGCAAGGAGATTAGTTTATGCAAGAGGGCTTAGATTTCTCAGCCAACCCACTCACAAAACATCTCAACCTAGACCAAACCAAGCACCATGGATCGAATCGCTCGGTAAACTAGATCTCTCATTCTCTACCTCGCTCACAACCCGGTTCGAATTACTCTAGACCATTCCTAACATGTTGTCTCTAACCTCATGCTTAGATTTCTCAACCACACTTGGTTAGTCCAAGATTCTATCCTAGAAGTTGGCCAAACTCCTAATCTAGCATTTCAATCCATGTTAGAAAACAAGCATCATCAAGTTATTTCATACCAAACTAACAATTACTCCATGTTCAACAATCAAAATACCATTATTTTCCCCCTCCCCTAGCTAGGAATCTAGCCTAGGGGAGGGGTGTTCATACTAACAAAAGCCACAAATAGACCAAACATGATAATAGAAGTATAGAAACTAACAAACATGGAAAATAACAACTAAACATGCAAAAACTACCTCAAGGATTCAACCTTAAAATCACAAACACAATGAACAAGAGATTATAGCTAATGGCAAGTGATAACTCAACAAATAATAACATACAAATGATGAACAAATAACAAAGAAAGAAAGATAAGAATTGTTACCAAACTAGAAGATTGAATATATGGATTGATTGCAAAATGAAGAAGAAATTCTTGATGATTACAAGCTAAAACTACTAAAACTCTTGTGTTTCTCTCTCTAAAAATGCTGAAAATAATGCTAAGCTTCTTGATATTTTTCGTTCTCCAAACCTAGAAAAGTTGGGGTATTTATATATTACATGAGAGAGAAGGGGAATATTCAGAATAAATGAGTCGCTGCAGGTGGGAGCGGACGCTCTGAGGGTTGAGAGCGGACGCTCCACTAATACGACAAATCGATGAGCTGGCAACAAGTACTGGGAGCGGACGCTCTGAAGAGAGAGAGCGGACACTCCATGCACAGGCGAGCGGACGCTCTAAGGGTTGGAGCGGACGCTCTGGCACCTCCCAGCAGCCAATGCCTCTCTGATTGTGGGCCAAGCGGACGCTCTGAGGGTTGGAGCGGACGCTCGGTGGTACTTGGACGTGCTGAGGCTGGGCAAGGGGAGCGGACGCTCCAAGGGTTGGAGCAGACGCTCTAGCTCCAACAAGAAGCTCCTGCATCCTCGACAAGGAGTCTGAGCGGACGCTCAGTGGGGGTGGAGCGGACGCTCGGTGCTGGGGCTGCAATTCCATTCCACTTCAAGCTTTGAATTGTCACTCCCGGGCTCGAGCTTCGCACACAAGGCTCCGAATGCTTTGGCGTGGACCTGAAACAACTCATGCAAAATATCAAAGCACTTGTATTCTCATTTTCTCTCAAAAATGCATAGAAAATACCCAAAAATGAAACGAGATCCAAATCTTGGTAACATGTAACGAGCGGAGGAAAAACCAACTAAAAATGCACAAATATGGGCAAAACAAAGACTAAAAATGATGAAAAATGACCTATAAGATGGTGCACAAATGCACCGTTCAAAATCCCCCCAACTAAGCCTTTGCTCGCCCTCGAGCAAAGTCAAATTGATTCCCGAACCACAGGATAACAACACCAAGTATTGGAAGCTAACAAACCTAATCAAACACACCATATTTACACTAACTCACTGTCGTAGGAATCACGATCATTTTTAGCGTAAACGACAAGCCCTTTAAACCTCCAAGTCCCTTAGGAGGGCGAGTGTGCTCTCGCGAGGGTTTTCGTGCAAAGATTAACCCACAACTGAAAAGCGAGCCAAAGAAAGAAAGAAAAGAAAATAACATTATGACTTCCATGCCCAAGGTCACCCCTCATCAATATGGTTCACATATCCTCAAAACCTCTCAAATGACTTCCAAGGGGAGCAATTCCACAAGAGGTGTGCTCGTAAATCAAGGGGTTAGTATGGGCTAGCAAGAAGTGTTTAAGGAGTGTCCTCGATAAACAAAGCAAACCTCATCTCACACACAACCATTGCTCTTTTTGGGTGTCTTTTCACTTATCCCCTAACGATCCACATGCTTGGCAAACCGTTCTCTCCCTAAAGTTCACATCGACATTCTTAGATTAAGTTGCGTAGTAGTGAGTATGCAAAGGACTTGTGGCTTGGCCACTTATTGAGTTTTTTTCTCTTTTTTTTTTATTGAATAGGCTACTAGCCTTGTGGACATTGCCACTTATTGGACTCGATAAAATGTGCTTAGCACTTATTGACTCGATAGACATGTGGTGAAACCACTTATTGACTCGATAGGCATGCATGTTTGCTATTACACGAACCTGCTAGGAGAATCTTTGTGAACTTTAGAGATTGATTCTTTTTCCTCACATACTTTTCATTGGGACATAAGCTACTCATTTTTCGCTAAGAACAAGGCGTGGGATATAACCCAAACCTATGTTTACACCAAATTTGGAAATGCCCCCCTACTCATAACTCAAGTGTATTGGATCAAAGGAATCCACATATATCTCATCACAGGGGGTCATTCCAAGAGCAAAGAAGCCAATAATTACAAAACAAACGAAAGTCTTTTTGTATTTTTTTTTTCACTCCCCTTTTTTTTTACCAAGCTTAAAAAAAAGGACAAATCAAAATAAAAGAAAATCAAGAAAATAAACCAAAAATCCAACTATATACATGAACTCCACATAATGATGCATCATGGAAAAGAATCTAAAGCATGCCAATATTACATTCAAACTACACAAAAAGGGGGAATATCTCAATCCCGGCAGCTAATCCTAATACCAAATATGCTTTGTATCTACCTATTCTTCTAATCAAATGCTAAAAAGGAGGGGTAAGGGAAAGGTCTCACCAAAGTGGTGCCGGAACTACACGGAATGGCCATCGTGCATCTCCAAAATCATAGCTCAAACCGGCACAAAGAACCTGTAAAACTACATCCAAACCATTTCTCCAAAACAATGATTAGACAAGAATAAGATCCTATCCACAATTCATCATTATAGAAAAAAAGAAATAAAAAAAGGCAAGAAATTACCAAAACATCATCAAGAGAGAGAGAGAAAGCATTGCAAACACCAAGGGAACCACCACAACATGCCTCTCCAAACTTCCTCGTTCTTTGCCCTATAATATCGAAAAAATTATAGTGCAACCCCCCCAACTAGATATGAGCACCGTCTCGGTGCAAAGAGGGAGGGTGGGGCAAGGAACGGGGAAGCTAGTCGTCGAGACCGGGGTCGGATGTAACGACCCGACTTTTTGGACTTGTCGATTGACGAAGGGAAATCGACAAACGGATCATTACTTAAACAATTTAAACTATAAATTAAGTTAATTAATTAAAACTAAGCAACTTTTATTAAATTAATAAACTATAATCCAAAAGTCTGAATGGGTCCAAAAATCATAATTACATAAGTTGTTCTAATTCCGTCCCAACATGCTGGGATCAACTAGTAGCATAAAAATTCTTATTGAATAACTTAGGAAAATAAAGGCTAAACTACAGGTCTCTTCCACACAAGCCCGATCCAACGAAAGCCCGTGCTAAGCAGCTGCATCATCTCCTGAAACTGGGGGGGGGTCCACCGTCAGTGGCGAGTAACTAGGCTGTCCCGCTTAATTGAGGGACCGCCAAACACATAATCTCATAGAATCACGCAAGAAAATCACACATAAACATATATCGTCTTATACAATCATTCATACGGGGTACGTATAAAAATACGTACAAAAATACGTATAAAAATACGTATAAAATACGTATAAAAATACCTGCAGAGATACGGTTAGAAATACGTACTAAAATACGTATAAGGTACGTATACTATACGTATAATGATACCTGCAAAATACGGTTAGAAATACGTACTAAAATACGTATAAGGTACGTATACTATACGTATAATGATACCTGCAAAATACGGTTAGGAATACGTACAAAACTACGTACACAATACGGGTACAACATACAAATACATACACTTATACATACATACATAAGTCATACAAATACAGATATACACAGCGGAAGACTTGTACTGTTCGTAGCACGTACATTTCATACTTATCTTATATTATAAACACTTATAACTTGGTTATCATTATTATATCATATCTTATCTTTATATCATATCATAACTTATAACATCACGTATTTTCATAACATCTTTATCTTAACTTATCATCTTTGCGGACTGTCTTCTTTAGCTCGTAGCGAACCTTTGCGTCCGCAACTTTCCTAAAATATGTCAGGGTGAACCTTTGCGTCCCACCCGTAGCCCTCCTTTGCAAGAACTAAGCCTAAGCTATGGCCATAACCCCTAAGCAGCCCTCCTTTGCAAGAACTACCTAGACGACTCCATATTCTAGAACCAAGAACTGCGCGGGGGAACTCGTGTGTTCGTCCCATTGAGCAGTGGCGTCGACTAAACCCGATTGGTGACCTTTGCACCACCGCACAGGCGTCCTTATCTTACTTATCTTACTTAAATCGGGAAGTACTAGGTGGCCGTAATCGGAAATAAAATGTTCGAAATCCCAGGAAAGAGAGGTGCGGCACGTATATTGGCCACCTTAAATACCAAGTCTTTCCTAGCCAGAGATCGAAACAAATTAATATCCTTTTACTCTGTTTCCTTTCCTACCCTATTAATATCTTATTAACTTCTTATTGTAACTTATCCCTACTGATACTTAATAATAATAATAATAATAATAATAATATTACTCATATTACTCGTAATATAATAATAATAACAATAATATTATCTACCCCTTCATATTACAACTTATCCCTGATAATTCCTTTAATTGTAACTTTTATAATTATAATAACAATTATTCCTAAAAATATTATAAGTCAAAATTAAACTAAAATTGACCAAATAAATTAGGGTCACTCGACATTTCATTAAAATCACAATAATTAGATGAATTCATACAATCGTCATACAATTAATTTAATAAATTCATAAAAATTACAATTAATTACATAAATTACCTAAAACATGATAAAAGTACTACTCTTCAAATTTTACATCACTCGAAAATCATGAACAACAATACCAAAAATTAAATCTTTAATTAATTAAATTCAATAACCAATAAATCATAGCGAACTTTATAATAAACATTAAAATTATCCTTAAAACACCATATCTTACACAATCTGATTTTTAAAGTATTAAATTAAGAACCAACATTAAAAGGTCTCGAATAACCTGGAAATTTTAATGAAAGTTAAATATAGGTTCAAGGTTTAACATGCACAATTTTCGTCTAAAAATAACATCTTTTACTATTTTTAAGGAATTTCATAACTAACAAAGTAGATTAGGCTGAATTCAGTTTCAGATTTTTCTACCATAGCAAACGAACTTCAAAAATTACGAAAATTTAACACAAGCTGTAAAATACTATTATTCACTTCCACCTAAATTTTCGTAGTCATCCGAATTGATTAAGTATCTTGAATAATTCGTAAACCAAATCTGGACAGTTTTACCGGTTTGAAAGATTAAATTATTATAAGAAATAAAAGGACGAATTTTGCCACGAAATAAATCATGATTCATGATAAAACAATAAAAAAACTGCCACGAAAAATTCATCAAGAAATAACAAGATTTGATTAATAAATAAATTCATACAAGTAATTGTTCAACAATTAAAAATTTCAAGAAACTACATAAAATAATCTAGAAAAATAACATGTACATAAATTTCATGTAGTTCGAAAAACACCCTAACATGATACTAATTCTTTTTATAGTTTTCATGCTTCTAATCCTAATTAACTATCTGAATAGGTTGTTCCGGAATTAAACGGGTTAGCAAAGTTACCTCGAATCGCTAAATTTTCCAAGAAAAATTCACCCTTTTGGTGAATAGGGGCTCACGGCCAAAGAAAAGAAAAGAGAGAGAAAAAAAAATGTAGAAATTTTTAGGGTTTAGGAACTTTAGCCAAAATAAAATAAATAGGTCAAGCCTATTATATATATATAGGAAAAGAAAGAAAAAATAAAATAAAATAAAATAAAAAAAAATAAACCCTAACAAACTATAGGGGGGTGCCGTGAGGAGGGGAAAGAAAAAGGGGAGAATTAGTTAGGTGGTTAGCTTAGGTTTGAATAGGTTTTTTTTTAGGAAATTAAAATAATTAACTAATTTAATTAATTAAATAACATAATTATTAATTAATCAAATAAATCAAAAAGAAAAAAAATAACACTTGGCCCATATAATAAAGGGGAGCCGGCCAAAGGGAAACAAAAGAGGAATAATTGGGTCTTTTGGCCCAATATGAGGAAAAAGAATGGACTAAAAATAAAAACAGTCCAAAATTAAGTGGCCTTTTGGACTTGGAATTATATAAAGTAAACTAATAACCGCGAAATTTTCTGGCCCTAAATTTCGGGTTATTACATCGGACTCGGGAGAGTCATCCTTGAATACCACCCTCTCAACCGGATAGGGGTGAGACCAATGGTATGCAAGGGGATGACCAGAGGGAGGGCCATGGGGCTCCCACCCGCCATGGTAGTAAGGTGGGAAAGTATAACCTGGGGGGAGGGGAAGGCAGGGTCTCCACGGGGGTCACAACCGCCTGGCACGGTGTAATCAAACCCGGGGTGCATAGGGAAGTCATCGGGGAGGGGGCGAAGGATGATCCCGGACCACGCCAATATGGGTACTTAGTATACCCACTCCTATCCCAATTAGGGACGGGTCCCTCTTGGGGAGGGTAGTTCACCGGGGGCAAAAAGTATCCCATGTTGACCTGGTGGTCATACATCTGTGCCAAGAAAGGGTGGGGGGGAGGTATGTCGTCCTCAGATGCATGAGGTGGGATCATCCTCTCAAAAGTGCCCATGCGCTCGGAGATGTCCCCGAGGATCTTACCAATTTCATTGAAATCAAAAGCGTTTACCTCGGGGCCCTTGTGATGAGAAGGGGCCTCCTCCTCCTCGTGCATGACCTCTTGGGCCTCCGAAGGCCCGACGGCCTCCTTCCCTTTGCGCCGCCTCTCTCCCGCTGCCCTGGCCTCCTCGGCCGCCATTCGTACTTGCTCTTGTTTTTTCTCTACTCTCTCTCTCGCCTCTTCTCTCGGTTGCTCATATCACCTGGCTGCAAGGGGCGTAAGGGGACCGCCCACCTATTCTCAACATCAACCGGAGGGCAGGTGACGAAGGTGCATGGAAGGTAGCACCACGCCACCTCCTTCATCTTCCATACGAAGTTCTTAATTCCCTCTCTTGCCGGCCTTGGAGAGGTGACAAGCGGCAATCAAACGGTCCGCATCTAGACGAGCCTTCTTCTCCAAAGGCTCCATCCCAAGCAACTCTGCTTGACACCTCAACTTATAGGCTAACCAAGTCACCAAGCCTCCAAAGGTGATGGTCCCCAAGTTTCTAACCGCCTCCACCCTCCGTGCAAAAAGGTACCCAAGGTTAGGCTTCCTCTCTTTCTCATCGGCGGTGAAGTACTTGGGGCCCTCGGCCACCCACCAAAGCATGTACAACTCGGGTGTGGAGACCTTCCCGAGCTCCCCCCTTGAGAAGAAGAAATAGACAAGAAGCCTTTGGAAGTATCGGAGAGCCGGATGTAGAATATCGGTAGACTTGGCTCGGTTCGATTGGTAGTCCTCGTCCCCTTCGGTGATGTCAAGCCACCAATCATTAATATGAAACATTTGGGCCGGGTCCCCATCCTCATCCACACCTATTTCGGGCAAATCCTCCCCCGTGTACTCGAAGCTCCTTGCTTCTGGGTCAAATCCGAAAAAATCATTGAACTCCTCCAAGGTGTAGGAGTGGTCCTTGTTGCATAATCGGAAAGTGACTCGGAAGCGACCATCTTCCCCTTCAATGGGGCTCAGGGAGAATGATGCGACAAATTCTGCGGTCAAGGTTGTATAGGAGAGTGGAGGTTGAGTAGGGTTCTCCTCTTGTGCATCTCTATCCGGATAAACCCAATCATTAGGGATCTCCTCCTCCATGATGCCCTCTATCCCTAAGAACCTCGCAAACTTGCGCACGTCTTCGTCAATACCCATATCCTGGCAAGTGGCTTGGTCATAGAACATAGTGGGCTTCATGTCCCGGCTCAAAAGTTTCTCATATGCCCGTTGGTGTTTGCTCTCCCCAAAACGAGGAGTGTAGGCCCTGGAGCGCACCCCTTGACTGGAGGATTGCCCCTCTTGGCTCGGCCCCCTTTGGCTTGGGGATCACCTTGAGTGCTTCCTTGAGCCAAACATTGTCCCTATGAACAAGAGAGAGAAAATTAGCAATTTGGATTGATGGTTGGGAACTCAAAGATTAATCCTAAAAACAAACATTCCCCAATTTGTGCCTCCAAAAAAAAAAAAAAAAAAAACAAACAAACAACCCATGTGAGTAAAACTCACAATCCACCAAAACAAAACAAACAAAAACAACTAGCTAAACTAATGCCAACACTATGCTTGGAGATTATAACACAAAGGCCCCTACTCACAAAATACATCGAACAACTCCCTTGCTCCACAAATTCATATCAACATGCTTAATTCCCAAAGTAATAAGTCATACACAAGAAACATGCTCAAACACTAATACTTAGGTTAAGAACAATTTTCATGGTCAACCAAAATTTACTAAGAGAATTTAAACATGAAGCAAAACAAAAAAGGGGCATAGGGCAAGAATTTAGGGGTTTCATGGCCAAAAATAGGGTCCAAACTCAAACATACAATTGCTAGATTCAAGTACCCAAAGCAAGTTTTTTACAAAATCAATGCTCAAAAACATCATAGAACTTGAATTTAGCAACCTATAATCTTCAAATTCACAAGGCAAGAACACATTCAAACACACACCTTCATACTCATTCAAACACTCAACAACATAAATCATGAACAAATTCAACAAAATTTGCAAAAATTGAACATGAAATGCATATATAACCTTGAATTAAGCATAAATAAGGAGTTTGAAAGCATTACCAAATGAATTTGAGCAAAAAGATTGAAACCCTAGGTGAGAGAAAACGAAAAACGACCTCCCCTAAAACACCCCTAGCCGTGCGAAAATAGTGAGGAGAGAGAGTGGCTTGAGTTTTTGGTGAGAATTTGGTGAGATTTGATGAAAAAAATGGAGGTTTTGAGATGGAGATTAATGGGGTTATGAGAGAGTATGAGAGGAGAGAGAATGAGAGGTTGGTTATGTTTGAGAAGATGAAGTGAAAATGTCGACCCCCCCTCTGCTTTAATTCGGGTTTTAAATTTTTTTTTTCGCTGAAGGACCTTAGAGCGGACGCTCTCCCAGCAGGAACAAAAGCAGTAAGCAAATACGAGCGGACGCTCGCTCCTCACCCGAGCGGACGCTCTCCCCCCCCCCCCCCAAAAAAAAGGCAGTATGCAACTGAGCACCAGGGAGCGGACGCTCGCACCCCCCGAGCGGACGCTCCACCTCCTCAAGGAACTTTCTGTTCTAAAATTAGTCACTTCGAGTGGACGCTCCTCACCCAAGAGCGGACGCTCGCCACCTCTCAAAACAACTCCACTTACTACTTTGGCACACACCAAAAGATTAGCCAATTGTGGGGCAAAAAGGTTAGTAATGGCCATTAAATTGGCCATCCTATGCCTCAAAAAGCCCGGAATTCCACGGAATTTCGGAAAAAAAATGAAAAGGGGACCTACAAAGAGCACTACCCCCCTCACAAAACGAAATTCCTCCAGAATTTCCATCACTACCAAGCAAGAAATGGCAATTCCACAAATACGAAAGCTATAAACTAAAATTGTTCAAACAACTATTCACAAAAAGGATACACGGGTTGCCTGCCGGAAGCGCTTCTTTAACGTCATTAGCTTGACGCGGGCCCCCACACCACAAAGGCGGAGGGCACGAAAAGTGCTTAGTTTAAGGTCCCTAAGCATTAGACCATCCATAATAAGCTTTCAATCAAAAGAGGGATCATCCCTCACAACATCCAACCGCAAGCAAGAAGGGTCGGGGATCTCTTCGTTGGAGTAGTACTTCTTGATCCTTTGGCCATTGACCTTGAACACATTGTCGCCTTGTTGGAGCTCAAATGACCCATATGGGAACACCTTAGTGATCGTATAGGGTCCGTACCACTTAGATTTGAGCTTCCCGGCTCTCAACTTTAGCCTAGAATTGAAAAGGAGCACTTTATCACCCACTTGGAAATTACGATCTTTGATCCTCCGATCATGCCACTTCTTCGATTGCTCCTTGTACACTTTGGAACTCTCATAGGCATCATGTCTTAGCTCATCCAACTCACTTAGCTTGAGAAATCGTGCTTTTCCGGCGGCATCCAAATCCATGTTCAAGTGCTTCAAAGCCCACCAAGCTTTGTACTCTAGTTCTACCGGTAAATGACACCCTTTTCCATAAACCAGACGGTAAGGAGTTGTACCAATCGGAGTCTTGTAAGCCGTCTGAAGAGCCCAAAGCGTATCATCCAACCTCAACGACCAATCCTTTCGTGTTTGATTCACCATCTTCTCTAAAAGGTTCTTGATCTCTCTATTGGACACCTCGACTTGCCCTTGAGTTTGAGGGTGGTAGGGCAAGCCCACTCTTTGGGTGACTCCATACTTCTTCAAGAGTGCACGAAAGTGATTCTTGGCGAAGTGAGAGCCCCCATCGCTTATGATGCATCGAGGTACTCCAAATCTTGGGAATATAACCTTCTTGAGGAGACGGACCACTACCTTGTGGTCATTGGTTGGGGAGGAAATGGCTTCAATCCACTTTGTCATGTAATCTACCGCCACTAGAATGTAGAGGTTGCCACACGATGACACAAAAGGACCCATGAAGTCGATTCCCCACACATCGAAAGGCTCAACATGCAAAGTATAGTTTTAGGGCATCTCATGACGCTTTGTAATTCCCCCGGTCCTTTGGCATCGGTCACATCTTTGGATGAATGAGTGAGTATCCTTGTGCAATGAAGGCCACCACAGCTTGCATTCAAGAACCTTGGTCACTGTCTTATCAACACCACCATGACCTCCGCTTGGTAAAGAGTGACAATGCTTCAAGACCCCTTCCACCTCGTATTCCGAAACACACCGCCGGAACAACCCATCATTACACTTCTTATAAAGGTAGGGGTCTTCCCAAAAGTAGCGGCGAGACTCCTTGATCATTCTTTTCTTTTGGTGGGAATCGAAGTCTTGAGGGAAATCTCCACACAAAAGGAAATTTGTCATGTCGGCGAACCATGGAATAGTCCTGGAGACGATTGCCATCAAAGCTTCATCACGAAGCTCATCATCAATAGGTAGCTCTTCCTCTTCATACATGGGATGATCAAGGGGCAACCGGGAAAGATGATCGGCCACATAGTTTTCCAACCCTTCTTATCCCGAATCTCAACATCAAATTCTTAGAGGAGAAGTACCCATCGGATGAGGCGGGGCTTAGAATCCTTCTTGGCCCATAGGTACTTGATCGCCGTGTGATCGGTGTACACTACCACCTTGTTGCACATTAAGTATGATCGAAACTTATCAAAAGCAAAGACAACGGCGAGCATTTCTTTCTCCGTGGTGGTGTAGTTCATTTGAGCTTCATCCAAAGTTCTACTAGCATAAGCAATCACATGAAGCTTCTTATCTTTTCTTTGCTCTAACACCGCTCCCACTGAAAAATCACTCGCATCACACATTAGTTCGAAAGGTAAGTCCCAATCCGGAGCTTGCACTATAGGCGCTCTAATCAAGGCATTCTTCAAAGTTTCAAAAGCCTTAATGCAAGTATCTCCGAATTCGAACTCCCTATCCTTATGAAGCAAGTCGGTCAAGGGGCGCGCAATAGAAGAGAAATCTTTGATGAACCTACGGTAGAACCCGGCGTGCCCGAGGAAAGCTCGGACTCCGGTCACCGTAGTAGGTAGGGGAAGCTTCTCTATTGCGGCCACCTTGGCGGGATCTACCTCAATGCCCTTTTTCGAGACTTTATGGCCAAGGACTATGCCCTCCTCAACCATAAAGTGGCATTTCTCCCAATTCAAAACAAGATTCGTCTCTTGACAACACTTCAATACTCGCTCAAGATTAGCCAAACAATTGTCAAGAGACGAACCACAAACACTGAAATCATCCATAAACACCTCAATAACATCCTCTAGCATGTCGGAGAAGATAGCGGACATGCACCTTTGAAAAGTAGATGGGGCATTGCATAGACCGAAGGGCATTCTCCGGTATGCGAATGTCCCAAATGGGCATGTGAAAGTAGTCTTCTCTTGATCCTCGGGGTGGATCGGGATTTGGAAAAATCCCGAATACCCATCAAGGAAGAAAAAGTAAGAATGTCCTACTAACCTCTCCAACATTTGGTCCATGAAGGGCAAGGGGTAATGATCTTTCTTCGTGGCTTTGTTGAGCCTACGATAGTCAATGCACATTCTCCACCCGGTCACCGTCCGGGTGGAGATATCATTCCCCTTGTCATCCTTAACAATGGTCATACCCCCTTTCTTGGGAACCACATGGACGGGACTCACCCACTTGCTATCGGAGATAGCGTAGATAATCCCCGCCTCACGGAGTTTCAAGACCTCTTTCTTCACCACCTCTTTCATGGTGGGATTCAACCTTCTTTGAGGTTCTATAGAGGAGGTATGGCCATCATCAAAATGGATCCTATGCATGCACAAACTCGGACTAATCCCTTTCAAATAATCAATGCTATACCCGATGACCCCTTGATATTTTCGCAAGAGTTGCTTCAATTTTTCCAAAGAAGGGTTATCAAGGCTAGCATTGACAATAAAAGGGTAACAACAAGCATTATCAATGAAAGCATATTTGAGTGAAGGGGGAAGGGGTTTCAATTCTACCTTGGGAGGAGGCGTGGTCCTCTCCTCCTTATCCTCGGTTTGGATCGATGGGAGCTCGTCCAATGGTTCATCCTCCACCGGAGAAGCTTGGTCAAGAGAGGCTTCAAGCTCCGTAGCCTCCTTGGATTTCTCAACCCCATCTTCTTAATTGCATCACTTCTTCAAGAGGATTTTCCCTTCTTCGGTGAACCCTTTCACACTCATCAAGCTCATCACTCACAAGATCAACCCGGTAAAGTTTTTCAACCATCGGTTGCTTCATCAACTTAGAGAACTCAAACACCACTCTTTCATCGGCCACTTCACAAGTTATGGTATTATCTCGGCAATTCACTACCGCACTAAGAGTGTGAAGAGCTTCCCGACCTAGGATGAGAGGTGTGGTCGAGTCCTCTTCGATGTCCACGACAACAAAGTCGCATGGGGCAATGAGATTTCCAACCCGTATCGGCACATCCTCGAGCTCTACACAAGGAACTTTGGTAGAACAATCGGCCATTTGAATCACTTTTCTTGAAGGAACCATTTCATAATCCAAGAGTTTGGCAATTGAGAGGGGCATCAAGCTAACACTTGCCCCTAGGTCGGCTAAGGCTCCCTTGGTACCCAAATCACCAATCATGACCGGTAGAGTATAGCTTCCCGGATCCCTTAGCTTAGGCGGCATCTTTCGTTGCAAGATCGCACTCATTTGAGATGGTAGAGTGACCATCTTATCAATTTGCTTCCTCTTGTTAGAAAGAAGTTCTTTGAGGAACTTCGCATATGTTGGCATCTCTTTGATTGCTTCAAGAAAGGGGACATTAAGAGTGAGTCCCTTCATGCATTCCATGAACTTGTGATACTTTGCATTGAGTCTCCTCTCCACAAGCCTCTCCGGATATGGAGGCTTTGGAGCATACTTGGCAAATTCCGGTGGTGTGGTTGAAGTAGTATCTTCCAAACTTGCTTTTCTCCCCCTATCCTTTTTCTTGCTTTTGTCACCCCCCATCTCTTGGCCATCATTGCCTCCCTTAGCATTTGAACTCTCCACCATGACCTCCTTCTACCTCCTTGTCTTCTTCACTTTGGGGTGCCTCCTCATTAATTTGTTGCCCCACGGTAGGCCCATCATAAACCGTTCCCGATCTTAAGTGGATGGCATTCACGGAGTGAGAAGCGGGGTTCGCTGAAGGTTGGCCCGGTAGCTTGTCATTAGAAAGTTGAGCTACTTTTTTGGCCAATTGGGCAATTTGGGTGTCGGACATTTTTTGGTGCGAATTGATCTCTTTGATTTGGGTGCTTTGTTGGCCCAATTCCTTTTGGAATCCACTCATCTCTCTTTGGAGATTTTTGAATTGGTCTAAGATGAGTTGGGTGTCTTGAGTTGGGGTATGGTGAGGCATAGAAGGGTTAGGGAATGGAGGATTGGGATGATTTTGTGGAGGGTTGAAGTTTTGGTTGAAAGGTGGCTTGTTGAAAGGTTGTCGGTTCGGATGATTTACGGGGATGGCATGTTGGTTTTGTAAGACCATGTTGGTGAAGTGGGGATGTATGGTGAAATTAGTGTTGGTTGTGGGAAGGAGAAGCCCGCTTGTGAGCTCATAGTTGTCCGGAGCCCCAAAGTCTCGGAACAACAGATCGGGATTTTCATCACCCATGCTTTCGGTAGATGTGCTCGATGTGTCAGGAGGGTCTTGGTCAAACTCGCCTAGCTCTCGGTACAAGTTTTGAACCCCACGCAAAGTACGGTTGATCACAAGGTTAAGAGAGTATTCGGGAGGCCCTTGGGATCGCCTTTGCATCCAAAACTTGCATCAAACACAACTAAGCAAGGCGTTAGCAATTGACAACACCAACCACAAATAACAACACTAATTTGATGATAGAGAAAATAAGCAAAGAAAATAGAGTGCGAAAATATAAAATAAAAATAAAAAAATCAAACAATAACGAGCTAAATAACACCGTAGTTCCCCGGCAACGGCGCCAAAATTTGATCGGGGTTTAGGGATCGTTACTTCCTAATCTGGTCAAAAATAATTACCCTAGGCTAACCTAACAAGTAGTATAGGAAAGTAAGGGGTCGAACCACAAGAAACAAGCGGATTACTTAGTCAAGTTATTGAGTGAAAAGGGGGTTTTTAATAAAGAGGAAAGGTGACTAAACTACTTTAACAAACTAAATCTAATGCAAATAAATTAAATTAAAATCAAATAAAATCAACGATTAAAGGCACTAGGGAAAGGGGAAAAACATGATATTCCAAAAATCAAGCATGGAGCAACCACATAGCAAGCATAAAATCATTTGTTTCAAGCAAGGAGATTAGTTTATGCAAGAGGGCTTAGATTTCTCAGCCAACCCACTCACACAACATCTCAACCTAGACCAAACCAAGCATCATGGATCGAATCGCTCGGTAAACTAGATCTCTCATTCTCTACCTCGCTCACAACCCGGTTCGAATTACTCTAGACCATTCCTAACATGTTGTCTCTAACCTCATGCTTAGATTTCTTAACGACACTTGGTTAGTCCAAGATTCTATCCTAGAAGTTGGCCAAACTCCTAATCTAGCATTTCAATCCATGTTAGAAAACAAGCATCATCAAGTTATTTCATACCAAACTAACAATTACTCCATGTTCAACAATCAAAATACCATCATTTTCCCCCTCCCCTAGCTAGGAATCTAGCCTAGGAGAGGGGTGTTCATACTAGCAAAAACCACAAATAGACCAAACATGATAGTAGAAGTATAGAAACTAACAAACATGGAAAATAACAACTAAACTTGCAAAAACTACCTCAAGGATTCAAACTTAAAATCACAAACACAATGAACAAGAGATTATAGCTAATGGCAAGTAATAACTCAACAAATAATAACATACAAATGATGAACAAATAACAAAGAAAGAAAGATAAGAATTTTTACCAAACTAGAAGATTGAATATATGGATTGATTGCAAAATGAAGAAGAAATTCTTGATGATTACAAGCTAAAACTACTAAAACTCTTGTGTTTCTCTCTCTAAAAATACTGAAAATAATGCTAAGTTTCTTGATATTTTTCGTTCTCCAAACCTAGAAAAGTTGGGGTATTTATATATTAATGAGAGAGAAGGGGAATATTCGGAATAAATGAGCCGCTGCAGGTGGGAGCGGACGCTCTGAGGGTTGAGAGCGAACGCTCCACTAATACGACAAATCAATGAGCTGGCAACAAGTATTGGGAGCGGACGCTCTGAAGAGAGGCTAGCGGACGCTCTAAGGGTTGGAGCGGACGCTCTGGCACCTCCCAGCAGCCAATGCCTCTCTGATCGTGGGCCGAGCGGACGCTCTGAGGGTCGGAGCGGACGCTCGGTGGTACTTGGACGTGCTGAGGTTGGGCAAGGGGAGCGGACGCTCCAAGGGTTGGAGCGGACGCTCTAGCTCCAACAAGAAGCTCCTGCATCCTCGACAAGGAGTCTGAGCGGACGCTCAATGGGGGTGGAGTGGACGCTCGGTGTTGGAGCTGCAATTCCATTCCACTTCAAGCTTTGAATTGTCACTCCCGGGCTCGAGCTTCGCACACAAGGCTCCGAATGCTTTGACGTGGACCTGAAACAACTCATGCAAAATATCAAAGCACTTGTATTCCCATTTTCTCTCAAAAATGCATAGAAAATACCCAAAAATGAAACGAGATCCAAATCTTGGTAACATGTAACGAGCGGAGGAAAAACCAACTAAAAATGCACAAATATGGGCAAAACAAAGACTAAAAAGGATGAAAAATGACCTATAAGATGGTGCACAAATGCACCGATCATGCCCCTGTGGTATAGCGTTTTCTATAATGTACCCCTCCAAATCGAGACTTCTACATGGTACCCCTAAGAAACTACTGTTCACCACTTAGTACCCCTCTAAATTATTAATTATCTAATTAACAATCTAAACTTGATTATTAGTACACTAACCGTCATAACTAATATAATTTGCTGGTAATTATTACTAATTATGACTAATTATTACTAATTATGACTAATTATTACCAAAGAATTACCAAAAAATACAATTAAAAAAACAATAAACTACCGAAATTTTTTAAAAATAACAATAATTAGCAGTTGTTTATATTAATCATGAAGGTTAGAGCACTAATAATCATCTTTAGTGTGTTAATTACGTGATTAATAATTTATAGGTAGTATGTGGTGAGCAGTATTTCCTCGGAATACTATGTAGAAGTCCCATTTTAGAGGGGTACATCATAGAATACGCTATACGACAAGCGTATTTTTTTTTTTACGAGGTTTGAACGGTTGAACCAATTCAAAATTACTGGCGCAGTCACAAGTCACACAAGTCAAGTCGCGCTACGTTTCTCCCTCCCACACCCACTGTCTCCCAAATTCAAAATCTCTGCTTTCCGCCCTTTTTCTCTTTTCGCTTCGAAAACCATTTCAAAAGCTCCAACAATGGCGGAGACCCTAAGTCCAAATCAAAAACGAAGAACTTCAATTTCTACTCGCCTTCAATCTCCTACAAGTCCTTTTTTCTTGGGTTCTAATGACGATAAACTTGAACGCGCTCAAGCACGTGCCGCACGCGCCGCAGCTATTCGCCGCAAACTTGTCGAAGATGCTGTTGATCATCCTCCCCCTACTCCTTCTAATTCTTGCCTTGAAGGTGCTCAAATCATGGAGTTGTTCCGCAATTGCATCAAACTCGCCAGTGAAAATGTCTCTCATCTTTTTAATTATGTTCTTTTTCCTTCAGTTTAAATCTAGTGATTTGTTTTTTTTATCTGGGTTTCTTCTTGATTAATGTATATTATGTTCTTGGATCTTTGTATTTAATTATGACATTATAATTGTGGTAAATCTGGTAATAGCTTACTGAAAGCTGTATCAACTTGGCCAGTGAAAATTTCACCTATTTTCCTTATTCCTCTTTTCCTCTCTTCTTCTCCTTCTTGTTATTATTATTATACCAAAAAAAAAAAAAAAAACCTATGGTTTTTATGACATGGTGTAGTCCAATTTCTTAGATTTTATTGAATTGTTGAGATATGTGAAATTATGCCTATATCAAAGAGTGTGTAGATAGCTAGCACATATATCTTTTGTGGTTGCTTAATCTCTGATTTTTAATTAATTCAATTTAATTATGTAATTTCTAGCAAAGGAGTTGTTTTTAATGTATAACCTTGGAGGTAGCCACCAGAATATTTAAAAAAGATGTACTTCGTATTTGATTTGAATGTCTGGTTTTTTTTTTTTTTTTTTTGGGCAATGCAGAAATTGAAAGAGGAAACTTTTATTTAATTGCTGAATATTAGGTCATTATCCTCTGGATTTTTTAAAATCTGATTGAAAGGTGATAGCCAATAAAAATTTATGGCATTTGTTTGTTCTCAATATCCATCTATTGATCTTCTTTTTTGCTTTGGATGAATTCTTTTATCCGGGAATTACAGAAAATCAATCAGAAGAATACTTGGGAGCTGAAGCTTATAGATCATCTTAGTGAGATTATCAAAGTTGAAGACGAAAAAGATGCTGAGACCAACTTTCAGAAGGTAAATACTTCGTACATCTTTTCAAATCATTCTACAAAGTCATTTTGTCCCTATTTGGTAAATCGAGGTTTTTTTGTTTAGAGTTTAGAGTTTTACCTTTTTCTTCGGTAGATTTAACCATGGATTTGACTAAAATTTTAGTTAAATGTGTTTAGTAATACATAGTTGATTGTCAAAGCGGATTGTCCTTTATTTGTTTAAAATGACATTTAAGGACAATTTAATTGCTTTGTTATTATTATTGGCAAAAACATCGTTCTCACATTCACTTACATAATCCTATAAAGAAAAAGCTCCAAATGGGAGTATTTCATTTTGAGAGTTTTTGACTATGTCAACACTCTAAAGGTGGTCCAAAACATCTTTTTTAGCCCAAAACTCTAATTGCAAAACACCACCTTTCTCTATTCTTCACTAATTTAAGTGAATAAAGAGGAAGATTTTTTAGGCATGCCTAGTGGTGTCAAAATGGGTATTTGGGTCGGGTTAAGATCAGGCCAATGTGGGTCGGGTCATTGCGGGTGTCAGCCCCTTGGGTTTCGGGTCGGGTCAAGTTTGGGTCGGGTCGGGAGCGGATTGAGATGGTAGCGTGTGTCGGTCGGGTTCGATTCGGGTCAGCTTTGGGTCGGGTTGGATCAGGTTGGGTTAAATGCAGGTTGAAACAGGTTCATTGCAGGTTTGGGTCGTAATGGGTTGGGTTGTTATGGGTTCAGGCTGAATTAGGTCGGGTCGCTCATGAGTCGAGTGCATTTGTGCCGGGTTGTTGTCGGGTTGGGCCCATTTTTGTGCTCGATCGATCTCGGAACCGGTATATTTGGGTCGTTCATTTGGTGCGGGTCGGTTTCGGGGTCGAGCCTAGGAATTTGGAGCAATGGGCAATGATATGTGGATTGTATATTTGTATTATGTGTGGGGATTTTTGGATACAAGATCAAACCAAATCCAAAAATCCTGATACCCCGTATTAATTTTGTTTAGGATCATGGTTTTTTTAAGAAAAATTGTAAAAAAATAAGTCAACATTTAGTTGGTCTTCTCAAAATAAGTCAACCTTTTAATTAATTTAAAATAAGTCAACCTCTTACGCATATCATCCTAAAAAACTTTTTTGGTTATAAATCTCTGAATTTTTGATAATTAGTTTATTAACGTATTTTTTTGTGTTTGAAAAAATGGTGCTACACCTATAGTCCTATACCCACTTGACAATTCTGGGTCCCCCTGACTAGATAGCTTGGAAGCAAGGCATGAATAGAGTTGTTGAAAATATAATAAATCGAAAAAGGTGAGAAGTAATAATAATATACATATAAATAATTTAATAATCATTCTACGTTGATGGAATAAGTTCGATCTGTAGGGTTAATTGTATTTTAATTTTTTTTAGTGAGATTCAATCAAAATTGAATTTTAGAAGGGCCTTTAGAAATTTAGGTAGTATGTGGATGATGATGATTTACCCCGGCACTTAGGACCACCCAGTTACTCAAACACCAACTAAATTGCTATTTCTAAAAAATTATTTGTCATCCAATAGTAATTTGGGTCAAATGAGTCAGGAGTGTGTTAGGTCGGGTGTAAATTAAGACAGGTAAAATGTGGGTCGGGTGTGAATCGAGACAGGTTTGAATCGGGTCGGGTGTAGATCAGGTCCGGTGTGAAACGGGTCGGGTTGAAGTGGGTGTATATGGGTTGGGGTGTTTTTCGGGTTGGGTGCGGTTTGAGTTTTGGTGTTTTGAATACGGGTGTGATTCGGGTTTGGATTAATGTGGGTCGGGTGCAGTTTGGGTTAGGGTGTCTTAATTACGGGTTACATTCAGGTCACGGATGTATGTAGATCGGGTCAAGTCGGGTTCGGGTGCCTAGATTTTCGGGTTAAAACGGATCAGGTCGCAAGTTAATTTCAGATCATTTTGCAGTTCAAGTCAAGTTTGACAGCTCTAGGCATGCCCCTTACATAATAATGTTCAGTGACAATTAACTGAAACAAATATAAATTGGAAATTAATCTAGTTAATATTTCGGATATCTGTGCTTCTTTCATTTCAACCTCGTAGAAATCCAAGTCTGTCATGGATATTGAGTACGTGATTGCATGATCAAATATTCTAGATCCTGTTATGCTTTTTTGTTTTATATTTTTAGCAATGACAATGAAGGAATAGGCGATTGTATGCAATGATTCACAGAGAAGTAGGTTAACTAAGATTATGTGAAGTAGCAAGCTGATTTTCCTTGATTCTACTAGTTAAGGGTGATAGTTGAGCTAAATAATCAATGTATCAGCCATGAGTTGTCTTTCACTCGATAAGCAAACCTCTTTCTCTGTCATTGTTGAGCAGGCAAGTTGCACACTGGAAGCTGGGGTCAAGATTTATGCACTGAGGGTGGATTCAGTACATTCAGAAGCATATAAAGTCCTTGGTGGAATCAGTCGAGCAGGTTTTGAAGATCAGCAAGGTTTGGCTATTATGTGAAAACTAGATATGTTGCTGAATTGTGAAGTATCTAATCTAGGGAAGAGGAAAATGAACGTGGTTAAATTTGTCTTCTATGTTGTCACATTAGTTAATGAGTACTCCTATATTTCTTCTTGGCTTAATAGTGTTCTTATATGTATGCATTCATCTAGAATTGCAAGTAAAGACAACACGTACTATCATAACACAAACTAGTTGAAAATTTGTGATTCCCTGTTTAAATGCACGAGTACAAGAATGAATGCACTTTAACCCTCAAGGAAGCCATTGGTTAAATCTTATTTTTAGTTGGTTTTTTTAATTTGTATTTGCATTTTCTTTTGTAACGAGGCATCCTGGTCACTTCTGGAAAATATTCTTTTTGGAATGCTATTCTGCCTAAAAGTATTTGATATTGTGGTGGTGACATAAACTTTAGGTGAAGGAGACAATGACAGCAATGAGCAGGATGTTGATCAATCTAGAAAGAATTCGGAGAGGAAGGTTGTGTTTTATAAAAAATTTAATTGTTCAAAACTTAAAATGTTTGTATGAAATATTTTTTTTTATTTTATTTCCTAACTCCATGCTAATGGATGCACTTATATGCAGCTATCACCTCTTTCAACTCTGGAGTCATCTTTTGACTCTTTGAATGTGAAGAAGTTAGATGGTAATTCACTAATATGCCCATTTGTCAATTGAAGCTCAATAGATTCTTCTCACTTCGCTGTCTAGCATTAACATTTCTATTTTTATTCAGTTGCTTTTGCAGTAGATCCTCTGTATCATCAGACAACCGCACAATTTGATGAGGGCGGGGCAAAGGGTCTCCTTCTAAATAACCTTGGAATTTATGGAGGGTGTCGAGTACTTTTTGATTCACAAGAAGTGCCAGCAAAGTGTATTTCTTCCATTAAGGATACAAATTCTTCTAATCTTATTGATATCTCTTTTGCTGGAGGTAAGTTGGAGAATATCATGCAGTTTTTCACTAAATCTTCTACTGCCAAAATGTTTACTTTTGATCTCCGACAGAATTCGTTGAGCAGATGGTGATAAACATGAAGGTGAAGAAAGATATATGTCCTACTTTTAGTGCTATTGTGGAGCAACTTGATGAGTTGAGTTTGCTACAAAGACAATATCAGAGTAGCCAGGAGTATGTGTGTGATTTTGATGCAACTGATGATAACACAGTTGAGCTGAATGGAGGCTCGGAGTTCACAGGTGTGAATGATGAAGATGGTGGTGACAATGGTTGTGTATTGGATGAAGATTCATACAATAATAATGAGGCATTGTCATTTGATCACGACGATGATGCATATCAAGCTGATGATAGTTTTAACGTAATTGATCAACATTTGGAAAATCAGTATGAGGTAACTATGATATTCTCAATTGTTGATATCCTTTCTTGACATATTTGCTTCTATTTTACTAGAATGTGACAATCGTTTTGGGTTTTACTACAGTCCGCAATTTTTTTTTGGATTTTTTACCACTCTTTGTTTTGCGCCTTTTTGAATGCACGACCTTTTCAAATTTTTTTTCTTCTAAAATTAACATCTTAAAACTTTAGAAAATCAGGTAAGTTGTAAACTTTTAACGACAATATGGACCTCATTTGCGTTTCTAAATCAGTCACCCCTCCATGTAAATCATTCAATTACATTTCCAAATTGTAAAACATGTTTATTAATCACACTTTTCCATTCTATAATGTCAAATGAGATGCATGAAGTTGTTAAAGTTGGCAATTTACTTAATTTTCAAACGTTAAATGGTTAAAGCCTTAAATATCGTCGCGGAAGGAATCACATCCACATCAACTTGCTTGCATCGCAACAAAGCGGCCAATATTTTGCACCGTGACTTTAAGGTAGTAATTTAAAAAAAAAATTGAAAAGGTGGTTAATTAAAAAAAGTGCAAAACAAAAGGTGGTGAATTTTTTTTAACAAAAACCCCTTTTAATATTTTTCACAAAGTATTGATGGAATTTCATCCCTTCATCTTAAATTTGTAGGAGCAAGAGGCATCTATATGCAATGAAGCTGGTATAGATGACAGATTTGAAAGTGTTGCTTCCCTTCTTTTGGGGGTTTCAGGAATTACTTCAAGTCAGAATGCATGGGCTGGGCCTGAACATTGGAAGTACCGAAAATCTAAGAGTTAGTTGGCAAACTATTTGTTATGCGTCTTTCACTTTTTTCCCCTTACATGGACTGTACATTGTATAGTTGCTGACTTGGTATTGATTTTAGCTTTAGGTACTGGGAGTGTTGCTGCTCAAGACACTAATCTAAGTTTTGAAGCTAAGAAACAGAAAAGAAAAAAAGCAGCTGAAGCAGATATTGATTTGTCAAAAGCTTTGGATGAAGGTGTGCCTGATGTTTTTGCACCCCCAAAAAATTTGAAGTCATTATTGCTTCCTGCTAAAAAAGAGCCCTGCTCCAACAAACTTCCAGAGGATTGTCATTATCATCCTGAGGATCTTGTAAAGTTGTTTCTTCTTCCAAATGTTATGGTAAGTTATTTGCTTTCATTTTCTCCATGGGGGGAGGTATTTAATTTAGTTGGGGACTTAGGGATGTATAAAGGGGCATAAAAGCAGGATTAGTAATAGGCTATTAATTCACTTAGAAAACCAAAATTGATTATAAAACCTCACATAAACAAAGCAAGAAAACAAAAAATATATAGAAACCTAGTGTTTTGTCTCTTTTACGCCTGTAGTTGTGTTGTATTATCCTATTCAATGCATTGAACTACTTAGGTGCTAGAAAGTTGTTTAGATGCTTGGTGCTGTAATAGTTAGTGGTTCGACTTCTAGTATATCAAAGTTTTGGGTGAGATTGCTTTGTTTCGATATATTCTGAAACTTTATTACTGTTTAAGGGATGTTCGGCTATGGAAAGTCCTTGTATTTTCTCTTGTAATCATTGATTGTTGTTTCTATATTGCAGTGCCTTGGAAAGAGAAGAAGAAGAATGGCAGGTACTAATATACATTCAACTTGTCTTTTTGAAGTAGAAAGCTCTCAAATCTTGTCTTTTTACTCTGCATCTTTCACTTCAGGTTATCAAATGTATATTATGTTACTTAGGCTATGTTATCTTCAACTTATTTTATATCAATCCCTAGGTTGTATCAATCAGGTCAGGGCTAATAAGTTTTAATAAGTTATAATCAAGTTCAGGGCTAATAAGTTTTAATAAGTTCTAATCAAGGCTAATAAGCTCTAATTGTGTTATCTTCAACTTATTTTTATCAATCCTAGGGCTTATCAATCGGGTCATGGCTAATAAGTTTTAATAAGTTCTAATCAAGGTTAATAAGCTCTAATTAGTGCTAATAAATTCCAATAAGGTTTAATCATGGCTTATCAGGGTCAATCAGTTTAGGTCTAATAAGTTTTTATCAAGGCTTGTTAGAATTAATCGGGGCTTCTCAGGCTATTAGGAAATATAAATCCATTAGGGTTAATTAGTTTCACCACTTTTGATTAGCAGGTCAGACTAGAAAATCAGATTTCATAAGTTGAAGAAAACACACCCTTAATTTCACTAACATGTTCTTGTGTTGGTCCATGTAAGTACGTAACTTGACTATTTCCTTGTGTGATTATTTCTGCATGCTTAGTACCCCCCCCCCCTCTCTTCTCAGATATATTCTTGTGGTACTTTTTCCATGTACGGAGTATCTGCTTCCTTATATCATGTTTGCTGATTATGATGCTCAATATTAAATATAGAGATTGGAGTTATGTTTTTGGTTGTTTTCATGAGTCTGTCTAGACAAAAAGATTTGAAAGGATCAAAGAGAATTTAATTTGTTTAATTTCTGACTATTATCTATTATTATGTTTATAATAATCTGCTTAAGCCTAATATCTTTTTTCTGGGATTAAAAAAGCAAAAAGAAAAGCATGGAATATATGCAGTCTCTATAGTCTTGCATGTGTGAGTACAGGCTACATAAACATGAATGGTTTGACCATGGTTGTATTGTTTAATGGCTCATGGAAATTGCACCTTTATCCTTTAATTTGAACATTAAAACAGCTTAAAGAGATGGGTTGCTTGGTGCATCCTGTTTAGCACTGGCTAAGAAAGTGCCTTTCTGGAGTTGAAATCACAAAACAAATTTGCTTCTATTGTGTTTGATTATGCTTTCATTTCAACTGCATTTAACCAGTTTTATCACATACTGTATTTTCCTCATCTCATCCTAGTATTATCCATGATAATATACTTCCATTTTGCACAAACATTATTCTTGTAGATTCTTGTAGATTGCTTTCCAAATTGTCTTAAACTTCTTTCACCTATTGATTGCTTCAACAAGATTGGAAAATATGGTAGTTTTTTTTAACTCTTGTACTGATATCAATGGGAATTATTTGGAGTATTGTTTGTTTTGCTCTAAGGCCCTTTTCTTTTGGATTGAGTGATTCTGAACTAGTTTATGGCCAGTGTGATGCAATGGATATTATTATTTTTTTTACGGGAAGGGATATTATTATTAAATACTCCGTAATAATCTTAAGATTATATTATATTGTTACTATGTATTTTATACATCAACTGTTTTTCTATATTCTGTACCAACAAATGCAAGTACAAAATATAATGGTTAAGTTAAAGATATACAAGTATTAAATTACTCTATTGAAAAGTGGTTTTTATGTGGGGGAAAAGGTTTTCTCCTAATAGTCCTGAAAAAAGCTTACCGTAGAGCTGAACTTTATCACCATTTCAGTTCAAGGTTACATCCTGATATATGTGATCCTACTATTATGATTTTAAGATCAAACATGAAAAAAAAAAATCATCCAAAATTCTAATCAAGTACTACTCTATTGGAAGTACTCAAGTACAATTGGGAAAATCAATTCAAGTTATAAATGATGGGTTATGACTGTCAGAGCAATAGCTTAATGTGCAAGGTTAGTAAACATTTATTACTCCCTCTATCTCAAATTACTCCTACATATAATTTTATATCCCGTGGTTCATCCAATTTTTTTTTCTTCAAGTAATCACTATTCAAGTACTCAGAAATGCAACAGCTAAACTCATTGCAGTTTGTCATCATAGTAGTAGATTTAGAATCAAACACTTCCTCCTTCAAAGTGTGACATGCTTCTGCACTTGAGTAATCAAAATAAAGTGAGAGAATCAACTTCTAAAAAGTGTGCTCTTCAGTGTAAAGAAACTTAATAAACAATCATTGTGCAACAATCCAATTAAAGAGTAGATAAATATTATAATATGAGAAATTTTATGAGGAATAAGATGAATGTAAATAGTTATCTGAAATGTTCAAGGAATAAACTCAAGGATTGGAAGCGAGCTTAAGGGGCTCCAATGTTATCTGAAATAAGTTGTAACTTGTAAGAACAAAGAATGTTGCAAGACTGCAAGAGAAGCTCTGTTTTGCGAAAGATTTGAAAAGGAATAACTAATAAAGCGTTAAAGAGGAAAAGTGGAAAAAAAATAACTCATCAGATGTACCACAAACAAAAATTAGGAAGGTAGATTAAATTGTTTGAGAATTGTTGAAGATTTGGGAATATCAAGGAATGAAAAAAGGGTGAAGCTCTTTATTGTAAACATTATGGGAGGAACCTGAAAGGGATAAATCACAGAAGGTAGAGGAAGCAACTAGGAATTTTCTATGGAAAACAATTTTCATGGAAAATCATTTTCTATGGAAAACATAAATGTAAGAAAAGTTTTCCTTTGTTGGTTTGATTAGAGGAAAACTTATGAAGAAAAGAAAAAATAAATAGAAATGGAGGAAGGATGGGAGGAGTGGATAAGGGAGAAGTAAAGAGTGAGAAGGAAAATGTGGCATTCTTTCTCTACAAAAGGAAAATAGTTTTCCTTTTCCAAAGTTACAATTTCCATCTTAAAGAAAATTGTTTTCTACCCTTTTCCAAAACAAACAAAGGAAAATGGGAAAAGGGAGGAAGAATATTTTCCGAGATAATGTTTCTCATCAAAACAAACGGAGCCGAAAAGATGATTTTGAAATTAGAGGAAGCAGGAGGGTGAAGAGATGCACATATATACTCCGCGTTCAAATGATTGTAAGAACAAACATTTGTATATGCATTAGGACGTGTCTTTTGTGGAGTAGTAAATGAATTAGATGAACAATGAATAAGAAATTGACCCTCCCCGTCCTTTTGACATCCCTAGCATTGAAAAGAGAATGAAAGTCCGTTGTTATAATATAGCCAAAATATGATATTATGCATGCATTTAAATCATAATAATAAATATGAGTATTAGAAATTCCCAAAAATTGTAATTGAAATTTAGCACAAGAATGGAAAAGACATTAACTCAAATGTCTCCTCATTTTGCAAAAATAACAAAAGTATCTGAAATTTTGTTAAATCTCATCAATTTTTCCATTCATTGGCCTATGAAATGCACCACATGAGTTGAAATTCTAGCAACAATTGATTTGATGAGAAACCTTGACTTGGAAGTGGAAAAGTGAAATGGGGATACAAAAACAGGACATATGTAATATGATTTTCTTGTTGTGAAGGATCAGTATAGATTTGCCATGTGTTTGTTTTGGGGTTTTTTTTATATAATTGCTTTAGATTGAACTAAATTTAAGATTTAGTAGGAGCTAAATTGAACTGAATTTGTTAAAAAAATCAAGTACAAAAGAGCAGGGCATAAGTACTGTACTACTGTTACATGATGCAGAATACATAATATTAATGTTACTGAGCCAATTTTTTATCCTTCATTCTTCAAGATGACGGCACTTCGAAAGAGAGTTTTTTAAACGGAGCATTTCCTGCATGGGACAATGAAAGTGCTTATAGTGGCCCTGATAACGATGGTTATGCTAATAGTGACATAGAGGAGCAGGATGTGTTGGTCTCCCAGCCTCGTCAGGTTGGTCTGATTTTTATTTCTCATGTTGTATCTTTTGTTGATTTCTGCATATTCATGTAAAGCAGTGGCTTCTGGAGGCAAGGATATGATGGTTGGCCAAATTTGTTATGTTTTATCGATTATATGGCATTAATTGACAGTTTATGTTCTAGTTTAATTGTTCTTACAAGCCAGGCATAAAATTTCTTCTCTAGTTATATCTTTCAGTCATTGCTTCCTGTTGGCACCTCTTATGATTCAGTCAGTATTCATGGGCATAGAGCCATTGATAATATGGTTAACTATAAGTTTTACTCTATCTGATCCCACATGCATCTCTAACAAGATTTCCAAATTCAGGTCAAAAAAATTGATGTTCAGTATGATAAAACTGCAAAGCAAGTTGATGTACATTTGCTGAAGGAAACGCTTTGGGATCACATACATGGATTTGTTGAAGCATCTGAAATAGTCAGTACCCCTTTCTCAGCTTTTTTCTTTGCATAATTGGCCTTTATATGCTTCAATTGTTTTCTCAACTCCTATTAATTACCAATCTATGATATATCATAATGATCTTCCCCTACCTCTCCCAGTCTCCCCCTCAATGAACAAAAAAAAAAAAGGAAAAGGCGATGGAAAAGGAAAAGGAAAAAACAAGCTTGAAAGAAATGTTGATTGCTTTATCTTTTTTTTTTGGCAATTAAGAAAATTTTATTAATTACTCTTTTTTAAAATTATTTCTTAATGTTATTTCCCTTAGCGATTTGTTTTAGAAACTCAATTTTTGATTTCGTGTTTTCTCCCCACTAAAATGTCAGAAAGCTCACGAGGATGCTATTTCTTTCAAGCAAATACTAGCGGCCTTCCCTGATGATTGTGGTGCAGCAGCAGCCCAAGATATCTCTCCTCATCTTTGCTTTATCTGCCTACTGCATTTGGCCAATGAACATGGATTAGCAATTCATGGCTGCACAAATATGGATGACCTTAGTATACATCTTCCTGCCTCTTCTGTGGATACAGGTGAATATATAAGCTTCATGTTTGCCCATAGCCTGTCTGAATTGTGTATTTGAGTTCCTAAAGGGAGATGTGTGATTTGGTAGTATAGTTGATGCTAATCTCAGCACCATTTATCTTTTCCTAATCTTATTTTAGTTCATGCTGATGCAGATTGTAGATGATGAAATATCCATAGAAAGGTTATTCAACATTCAACAAATGTTGTAATCACTAACCCAGTGTGAAACATTTAATTGTGCTATGTACAGCTCCAGCTCCCCTCGACAAAGTGCCATGCTCGCAATCATGGTAAACTAAGCCAAAGAATTGATTGATGCACCTATATGAAATGTAATTCTAAAGAAGCATATTGTAATATTTTTGGGGGAGTTTGGTGTTGGTGTCGTGACCGAGCCTAGCTAGAAGAATTCTTGTATTTATCTGTAGATATCCAAGTTTCAGCATAACTGTTTGAGTGGGGAAAACCATTTTAGAGCAACTGTAATGAGTGCATTTGAAAAGTGGAGTGATTAGTGTAATAACAAAATTATTTCAGGGTGTGTTTGTAAACAAAATTATGGAATTGCCCAATTCCAATGTTTGATAACATAGTAGAATTGAATTTAGAGTTCACTTAATTCTAACCCAATTCCATATCCATTTAAATCGCAAATTATTAGATGCACCTAGGACCACCTAGCTTTTTGTGGTCCTGGGAATCTTCATTTTTTTACACTACAATCTTCATTTATTTTTATCTTAATCTTTATTTTTGTATACTATAATATTCATTTTTTTACCATCCTTTTTAAAAAAAAAAAAAACTAAAGTCTTCATTTTTTTTTACTAATTTTTTAAACTATAGTATACAGTGCTTCCGGGAGTACATAGAGCAATTGTAGTCTCGTACGTCAGCACGTCAGAGTTAACAACTAAAATGAATATTCATTTTTTAATACTGAATATTTATTTTTTATTATTGAATATTCTTTTTATTGCAAAAAACCTGAACTTACATTTGCAACAACTAAAATGAATATTCGATAATGAATATTCACTATTGTATATCGAATATTCATTTTTTAACACTGAATATTTATTTTGTTAATATTGAATATTCATGGACCAAATACTCAATATTAAAAAAATGAATATCCAGTGTGAAAAAATGAATATTCGATATACAATAATGAATATTTATTTTAGTTATTGTAAAAGTGAATGTAAGTTCAGTTTTTTTTTTTGCAGTAAAATAAATATTCAGTATCATTTAAATTTTATTTAAACCCAAAATATTCGTTATCCCCATTTGTCGATTAAAGACTTCCCTCACTTTCTCTCTCCTCTCCCACTCCTTTCAACATCCCATGGAATTCATAGATTGAGGAATTGATTTTTCTTGGTTTAGATCACCCTTGAACCTTTCTTTTACATTAAGGTATGATTTTTGTTCAATTTTTCTTTTACATCCTCATTTGTCTATTAAAAATATTTATTTTAGCTATTGTAAAAGCGATTTAATGATGTAATTTTTAATTTTTAAGAGTCAGTAGTTTTGTTAGAGTAAAATTAGGATTTAGTTTTTGATTGTGTTAAAAAAAAGTTAGCCTAGTTAGTAGGTTAGGAGTTAGGGCCATGCCTAATAATAGGTTGGTTGGTATTAAACAAATGTTATTTTGTTTTAATCAATTTAAAAAAAAAAAAAGATGAGATCAGTAACTTAATGTTAGGGAAATTAGTTTTGATAAATTATTTTATTGGTAAAATAAAAGGTGGGTGTACATAATCACCTCATAAAACTAGAGTTGGTCTTATAGAATGAATGAACTTGGACCTATTTTGGTTAGTGTGCACTCATGGTTATAAGCAGGTTGTTGAATAATATGGGTCTCCTATTTTAATGGAAGAAATGTGGGAGCTTTCAAATCTTTCAAAATGCTATATGAAGAAGTCATTAGCATATTCTTGGGAGCACTCATAACTGAAATTGACAAAGTCAATAACATTAAGGTACCATTGGAAAACGAGGCATGATATAGTATTAGCAGCTAAATGAATTTAGCATGGCATTTTGGTAATTTTTTAGAAGTTAAATGGTATTTTCGTGGCTTGCAAATTAAACTCGTGTAATAGACGTTTTGCTCCTCTTTCACTTCGAATCTGTTTCTTTCTCTTTCTCCATCAGTTTCATTTCCTCTCTCTCTCAGTCATACTCCACCTCAAATCTCCCTTTCATCTCCCTCTTTGTCGAGCTCAAACCTCTCTTTTCAGCTCGAAAGCTTGCTCTCTCCAGCTCGAAAAACTTGAATTGAAGCTGAAGCTCGAATTTGAGGCTCAAATCTCACTCTCACTTCACTGTCACTCTCATTGAAGCTCGAATTTGAAGAATTCATTTGATAATGTCAGGGCAAGCGAGTTCCTCCACGGTTCAGGTAATAAACTATCTAACATCTAAAATGGCTAATTTTTTTTCGAACTATATTTGCATGCTAGTTGATTGTGGTTATTGTGGTTTATTCTTAAAAATTTCGAATTAAGTATCTTATATCTTTAGTTGATATATCTTTAATTTCAAGTTTGTGATGTAGCTTTTTTTTTTCTTTGCATTTCTTGAGTGGGTTTTAATTGGTAAATTTGATTTTTTTTTTTTTGGTTAAACGAATTTTTAGTAGAATTTCTTGAGTGGATGGGTTTGTAATGTAGTTTTTTTTTGTTGCATTTCTTGAGTGTGGTGTTAATTCGTAAATTAATTTTTTTTGGGTAAGAATTGAATAATTTTTTGTTGAGTGTGGGTTACGTTAAACGAACTTTTTGCAGATTTTCTTCAGAATATAGTTTTTTTGTTGCTTTTCTTGAGTTTTAATTTGTAAATTTGAATATATATAATTTTTTTTTGTGTAAGAATTAAATTGTTTGTTGGGGTGGGGTGGTAAACGAATTTTTAATGAATGTAGAATTTTTGTTTAAAGTTAGTATTTCAAGAATTGAATTCATTGTATTTCTGGGAGTAAGAATTGAATTTCTTGAGTGCATTTGTAGAATTTTTGTTTAAGTTAGTATAATTTTAATTTTCAGTAGACTTTCCTCTTCAGTGCACTTCACAAATATTCAGAATTTTTGTTTAAGTTAGTATAATTTTTAGTTGAATTTTAGGCACTGTAAATTTGATGTTTTTGGGTACAAAATAAAAACCGAGCCTGTCGTATATTTTAGGTTTAATGTTTTTTTCAATCATTGAAATTGTCTTTGTGAATGTTATGAAGTCTTGAATTACTTACATGTTTTGACTCTTAAATTTTTAGTCCCTTAAGTTATATAGAAATTGTCTTGAATGTTTGATTTGCTAAATTGTGGTTTGATTCCTCATCACTTTGTGCAATGCCTAAGTCTAATTTATTGTTTTAGATGAACATATTCTACTTCTATATAACTTCCTTCATTTGAAGTAAATATTACTCTCTTTAAAATATTGATAGTTTTCTTTCTAAATTATCAATTGTTTAATGTTTGAAACTTGTTGTGATTGAACTGATTTTTTACATTTGTAGTTGATTTTTGTATGATTCATTGGTATTATATATAAAAAATTGGATATAAATAAAATTCGTTTTTGTGGGTGGTTTGTTTTTAGGACGATGATCATCTTACGGTCTGTCAAAGAGTTAAAATGCAAAAGTTAGTAGTGAAGAATTTTGCAGAAAATATGAATGGCACTTCGACGGTACCATGTCGCATAGAGAAGTTCGGCAACGTTATTGAAACATTTTCTTCGCTCAAAAGGAAATGGGGGAAGGAAATGAGTTTCGGAACAATGTTTGCTTTTGTTGACGCCCGGCTGCCTAGAAATTTATGCTACTGGCTAGCTTCTTGTGTTGATGTAAAAAACAGGGAGCTTGTTTCAAGCAACGGGGTCAGATCAGGTTTTTGTTGTCAAAGATTCAGATCCATTGGGTTTTGGGTTTGCCACTTGGCCATAAGAAGATTCCCAAAGAAGCAAGCAAGCGCAAAATTGATCGAATTTGGGATCTTTATGGTACCAAGACATCCTCTGGGAAGAGGCGCATCGAGGGCAAAACACTTGTGAGTGCATTTACTGACCTAGATGTTTCTGAGGCTGAATTGAAGAGGGCCTTTTTAATGTTTGCTTTAAATGAGGTTCTTTGCCCAATCCAATTCTATGGTCTTTCATCCAAGCTTCTACCAGCAGTAACAGTTTTTAATCGGGCAAGTGAGTATGACTGGTGTGCTCTTGTCTTTGAGCACCTCTTGTTTTATTTGAAGAGGTTTGAAAAGAGTTTTGAAACTCATGGGTTTGCATCAGGCTGTGCTGGTTGCACAATATTTTTGGTGGTGAGTTTGTAGATGACATGGTTATTATTATTGTTCTTTTGTATAATGGTTGTGTTGGTTGCTAATATATGGTAAAATACAGGTTTTCTATCTTAATAGGCTTAAGAGGAAGCCTATTGCTTGGGGTTTGCGTCCTAGGATCAAGTATTGGAACACGCAAAGTATAAACGTAGCGAAGGAAGAGGATAAGCTTGACACCGGTGATTATGGCAAGCTAAGAGTAAGTTTTAATAAAATTTTGTATTTTTTTTGATTTGTTATTTGTGTTGATAACTTGTTTTTATATATAATAACCGGCTCTATTTGCCATATAGTGCCTAGATATTGCATATGGTGAAGTTCATCCTCAAGTAGCGCGTGATACTATTCCTGGACATACTGAGGGTAATGATGATGAGGTCAACATCTACGCAAAGAAGCATACATCTAAAAGGAAAAAAAAAGTTGAACAAAATGACGAGTGACAACCCCAATGAGCGTAGAGAGGCCAAGAAGAGGAGGAGAGTAGTGGAGGAAGGTAATCTTAGGTTTTTTTTTTCCGTTTGTTGTCTTTTGTATATTTTTTTTTAATTTGTCAAGCCATTTAATATTGTTTATATGTTGTAGAGCTGATCAAAAGTGGTCCGGCCCGACCCGGCCCGTTTTTTTGCGGGCTTTGGACATGAAAATTAGGCCCGAATTTGGGCCCGGCCCGTTTTTTTATTTTTTCGTGCGGACCTTGGACATTTAAAATTAGACTTTTTGGTTACTTTTTTAGGCCCGGCCCGAAAAAGCCCGAAAAGCCTGCACTAAATTTTCGGGATTTGGCTAAGAAATTTGGGCCCGAACTAAGCCCGACCCGAACCCAACCCGCTTTATGGGGTTGATTTTTATGCATCGGCCCGGCCCGACCCACGATCACCTCTAATATGTTGTTTTTGTAAAGAAGAAGGCAAACCTCAGTCACCCCAACATCATTCACCTCCCTCACCTCAGTCACCCCAACAAGAGCCACCACAACAGCAAGAACAACAACAACAAGAGGCACCATAACAACTTCAGCAGCAACAACAACAAGAACAACAACAGCTACTTCAGCAGCAGCTACTTCAGCAGCAACAACAACAAGAACAACAACAGCAACTTCAGCAGCAACAACAACAACAACAACAATATCAGCAGCAACCACAACAACAACTTCATCAGCAACCACAACAACAACTTCATCAGCAACCACATTAGCAGAAACAACCACAACAACAACAGCAACTGCCACAACAACAACAGCAACTGCCACAACAACATCAGCAACAACCACAATAGCAACAAGGCACACAGTAGCAAGACCTACAACAGCAACCACCACAGCAGCAAACACAACAACAACAACACGAAGAAGATGATGATGATGATGATGATGATGGTGACAGCACAGAGGTTTTGATCATAATGTTTAAAAGGGACGAGAGTTTGAAGGTGATTCTCGAAAAACTTGGTACAGCGGACAAGGCGCACGAGGACAATGATGATGAGGAGGACGTAACGAGAACAAATCCAGAGCCGAAAAGAACAAGTAGGGCCCAACCTGTCCTCAAAACTTCTAAGAATCATGCATGGCTTCCTAAATCATGCATGATTAACAGAAAGAAGGTTGTGAGACTAGTATTGGAGGTGCCAAGTCGCATTCCATCGTAAGTTATA
Source organism: Salicornia ramosissima (assembly GCA_951394345.1). Lineage (NCBI taxonomy): Eukaryota > Viridiplantae > Streptophyta > Magnoliopsida > Caryophyllales > Amaranthaceae > Salicornia > Salicornia ramosissima. The sequence continues at coordinate 46,711,942 of OX596235.1, read as the reverse complement.
TACTATAATTAACTTTGTAATTCAATTTCATTGTCCCTTGCATGTTAATTCACATACTCTCGTCTCTTGTCATATAGGTTCAATCTAGTAATACTCTCGTGTTGTGCGGAGGAGGTAAGGATCTCTCATTCTGTTGGTGTTACATCATCGTCATCTATGGTCGACAAACAGGTATTCATTTCATTATATCGAAGTTTGTTGTGTAATGATTTTTCCTGCAATATTTACTGTTTTTCTACATTGTGTTGAATGAACAAACAGTACGTTGCTGCAGCAAGCCGGCTTTATACCAAAGTTTGGGCTGAGAAATGGATTGGGCGTGCTAAGCGATTGATGTTGACACCTAACTTTTCTGTAAGTAGTATAACCAATCCATTATACAAGTGTAATTTAATTGTCATTAGTAGATTTTTTTAAATGTATAAATTATGTTATTGTAGAAGGATGTTTTGTTTTCAAAAATCACCCAAAAAGAAATCTTGAAGACCCACAACTCCCAACTCAACCCTTGCAATGCCGCTGATTTAAACTCGGTAAATATTCCTCACACATATTTCTAGTAAATAATGTTTTATAACTGAAATTTCTGTAAATAATGGATTAAATTATGTAAGTCTTTGTTCCAGTTAGTTCCTTTGGAAAATGGTGGGCAATATGCTTTTCTTTTAACAGAAAAGAAATACGGCTCATTGATCCTACAGCTACACTTGTCAAGAGTCAAAGAGAAGATTCCATGAAAATGGTTCTATGATTTTTTTTTTTTGATTTTGTATATTTTCTTTTTATGGTTTTATTACATTATGTTTATTTACAAACGGCATCTTTGTAGGCCAAAATGATTGGGAAACTTGTTGCTGGTTTGCCCAAATGATATCCTCGTGGCCTTGTATTGAAGTTAAGTTCAACAATCCTTGTGACAAGTAAGACTACTAGTATTGGTTTCATTATATGTTTTATATGTGGTATAAAGAATCATTAGTTTGGTTAATAATAATGTTTATATTAATGTAGGTTATCATCAGGAGCCTTAATGCTTGTTGTCATTAAGGATTTTGCGGTTCGTATGCAGGATCAATACGATGGGGTATGAAGTAAACCGTTCATGTAATTGTAAAATTGATGTATTTGTGAAATTGTTTGAAGATATTTTTTGTTTTTTAATTTTAATTCTCATTCTTTAATTTTTATTTTAGGCCATTGGTGAGGTAGAGCGGAGTTGGTTGATCACTGAGGATGTCATGTCTGAACATAACGAAGCTTTGGCCGAAGTGAAGGAATTCTTCAAGTTACATATGTGACGAACATGAATTAATTTCAACTTATGTAATTAATAACTATCATTTGTAATATATTTATGTAAATTAATTTTCGCCACCCTCCTTAACCCAATACGCCACCCACCTAAACCAGAGAACCACCATTAACCTTAGGATTATTATTCTCTCTCTACGAATACAAGGTTTTTTTTTTTTTTTACTACAGATTGAAGTGCAGAGCAGGAAGTAGAGAATGGCACGTGAGAAGCACGTGAGTATACTTCGTTAGTTAACAGCTTGCAATTTTGGCTTTTTTTTTTTAAATTGTGTTAAATGAAATAGCAGCTAAGAGCCATTACTTCCTCTTGGAAAAAGTAATTGCTTCTTTGAATAGTGGGAATAAGTAGTTGAACGTAGTGTTGTCAGATTGGGTCAGAACTGATTTAACTGAACTGAACTGTTTTGGGTCGATCTGAAATTACCCAAAACTGAAAGTGAACTGAACTGAATGAACTGATAACTGAAAGTCAACTAAAAAATATCAAACTGAACTGAAACTGAAACTGAACTGAAAAGAGGATAACTGAAGCTAACTGAAACTGAACTGAAAAGATGATAACTGTATCTAACTGAAACTAAAAATGACTTGAAACTAATTTAATTTGAATATTACTAAACTGAATCAAAAATGATACAATATTATTCGAACTATTTTGAACACTACAAGAAAATGCTAAATTACCTACTGCCATAAGCGGTAGGAAATGTAGAAAAATCGGTCAGAAATCATGTTTCCGACCGATTTTCGGTCGGTATTGAGCGGTAGGAAATACGTTGGTCGTTAATTGTAATTCGGTCGGAAAAATTATCTACTGCATTTTACAACATTTCCTACCAACTTTTAGCGGTAGGTAATTTCCTACTGGAAATATGGGTATGTGATTTGCGACCGATTTTACACATTTACATTCGACCGACTAGTGGTAGGAAATTTCCTACTGAATGTCTATCTTAAGACTAGTTTGGAGTTACAAAATTATAATATCAAATGACCTGAACTAAAGCTAACCAGACCAAAAAAACTATAACCAAAACTGAACTGAACTGAACTGCCGACATTTTGAACTGAACTGAATTGCACCTGTTCGAATTTTTAACTGATTGGTTAAACTGAACAATTAACTGAAACTGAACTGAACTGAAATATGTCCGTACAAAAACTGAATTAAACTGAACTGAAATCATAATTAACTGAACTGAACTGAGAAAAAAATATTTGAAATTAACTGAACTGAAACGACACAAACTGATTGGTTAAAACCAAAACTGAACTGTTGACCTGAATTGACAGTGCTAGTTGAACGTGCCTCTACAACAAGGAAGTGGGAAGCTGTATAATCTACTTGTTGCTCAAGCCATCCAACACTATACATAAGTATGTTAGTGTTATTGCAATCTTTGTGAGGAAATCTCATCAACCTCAAGATCATATATTTAAAGAGAGACTAAATATAGTCTAATATTAAGAGGCTAAGCATTCATTGTTAAATTTACATTCTCTTAAAAATCGGATCTTTCTCCTATTCCTTTACGATTTTCTAATATTAGCCTCAATATATTTTGAGTTTCGATTTATCAAGCATCTGTAAGGGTTTGAGTGAACTCTTGTATTTTGGGGAAGGGAAATTCGAGTGAATTTATGTATTAGAACTTAGAGTTAAGTTCTTATAGAAGAGAGAATATTTCGAGTGAAATCAGAGAGAAAAATCGACTTTTAGTGAAGCCGTGTCACGGTTCAGGGGGAACAAGTGAACTGGGAACTAGTTTCTAGTGGAACTGAGAGAAAGAACAAAGAATGTTCTTTCAATAGGTTGTACAGAGTTGTTGGCCTATTGTTAAATTAATGGAGAATTGAGTGTCAAAATCCCCAGGGTTGAGGTTTTTCTTCCTATTTGGACCTAGGAAGTTTTCCTCGTAGGTTAACTTGTTTGTGTATCCTGTTTCTCGTTATTTTATCTTTTCACTACTTATCTTACTTGCTTATATATTCATTAAATTCCGCAAAAATTGACAAGTTCCATACTACAATTCACCCCCCTCTTGTAGTATACCATCCGAAATAATAGGGGCATTAACCATACAGAGGGAGTAGGATAAATTAGGTGCAAAAATTGAATTATAATATAAACACAATAATAAAACAAAAAGGGTGGGAAATGCAAAAAAATAATAAAATTTTACCTGACATTAGCCTCAAATGTCACACGAAGCTAACAATTATTTAATTTTATAGGGGCTACCAAGTATTGTATAGAGGTTAATTATTAGTTATATATGGGTTAATTAGGGGTCATTTGGTTGAAAAGGTTGGAATAGAATGGTATGGTATGGGGATAACAACAATAAGGGTATGGATTGATAACCCATTGTTTTTTAAAAGTTGTTTGGTTTATCAAACGTATGAAATTTGACAATATTAATGATTAGGGGAGGTATAAAATCTCAATCGTTAGGGGGATGGTGGGTATAAGAATAACTTTCACATCATTAATAGTATCATACTCATACCATTCGATTGTAAAAGTTTCAACCAAACACCCCATAGTGTTTTGTATTGGGCTTACTCACTATGTTAGAATGTAGGAGTTATTAATTACTCACTAGAGTCAATCAATATTTTTATTGTATAAGGATTATTTTCTATTTGGTTTAAACACAAGTTAATCAAAGTATAATGTATGCTTACTTGGTGTTTTGTGTGGCTGTGTGGGGGTTACTAAAGATCTTGTATAAAGGTTGTTCATTTTATTGTATGGGTCAGGGCCGTGCCGGGTAGGTGTGCAAGAAGACCCTCTGCATATGGCCCCGTTTTTCAAAGGGCCTAATTTTTTGGGTTATTTGCTTTTAATAATCCAACCTTTCGCGTTTTAGCAACCAATAATCCAACCTTTGGATTATTAGCAAATAATCCAACCTTTGCACCAAAATCCAACCAATAAACCTGAACCTCTCATTTTTAGAGTTTTAACAGTTGTATAGGTAAGTTAACGTTAGACTTTTAATGTGTAGTTGATTAAAAACCCCAAGAAAACAATAGATTAACATATAATTGATCTCCTATTTCCAAGTTTAGTTCATTGGTTGCTAGAAATTAAAAGGTTGGATTATTGTATGGATTTAGACTGCAAAGGTTGGATTATTCCCTAATAATCTAAAGGTTGGATTATTGGTTGCTAAAACTCGAAAGGTTGGATTATTAAAAGCAAATTTTCCTTTTTTTTTTTTATTTGTTTTAAATTATTTTGTCTTATTGTTATATTTCTAGATAAATATATCATTATCTAAAAAAAAAACTTTGAGATATATACATATGTTGACAAATATAATATTGAATTATTGCATTTACTAAAATATCAAGGGCCTAGTTAAAATTTTAGAACAGGGCCCCAAATATTTTCGGGACGGCCCTGGTATGGGTAATTCAATGATTTGAATAGTGTGTTGATTTTTTTGTTTAAAAACTATGTCAATTTATTAGGTTTCTATTTATATAGATAGAAATATAGAACGCTATGCAACGCCCCGACTTCTAATCCAATTTATTAGGTTAATTAGCAGCGGAATCCTAATCAGTCGGCGCGTCACATGCCGTGTTTCTTAGTTGAGAAACACAAGGCACAGAAAATAACATACCTTAATAATATTATATTAAGAGAATATAAGTCTTATAACAACCTAAAATATTTGGTTTACAAACCGACATAATTAAATAGTTCAAGCTAGATTTTAATACAATAATTAAATTAGTAGAGTTCACTTATTTAATCGAAGGATGGCGACTCTATTTGTTCTCCTCACACTAATTTGCCCCGTCGTCCTCTTCGGTACCTAAAACCAAAAGGCAATATCATGAGCCGAGGCCCAGTAACATATTACCCTGACAACGCAAATTCATTTCAATTCATTTTATTTGCAAACAGAGAGGAGATTTTAGAATGATATAAAAGCTCTTTTATAAAAACGTTTCGTAAACGTTTTATAACATAATAATTAAGACTAATTAAAAGAACATAAAGATAAGCATTAATATAATCATTTCCCATTATCTTTTCCATTTATTCAATTTTCGGTAACTGGTGAATATAAACAGGAATACATGACGTAGGACAAAGCCTACCAGGCGTACCATAACATAATACATGAAACAGGTATTACCCACAAGGGGTAATATCGAGGTACGAAGGTACGTGCACGACCGGAACAGGAAAACAAGAGTCATATAGACTATAACAAGATACTGTCAGGACCGAGTCTTTCACTTTTATTTATCATGTTTCATTTCTTTTACAGGAACGTGTTAAAGTGTGAACAAGATATCATTTCATATATCATAGATTCATATCGTAAACTTATCCGTAAATAATAAACCATTTCTCATAATTAAATATTATTTCCGAAAACACATTTCCAAAACGATATTTTATAAACATTATAAAAGCTCATTAAAAATAACTTCCATAAACAGTTAGCGAGATACAGGTTAAAAGTGTCAGCAATAATCGTTACCAAAATGATACTTTGAAAACATAATACTAATATGTAAAGGTCATTAAGATAAATATAGAGTTCGAAGGTGTCAGCAATATTTGTTACCTCGATCCGGAGTTAGCACTTATATTCCTTACTTTCGATGGATCTTTCTGCTCGAGCTTCGAGGACGTCTTGATATTATTAAAAGATTATGATAAATATGATAGCATTAGTAACTTGACTGATTAAGTAATAATATGACTTATTATGTTATCTTAATTGTTCTTTTTATGCTTTAGCATTTTCTTAAACTAGTAATTATTATAAAATATTTTAAGACTCTTTAAAACTTTTTAACAAGATTATAGGTTCATGAGTATTAGTGATAATAGTTATACTTATACTAGTGGCAAAATAATAGTGAAATTAATAATAATAAACTTATAAGTATAACAACAACAACAACAACAACATTAACAATAATAACAGTAGTAGTATGTAGTAGTAATAATAATAATAATAATAATAATAATAATAACAACAACAGCAGCAGCAGCAGCAGCAGCAGCAATAATAATAATAATAATAATAATAATAATGGTATGTACTAATAGTGGCAAAACAATAAATAACTAGGTTAGAACCCGTGCGGATGCACGACTTTTAAAAAAATAATTGATAAAATTTTGTTTCAATATTGTTAATCTATATTGTGTAAATAAAAGTTGAAATAAAGGAAAAGAATAATATATATATTTTTTATCTTATTCTATTATTTTATATAATGTTTGTTTGATAAAAATAAAGAAATGCAAATTTGTAAATAAATGCAATGTTGTTATGGTTAGTTCTAATATTATAAAGTAACTGTGTTTTAATTTATCCTATATCAATTTTTACTTATTCAACATATTCATAAAATCAATTATTTTTTCAAATTTAAAAATGAATAAACATATGCAATTTTGACGACAAAATGAACAATAATGCCCATATGTATAATAGATATCATTATTGTTAGCAATTTTTGTTTTATTCTGTAGCAAGATAACACTTGAAAATGTACAATCTTGACATAAATTTTTCATTTTTATATTGCACTTATATAATTTTAATTTTATTGCGATTAAATTATATAAATAATTTTAAAAAAAATTAATGCAACAACTTTATATATGTTATGAAAATTTTGGTATGATTGAATATTAACAAATAAGGCGCAGCACAGACCTTAATAAATTATTACCCTTATCACCATGGCAAATAAGGCGCATCAAAATGTATTTTTTGTACTAAAATAAAATATTTATATTTAAACATAAATAAGGGTGCGTTTGATTCGACTTATTAAGCATTATCATACTTTTTAAAAAAAAGTTCATATCAAATAAAAAAAATTCAGACCAGATTATTTATGTTTTAAAAATTCAGATAAGATCATACTAGATCAAAAAATTAAATCAGATCAAAAAAGTTAAAACTATAATTAAAATAAAAAAATCAGCTCAAATCAGGGAAAAAAAAAGATAATTGATCAAATAAAAAAAGTTCAGATCAGATCAGGAAAGTTCAGATAAGATCCGATCAGATTAGAAATGTTAAGTTTAGATCAGATTAGATAAAAAAAATTAAAAAGGAAAGTATTGAAGGAAAAAAACAATAAATAGAGAGACTTTTTTAAAAAAGAAATAAAAAAGTCAAATAAAAGTTTGGAGAAAATTTTTTAATGAGAAGGTGACATGTAGCAGTTGAAGATGTGATCGATCGGTTTTTGTTTTAGTAATAGTTATAGTTATAGATAATAATACTCCCAAAACTCCATACATAAGTAAGTTTATAAAACTTACTGTATTAATACGAAGACCAAGATTCAATAACAGAGAGCAACAAGTGAAGGAGGAGCAGGGAGAGTCACGGTGCTGCTGGACAGACACGGGTAGACGGAGGTGGTGCCAGTGGTCTGCTGATGACGGAGGCAGCAGGGCGGTGCTCCGGTGAGGTCTACGGCGGAGCAACGAGCCCACCACGAGAGAGAGAAAACAGAGGATGCAGGGGTCGTTTTTGTGCTGCGAGGCCGTGGTGGTCGGAGGTGTGTCGATGATGGTGATGGTCAGCAGGGGTGGTGGCTCCAGGCCGGGTCGTCGGTGGTGGTGGCGGAAGTGCAGAGGCGGCAGTGGTGGTGGTGATTTTTGGGTTGTTTTGATTGAAATTTGGGGCTTTTTTTTTTAACAAATTAATTTGGGATTTTGATGAGAATTGATGCTAATGATGTTAGAATGTGTTTGTGATTGAAATCAGAAGGAATTGAGCCCTATTTATAGAGGAATTTGGATGGGATTGGATTAAACATGAACTTTGGATTGGTTGGTTTGAGATTTCCATTGATGCATGACATACACCTGGAGGATGAAGATGAGCATTTGGAGGGGTGAGGTGATGCAATGGGATGGAGCTCCATTGGTGATGAAAGAGGAGGTGATGAGAGGTTGAAGAAAAGGGTGATGGAAGCTGATACGTGAATACTCTGTTTTCCATTACTTTTCTTTTTCTTTTTCTTTTCCTTTTTTTTCTTATTATTATTTATTTTAAATAATTAGAGTCGTAAAATAATTAATATCAATTAATTAGATTTTGGAAATTCGGGTATTACACGTTAATATGATACCAAAAGTCAATATATCAAGAAGTTATATTCTCAATTTCCCAAAGATCATTATATTTTTATATATAAAAGAGCACCATATACTTGATGCACATTAAAATTGTTGTGCACTAGATGCACCTAATTAATGGTTTCAGTGATTCTATCGAATATGACTTTCTTTCGCATATTTTTTTTAAGATTAAATACAGGTGATCTTATTTTTCGCATATGCCACACTTACTTTCCTATATGGGCGGCTGTAGCGATAGATTAAGATTTTAATTTTCAATTATATTATTGATAATAATCATGTATTTTTTTTAAAAAAAATTAAAATATTTTTATATACTTACTGAATTATGTAAATCCTTACATCATTATCTACAAAGTTAATATTAAAATCTCTAAATCGTGCATCGCACGGGTGTTATGGTAGTCTATAATTATGTAACTATTACTAAAAAACCCGTTGACGTCATCCCTGCCATATGAGTATATGACAACTCCTCATTAAAAGTTTTCCCTCCAAAACTATTTTTCTCCTTTTACTAATCATTTTTGTTTCTTTATTATAGCTAATGAATCAAAAAGTTAGTTTGACTTTCCTTTTTCCCAAATGTTAAAGAATTTAATAACTATATATTTTACGAACATTGTTGCTTTATTATTTTTTCTAATATTATTTTTCCCTCCCGCTTCCATATATCATATATGTTTCCCCATAAATATTTTTCTCTCCTTTACCCTTGCTCCATCCTTTTTTTTTTTCTTTTTGAATTAACAATTTTTAATTTTTTTTTACCCAAATAATGTTACTACATTATTATCTACAAAAATACGGATTTTTTGCCCAAATAATGTTAAGGGGCAAAAAAATTACAAGTTTGCGTTGGATTGTAAAGTATTTACCTGCATGTCGTCCACGTAGAATCGGAGCTAGGTTGGTTATTGGTTTTAAAAAAATCTTAGCTATAAATCGCTATTTTATTTTTTTGATAAGTAAGCAAACAGTTCATTCCATTAGAAAACAACTGGTTACAACCTAAGCCTTAGAACAAAGCAACCAACTTTCAGACAAGCCTGAAAATATACAAACCACAATTCATAACGACTCAAGCCAATTTTTATCTACATTTGAAACTTCCTTAGTCATACAAAACCTTACTCTATTTTTAACACAACTTTTAACTAGCTTAATATTACATTGCAAATCATTAACTTTCCCACCTCACAATCATTGACAAGAACAATACCAGCAACAAAAACATACTTCCTGAATCTTGAGCCTTTTACCTCTTCTCCTAATCCACTTCAAGATGCCCTCAAAATCAGAACTTTGAGTTGCACATCCTAGCCACTGCAGTATTGCAGACAGCAAGGGCCTGCTCACAGAGCACCTAAAAAACAGATGCTTGTGTTCCTCTTCATCATTTTCATATTGGCAATATCGACTTACTCAGGGTAAATCGCTATTGGCGATAGTGACTTATGTATGTTGGACTGTTTTTTAGTTGCTTGTGCGTGCTTCTACTATATATACTAGCCTTATGTGCAACCTATGCGTGCTTCAATGTATGAGTATCTTATGTAATGTTTGTATACATTATTTATGAGTTTGTTGAAAAATAAGATTATGATTGTTTAATTGAATAAAATTTAATTTTACCAACTACACTATATCCCGATCAAATTTTCATTGTAATTAAAAGATATAAATTTAATATGAAAAGCTATATAAATATCAATATATGACTGTCCATTTGTAGAGAATTTTTAAAAAAATATTTTAGACTTTTCAAGTGGAAACACCACCAGCAACCATTGCCTTATATAATAGAGATTTATACTAATAAAAAATGAAAATATTTGCGTGAAAACTATATCAATATGGATGTCTAATTGTAGAGAATTCAAAAATATGAATTTTGGTGTTTTTATTTTATTCTTTTGAATATATATTTTGTATTATTTTCATTTAAAAAAAATACTTTCCTTTTTAATCAATATTATATAGTTTTATGTATTTAGAAAATCTTTAAGGGGTAGTTTAGAATTTTTGAGGGGGGACACCATGGCTCCCCCCTTGGCTTATATAATAGAGATTAATTTGGTGTCATGAGTCATGACATGTTAAGTGATATCGCTATTGGCAATAGCCAGTAGCAATTTAGAATAGATCTCTACTGCCAATAGCGATTTTGCATTTAAAAAAATAAACAAATTCAGCTCCGATCCTATGTGGACGGTATTCAGGTAAAATTTTGCAAACCAACGCAAGCACATAATTTTTTTTGCCACTTAGCATTATTTGCGTAAAAAATCCGATAAATACAAAGTTTCTTTTTTTTCCTTTTTTTTTTGTGGCTAATTGTATAATAATTCACCTTCAATTATATTTGTAAATATATTCAATTACATTTGTAGATATTTCTAAATTTTTCTTGCTCATTTGATGGAGATATTGTCATTACTCTTGAAAAGTAAATCCTTTCGAAGCCGCCTAATTCTTTTAAATCATTTGCAGAAAAATTATTCATGAAAGATTGTATTGAAATATGTTGTGAATTGATTAGAATAACACACATTTTTTTTAATCATAAACACTTAATTTTATTAAAAGAACATTGTTATCATTGATGTTCTTTTAAATTATAATAACATATGAAAAAAAATTGTGCATTATAATTAGAACCAGCAAAAATATATTTAGTTGTATTATAAAATATTTGTGTTAGGATTGAAGAGTATTATAAAATATTTTATTTATATTTTCATACTTGTATAATTATTCATGATAAATTTCCTCAAAAAAAAAAAGAATAAAATAATTCTTTAATATAACAATATTAATTTTTATTTTTTTAAAAAAGTGTGCATTATTGTAAATTGTAATGTTGTGACTTGAAACCGTGGAAACTCGGAAGTTGGAAATCCTTTTTTTCCCTCCAAAAAGTGTCTGAAATGAATCGTATGCCATACGCAAAACTCCACAGCACGACATCGTTTCATATCGCTTAATTATATTGCCTACATGATTGATGATCATCCATGATCAATCCAAACGACACCAATTCTCACACAAACTCTTCTCACAAGCACCACTACCAATTTTCCTCTGCTCATATGTCTAAGAATGTCGGAAACCCTAACCCCCAATTCTGTTTCAATTCATAATCAAAAACCAAAGATGATGACTTCTCCAACAAGTCCTTTTTTCTTAGGCTCCAACGACGATCAACTCGAACGTGCTGCTGCACGGGCTGCCCGCGCCGCCGCCTTCCGTCGTAAGCCTATCGAAGCTCGAGTTGATCTTCGTCATTCTTTCTCCCCTGACTCCTTCCTTGACCGCCGCCAAATTATTGAGTTGTTCCAAAATTGCGTTAAACTTGCCACTGAAAATGTATCTAACTTGATAATTACTTAATTTTTTCCTTCCATTTTTAAACTTTGTTTGTGTTTTGGTTATGAGTAAATGTGGTTTGGTATTTATGCAGAAAATAAACCAGAAGAATACGTGGGAGCTGAAGCTTATTGACCATATTAGTGAGATTATCAAAGTTGAAACAGAAGAGAATAACGCTGAAACCAATTTTCAGAAGGTAAATGTTTATTGCTCCGTATTGTTTATGCCGATTCACCTGGGTATAATGAGATTAAAAAGGAGAAATACAACACTGTAAGTCTGTAACCATCTTTTTACATGGTTTTCACAATTTGCCATTATTTGATTTTGATATTCCTTATATAATCCTGTGCTGATTTGCTGAAGAATTCGATATTCCTTTTCTCCTTAATTTTATTTTTATGTTGGAATTCAAACTTCAACTTTGTTTTTAGGTAAGTAAAATTTGAGCAAATCACAATAACAGGTATTCTTATACCCTAGAGCAAAACTATTAGACATCCACGGTAAGCTATCGCCAAGCTGGGCTGTTGGATTTATTTATAATTTCATGAAATTATTTAATATATAGAAATAGATTTAGTCTTACACCAATTTTATTCACTGATTAGGAATAATAGGATTGGAGCTTACTCCATAGAAGGTTAATTTTATATAATTATATTCTTGTTTTTTCACCTGATTTTTTTTTACTACCCCATCTGTAATACATTACTTGCAACTATTGGTTTTGCATGCATTTTGAGGAAGTGATTTAAGAGTGTAAACGATTGAAATAGTCAAAATGGTTTTCATACAAGCAAGAATGTGATTATAATTTACAAGTATTAAAAGTATTTTGACTAATTTCTTTGTTTACACCCTTAAATCGCTTGCTTAAAATGTGTGCAAAACCAATTGTTGCAAGTAATATGTTACAGAGGGAAAAAAACCTTATTGAAGATTTTTTTTTTCTTCAAAAATAATTCTCAGCAATCCCACATTTGTCTGGTTTTCAATTAATAACCCCACATCCTCATTATTTCTGAACTAAATTAGCACTCGTACGATGCACGATTTTAAGTTTTTAACAAAAAAAAACTATAATCTATGTTGTGCTAGTAGAGGATTGTATCAAGAAAATGAAAATTACTTTTATTGTCCGTTTCTTATTTCGTTCTTGTTTAGAATCGTGCAACATTTTAGACTCAAAGAAATCTTCTAAATAAGTCTCAATCTATAAGATAAATATAGTCATGTATGATCTTGTTTGATTTTTCTAAGTGAGTACATAATTAATATCAAAATCTTAATTTTTTTTACTGTTACTAATACAAAGTACTTGTGTACCTTTAGTATTCATACGCTTTCCAATGCATATTTCGTATCGTAAATATCTACAATTGCATCGTATTAAATTTTATAATGTTTCAATATTAATAATATACGTATTAAAACAAATAAAACAAAACCCTACATGACAAATTGACATTGCTTACTTTATACATCGAAAGTTATTTACAAGAATCCATTTACTTGTAAATAGTGAAAAAAACCCCAAATGTACAATACCTTGAGAAATGAATGGAGTATATAATCAAAGATATTAACTGCCAAAGCTATGTACTGATTGTAGAAGTTTATCGGTAGGAATGATAAAAAGGAAACGATGTGAGTACTTTGAAATATATAATTAAGGATAAATGCGAAATTGTCGTCACAACATGTAATGTTTAAATGTATCGTGATTTAATATATTCATATAATAATTTTTTCTTAGAATAAAAGTCATGTGAATTTGTAACTAAGTGCAACATTGTTATGGTTAGCTCTAATAATATGCACTAGTTGTGTTGCAATACTTTTTAGAAAATTTAGTTTTTTTTTTCATAGAATAAACATGGAATGGTATTTTAAGCAGGAAAGAAATGTGAAGCAGCCGTCTTGTATACATATATTATTGTTAGCGATTTATGTTTTATTTTATGGCTTTACAGTTATGTAATGCATGGTTTTGAAAAAAAATCATTTTTATATAAGTAGATTGTAAAAATGATTCTTAATAAAAATTAATGCAACAAAATTAGATATGAAAATTTTACGGAGTAATGGAGATTGAATACAGTGAGTCAGTGATAGTTGAGCTTCAACTAATTAAAAAATAGTACTCCCTCCGTGACGAATTAATTTCACCATTTGTTTTTTCATGCATTTTGAGGAAGCGTTTTAAGGGTGTAAACGAAGGAATTAATCAAAATGGTTTTAGGACAAACAAGAATGTGATTATAATTTACTAATATCAAAATTATTTTGATTAATTTGGTCGTTTACCCCTTTAAATCGTTTCCTCAAAATGCGTGAAAAAAAAAATGGTGAAATTAATTCGTTACGGAGGGAGTACTAATTAAAAAAGTCAAATAAAATTTTGGAAGGAAAAATTCAAATAAATAGGGACACTTGTCCAATGATGATGTTAACAGTTTTTGTTGTAGTAATAGTTATAGTTACAATTTTATTTTTTTTCCTTCTTTCGAGCAATGCTTAGTTTATCTAAAAAAATTGTTTGGAACACTATCTATCATCTAACAAAAATGTACATATAGCGATCCACGTCTTAATTAGTCAAAATAATTTGCAAACCAATTTATTTTTTTTTTTTTTTTAAAGATAAAACCTAGTAAAGATGTTTTTAAAAAAAAAAATTGTAAGATGTGGTTTTAAAAGAATATTCAAGAATAAAATAGAAAATGTTAATAATTTATTAATATCATGAAAATATATCATTTTTCAACGTTATTTTATTATTATGTTATTTTTTTTTATATTGTTTACCAATAGATTCAATAGAAAAGATAAACCATATTACAAAATTTTCAAAATAACTAACTGTATAAATTCAAATGGTTTAAATCTTGTTAGGATTTTAGAAGTTTGTTTCAAAAGAAATTAATTTTAATTATAAATAAAAAATTTTGAAAAAGGAAAAGCTTTTTGGATGCAAAAATTTCAACGAGATTGTGACATGTGTCACTCTTGGACGTCTTGGTTATTACTTTAGTACTCCCTCCATTTTTTTTTATATATTTATAATTTACTTACTTTTCCTTTTGAATGTTTTTTTTTAATTTATAAATTTAGCCACTTCTTAAAGCATCTAAGTATAGTAAAGTTTTATTGTCCTACATTTATTAATTTATGATTCCCAAGATTTTTTTTATACTCTCTTATTTTGGACTAACTTCAATAAAATTACCCTATTTTCTCTATTTTCCATACTCTCTCTCCTTTTTTATGCAACTTTTAATCATCATTTATGTTTTTCTCCTATTCCCAATTAATTTCTTGGTTTTGATGGAAACCGAAGTGTGTAAATAAAAAAAAACGGAGGGAGTATTATATCTCTATTATATAAGCCAGGGGGGAGCCATGCTGTCCCCCCTCGAAATGTCCAACTTACCCATCAAAACTTTCTAAAATCTCAATTTATATTACCCCTAATTATTAAGGAAAGTTATTACAATTTTTTAGATGAAAATAGTACAAAATATAAAATTTGAAAAAATAAAACAAAAATTTCAAAATTAATATTTTTAAATTCTCTATAAATAGACATCCATATCGATATATTTCATTAAATAAAACTTTTTTTTCGTACATTATTGTGAGATGACCGAATGAAAGGGAAAAAGTTTTTTTTATGATATAAAGTTTGTTTAGACAGATTAATAGATGTATTTAAGATAGCATCGCACGCAAAGCGTGCATAGAAGGCTAGTAGTAATATAGTATAGAAAGATAATCCCACCTTTACTTATTATCTTTATCTAATAGTCTTTTTGACTTATTACTTATTTTGATTTTCATACATGAACACTTGTCTAAATTTTATTTTATTACCCATTTTCTTGGGCCAAAGATACCAAAATAAGAACAAAGTCAAAATGACCATTAAATAAAGATGGTAGGTAAAGTTGTGATTATTTAGGAATAATTAAAAGGTGGGATTGTTCGTTGTGGGATGGCTAAAAATGGAATTATTAAAAATAATATTTCCTTTCTTTTATTTTTAAAAATAAAAAATAAACGAATGACTGCAGTAAGAGTTTCACATTCATTAAAAACTTAGCATTGGTATATAAATAGATTTGACAACAATCTTTTTAAAGTTCATAGTATTATAAAAATGAAATAATAAATGAAAAAGGGATAAATGGGAATTCCATTCAACTATAAAGACTCTATAGTTTGCTGGCAAAAAAAAAAGATAATCTAAGAGTTAAAAGAATTGATTATTACTTGAAATAAAGGTTGGACTTGTGACCTACTAGTCTCTTTGAAAGGAATATGCAATATCAAAATTTTGGTGGTGGTGCAAATGATCTCGTGATCATCGTGATCATTATCTCTCTTCATTCTTTTATTTTCTTTCTTTCGCTAAGTTATGTTAAAATGAATTTTGTTAGCTAATTTGTGTTAAAAATTTAAAAAGTTTTCCATAGAAAATAAAATTCAATCAGTAAGCAACACAGGGCCTCAAAGTTGTAAAAAAGTAATTATGAATGTGGTCTAATTCTCCTGTGATACCTAGGATTTTCCCTTCGGTTAAGTTTTACAAACGAAGAATGTAAAAAAATTATGCTGCATGGCAATGTTTTGCTATTATAATGGTGATCTGCTCAACTTATTTTAGGATTTTATTTTTGGTCAAACAACAGTGAGCTGCATGGCAATGTTTTGCTATTATAATGGTGATCTGCTCAACTTATTTTAGGATTTTATTTTTGGTCAAACAACAGTGAGCTGCATTCAAGTTAGCATCTAAAATGTAACTTATATGTACTTCTATATTACATTCCTGAAATTTGTTTCAGTGACATGAAATAAACTTTAAACCTTTTCTTACATATCTTGCCTGTTTATTGATAATGAACTATAAGCATAGGCAAATCTTTTTTTGATGTAGAGGCAAAAAGAAACAATAAATTAAGTCAAATAAGTCACAAATATTGTACTATGAGCAGAAATCTTAGATTCATATGAGAATTTACATTTTATACATAAGAATCTGTGAACTTGGAAAGTATTCGTGTTGTAGAATATAGAGTGTTTGCAGATTTGAGGTAGTGTTCTGATCTTTTGGTTAATGTAGGCGGGATGTACACTAGAAACGGGGGTGAAGATTTATGCTACAAGGGTTGATGCATGGCATGCTGATGCATATAGAGTAATGAGTGGAATTAGCAGAGCTGGTCTAGAAGATGAGAAAGGTATGGAATTCATTCAAAATAGGAAAAATTAACATGAATAAGTCAACCTTTGCACGGTCTTCCAAAATTAAGTTATCATTTCGATTATCTTGGAATAAGTCAAGGTTATGGGCTACCCGCTACCTTTTAAAATTATGTTATGAGCGATTTATAGTCATATTAATAAATTAAGTATGATACTGCAACATCTTCTACATTGATATTCACCACTAATTAACCCGAAACGATATATGTTACCAATCGTTCATAACTCAATTTTGGAGTATACCCTTATAAGCTTGATTTATTCCAAGATAATCAAAATGATGACTTGCTTTTGGAAGACCGGTAAAAGGTTTACTTATTCTCGTTAGTTTTTTTTCAAAATAATGTTGCACAAAAAATAAAGGAACAGTGGAAGGCACACAATCTACATGTTTGCGATACATGCTAGCCTAGGCTCATGTTAAGCTTATTTTTGATGTAGAATGGCATGCATTATGTTAGAAACGAAATCAACACAAGTAAAGTGATTGCCTCATTAGTAATTTAGAATAATGTGATGGTTTCCTTTGATTTACCTTTTCTATCTATACAAGTAGGATGCTCACTTTATGATTTTGGAAAACTTGCACACTTTATGATCTTGGAAAACTTGCTCACTTTATGATCTTGGAAAACTTGCTCACTTTCTGATCTTGGAAAATTTGGTGATTGAAGGTGAACATGGTAGGTTCTAAATTCGAAATTGAGAAATTCGATAGGTCTACAAACTTTGGTTTGTGGAAATTGAAGATGAATGCCATTTTGGTACAAAATGGCTTGGATGAAGCAATGGGAGGAATTGACAAGAAACCATCATCAATGACCAATGATGAATTTCTGAAAATTGACAAGAAGGCTCTTACCTTGATTCAATTGAGTCTTTCTAATGAAGTTTTACGTGAGGTGGCGAAAGAAACAACGGCGGCGGGGTTATGGTTGAAGTTAGAGTCGCTTTACATGACAAAATCGGTCACAAACCGACTTTTGTTGAGGAGTAAGTTACATGACCTTAAGCTTGAAGAGGGTAAGTCTTTGAAGACTCACCTTGATGATTTTGACTCCATTATTATGGACTTGCAAAACATTGATGTCAAATTTGATGAGGAAGATTTGGCAATAAGATTGTTGTGTTCTTTACCTCCGGAATACAAACACTTTAGGGAGGCACTATTGTATGGAAGGGTTGAATTAGCATTTGAGGATGTGAGGAGTTCTTTGTTGCAAAGGGAGTTGATTGAAAAACAATTGACTCGGCATAATGATCTTGAGACTAGTGGTAAAGCTTTTTATGCAAAGGATAGACAAAAGGGCAAAAAGAATTCTGAAAATCAAAAATGGAAAGATACTATATGCCATAATTGTCGGAAGAAGGGTCACATTCAAAGATTTTGCCTGGTCAAGGAGAAAACCGGAGAGGGGAAGGGTGACAATGGTACTTCGTCCAACAATGATTCGGCGGCGGTAGCTCATAGTGATAGCGACGATTCGATACTTCTTGTGGTGGAACTGGGTACTAAGAAGTTCAATGATAGGTGGGTTCTTGACTCGGGTTGTTTTTATCATATCACGTCTAATAGACATTGGTTCTCTACATATGACAAGGTTCAAGGTGGAGTGATGCTAATGGCCAGCAATGCGGGTTGCAAGGTTGAAGGGGTTGGGACGGTTCGGATAAAGATGTTCGATGGCATGGTTCGCACTTTGTCAAAGGTTCGTCATGTTCCGGATATGAGCAAGAACTTGATATCTTTGGGTACTTTGGACAGCAATGGGTGTAAGTGCACTCTTCAAAAGGGTGAACTACGTGTGTCATTAGGTGCTCAAGTGGTCATGAAAGGCAAGAAGGAAGGGTCGCTTTATGAGTTAGTAGGGTCGACGGTTGAGGGTTCAACGGCGGCGGTGTCCACAACAATGACCGAATCTGAAAATTCAAAGCTATGACACATGAGGTTGGGACACATGAGTGAAACGTGTTTGTCGGAGTTGTCCAAGAAGGGTCTATCAAAGAAGACACCCTTGAGTGGGTGGTGACACTCTTGAGTGAGTGGTTACACTCTTGAGTGAGTGGTAACACCTCTTGAATGAGGTGGTTACATCTCAAGGTGGAGATGGTGACACTCTTGAGTGAGTGGTTACACTCTTGAGTGAGTGGTAACACCTCTTGAATGAGGTGGTTACATCTCAAGGTGGAGATGGTGACACTCTTGAGTGAGTGGTTACACTGTTGAGTGAGTGGTAACACCTCTTGAATGAGGTGGTTACATCTCAAGGTAGAGATGGTGACACTCTTGAGTGAGTGGTGACACTCTTGGAGTGAGTGGTGACACCTCTTGAATGAGATGGTTACATCTCAAGGTGGAGATGGTGACACCCTTGAATGGGTGGTTACACTCTTGGTTGAGTGGTGGCACCTCTTGATTGAGGTGGTTACATCTCAAGGTGGAGATGGTTATACTCTTTGGGGTTTGAGTGGTTACTTGTTGGGGTTGATTATCTCATTAAGGTGGAGATTTGTTAGGATTTGACTCGTAATCAACTTGGTTTGGATTACGGGATGTGTTTGGTATTTTTATCAAGAGGTTTTGGGGACAGTGAGTTTTCGCACCCCGCGACATAGGTCGCACTCCGCGAAAGACTACTGGAAGTTTTGAGTGCAAGACAAAATTGAAGCAGCAGTGGGTCGCACCCCGCGACGGAGCTCGCGGCCCGCGACACAGGCCTGAAATCAGACCCTGTTTTTCCGCGTGTTTAATTACTTGTTCGTATGGTTATAAATACCCAATTACTCTTTGATGGCTGGTGTAATTCAGATTAGACAAACACATAAACATTACATTAGAGCTAGAATTAGAGATTTCTTGTGCTCTAGTGGTATTAGTGATTGTAAACACTAATTGACTTTGCAATAATAAACACATCTCCTTCTTGGGTGGGTTTTATAGTCTTCAATCAAGTTGATTGAAGGATTTTCCCACCTTCCAATTCTGGTTTTGTTATTTGTTTCATTTACTATCAATTTCTAATTTCATTACTTCAATTGCAATAATCACAATCAATCAATTTGCACTCACAGTTCAGATTTCTTACCATGCACCAAGTAAAAACAGCTTTAGATGCAATGTGTTCTTGACTGATCACCTCCCTGATATTGTTGTTGATTGGCACTTTACAAATATTTCAATAGATAAGACTAGGAAGGAGAAAGATGGAGGCAAGCGTATAAAGGAAATAGAGCAGAAGGTTGTATGAATTTTTCTCCATTTTGCCTTTATTTATGAGTTGACCACTACATTTAATATTTTAATTTCTGGCATATCGTATTCTAATTAGTTGTGAATTTTGGATTCATACAGGTCTCACCACTGGCAACAGTGGAACCATCTTTCGAAGCTTTAAATGTTAAAAAGTTTGATGGTATTGCAATATTTTCTCTTTATCTCATTACTTGTACACACACGCATGTACTCTCTCTGTCCAACTTTATTTATTCATTTTCCTCTGGTTCATCAGTCACATTTGCAGTTGATCCATTGTATTATCAAACGTCAGCACAGTTTGATGAAGGTGGGGCAAAGGGTCTTCTTCTATACAATCTTGGAGTGTATGGAGGGTGCAGGGTACTGTTTGATTCCCAAGAAATCCCAGCAAAGTGCATATCACCCATAAATGTTAGCACTAGCTCGGATCTGGTTGATGTATCATTTGCTAAAGGTGAGAGTAAGAAGTTTGATGGGAGTCCCGTCTTACATGGTCCAGTAAGCTATTAGCCTATTACCATATTTTGTTTTTTCTCAGGGTGTATTGAGTTAATGGTGGCCAACTCGGATCAGAAGCAAGATATATCTCCTAGTCTAAGAGATTTATTAACACAATCTGACAAGTTTGAACTACCATCAAGGGTATTAGATGGCATGGAATTCATACTAATTGCGAATGAAAATGATGCAAACAATGTTGAGCTTAATGTAGGCAAAGAATCTTTTGGCACCGGTGATGCAACTAAGGATATTGGGGTTCAGCTTAATGATGGTGCTTGTGATGATATTGAGGCATATTGTGCTGATCTGTATGACTATCCAACTGTTTCTGGTGCGGACGTAAATGAAGATATCTCAACAATGCAAAACTTTAATGAGGTATGACTTCTTATATAGTGTAGTATTTATATCATTGTATCTTATTTTATTAAGTGACCTTAGTTTGTCAATAGATGTCTACTTAAAATCAGATTAGCATTTTTTTCTAATTGTAATAATTCTCTTCTATAGGAACCAGTGCAATTTATTCCCGATGAACCTGTTGTCATTGGCAGTTCTGAGAATGTTGCGTGGCTTTTCTGCAAAGAATTGAAATATAAATCAGCATGTAATGCATGGGCTGGGCCTGATCATTGGACTTATTCAAAGCCTAATGGTTAGTTTTGAATGCCTGACATATGAGAATGTTTCTTCTGACCTTTTAATAGTTGATTGTCCAATCATCTCAAAGACTTGAAACAATTTTATAGGTCCAGAGAGTATTTCTGCTCGTGACAGGAGGTCAAATTGTGCTGTGAAGGAGCCTAAAAGTAAGTGTTCATTGGAGTTCGATATTGACTTCACAAGAAATTTAGATGGTGAAGTGCTCAATGTATGTGATCCTGCGAAAAATCCGAAGTCTTTGCTTCTTCCTTCTAGAAAGGTTTCCTGTACAAACAAACTGCCAGAAGATTGCCATTATCAACCGGAGGATCTTGTGAAGTTGTTTCTTCTTCCAAATGTCATGGTAATACAAGCTACACTACTATAAAGGGATGAAATTGATGAGTGAAGCAGTGTTGTTGCTACCCTGGCCATTTCTTGAAACCCAAAAAATTTGAACTATAACTAAAGCCATAATGATAGCCTTTGTTATTTCAAAAGAAAGGATTTAGCTCTCATAATATCATAATAATCAAAATTTTCGTATTTCTCATGTTCTTGTACAAAAGAAGAAAAAATGTTTGCTAATTATGATTTTGTTTACTTTCATCTAGGATGCATTTAAAAAATCTGTTCCCAATGTTACAATGTAACTCAAGTAGCTCATTTTCTTTCTATGAAAACTTTG
Organism: Salicornia ramosissima; assembly: GCA_951394345.1. NCBI lineage: Eukaryota > Viridiplantae > Streptophyta > Magnoliopsida > Caryophyllales > Amaranthaceae > Salicornia > Salicornia ramosissima. The sequence continues at coordinate 46,689,751 of OX596235.1, read as the reverse complement.
TGCTTCATCATGTCTACTTATAGCTATTTAAATTTTTAGAGGAATTATATTGAAGGCCTTTTCCATGCCTGGTCCGTTTAGGAATTTGGCAACCTAAGATTAACAGATTTGTATGTGACATTGTGACCTATTATACAGAAGTAAATATCAACTTAGACTTAAATTTGTTTAATTCTGTTATGTTTCTAGTTTACTGCTAGCTAATTAATTTCTTGCGACTCCATTACAGTGCCTTGGGAAAATAAGAAGAAGACTCTCAGGTATGAAATTTCTCTATGGGGACCTTTGGTTGTTTTTATGGGTGAGTCCAGATGCTCTTGTATGATGTTGGTTATTGTCCCAGAGTTATTTTTTTGTGTTGATGGTTTTCTTAATGTTGATAGTAGTCTAAATTTACACTAATAGATTATTCACTACCTACTTTAGTGTGTTAATTTAGGGGGAAATTGAAGAAATCCCAGGTGATGTTGTGGCTTTTATGATTAAGCTGCTTTTGAAAGTTTGTGTAACATAAAGTAGCCCAAATTATCAAGTTGATACAACTTCATCTGAATCTTTTTAAACTTGAGTCACTTGACTGAACAAAGTTTTGAAGAATGAAACATAGCGAGTATTATGTTCCTTCAGTTTTTTTTAGATGTAACATTGGACTTTTCACATTTGTCGAGGCACAACTTTTACCGGCAATATCTTCAATTTTATAATTGTAGAAATTATAAAATTAAATGTTTGGTAATTGTATACTGACACGAATCAAACAAAACCCCAAATGATTATATATTACCCTGTGTATAAATAGCAATTACTCTGCAATAGTCAAAGTGTTGCATCTAAAAAACTAATGGAGTATTGAAATTACTCAATTTATTTATTTTTAATACATAATTATTGTTAATACATAATTAAATACTCTAATCACTTCATATCATTTGCAATAATTTGACTAAAAAGTAAAGAGCTTTTTAATTAAACTGTTGCAATTAATATGAATCGAATAAATTATCTCTAACAAATATGATAAGAAGTATAAACATAACTTAGTTGAACATAAGCAAATAGAAAATTCTATTCTATAGTGGAGTTGGATTTTCTCCAACATCGGATCTGTCAGAATCATTTTTAAAAATGGTGTCAGATCCAAATCTGTTTCATCTGGATTCGGATTGGATTTTTTTTAACGGATCAGTTCTGACTGGATGAGGGTCAGATCCGGACTGGATTACCATCGTAGATCAATCTCGACTTGACGAGGTGGTTTGTTGTGTAATCTTTTGACCTGCCTAATATTTTGAAGGGCATCTTCTGAATATTCTATTATAAACCTCATTTTCCTAATTTGTTACCTACCTGTGTAGGTCTTGATCCATCACTGCCAGGAGGTGATGTTGATGAGTCATTTCCTTCTTGGGAGAACAGTACAATTGATGACCCATGTGAGAATGATTATATTCAGAGGGATGCAGAAGTGGACATACTAGTTTCTGAACCTCGTCGGGTGCGGTTATGCTTCTCTTCTCCCTTAGCACATTTGCTTTCTGTTGTAATACATTATGAAGTCCTTGGGAGCTGTCCTGAATTTACTTTTATCTGGAAAGATGAATATACTTGTCCTTTTTCCTCTGCTTTGGAAATCTTTTGGGTAGTTACTAATATTAACTGTCCTAATGGCTAGGTTGGTAAGATTGAAGTTGAATACGATAAAACTTCAAAACATGTTGATGTACATGTGCTTAAGGAAATGCTCTGGACTCAGATGGAAAGATCATTTGAGATACCTGAGGTGGTGAGCACACTAGATTTATGAGGATATGCTTCGATGTTTTCATTTTCTAATTGATGACACTTGATTCAGTTCCTTTTGTTTTAACTGAAACATCTTCCCTTTCTGCTAGAATTTTTTTTTCGTGTTATGGTTAACATCATGGCTGTTTCAGTCGATTGGCTCATAGATACATTTTCTATGCGGTTTATGCATTTGAACTATCAAGAATGACCCTGGCTATTATTAATGGTTGATAGCAAAATATAATCAGATGCTTGATGCTACCAAATTACTGAGCTTTTTTCACTTGTCAATGATTATTATAGTTCTGGTTTTTCAAAGTTGAGCATTTAAGTACTACTAACCATGGTGTACCCTAGCTAGATTTTTATGCTGGGTGCATCTTTCTCAAGAAATAGTAACCTGGAATTGTATGATTGGCCTAAAATACCCACTATATAGCTATGTTACTCAAACTATTTCACCTCAAATACACATGGCAGACACTTGACCGTTGGACATTAGTATGCCACTTTCATTTTGAACCAAAAACATTCATATTTTTTAAAACAATGGAATTGTATGATGGCCAAACATACCCTTGTGGCCTTGTCCGATACTTCTAGTAGAGTCCAACATAGCTGTACACAGAGCCTTTGATGCTAGATGATCGGCACATTGTGCAATACTGCTATGAGTATCATTGTAAAACTCTAAAAGTACTACTGCATAATGATTTGTTTAGGTGTTTGCCGTCTTCTTTCCACGTTTTTACCTGTTTAAACTCATAAATATCATTTATATAGACGGTGATTTTTTTACGGTTTCTGTTTTTTGTGTTTGTGTTTGTGTCTGTGTGTGTATTTGATAATAGTAGATGTGTTGCTATTTTATGCTGCTAGATTTTGGTTTCATCTTACAGAAGATAGGTGCTGCTGCTGCATCTTTCAGACGCATATTAACTTCCATCCCTGATGATTGCGAAGCTGCTGATACTAGTGAAATTTCCCCTCATCTATGTTTCATCTGCCTTCTGCATCTTGCAAATGAACATGGACTGACAATCGTTGGCTGCCCGAATTTGGATGACCTCAGCATACGCTGTTCTGTTGCGTGTGAGGAAACAGTTGAAGTGATCTCTGCATCATCATAATCAACAGATAATCAAAATATTCTGTACGATTCACAAGCTGTGTACATAGGGGTGATTCTATTGCTAGAGAGATCAGAGAGCAGTTATCTATTTTGCACCTGCTTTTTTATGTCGGCTTTTGATGCGATTAAGCAAATGTACAAATACAAATACTATATCCGTTTCTTTTTAAATGCAACGATTTGATATAAAGTAGAGAAGAAAAATATCTAATCGTTACATTTAAAAAGAAACAACAGCAGTACCATTTCTACGTGTAAATATGCTAATCCATTGTCTGGAATGTCAGATTTTAAAATTTTGGCACAATTTCTAGTTTAGAAAATAAACATTTCGGAGCTTTTTTCCATGACAAGTCAGTGCACTTGTGGGCCAGATTATGGGATGCACCTATGCAAGGCCCAATCATTGACCTATATATCTGCCGTTATTGCTATTTTACAAAGTCTGACAGCTCAGCCTATTTTCATTGTGACTAGCGGTGATTATCGACCGAGCCGAGCCCGAACTCTGCTTAGCTCAACTCTTATTTATTTAAATTAAGCTGAGCTCGAAGGCCTGATTGTGCCAGTTGATGTTATGAAAATTTCTTCCTACATCTACTTTGCATGATGCACATAAAATATACTTGGATTTTTTTTTATTCATCCTTTTTTTTCCTCTTTATTTTTTTGGTCTAGCATTAGAGAAAAATGACATTAATGGGGCGTTTGGCAGGACGGAGATAAAAAAAGGATAGGAAATCATGGAGAATTCACTAATTTTTTCCATATCCTTTGTTTGGTATCAAAGTGTGATTATATAGAGATAAAAAGTTATTTTATAATTACAATAAGAAATTACCGTCACTTAGGGCTCGTTTACATTAGCTGAATAGAGATGAACTGAACTTAATAGAGATGAACTGAACTGAACTGAACTTAATAGAGGTGTATTAATTGAACTTAACTGAATTTAATAGAGTTGAACTGAACTGAATTTAATCTGAAGTAAACAAGCTCTTATACCTGCCCCTCCTAGGTACAGAATAAGAGAGCTAAGAGGGTATTTTATCCCTATCTCTATTCACCTAAGAAAAAGAAATCATTTCAAACAAACAAAGGATTAGAGAGCAAAGGGATAAGAAATCCTCATCCTTCACTCTTATCCCTAAAAATAAACCCCGGTAAAATTAGCAGTGGTTGACCCCGTTGTGTTTCAAATGACACTAAACCACTTTGTCTTTTGATTTATCTTTGAAGTTGAGTTCCAATTGTAAGTATTTATAAATCATAATTTCGTACCCCCTTCGTCCCCTAAGTTTGCTACTTAGTGAGTAAATCACTATTTTAAGAGTACTTGAGGAAAAATGGTGGAGTGATGTATTTTTTGTCTTTTTATGTTTGTAATTAGGAAGAGTAAATGTATTTTATAAGTAAATCATATGATGATATGAGACCACTAGGCCAATTAAAAAAGATTGGAAGATGTTTTTTTTTTGTCATTTTCTGTTTGTAATTAAGGGGAAGAAATGTTTAAGTTGTGTGTTAAAAGTGGATATCACTTTTTATAAAAAGAATGTAACAAGTTTTTTGTGATATCCAAAAAATGAAAATGCAGCAATTTTAGAGGGACAAGGGAGTGTAGTATTCAAGGTTGATTTATCTGTATTGTCTTTTTCTTTTTACCTTGTACAGGCTACGTGGTGTTTCTTGAGTCGTGTGCTGTTCCATATGACAATCTTTTTGCTATCATTGAGGTGTTATTTAGTAGATAATGTCATACTTCTTTGTAATTAGTACCCTTTCCCCCCTCCTTTCTTTTTCTTTTTTGTTTTTTTTTCCCTCTTCTAACACACCCTCCAATCTCGTGTTTACGTACACTCGGATTTATTCTCGAAAATTTTCCAAACTTTTGGACAAGTGAGGTACATGTTACATGATTCCCATGCCATGCTTGTCCATTTGTTTGTCTTCAAGATACATGTTACACTCGCGCAACGTATGGTGATGCATGCCATGCTAGGCGAACCACATGTGAATGGCATGCCATGCATACTCGTCAATTTTTGGGGGTGTTTAGGATGGGGCTGAAGCGTTTTAGCCAGCTTTAGTCTAAAAAGCACAATTTTTTCTACTGTGAGGTAATCTTGTATCGTAAGAAATGTACAGGCTTATGACTAATTGAGCTTTGGAAAATTCTTGATTTTATAACTGTTTTCTGGCTGTTTAAGTAGCTGTACGTTAAGAGCACTCACACCAATGATCTAATTTTTACTCATGAGGAAAAAATGAGGAAAAAAATCACAACATCAATGGGCTAATTTGATATTCCTTATGAGCATCCTCAATTCTCCTCAAGATTTGAGGAAAAAATAAATATGCCCAAATGCTAACTGGACCTGCAATAACAAAAAAAAACAGTAACTTCAAGTGAAAGGGGGCTAATGCGGAAAAAAAAAAAAAAGGAATCTACTAACTGGGCGCGTCAGTAAGCCCAATCAGGGCGTGACACGTGTCCCAGTCAGCAAATCAACCAATCAGATTTCAGGTACTTTATCACAACGGCTCTATATTTGTAACGGCTATTTGGACCCCGAAATTAATTTTAAAAAAAAATCACCGATGTTCTTATTATTTTTTTTCTCTATAAATAGACATCCATTTTGATATATTTTGGCACACTTCAAAAATCTCAAAAATCATAAAAATCTATTATTAATCTCAAATTCTACCTCAAAGACTTTAATTTCTCAAGTAAGTGCTTCCTCCTAGTAATTGTTATTAATAATTCTCATTAATACTACTAAGAATGTAGAAAAAAAAAACTATTTTAGATTTGTTTTGTTGTTGTTTTAATTTGTTAAATTTGTTAATTATTGTTATTTTGTTTTAATTGTTGTTTTAATTGATGTTATTTTGTTGATAGTTTTAGTACTACTAATTATTAAATTAAATTTCATTTTTCATACTAATTTTATTGTTGCTATATTTTTTAAGTAGTAATTTTTTTTTATTAAAAAAGTAACTGAAAATATTTTCATATTCAATCAATTTCAGGAAATGGATCCTAACAACAACCCCAATTTCACAATTAATTTAAATGAGTTAGATGACGAACTTTTGAACAACCCTCAATTTCAAGTATTCCTTCAAAATAGAGGAATTACATCGTCGCAAAATCCTTATGGAACTTTTGACTCCCAACAAAATTCTCCTCATGTGTATCAAGGGAGTAACTGAAGTTGAGTACCTGAGGAGACCTACTGATGAAGATTTACGAAGAATCCTTTACAAGAATCACCAACGAGGTTTTCCAGGCATGATTGGTAGCATAGATTGCATGCATTGGGAATGGAAGAATTGTCCCGCTGCTTGGAAAGCACAATATGCTGGTCGTTCAAAGAATGCAACTCTCATTCTTGAAGCTGTTGCTGATCAAGATTTATGGATTTGGCATGCGTTCTTTGGAATGCCTGGCTCATGCAATGATCTTAATTCCTATACAGATCAGATGTGTTCGATGATGTGCTACAAGGTCGCGCACCGCCGATAAATTTTACGGTAAATGGTAATACGTACAATTACGGGTACTATTTATCCAATGGAATTTATCCAAAATGGGCAACTTTTATACAAGGTATAACTCATCCTCAAGTCCAAAAGGACAAGTTGTTCATAGATAAACAAGCAGCTGCTCATCGGAAAGACGTTGAACGAGCCTTTGGTGTTTTACAAGCTCGGTTTGCTATAATACGGGAACCGTCACTTGCATTCAACGAAGATATTTTGTGTGACATAATGAAAGCTTGTATAATTATGCACAACATGATTGTGGAGGATGAACGACACAACTACACTAGAGCAGACGTTTTGCGTCGGTACTACGAACAAGATCGCCTACAACGTACGACTGCAACATCGACTGCTAGTACAAGTGCCATGGTGAACAACAATGAACCTTTCGAATACAATGTCGGACGACCGAGCAACATTGATTTCACCACGTATGTTCAGCAAAGGGTAGGCATTCACGACAGAGAAACCCATTTATCTTTGAAGCGTGATTTGGTTGAGCACATCTGGCAAAACTTCCGTTACGATGCGGAAGAATAGTTTGCAGACGTGATTATGGGTTATCGTTCCGGTTAATTGTCTTTTAATGTATTTTTAAGTCTATCGTTAATTATGTTTTATTTAATTAATGTCGTGTTTGTGTGCTAATGTAATGAAGTTAAAATTATTAATCATGTCCTTTCGTTATTTTTAACTGATTAAGTTATTTTTTAAAATTATTAAGTGAATCATTTTTTTAATTGTAATTAATAGTGTTAAACTAATTACCAAACCATAATGTACTAAATTATCACTCATAATTTACTACATCATAATTTAATAAATATTAAAAGTATATATAATTGTGTTAAAATATTAAAAGATGATGTGTAATATGGTGGGGTATAGGAAATAGTAGGAGAGAGAGTCTTGAGGAATTTTTTTTGCTTACCATTGGTGTGGTGAAAAAATTGTACATGAGGAAAAATGGGTTGGGAAGAGAGAGAAAGTAGTAGAGAGAGTTGTGAGGAGTTTTTTTTTTTTGACCATTGGTGATAGTGCTCTAATAACCATTTAAAGTTGGAAATATGTATGAGATATTTTTTCAATCATTATTGAAAACAATTTTGTTTGAAGCTAGGTAATTTAATTGTCATTTTAGACAATATCTAGATAGTTGTAGCATTTTTTCGAACGAAAAAGTACTATTCTGGATTGTTTTAAATTTTTAATGTCTTATATTGATTGACCCGTTTGATTATTGGTAATGAATGAAAATTCTTCTATAGTCGTCGAAAAAACGACCACCAAAGTCAAAATAATCTAGACCGTTGATTTTTTATGTTAATTAAGTTGATTTTGATAATTAAATTTGACTTTTATTGTAAATAAAAATATACATACATTTGATTTTTTTTTTGTAATATTAATTTATTTTTAATATTTTTGGATTCACCCAAATTAATTTTAGATTTTGTTATTTTAAAAATTAAATTAAAAATCCAAAATTAATTTAGATAAATCCAATAAAATTAAAATGAATTAATGTTACATTAAAACAATATACAATGTTTATTTTTTTTTTAAAATAAGTCAAATCTAATTACTAACTAAATTATTTTGACTTTGGTAGTCGTTTTTTCGACGACTATAGAAGAAACATCCGGTAATGAATTGTGATAATAGTAATTGATTTAAAGGGTAATTTGTTAAGGAAAAATTTCAAAATCTCCATAGAAAACATATTTTTCATTCCCAAACTTGAAATTTGTTATTGTTTTTCATTACCATGTGGAAGGGTGGTATTAGATGGGAATGGGTATTTGTGAAGAAAAGTAGATAAATTGGAGTTAAGCTAGCACCACCATGAGAATGAGAATGAATTTTGATTTATCTTCCAAGTTTAGTTATAAATTCATTTCCATTACATTCATTTATAACCGGCTACCAAACGGGCCGTCAGGGTTAGGAGCATGCTTAACCATCACCAGACCATTTGAGGAGACACTTTTTTTGGAGTGCACATGGTGACCTAGGCTTTGAACTTTGCTCTAGCTCGAGTTCCCTTCTTGTTTGATGTTGTTGCACCCGCCCTACAAGCTTGGTCCAAGTACTAGTCTTAGAATCCACTTTTTATCAACGAGATTCTTGGGAGAAATTATCGACGAGATTCTCCATTTTCATCAGTCCAATCTTGGATTTGATCTACCTAATTTGAAAAATGAACACAAATTAATTAATTAACCGGCTTAGAAATTGTTCGAGTAGATGACACATCTGGTTCTATAGTTATCACTTGTAGGTAATACAATGAGCAATAAATAAATGAAAATTAAAATTTGATTTCAATAATCCAATCTTTCGCGTCTTAGCCAATAATTCAACCTTTTTAAAGCGATGGATGAGCCTTGGGCTCAGATTTGTATCCTTCTAGGTCAAAGTATTGTTAAGTGCATGGTTTTAAGTGGACCAAAGGCCATATATATCTAAATTTACTTTTGGATTAGCTGTCTAAGTTAATATGTAGGCCCATTTAATTTGGTACTAGAATAAAATCCATTTTGGAACCCTCAACATTCTTTAAGTAGTATCAATCTAACCCATCAATCCAATCCGAACTCGACCCATTAATAATGGATTGGGTAGAAATTTTTAACCCATTTAATTAAATGGGTCAATCTGAACCCAACTCATTACTATATGGGTTGGGTTAAGGTTGAAAATTCTAACATGCTTAACCTGATTAATTATTGTTTTTAAGTTTTAAGCGGTTCTTTTAACCTCCATTCCATTTTGAATGCTCCATTTTATTGAACTTTAAGCTAGTGTAAACTAACTATTATCTATTTGTTTTTAATATTCTACTTGTTGAAATTGTAAATTTTTCGTTGTTGGGAATTAGGGTAAATACTTTAGATTATAGAAGAAACTTTTGGTAAAAATATAAATGGATCAACCAGAACACGACCCGTTTATTTTCAAGTATGATTAGGTTACAAAAACTCAACCCGTTTATTAAATGGGTTGGGTTCGGACTGTCGGGTTATCAGGTCGGGTAACTCGACAACCCGGATTGTCATCCCAATTTGCTAGCCCTAGGTAAAGGATAGATGGAAAGCATTCACTACTCCCTCGTCCTTTTAATTTTGCACCTTACAGAATATGTAAATTGTTTATTTGACCACTTTGACTCTTTCTAGCACCTTACATATAAGGAAAAATATAGTCAAATTGGATTTCGTTTGATTCGCCTTAATGTGAAAATTTTTAATATGTAATTTGTAAAAAACAATTATTACAATTATATAAAGATAATTTAATTTAAAATTGTGTCTTGTAAAATGAGAATAAAATGAATGAGGCAAAAAATTAGCGACGGAGGGAGTTTATCATGAGGATTGATAAACTATTATCTGTTATATGCATTTAACGGTTTTTGAATGAATATCTTAATTACTGTCCCGTGCAGCACAATTATTGTCCTGTGTAATATAATACAATTATTGTCCCAAGGGTGTTGTTTATTGTCCACGTACTGTGTTGGCTTCACTTGTATGCGGGACCGCCTCCATTTATTTCTGACATAAATAGAGCAATATGATTGATCTTCCAACTGCTAAATGTATATAACAGCTAAGAGTGGAGACTTACTTGTACATCAGAGTGGAAATGACTTCAGCTAAGAGGAGCTGATCATCTCCTTCACAAGTGGCTAGTCAAGTGGCATTGAAGCATATTATAACACAAAATTAAGAATATTATTCCTACATTTCAACACCGACCACGCCATGAATTGGCTAATCAAAATCCAAGTAAGTTGCTTCTGTCTGTCATTCCTCTACAATTTGCCTTATTAGAATATCCAAGGCCAAAATCAATGCTACTCATTCTCAATGTTTTTAACTCAATCGTTTGATTAGAAAAGATTGATCACCAAAATTCTACTAGTAATTTCTTTTAGAGAACGACTGTTTAGCGAGTAGCAATTTTTACCCTTTTTTTTATTGGATAATGTAATAAAACGACTAGACTAGGCTACTAGGAACCTACTATCAGGTTTACACTTAGTGTCAGTTTGGTAGGACGTAAAGTCATTTTTTCTGAAAATTATTTCTCTCATTTTACATTGTTTGGTTTGATTGAAAATTGAAATGAAAAAGTTAGAGTGCTAAATGGGTTTACACGTTGAAAACGTTTTTCTCTTAAAATCAAAGGAAAACTGTTTTCCATTCTTTACTCTCATGACCTCACAAGAGTCACAACACACTTTCTCTTCATCTACATACTTTTCCTCTCATCACCAACCACATAACTGAGTAACTTTCTTTCTCCTCATGAAAACCTTCTTTCTCCTCAAAAATGCTTAAAATGAAAAATTATTTTTCATTCAACCAAACAACGAAAATGAGTTTTCCGTTGTAAAATGATTTTCATGAAAAACTATTTTACATTGAAAATGTTTTACGTCCTATCAAATGGACTATTAGTCCAAATTGATTGATACATGCATTTATGAAGAAGTTAAATGAATCCTCGAAGATTTGTGAGGTGCAATTCGAATCTAAAACTTCATATCCTCGCAAATGCGTGTGGTGAGAATCGAACCCCTAACCTCATGCCTGAAATTCTAAAGCCTTAACCACTAGGCTAAGACCTCATCCTCATTTTATTTTAAGTTAAACACACAGTAAATATAAAGTATATGAATTATGTATGTATTTGCAACTTGACATTGTACGTACGTAATACAATTGGAATGGTTGGTTATTCATATATATAGGCGCTATAGCGAGGAAGATAACTTGGCTTCATGTTTTTGTTTGATATGTTACATACATTTTGCTGACTAATACTTAAATAGCTAAACAGTTGGACATATTATATTTCGTTATGATTCTTTTGAATTTGACAACTTGCATTATTGTCTGTGGTCCAACATCTTAGCTACAATGTTACAAATTAAGAATTTAATATGGCCATTGGATAATATATTGAATTTTTCTAATCTACAAATAGATTTCTATCGCAAAAGCTTATATGATGTTAATTTTAAACGTGTGGTGAATCATTAACAAACAAATATGCAAATGTACATTTTGTTGGTGATTGCCTGATTGGATATATATAAAACAAAATTAAAAAATAAAAAATAAAAAAAAAACTGAATAATTGCTGGTAATATAATAAAGCAACCTGCTATCGGCTAATTATAGATAATAATACAATCTTTATACCTCACTTTCTTTCAGTAGAATATAAAGAATATTTATCCTGCTCTAAACCACCCAATACCTTTTAAAGTCACAAAAACTCATCACCAATTATCTATCACTTTGGTTCCGTTTACTAGAGCGAAAAATATTTTCCTTAAAAACAGTTTTCCTATTTTACATCTTTTACTTTGGGTGAAAAAATAAAATGTAAAATTTGGATGAAAACTCATTTTACGTCCTGTTGAAAACATTTTCCTCCAAATTTGGGAGTAAAACTTATTTTCCGTGCAAATAAACAATGGAAAACTTTTATGAAAATGAGTTTTCCAGCGTAAAGTGTTTTTCATGGAAAATCATTTACATCGAAAATATTTTACACTAAAGTAAACGGACCCTTCAATACACAGTCGAAATTGATGATTAGAATTAGCAAATTTTCAAACAATAATTTTTATTTATATCCTACTCAAAGAAAAATGGGGTATATAAGTTGCTTTATAAAAAATAATCAAAAGGATGCATCATCATTTACGAATGGACAAAATGTGATTATTAGAAGCAATTAATCCAAAAAAAAAAATGTGGCATTATAATATCGCTATTCATTTTGTCTCAACCTGTAGAAATTAAAAGAGATCATTGGATAGGCCTTTATCCTAACCGTTCATTTTATTGTTTGTAATAAATCATAATAATTGGAATAAATTTAAAGCACAATTTAGCAAGAGAAGAAATTAAACTTTATAATTTCGTCCTATGGAGATATATATTTGAATTTTCTTGATACTTTCTATAACCATCCATTACAAGGGAAATGATGATATTTGACAAAAATGAATATTCTTCATGAAGATGAGCTAACACCACCACATGGGATTTGATATTGTTTTGTGTTCAAAATTTATACGACATATGTTAGGAAAAATTAATATACGCAAAAGATGGTTGTTGTGAATTGCAATGTTAAGTACTTAATCTATATATGAGAATAATAAATTTCTGAAATAAAGAAAACAAAATAACAGAAAATGGCGGAGGAAGAAGATGAATTCACTATTAAAACAAATGGAGGACAACTCAACAATGGGATAAATTATAGTACTCCCACTCACACAAAAGGATTCTCAAAAGCTCACAAAAACTTAATCTCTCTAATACAAAAATTGGTGTATTTTGTGATATATAAAACTTGAAGCTAAATAACAAATACGAAGTATATAGAGTGTAACCCTAAAAGATATGTTCTCAAGTAGCCTCCAAGCATACAAGAAGACCAAAGATCAAAATTAAGTGCTTGATAAATGTAGGAGAGCATAAAACAAGCAAGAGAATTAAAGAGAAAAGTCGGAAAACAGAAGACCAAAAGACAGAAAAAAATGTGTCAGCAGGGGTGACCCGATCGGGTCATGTGTCCCGTTCGGTCGGGTCAGCCCCAAAAATGCCCAAAAACAGCTTCAGAGACTCGCACCCGATCGGGTTGGCCAACCCAATCGGGTCATGCACCCCGCCCGGTCCGGTGATGCGCAAAACATGCTTTTATGCAACCGTGAGCCAAAATTCGAGCCATAAACCTTACAATCTCCACCTTGGATCGAATTTTCCAATGGTTCAAACACAAAGCGAACATCATTGATCTCCTCCTTCTTCCTCCAACAAAACCCAAACAGACCCCACCTTAACACAAGACACTTAGACTTGAGCATAAAACATGTTTAGGCATCCGAACGGGCTCAACTTCTGATTTGTGAACCGGCATGCATGTACACAACCCCGCACCCAAATCGCTACCACGATCCAAAGAGAGAACCGAATTAGACACATTGCTTCTAACATTCTTGAAATCAGTACTACTTGATTCAAACGCAACATAACAAATCCATTCATAAACTGTTATAACTCTAAACCCCTTCATCTTAACCTTAGAGCCTTTAATTTGGAGATTGTAGCAACACCATCTTCAAAAGCACAAACACAGCCTTGAACATCAAGAGCACCCACTGAGACAAGGTTAAGTTTCAAACCGGGAACATGACATACATTAGTTAAAACAATTACCGCACCGTTAGGCATTCTCATTTTTACCGAACCAATTTCGACAATGTTGCAAACATCACCATTGCCGAGTGTAACTCCGCCACTCACACAAAAGGACTCTCAAAAGCTCACAAAAACTTAATCTCTCTAATACAAAAACTGATGTAATTTTTTGATATATAGAACTTGAAGCTAAATAACATATATATAGAGTGTAACCATAAAAGATATGTTCTCATGTAACCTCCAAGCATACAAGAAGACCAAAGATCAGAATTAAGTGCTTGATAAATTTAGAGCATAAAACAAGCAAGTTAAAGAGAAAAAGCTGAAAACAGAAGACCAAAAGAAACAAAACAACGTGTCAGCAGGGGTGACCCGATCGGGTCATGTGTCCCGCCCGGTCGGGTCAGACCCAAAAATGCCCGGTCGGGCCAACCCGATCGGGTCATGCACCCCGCCCGGTCCGGTGATGCCCAAAACATGCTTTATGCAACCGTGAGCCAAAATTCGAGCCATAAACCTTACAACATATAAACTAATTTCCATTATTGTCATTTATATTGCTTACTGAAAATCGTCAATGTAGTTGCTGCAAGATAAGGAGACTAGTCATTGCTGTGAAAGGTGGATATACTTGAGAATGACAACGGGTCGGACTTGGATCAGATTATGTACAATCCGACTCCAATCGGACAAGAGTCAGAGTCGTAAATTTTTAAACGGGGTCGGATGCTAATTTTTGTTTTTCGAATTCAGATCGGATTTTTTTCTTGCGGATCGGGTCGGACTTGTAACGACCCGACTTTTCTAGACCGTCGATTTACGTAGGAAATCGACAAATGGATCATTACCAAACATAAAACTTATTAACAACAACAATAATAAAGTTTGATAATCCTTTTGTTAACTAATAAATAGAAATGCAATCCCAAAAGTCCATAAATAATACCAAAGTACATTATACTACTGTTCCTTCCCAACAGGCTGGGATAATCTAATCAATAAATAAAAGAAAACATAAACTAGACTCCGGGTTCACTCCACTGATCACAACAACACACAACCCAAACCATACGAGAGCCCACTTAGGCGTCAGCTTCATCACCTGAAATGGGGGGGGTCCACCGTCAGTAGCGAGTAACTAGGCTGTCCCGCTTAAATGAGGGACCATTAACCATATAATATCATAGAATTAACCAAGAAAGTCATACAAAAATACATGAAAGTACGTATAAAAATACATACGAAATACGTATAAAAATACGAATAAATGCGTATAAAAATACAAACGAAATACGTATAAAAATACGAGTAAAATACGTATGAGAATACTTTATAAAATACGTATAAGATACACCATTACATACAAATACGTATACGCATACATACAAAATACATACATAAATACATACCTGTCAGACGTACGCAGCGGAAGACTTAACGTATCATACTTATACAATTCATAAATAACATACATACATACAAATACGTTAATGCATACATAATGTAACGACCCTGATTTTATAGGTATTTCTGTTGTATGATTATGTGTATTTATGTGTTGCTATGTATAGTTCAAATTTAGTGTTGAACTATTTATTTTGTTTTATGTGAATAATTTCGATTTAATTCGAATTATTTTATTTTGATTAGTTATTATTTATTTTTATTATTATTTAATTAATTAGAATTTTATTATTTAATTTTCTAATTAATTATTTATTATTTTGGGGCTAAATCGATTTAAGCATGATTAATCATGCAATTTTTGTAAATTAGCCCAAATAATCACGAGAGCCCATTTTGGCCCATTTTGCAAGCCAAAAACCGGCCCCCTCCTTGTTCATGGCAAGTTTTGCCACTTGCCTTATGTTCACACCTTAACTAACCTCTATATATAGGAGGGTTAGTAAGGCTTGATGATCCTTTTGCTCATTTGTCATTTAAACACAATTGCCATCTCTTGCCATCAAAAGATCAAACACAAACACCCTCCACTTTGCCCTCCTCTTTCACGCCATTTTTGGCCATAATCTCCACAAATTTGTTCATCAACTTCTTAAACCCAAAACTTAAAGATTTATATCCTATTGATCTTTAAGTATCAAAACACAATCTAAACCACCTAATTTGCATTAAAGATCACTAGTTTGGGTTGTTTTCCGGGCTTGTTTGTGTGGGTTGATTCGAGTGGGTGCCGTGTGGTTGAAGCCGTGTGTGCAAGTGGTGGTTCGTGTGGAGCCGTGCAAGTGGTGGTGCCGTGTGTTCGTGCAGTGGGCAGCCGTGCCAAGGTGGTGGTGCCGTGGTGGTGCAGGCCGTGTGTTCGTGTGGTCCGTGTTGCTAGGGCCGTGTGTGTCTCGTTCCGGGCAGCAAGTTTGTGTTGATTTTGTGTGTTAATCTTCAATAAGGTAACATACTTTCTCAACTTAATTGGTGTACTATGTTCCATAGTATAGATTAAATGAACAAGATTAGTTTATATGAAGTTTTGATCATGTTTTCAGTGTGATTGTAAATCTGATTTTTAAGTGGTTTAATGATGGTTTGATGATTGAATATGATGATTTTATGATTGATTATGTTAGTAGTAAGTTTATGTTCATCATGTTCAACTTTGGTGAATTTTAGATGCTAGGAAGTGATGATTTCATGTGTTAAATTGTGTAAGTATGCGTGTGGTTTATGTATGAGAGGATGAGTTCTTGATTCTTGGATGAGTTCTTGGTTGAAGTTCTTGAATCTTGATTGAGTTCTTGATTCAAGGTCTTGAATCTTGGATGAGTTCTTGATGAGTTCTTTAAGTTCTTGATGAGTTCTTGATGAGTTCTTTAAGAGTCTTTATGAGTTCTTGATTAAGTCTTTTAAATTAAAGAAAGTTAAAGAAAAGGTTAAAAATAGTGATAAGATGTTGTAAGATGTTTGGTTTACATGTTATTTTCTTAAGTCAAGGCGTGATTCAACTTAAGAAGTAACTAAGAATGTAAACTTCAGATTAAAGATTAAAGAATGTAAGATTAGCTTGATTTCGTAGCTAGACGCCTAAAACTTAGAGTAAGATTCTATGTTTTTGGGTTAAGACGTTGCCCCTATCCTAACCGCGATATTGGGATAGTGAATACCACTATGTCGTCTTTGACATGGATTTCCAGTAAGATTGGTTTCATGGGGTTGGGAGTAAGATTCTCAATCCTGGCATAGTTGGAAAGTTCGTTCGCATAAGAGGCGTTCGTACGAGCGTAGTCTGGTCTAGTTTGCGAATGATTGTGCCAAAGATAAGATTGGTTAAGTTAGTTGAGTCAAGCATGTATTTGTATGATTCGCATGTTTTGATGTTATGTTTTGGGTTGTTTGTTTTGGTTATTTGGTTTGTGCTATGTTCATGTGTATTCCCGTTAGGGTGAGTCAGTTATGTTACTCGCCACTGACAGTGGACTGTTGCTTACTTTTCAGGTAATTCTGATGATGAGGTTCTTGTTTAGCTTTGGGTTGGGCGAGCGCCGATATAGTTATATAGTTGTATTTCTGTTGTTTTACGATTTCGGTTAGTTTGGACTATAGTAGTGATACTTGTATACTTTTGCTATAACTCTGACATGTGTTTGGAGTTACGTTTATTAGTAGTGGTAGTTTGACTTTTGGATTAGTAATGTACAAACTTGTGGGTATTTGTACTTTTGGGTTATAGTAATAACATTTTGAGGTTTGTTTTAATTTTTAAGTATTTTGGTTTGTTAGTTCTGACTATCCGACTCGTCGGTTTCTTCTGCGCCGATTTAAGCGAGTCGGGTCGTCACACATAATCATATCCAACCCATATAATACTTATCTTATCATATTATTACCCAAAATCCTTCTTTTAACCATCTTCTTAACTTTATGAACCAGTCATTATAGCTCGTAAGGATGCCCGTGTACATCCCAACTTTCCTAAAACGCGCCGGGAAGAACCCGTGTATTCTACCCGTAGCTCTCATTTGCAAGAACTAAGCCTAAGCTATGGTCATAACTCCTAAATAGTAGCCCGTGTACTACTACTTAGACGACTACGCATCTTAAGATCCAGAACTGCCCAGAGATCGCAATAGGGCAGTGGCTTCGACTTAATCCAATCTGGTGACCCGTGCATCACCAAACATGCGTCCGTTTCTTATCTTATCTTATCGACATGGCCATCGTGAGACCAATACTTCTTATCATCTTATAACTGATTCTTATCATCATATTATTCCCTTTTAATTATAAATAATTTATCAAATTCTGAATTATCCAAAAGCTAAATAAAACTATATCATCATCACTTCCGGCTCCATCAAGAGTAAGACAAAATTCATGCTTTCATCCATAAATTTGCACGTTAATCGTATTACAAGCCATATTAATAACAACCATATGATAAATAATTAAATTCAAGTAGCTAGACAATTAAACATCTATCCCTACATCCCTAAACATGACAAAAAAATTCATACTTTAATGCTTGTTAACACTCGGCGATTATGCATAAATAAAGGAGATTAATTTAATTCAAAAAAAATCCATATAACTCCCTCTATTAATCTTAAGATCAAATAAAATTAATTAATTAATTATTCATCCATGATCAAGATTCATGTTCATGCCTAATTTAATAGTAAAGATCAAGAATTTATTCCTCCAGCATCTATCAAACATCACGACGCTTTTCAAAGAAAATCAAGATGCATAATATTAATTCAATTTCATATATAATTATTTTGAGAAATTAACGAAGTAAACTTATTTCATGAAATCAACACATGGATGCATATAAAGATTCAATCTTGCTCATATTCCTATGGTCCGAAATCCATATCATATAATTATATAAATATAACACATAATTCATACAATTATATCATATAAATCGTGCTAAAGAAAATATAATTTATTCAATAACAATTCATGATTATAAACATAGAAGTATATCAAGATCATCATTATAATTCAAGAAAATATCATAAAATCATCTTAAAATCTCCATATAGCATTCGACATTCATACTAAAGTTCAAGAACAAGATTAAACAAATTATCATACAATTATTTAATATAAATATACAATTAATTAAATTATTCTATGCACAAAATTAATTAAAAATAATTATAGATTCATCAAGATTGCATATAATATCAAGAAAATAACATGAACAATTACATCATACTATTCGAATTATTCTAACCTATCATGATACTAATCCTATCCATTTTCCTGATTTAACCCTAATTAACTATATGGATAACTATACCAGATTTAAGAAGGATAGTCTAGTTACCTGGATTAGAAAGAAAATCAAGAAAAATATCTTGGCTATGGTTCGAGTACTACACGGCCAACTAGGGTTCTTTGAGAGTTCCTTTGAGAGTTTAGAGTTGTATTGCAATTAGGTAAAAAGGTTATGAGTGTTGTTTCTATTTAATTATAAGGAACAAAAGAAATAAATTAAATGAATAAAAAGAAATAGGGAGACCGTGTGATAGGAGGAATAGTAGGGGAGGTTGAGCAATTTTTGGGGAGACTAGATATGAGGTTAATTAAAAATAGGGTTTTGAGGAAAGGGCCAACAATTAATAGAATTAGTAAACAAGAGAAATAAATAAATTAAAGGAAATAAATAAGGGAGGCCGTGTATGAGGAACAACAATATGGGGTTTTGGCCTCCTAAAATCTAGTAGTAGAAATAGGAATCAAGATAGGGTTTCTTTAGGCTTAGTCAAAAATAGATAAGGGTTTTTAATAATATTGATTAAAACAAAAGAAATAAATTAATTAAAGGAAAATAGACAAAGGGGGGCCGTGAAGGGTATGAGTAATAGGGGGTTGTCACCTCCTAAAATTTAGTAGCAATAGTAGGAAACAAGGTTAGGATTAATAGACTTAGTCAAAAATAGATTAGGGTTTATAATAATATATGTTAAAAGAAATTAAGGAAACTAATTAGAGGAGAGCATGGAGGGGTGGGCCGTGAGGTCTTTTAGGAACAAGGAGTTTAGGGCTCTCCTAAAATCTAGTAAGGAGAATAGGTAAACAAAGATTAGTTTATAGGCTTAGTGAATAAAAATAGATATAGGTTAGTATTTTATTAAAGATAATATAAAACAATTAAATGAAGAAGAAGGATAGAGCCGTGGGGTATGGAAAGGATAAGAAGAATTGGGCTCTGGTTTTAGCATGATAAGGTTTGGGCCAGTACAAAATAATTAGACTGCTACAATAAAATTAATAATTAATTAAATAATAATCAATTAAATAGTCAATTAATTATATATTTAATCAATTATGAAAAATTTAAAATATCTCGAAATTTCGGGGTATTACAGGACTAGGGTTGGATCATGATAAATTATTATCCCTAAATGAGGCAAATGTCTAATATTACATTAAAATTACTTCTTATTTTCTTTTTAATATAACTTTAGATATTATACGTATAAAAAATTTAAAATTCCTACCAAATAATTTCTATAAAACTATATAAATTTAATTAAACATAACATAGAAAAATAAAACATCTAACAATATGTTGGAGTCGGACTAAGTTATCGGATTTTTTCCAACATCTGACTCCGACCCGACTCTGACTCCAACTCGGAGTTTGATATTTTAAGAAGGATTCGGATACTGATTTTTATTTTTTGGATTCAAATGTAATTTTTTCTTGCAGGTCGGGTCAGACTAGGATCTAATTCGGAATAATTGCCATCCTTAGATATGCAATTGTATCTCTAAAGATTTAGCAAAAAAATCAAAATGCACTCCTATTTTCAAAATTGTTGGAGGCATCCTTGAATTGAAGTTTGAATAATTTTACCCAATATATATGCCCAAATTGTGAAGGAAAACCTAACTGGCTAACTACATGAATTGGTTTTTCTAAGCTATGCCCCTGAGTTTTTCGTTTTTCTAAGGTGTGCCCATGCCTTTTCAAACTTAGAAGCTATGCCCCCAATTTAGGTTTTATTAGAATGCCCATATTGTTAACCCATCGGTAACAGATCCATTAAAATGAGTTGTATTTTGTGGGAAGAAAATTTCCCCTCTAAAATTTTAGGACTTTTAACCAATTATCACCCTTTATAAATGATGCTCCTAAATTAAATGATGCATTGCCCTATAAATGATGCATAGCCCTAAAATAAAGGGTGAAAATCAGTTAAAAGCCTTAGAATTTTAGAGGGAAAATTTCCCTCCCACAAAATACAACTCCTTATTAATAGATCCATTAACGATGAGTTAACAAGAATGAGCACTTTTAATTAAAAACAACCTAAGTTGGGGGGCATAACTTAGAAGTTTGAAAAAACATGGGCACAACTTAGAAAAGCGAAAATCTCAGGGGCATAGCATAGAAACATCCCATTTTTATATATCAATTTAGTCCTCTAAATCTATATATATGTTGTTCTCCTTGCCTCATATTCTCTGTCCATAAAATAATAACAGAAAAATTAAGTTTTGTGCATTTTTAAATGTTTGACGCCAAAAAAATGTTTTGGTACAAAAGCTATACAAATTACCTTGGTGCACATAGACCTACATGTATACCAAGGTTAATTTCATAAATATTAATGATTCGAGGACCAAACAATAAAACAAGAAAAATGTAACAAAAAATCTAAGCCAAAAACCCAAAAAAAAAAAAAGTCATTTTCTCCCTCCTCACTCTACATACAAAAGGATAGTTTTAGTGGTCCCAAAGTGAAGTACTTTATAAGTCCAAGCCTTCACAAACATTTCTTTGTATACTAACCACGCACAACCTAGTTGAGTAAGGAACGATTTTTGAACACCAAGCTCAATGCTCCTGAAGCTACTCCAAAGCTCTCTCAAACCCCCTGATTGTGGTGGGCTAGTGGCGTTCATCACTTGGGCCCATTTACAAAAAGAAATCTTCAAGTTTCTATCCAACATTTCCAAACACACTTATACACCTACTTCTCAACATCAACACCAATATGCCATGTACAAAGTACATATGCAGTCTCGGGAAAAAAATTCTACTATAGGTCTCATAAACGCAAGCTCTCAATTCGAGAAAATAGCAGTCGGTTGTACTTCAAACCCGACCAAATTTCACAACCTCTGAAATACCCACCGATCTACATACCCTCTGTCTCATTACTCATCAATGCCCAACCAATTAGGAAATTATTGTTTTTTTGACATCATTGCATGTAATGATCTCCAATAGTGGCAT
The DNA here is from genome assembly GCA_951394345.1 of Salicornia ramosissima. Lineage (NCBI taxonomy): Eukaryota > Viridiplantae > Streptophyta > Magnoliopsida > Caryophyllales > Amaranthaceae > Salicornia > Salicornia ramosissima. Next base: position 46,667,841 of record OX596235.1, on the reverse strand, counting down.
ACGATATATGTTTGTCTTTTAAGTGGAATCCATAGCAATGACATATGGAAAAGTGCAAATCATGATCATCGATGTAGGATGTGCAAAAAATGTATGTGTGGAAAATGGGCCAGCTAGATGAAGGAAATTTTGCGTTGGATTTCTACCTCCGGTCTTTATTTCCCTCAACCATGATTTGTAGTTGTAAATGTGACTTCTTTTGGGATTCAAATCGGTAAATATTTTTATCACAACAGCTAAGATGTTACTCGATTTCACTCGAGCTTCTGACATATCATGAACAAGCTTCTTCGCCGTAGGATTGAGGCCGCTAATTTTCTAACGGCCCTCCTTGTACACAAACAACTTATGGTTGTGGTACCCTCGATCATTCCATCCAACAATCACAAATGACCCAACTTCTAGATGTTGCATCAACTTTATCCTAAACTTACATCCCAATCCTTTCCGATTCGTATTTCTTTAAACCGCATTTTCATAATCCCTCGGTTCTTTTTTCTTCCAGCGATCACAATCTATGTAAATGTCAGTATTGTTATCTCTTCTAGATTTATGTGTCGATATTACAAAGAAGAATCCTTATTTTAGTGCCACGCACACCTTGGCCCATTCAACTGCATCTTCTTGAGTCCAAAAATCCTTCGAATGAATGAAATGGTGACAATAGTTAATTCCATCACCGTCATTATCAACAATAAAACAAAAACAAAAAACAAAGCATCCTAGCTTCGAGCCCCAGCCATGGCTTGGGCATCTGATATAGACACCTTAACCATGGTAGGGACGTCCCAACCATGATTGCGGCGTCCAGATCAGATGTTCCAGCGATGGTAACGACTTCCCAGCTAGATGTCCCAACCATGGATGTGGTTCCTGATCTGGATGTCTGGCTCAATATTTAAAAAAAGAGTATGAGTTGCACCTCCTGTTGCGGTGGTGACGACACCTTTTCCAACATTGTCACAATCAAGTTGGTGTTGGCTAGCGGTGGTGGTGTGCCTGGTGTTGTTGGTGGTCAATAGTGGCAAGGGTTGGTGGCTATTTGTAGTGGGTGGTGGTTGTCGGTGGTGGTAGTGGTTATAGAAAGAGAAAGTCTTTAATAGGTTGTAAGTGATTGTGTTAGAGCAGGAGAGTTGAATTAGCTAGGGTGTATTTAGTGGGTAAGGATATATTCGTCTTTTTAAATATTTTTTGGGAGATATTGTACTGTGTAACATGAGGGCGACAATTAGCGGCCCGCTAAATAATTTGGAGGTGCTCAGACCAGGATCTGCCTCTCTTAGTTTATGACTGCTGCTAGAGAAAACAGGTTAGGCAAATTGATTGCTAGTTTATTGACTGCTGCTAGACAAATTGAGGGCTAAATTGACTCTTGTAGGTCCATTGCCTCAATGGTGTGCTGATGGAAGGCTGGTGCCATTGTTTGTTTCTTAGGTAACTCTTTTTTTATAAATTATTTTTAAAATTATTATTAGTTTCTAGAATTTTTTTTTTACCCATTACGGCTAAGGCCTTGTTTGATAGCCATTATTCCAACATCTTATTACTTATTTCAAATGAGATCATAAAAAATAGGTTCATATCAGATTAATTGATATTTTTAAACTTAAATATCTTTAATTTCATAACAAAAAATATTATTAAAATTACATATAAAAAAACTACTTATTAATACAAATAAAATAAGATCTCAATTAATATATTCTTTTTCTTATAGATCAACATATATACGCGGTCAAATTTAGTCAAATTAGACAATAAGTTCAGTTCCGATCAGATTTGATTAAAAAAAATAAGTACATATCAGATAAGATAACCAAATTTCAGGTGAATCAAACAAAGACAAAGTTTGGAAATTTTTTGTTGAACAAACCATGTTAGTTTGACCTTTAAATTTCTATTATTCAAAATTCGTGAAACCTATGGACTACCAATTCACTAAATTACCATTATTCATGCATGGCCATCAATTTGGCAATGTGCATTTAAATATTGTATTTGTCACTGTTGTAGGCTGGAAAAAAATAGGAGCCAATATTACTACAATTAAAATATACCTAAAGAGATAGATAATGATTAATGAATACTAGCATTGTGAACAGAACTCACTATGATAATTTTTACTTTTTTTTTGGGACAAAACTGTGAATTTAAACCGCACGAAATAGAATTTGGCGAGGAACAAAATTATTATACTAATAAGTTATGAATGGATCTTGATTTAATTTTAAACCACTTGCAAGTTGCAACTTGCAAGTAGCTATTGTAATTTGGTGATGTTTTTTGAAAGACTTTTTTGCCTGTTTTTCTTGTTGGCTTTGTCATTTTATTCATTGTATGTTGGTAAAAATGATGTAATAAAGGGCAATTTGAGCTCATAAGAATCTTATAATATAGCCTGTCTCCCCGCTCCAAAAAAATCTAGTCTCTTATTATTATTTTTATTTTTTTGGTTTGAAGGGTAAATAGAAATTAAGGTTGTCTTTTCATAAAAGTAAATTCCAATTTATCTAAGTGTATGAAATAAGAGAATTTACGGCCTGTTTGGTTGTTGGTAATGAATTGCAGTAATCATAATGAATTTATTAGGGGTGAGCAAAAGGACTAGGTACCCGGTTTTGGACCTAGTCCTGGTCTGGAACTGGTGGGTCTGAACACGAAACCGTTATAACAAGGTCTGGTCCTGGGTCCAAAGAAGAGGACCTGGTTGAAGATAGTTCCTGATCTAGGTAGTAAAATTGGGGACCCAGTACCCAGTGGGTACCCGGTGGAACTGGGTCTGATTTTGGATACCTTGTTGGATTCCGGTCTCCCACTAGGTACCCGTTGTGTAGGATCATATTTAACTTATTTTATTGTAATTCCTTAACCCATAGAAAGCTCAACTAATTATTCAAGTGACATTGCTTGTCGTAATTAGTAAAGTATACTACATTATTTTTTAAATTACACGAATCGGGTACCCGGTCCCAACCGCAGTTAGCAAAGTAGTGCTATATATATTATTTACAAGTTACACGAATTGGGTACCCAGTCCGGGTCCCAAAATCTAGGAATCGGTTGAGTTGGGTCCGGATCTGGTTTCAAATTCTGGGACCTGCTTGTAACTGGATCCGGGTACCCCAAAATAGACTGGGTACCCGATCCCGCTCACCCTTAGAATTTATAGTGTAATTTTGTTAAGGAGGAACCTTATAATTTACATGGAAAACAAATTTTTATTCCCAAGCTTCAATTTTCTTCTCATTTTTCATTCCTATCCATTACCATTGGGGAGGGTGGTATTTGATGAGAATGAATATTTGTGAAGAAAATTAGATAGATTGGAGCTAAGCTAGCACCACCATTGGAATGGATTTTGATTTTCCTTCCAAATTCAGTTATAAATTCATTCCTATTACCATCATTTATGACCGGCTATCGAACGGGTCGATAGAGTCAAGAAAGGAATCGATATCTTTATGAGATAGCGCACATTTCATGTTACACCCATGGGCCATGGGTACACATGGGAAAGATGATAAATACATATCGCCTATATTAGATAATGTGTCCAATATCATAGTGTATAAAGTGATAGCTTGGTGGTTGAGCTATATACCATTCACTCAAAAGTAAGGGTGAACAACAATTCCGGGTACCCAACCATGGACTCGTACCTGACGGGTATCCAGACCCAGTTCAACTAGGTCCGGTTAGGGTCCCAAAATTACTACCAATCACTACTATGTTCGATTTCGGTTACTGCAATTTTGGACCCGGTACCTGGTAGGTATCCGATTGTAACAGTTCCAATACTAGGTACCCAATCGTGTTTATTTAAAATTGTATTTTTATTTTAAAAGTTGTATTATATTACATAAAATTATGGACGTTAATGTTTAGTGGTAAATTTGTAGCAGAGTAGTCATTGGCCATTGGAATAATTTGTTATTTGAATTTCAGATTCAAACAAATTGTACAGCTATTAAAGAAAATTGGGTACCCAGTATTAGAACTAGCACCGGGCTACCATCGTTTCGGGTTCTAGGTCCAGAAAATTGCTGCCCGATTAGACTGGTTCCAAATCCAATTCCAATATTACAAGACCCGCCGAGTCCGGTTTCGTGAAAATACACCGGGTACTAGTGGTGAGCAAAACCGGGTACCCGGTCTTTTTCAATAGAACCGGAGCCGGAACCTCTGGGTCTGATATATATGGAACCAGAACCGGAACCGGTCCAACCGGGTAACAAGTTTATGAAACCGGAACCGGAACCGCTGGGTACCGGTTCCAAAACCGGGTACCCGGTTTTCTTTAATGAGAGTGTTTTGTTCAATTTTTTAAATGCAAAAACAGAAAAATTATTAAAGAAAAAAAATTAATAAACAACAATGATAAACAACAAATCAACAATAATAAACAAGAAATAAAAAAAATAATCAGTAATAAAAAAACTAAAATAAAGACCCTAAAAAGAAGGAAAAAAAACAGCAAAGTTATGAACATATAAATACAGTAATGAACAAATCAACTATAAACAACAACAATCAACTATAATCAACAACAAAACCGTACTGGGTACCCACCGGGAACGAATCCAGTACCGGTACCCGGAATTGAAATCATTACAACCGGGTACCCACTAGATATCGGGTCCAAAATTTCTGGAATCGGAACCAGCTTCGACCGGGTAGTAATTTTTGGATCCGGAACGGACCCAGTTGAACCGGATCCGGGTAATTACCCGCCGGTTACTAATCGGGTCCGGTTTCGTGTGTGGGTACCCGGAACCGTTGCTCGGCCCTACCGGGTACCTAGTTGTGCTTAGCCCTACTCAAGAGGTGAGGGGTTCGATTCCTCATAACCCCTTACTTGAGGACTCCCATTTACTCTCCTCCCTTAAATACAAGGGTTGATAAATTATTTCAGATTATGAGCTGTTGGATTTCCTTACCAAACCCAAAAAAAAATATGCCCAATATCATGTACGTATCATAACTTATGTTACTAATATTATATCCATATAAGTAGTGCTATCAGATTGGGTCAGAACCAGGGCCGGCCCTGAGGCAGGGCGAGACGGGTGCCCGCCCAGGGCCCATGATTAAAATGGCTAAATTTCCTTATTCTATGTAATGTATATATACTAAGGTATTGTTTGGTTGCAATGGGAATTAAATTCCTATGATAATTTGGATTTCATGGGAATTAATTTCTCCTATCTAATTCCTAGGTATTTCCAAATTGTGTTTGGTTGATATTTGGGAAATTAAATTTCCTAGGAATTTTGATTTACCTAGGAGGGGTTAGGTTAGCTATTTCCTACATTATGTGGCATTAGAAATTCTTAGAAATTTCAAATTCCTCCATTTTACACTTTTTTGGTTAACCAAACAATAATGTGTTATTGTATTTCCTAGAAATTTTGATTTCCCATAGAAATTTAGTCCAACCAAACAAGCCCTAAATTTAACTTAGAGAAAACATGTAAGTGGTAGTAGCTCAGCGGTGGGCTTGCATGAATTGGTATTGTAAACCAGTCCGTGATACTGGGTTCTAGTATTGCTAGAAGCATGAATATTTTTAATTATTTTGGCTATTTTTTTCATTCCTATTACTATCAATGTTTTAGTGTATATATTATGTTGCATGAAAATGGGTACGTGTTTGATAGCACTTACAAAATATTTCACTTTCAAAATTAATGATATGAGTATGAATAAGAAAATAATTAACGGAGGTAGTACATAAAATATAAAAATTTATAAAAATCTTCAATGTAACTTATAAATTACTACGCATATTTGTAACAACTCAAATAATCAAGTGGATAAAATCCTTTTGAAAGAATAATAGGAAGATGGAAAAAATGGCTAACATAGGGTAAAATATTATTTTTTAAAAAAACTAATAAAACTAGAGAGAACTATTGGATATCCTTAAAATATCGTTATCCAACACTAGTACCGCTACCTAATTGTAGTATCCATGCATCCTAGATGTATACTACTTATAATACATTTACTCAGAAATATCAATGATCTTATCTTTTACCAAGAATAATAATTTATCTTCTGACACATATGCACCCAATATAATCCTATAATTTTTGCATACATATTCTCAATATTATCTTATACTTACTTTTTAAATTTTTTTAAATATTTATTATCATTTTTTATTTATATTGGCTAAAAATTTTGCATTGTTATTGTAAAAGATGTTGATTGTTTTAACTATTTACTTGTGCTTGCGTAATTTTGTTAAATTTAAGAAGCCTTCTAACTAAATTAGATCTTTTTATTTACTCTCCATTTATTATCCAAAACAACCTAATTTTTGAAGACGATCGATCATGTATATTTTATATAGGAGCTTAATTAATTTTCTACATGATTCAAATTAATTGAATTATTTTATTGATAGATTTTGTTAAATCTGCATCATGATTATATTCCATAGTATTTATGATTATAATCATGATTAGATCAAATGCATGCTTTTTTAGAGCTGATCAAAAGCAGTCCGGCCTGCGGGCCCGGCCCGACCCGATTTTTTTGCGGGATTTGGGCATGAAAATTAGGCCCGAATTTGGGCTCGGAACTTTTTTTTTTGTGCGGGCTTTGGACACTAAGAATCAAGCTTTTTAGTTAATTTTTTAGGCCCTGCCCGAAAAAACCCAAAAAGCCCGCCAAGCCCGCACTAATTTTTCGAGCTTTGGCCATGAAATTTGAGCCCGAACTCGGCCCGCTCTATGGCTTTATTTTATGCATTGAGCTCGGCCCGAACCTGGCCCGGTCCATGATCACCTCTAGTTTTTTTTCCATTTCTACAATACTTTATGGGGCCCATATTTGTTATTTCGCCCCGGGCCTCTAAAATCTCAGGAACGACCTTGATTAAGTTCCATTCATTTTTATGTTGGTTTCACAAAAATAAATACTTGCGTATCTTTTTTGTTGAGGTTAGTTCAGTTCGAACTCAAGTCATTTGTGGCTGATTGAGATCAGGTTTAAATCAATAATACTTGATAGTCTATAATGTGTTAATAATAAAAACAATAAATTTTTTTTTTCGGGCAGTGCCATGTCTGGTCTGTACTTCTTAGCTACGTTAAAATTTTGGTGTCCTATATTTAATTTATATAAATCATGTTTAGGGTGCGTTTTATTCAATTTAAATAAGCACTCTTATTATAAATTTTAAAAAAATTCAGATTAGATCAAACCTGATCCGATTAGATTTGAAAATTTCAGATGAATCAAACGCATCCTTAATGTAAAAGCATAAAACAAGAAAATAATTTCCAATTGAATCAGGATACAGGTTAATTTCAAGTTCAATGTAGTTAAGTTCAGTTATCTTTAAAATCAGTTTGATACACATTAATAATATATAGTTTTAATAATTGTCAACAACTAACACTAACTTGTATCATTTTTGATACAACTACCACCAAAGTTTTTTATTCTATAAAACTACCACAAATGTAATAACTTCTTTGAAACCACTACCACTTAGCACTCAAGGTTAACTCTCTTAATTGAGCCGTCAGTTTCGATTTCTCCACCCCCTTATATTGCACAATTTCCCTGAAATTTTACTACTCCTCATCCCTATAACCCTAATCTATCCCTCCTCATTTCTCAATTGTCTCCCTAAATTTCATTTTTCTAGGGTTTTCATTCTATTCAATTGAAGATTTGTCAGAATTTGTGAGTGAAATCATGCAATATTGTTCAATATAATTGAAGGTAAATTGAATTAATTTTTCTTTTTCATTGGATTAACTTTATATTTTAAATACTATTCAAGTGGGATCTACTAACGTCCCTCTTAACTTTGGTAGTGGTTTCAAAGAACCTAGAACTTTTGTGGTAGTTTTATAAAATAAAAAACTTAGTGACAGTTGTATAAAAAAAGATAAAAATTATTAGTGGTATTTGTTGACAATTTTTCCTTAATAATATACAAGTAACAATTTATTAGGTAGCTTTTGATTTGGCTTAATGGCTTGGCTTACATCAGGTTACAATTGGTTTTCAATTTTTGTCTTTTTCCTTTAAAGGGTCCTCCACCCCTAGCTAATTCTCTTCCATTTGATTATTAATTAATATTATTGATCAAGGTACTTAATTAAGTGTGACACTTCAAACATTCCAGTTGTTTAAATTACCCAACCTCCCTTTTTAATTAATAAAATACAATACAAAAATTCTTCCTTGCCTTAGCTTGTTTTAATTAATCCAATAAACACCAACTCACCTTCACTTATAAATAACCATCCATTCTTACCACTTCTACATCCATAAATTCCCCCAACAAGGAAAAACAAAAACAAAAACCCTCAAAACCCTAATAATTTTTTTTTGAGAACCCTAATAAATTATGGCAAACTTCAAAAAAACACAACTTTTAACATTATCACTAATAGCAACCCTACTTTCTTTCACTCCTCTTTTATCATCCTCATTTCGATCCACTTATCTTTACTTCATCATCAATGTCCTTATACTTGTTCTTGTAGCCGAAGCCGGCTTTCTTTCTCCTTCTTCTTCCTCATCCTCATCCTCGAAAAACACGATTCAACTCGAGAAGAAGGCTACTAATGCTAATGCTAGGGTTGTTTGGGTTATTGATGATGAAGACGATGATAATAATAACAACAACAATAATAATAATGATTACGGAGTAAAAAGTAAAGAGAAAATCGTCGAAGAAATTCAAGTACAGGAGAAAGTTATTTTATGTGTTGATGATGTTAAGAAGATGATTAGGAAGTGCCCTTCAACTCCAAGTATCTTCTTCATAGGTGTAACTAATAATAATGAAGACGAAGATGAAGATGAAGATGAAGAAGAAAAGGGAGTTAATGGTAATGAGGAGGAAGAAGAATTGTTTGTAAAAGCTGAAACTTTTATTGTTAACTTCTATAAGCAGTTGAAGATGCAAAGGGATGAGTCTTTGAAGAATTTTAATGACTTTATTAATGAAAATAATGGTTTAGTTAGTTGATAATTAATTAATTTAGTTGATTAGTTGTGTCTTCCATCAAAAGGTTAATTAAATTAGTTACTGTTCAAATTAAACCATATAATTTATATATGTGGTATGTATATATAAAAAGCCATACAAGATTTTTTTTTTTTTTTAATTTTGTCATAAAATTTTCATTTTATTGATTACATACATTATTAGCTTGTATGGAAAACCTAATTAATTGTAAGAAAGTGGAGGTTAATTTACTCCTTAATTGTAAGAATGTAAACCTAATCTATCTATGTATGATAGGATGTTTGAGACATACTCTCTCCATTTTTTTTATTTACTCACTTTTATTTTTTGGATGTTTTTTTTTTTTTTTTTTTAATTTACTCACTTCTCACATTTATTCCACTACATTTATTAATTTATGATTCCCAAGTGTTTTTTCCATAATCTCTCTTACTTTTGACTAACTTCAATAAAATTAACCTATTTTCTCTCTTTTCCATAACCCCTCTCTCTCACGTTTTGTAAATCTTTTAATCATCATTTATTTTTTTCTCCTAATCCCAATATTTTATTGGTCTTGATAAAAACACAAGTGAGTAAACTAAAAAAAACGGATGGAGTATTGTATATATATGACTATATGAGTTGAAATTATGTCCTAAGTAATGACTTCTCAAATAATATAATCTAAAGCAAATTGATAAATAGAAGAAACAAAATCGGTACTAATTCGTTTGTGTCTTATTTTATTCTAACTTCAGTTAAATTTGAGCATATTTAGGGGGCAAACAATCTTATGTCACTACTAGATAAATTTGAACCGTTACCAAAGCTTAAAAAACCGTTACAAAAAGCCTTTGGCAACGCCAAAGAATGCAACCGGCGTAAGCCATTGCAAAAGCTTTTTAGCAACTGTTTTTTGGGCCTTTAGCAACGGTTTTGAGGGTTGCAAAAACTCTTTTTTGTAGTAGTATGTGAATTTGAAAAATCATATAATTATTATCTTATGTCTTTAATTAATTAGTAGATGAATTCAAAATTTTAGCTAGAGAATACACAAGGGAAAACTTGCACATTTAATATTTTAGTCCATAACTTTTTAATTTGTTTTGGATATTTATTATTGAAAAACCATGCATCTCGCACGCAGCTTTTTTGGATGTCAATCCAAATTGTTTGATTTTAGAGTCGATCTTAAACTTAAGTTCAATTATAATTCAATATCGACCAGTTAAAATTGTATTAGGATCCTCTCCGTTTCTTTCTCTCCATTTTCAATTTTAAATTATGACACCTAATCTAACATAAATATAAAAATTCTAACCCCCTCGCTCTATTTTTCCCCTTAATGCATCCCAGCTATTGATTAAGGAAACGGACTTTTCATTCCCCTAAGAAATGGAGAGGATCCTAACTCAATAAGCAGACTCATGTAGTAATGTGTACTGGCAGTGAATAAAATGGTCTCTAGCAAGGGACATCTATCCTATACTATATGTTAACTTGCATGGACACCTTAGATATTAACATAGGCAAACATATTAATTGCATAGACATCAATTATTTAAAATTGGATAACATATATTGCATGCATTAAAAATATGTGAAACTACATCGATCAAGTCCCTTCCATTTTTTATTATTCCCTCCTTTTTTTTAGATGTAACACTTTGACTTTGGCACTATTCATCTGACTCACTTTGACCGTTAATTGTTACTAATATATAAAGAAAAATATAGTCACGTGGGATTTTTTGGATTCACCTTGGAATACACTTTCCAAATATATAATTTTTATAATTTTACACTTATATATTTAGAGATATTACGAGTCTAAGTTGTGTCTCGGCAAGTGTGAAAAGTGAAGTGTTACATCTAAAAAAAATAGAGGGAGTATTAACTAAAACACCATTCAAAATTAGTACAGAATACCCGTGCTAGATTGCTAGAGGAGCGCTGATACGCGGCTCACAGTGTGATATTTAGGAATCTATCACACTAGGGCTGAGTAGAGTGCGGTCTAAACCGCACGCAATGGTTTGCGGTTTGAGAAGTGCGGTTTGGTTTGCAATTTTGCCAAACCGTAATTTTGCGGTGCGGTGCGGGTTCTGAAAATTTTGAAACCGCGTCAAACTACAAACCGCAAGTTTTTTTAATTGTTCTAAAATATTAAATTTCCTACTTTATATTTGGCTTACTACCCTATTGAAATTATGCCTTTTGTTTTTTCTTGGGCCTTATCTAGTTGTTTAAACCCGCAACACTCTAAGGCTTCTCTAATTCTTTAAGACTCTAACAAAAAATAAATCTAGGGTTTTTTTTTGTCCTTATTAATTACTAATTATAAAATAAAATTTTTAAAAAGTGGGTTAAACCGCACCGCATCAAACCGTATTTTGCGGTGCGGTTTGGTGCGGTTTCAAAAAATGGCAAACCTTAATTTTTGCGGTTTGGTGCGGTTTGACGTCCAAACCGCACCGCGCTCAGCGGTATATCACACTCCACAAAACGACAAATTTTTTTATTTATTATTTATTTAAAAAAAAATCACCCTAAACCCTAAACTCTCATTTCTCACTCGCAATCTAAGATATGATAAAATTTGGTAAGGATATGATAACCTGAATATGCGTAATCACTTGAAAATTAGAGTGAAAAAAAGAAATAGGACTCATACAACATTTGTTTATCATATCTCAGCAAAGTTTTATCTATCATATCCTATATTGTACCGCCATCTCACACCACTAAACGACGAATTTGTGAAAAAAAAATTATCTTTTTGTGGAGTGTGATAGATTCCCAAATATCACACTGTGATAGATTTATAATTTCTCATTACTAGAGGCCTAAATTGGTTTCTAGTTTTCTCCAAAAAAAAAAAAAACAGAGAGAGAGTGAGAATGGCTTCTAGTTGCTAGAAGTTCGTCGTATATAGGACCTTCTGTAAGGATATTTGGCCAAAGTACATGACTCCACTCACAAAAATACCGAATTGAAACTGTCCTTACATTTATTTTCTAGGCTATTTCTTGTTCTTCAGTCCCCGCCCCCCGAATTGAAAATTGTAGTAGTTTTTTTTTTTTTGTTGTTGTATTTTTCTAATTCGTGAAGTTGAGTACTATGAGAGTATCAGACATTAAATCAAGCTTTGATTTGCGTCATCCCACTCAATACAATCAACTTATGCAACTGAGAGAAGAAAGATAATCCAAAATCTCACCCGTAAAGTTTTAAAGACTTCTTTCATATGCATGCCCTACTATCATTTGTTCCTCTGCATAGGTTTGTATATTATTAAAAAATTGATCTATTAACAACAAGTATACATTAATAGCAGGACTAAATACTATTGTAATTATAGATGTTTTGTGACAGTTTTTGGATCCGTCGTTAAAATTCACCTCATAATCCAAACTCTATTAAAATTGACTCATTCACGAAGGGATCACGGGTCACATTTTTACAATTGGAAAAATCATCTAAAACCCTCATTTTCTACGACAGAGTTACATATTCATGACAAGAATTCCCGCTGTAATTAAATAGCATGTTTCCAATTAAAGTATGGGCTTTGTAGTTTTAGTGATTCGAGGTGGATCATGCATTTATATTTTTGGGCCTTTTTGTCACTTAATAGTAAGGGCTTGTTTGTTATCGTTTTTTGTTTTCAGTTTTCAATTTTTTTTCAAAACTAAAACTAAAAAATAGGAAACCAAAAAAAAATGGTTTTCACTTTTTAGTTGTCAATTTTCATTTTCAATGTGTTTTCAGCAAGTTTAACTAATTTTTGTATGATTATATGACTAATGTCATGTTACTTTGAATAACAAAAAACCAAAAATCAGAAAACCATAGTGTTCCTGAACGGGCCCTTAGATTTTTTTTTTTTTTTGTTTGGCGGCTTTGAAGCCGCAATAGGGAAGACACTAGAAAGAGTGATTAGAATAACATCAAAAGTAAAGGTTTCAAATTTATAGTATTCTATTATAGTACTCCGTAGTATATTTTACCCAACTGGTTTTAATTTTTTTTTTTTTTAATTAACTTACGCTACACTGATCAATCAAATACTTTTATTACTATATCCTAAGATATTTAAATATCCCTAACCATCCTTCTTGTACTGTTCTCCTTTATTGCTAAATATCTTCATTAATTTAGGAAATTACAAAAAGGCCACAAAGATCGATACTTAAGCTCATACATAGTTATAAATTAATTTCTATGGATCGCACAAATTGATGGAATTCTTGTTATAGTTTAGGCATATTATAGAACTAATATTTATATTTGGGGTATTAATTATGTTAACGAGGACTCATCAAATGAATGCTTTGCTTAGTTGGGTATAAAACATTTTCAAAGTAAAATGATTTTTATAGAAAACAATTTATAATGGAAAACAAAATTGTAAAATATATTTTCCATTATTTAATATCATGTAAGTTGTTGAAAATAAGAAAATTGATCGAAAGATAAAAATAATGAAGGTAAGGATGAATTTTGAATTTACCTAAATTCGGTGGATATACTTACTAAAGTGGGCTATGGAGATGGATGATTTTACATTAACAATTCTAAAACTATGGGAATGAGGAAGAATTTCAAATCTGCCTTGAGGATGGAGATGCGGATTAATATAATATATAGGTGGAGATGGAGATTAATTAAAATAATTAATATCCATTTTTAGACTCACCTAAATGATATAGTGTATATATTATTACATATTTTAGACAAAATACAAAAAAAAAAAATTAAAATTAAAATTAACTTACAAAATATTAAGCTACCCATCGGGCCATCCCCCACCCCATCACCCACCAAGCTTTAGGGCGGGAAAGGCAGATCTCCTAAATGACTCGACCCACTAGTATAGTAGTATCGCTACGAGCCTACGAACATATACGTCGTTAGGCGGGTATGTATTTACTACATTTAAAAAAAAATCGAATTAGACTTTAGATGCATGCTAAATTCACGTGTCTATTGGTGTAAATAATAATTATATTGAGTTTTTTTTTTAAATTTTATAATTGGCCATCTTATTTAATTTTGAGAGAGTTCATTTGCTTTTTTTTTTATTTTAAATATCTTATAAATGATGAACTCATTCCTAAATATATATTAAAGAAAAAAATATTTTCCTACCTAACCTAATACTCTAAAATCTTCTCGAAGACGATTCTTTTTAATTAAGAACTACTTATTTTCTGATTTTTCCTATCAAAAAATAAACAAATATCTACGCAACAAGTTGAACATAAAAATATAAAAAAACTAAAATGCGAGATTGAGAACATAGGAAACAAAGAAGTTGATATTGAATGTGGACGTAATTAATATGCACTATACAAAAATTGTTTTGATAATATATAGTATCAACTATGTCGTCAATTTGTTCCACAAAAATCAAATAGATTCAAACAAAACTTTGGAATAGAAGATTATAAACAATGATTGATTGGTTGTTGTTGCATTGACCCTTTAATATTCACCAATATTTAATAAATAAAAAAGAAAACTTTTTGAAATTCTTGCATGAGCAAAGATAGATATTGATGCAAGTGGATCGGATGGTTCATTCTTCATTACCAAGGACGTAAACACGGAATTAAATATAAATAGATGTAATTTGCATACTTGTGAAGTTTGGCTAGTGTGAAACAAAATATTTTAACATAAGCTGAGCTACAAGTATTAAAAAAAATTTAAGAAAATTCTGATTTATCTAAAGTTAACAAATAAGAGAACTTAGCATCCAAAAAAATCGATATTGATGTGCGTAGGGGTCTAATGCATGAGGAACACAATATAATCCGCAGAGTAGAGATGTCAGTTTGGTTATGAACTGTTGGTTCAACTGTTAATCTAACTGAACTGAACTGAAATAAAATGAACCAAGAATCAAATGACTGATAACTGAAATTCCAACTGAAACAAAATGAACTGAACTGAAACTGAACTGTTTGATAAACTGAAATCAACTGAGCTGAAAAAGTTGATTATATAAAACTGTTTTTAACTGATCATAACTGAACCATAACTGAAATTAACTGTAAATTGTTTGGTTTTGTTAGTTTATTACTTAATTTAACTGGTTTTAACTGTTGATCAACTGAACCGAAATGACCTATAAATTGTTTGGTTTTGTTATTTAACTAAATTGTTATTAACTGTTGATCAATTGAACCAAAATGACTTGATATGGTTATAATTTAAAATTAATTGCATCAAATGTATTTTTGACACTATTCACAATTTTCAATTCGAGTCTTTAATCGTAATTTGTCACTTATATATTCAGAAGAAATATAGTCATGTAGGATCCCATTAGATTCGTCTTAAGTTGTAGTTTTTATTAATTATCTAATGATTATAATTTTTTTAAATACATAATAAGATATATTAAGTTTTAAAATTTTTTCTCGGCATACGTGAAAAGTCCTTTGTTGCAAGAATTCATTTACGGATGATGATCATTATTGGCCATCAACATCTATCATTGTTATCATCGTTATTGATATCATCATCATCGTCCATCATATATCATATATCAACATCCATCACCATTCATATATATACATCATCACACATGATCATTATCATCACCCATTATCATCTATTGCCATCCATCATCATATGTCGTCATTACATATCATCATCAGATTCATCACCATCCATCATATATCAACATTTTGTTATCATCGGTGTTGTTGTCAATTCATTGTCATCCATCATCACTTTGATCGTTATCATACGCTCATAATCATTTATTATTATCATCATAAATTCATAATTCATCACCATCATCCATGTCATCATCATTATCATCCATGACATATGTCATATTGATCATTAACATCTATCATCGTCATCATCATCTTCCATCATATATCATATATCAACATCCATCATCATTCATATATATACATCTTCACACATGATCATTATCATCACCCATTATCATCTATCTCCATCCATCATCAATGTGGCAATGTCATCATCACATATCATCATCACCATCCATCACATATCAACGTGTTGTCATCATCGGTGTTGTCATCAATTCATTATCATCTATCATCACTTTAATCGTTATCATAAACTCATCATAACCATTTATTATTATTATCATAAATTCATAATCCATGTATCACCATCATCCATGTCATCACCATCATCATCATCATCCATGTCATCATCATTATCATCCATGACATATGTCATATTGTTAATCAACATTTATCATTGTCATCATTCATCACCATTTATATACATCATCACACATGATCATTATCATCACTCATTATTGTTCTTGTTATTGATATTATTATTACTATTATTGTCATTATATTATTCGTATATATTAATCACCATCATCACCGTTATCATCAATTCAATGTTGTTATTGCTGCTAATTGCTATCATTATTGTTGTGATCATTGTTATCGCCAATTCAATATCACCTATCATCATCTTGACCGTCATTTACATTAAATATTAATACTTGATGCATGCTTACACATTTACACATAATAATAGTACAAGGATAAATTGATCTAAATATAAATTGATACATAATAAATAACATTAACGTGCACCTTAACTAAATAAACAAATAAATAAACCATTGTAAGACAAAATACTTCAACGGCTAAATCGAATATGATCCGCCCATATTATTTGGGGGAATAACACAAGAAAACTCGGGTAAACCCATTAATACTATCTACCTCGATTAAACCGTTAAATATTTCCTTATAAAACTGAAAATAACAACAATGTAATTGAATATAATAACTTAAAATTAACTGATAATAACTGAAATCGTACGGATAGAACTGTATCTAACCGTAACGTAAATTGAATACAATTGGAACCGTTATATCAACCGTTCACAATGAGCTAACATCAATTAAAATCGTACGGGTAAATCGAAGACCAACCATAACGTAAACCGAATACAATCAGAACTGTTATGTCAATCGTTCACAGTGAACAAATAACAACGGAAATCGTATGGGTAAAATCATAACTGAACTGATTTGAACTAAAAAGTAAAAATAACTACAACGGTTTGGAACTGAAACTGAAAAGTTAAAACTGAAATGGTTAGTTTGAAAAAAATTAACTGAAGTCAACTGAACTGAAGTAAACCAAACCATTTGGGTTCAACCATAACTGAACTGATACCTCTACCACAGAGTGGTTGGCTTCCCAAAAATACGTGAGAAGAAGAGTCGCTAAGAGGTTGGTCAAGAATAGTTTCAGTTAATAGGTTATGGGTTTGTTGATCAGTTTGGGTTTAGTCCTTATTGGTTAGGTCATTATCGGTATCAATTTAAAATCGATCGGTTTCAAGCATGTTTTTACAGGTCATAATCCTCATGTAGGTCAGATCAATCGATTACAAACGGCTTTTCGTAGGTCATAATCATTATCCTAGTCAAAATTGATCTTGAAGGTAGGCCAAAATTGGTCGATCATATTGAGCATTTTGATTAGGGATGACAACGCGTCAGACTTGGATCTAATCATGTATAATATGAATCGGATATCCAACCTTATTCCATTCCAACCAGTTTTATTCCACAATATTTTGAAGAATTTTCGTGATTTTCTTTGTATCCTCTAGTTATGTAGGTCAGATCATCAATCGATTACAAACGGCTTTTCACGTCATAATCCGTTCCTAGTCAAAATTGATCATGTTGTTATCAAAGGCATGTCAAAATTGGTCGGTCATATTGGGCATGTTGATTAGAGATGACAACGGGTCGGACTTGGATCAGATCATGAATAATATGACTCCGGTATCCAACCTTCAATTCCAACCATTTTTATTCTGCAATTTTGATGAAAATTCTATTTGGACTATTTGCGTGAAATTTTAGGTGTAATTTCAATGATTTTTTTGCTTTCTACATAAATAAATAAATAAATCCTTCACTTCAAGTTAATTTCGTTGTTGTCTATTCAAAATAGTCAAATTTTCACTCAGAATTAGATGGATACTTCTGTTATTAAACTTAATTTCTCTTTACATATATTATAACAACTCGTTTAGTTCTTTAATTTTTTCATAATAACCCGTAACCTCAAAATTGCGTACAGAAGGTTAAAATTTTAAAGTTTCTCCAAAAATTGGCTTAGTTCTATTAATTTTACCACAATGTAGTCATTAGATCAGTGTAATTTTGTTCTTCTTTTTACATGTGAATATTTATATTTTTTCATTTTGTTTTTCACATGTTTCCTCTTGTTACTATTTGTAGCACACATCCAATGTTAAACCCTAAGTTGCTACATATAAAAATTAAGGGATCACATTAGCAATATTAATGCAAACAACAATTCTAGCAATAGTCTATCAACACAACTAAACTAGTGGTACTCCATAGCAATTTAAGTCATGAAAAGAAATAGTGAAAGAAGCAAATAATTCAAGTAATAAACAAAACATAAGTAAAGTGTAGAAATGTCACTAACAAACTAGTAGTAGCTTTGATTAATCTTCACTGAGATGAACTAATAATTGCAAAGACCAAGGGTGGGAGAAGATGAAGAAGGGTGGGAGAGAGACTAGGCCAGGTTACAATTACAAGTAAATGAACTACATCCAAATTTACGATACGTAGTCCAATAAGAGGAAGGTGCACACATGAGTATCAAGAGGATGATATTCATGTCCCAAAATCTCCTCTTTTTTTTAACTTATAAATATAATTCGTTAACTTAAAATGTGAAAATATAAAAAAAAATTAACTTATTAAAAAAATCCAGCTTTACTAGTAAAAATCAGTAGTTTACAAATGAACATCAGACACAAAAATATTATTAAATAAACAATTAGTAGCTTAGAAATGAACAATCCGTAGTATACAAATGAACAATTTACGTAATTAATATTTTCATAATAAATAGTAAGTAAACATGAGCAATCAATCAAAGAACAATTGACACAATAAATATTAAATGAAGAATCGGTAGTTTACAAATGAACAATTTATGTAATTGATGTTTTCCAAATGAATAGTAATTAAACATGAACAATTAATCAAAGAATAATGGGCACCATAAATATTCTTAAATGAACAATCGGTAGTTTACAAATGAACAATCAATCATAGAATAATGGACACCATAAATATTAAATAAACAATCGATAGTTTACAAATGAATAATCTGTAGTATACAAATGAACAATATATGTAAGTGATATTTTCCTAATGAACATTACCTAAACATAAACAATCAATCAAATAATGAACAACTGACATATAAACATTAAATGAACAATCACTAGTTTATTTTGGTGAGATAAAGAGAAAAAAAAAAAAAAAAAAAAAAGAAGAGTGAATTCTTTTGTTTAAGGAGAAGGATGCAAGTAATTACAGACTTTGAGATAAATATAACAAGGGAGAGGAAAATCAGGAAATTGCGTTGTTTTATTTTATTTTATTTTAATTTTGCGTTTAATGGTCAAGGAGAAGCGTTTTAGAGGAGGAATATGTATCTCATGGTACGCACGGGTGTATAAACGAATTTGTAAACATAGTCGGTGCGTTAAATGCCTGGGGCCACGGGTTGTGGCCGTGCATTGTAAGCCGTGTTTGTTTTTCTAAAAGCTTTGTTTTGCAAGAAAAAACCAAGGGATTATAAATTATCCTAAGAATAAATAACTTGGTCACATCACATTCAGGGGATGTTTGGTATGAGATAAAGTAAAGGTAATGGATTGGAAAGAAATAAGGGATGAAAAGAGTAATTAATACAAAGTATTACCCGTACTAGTTGTTTGGTATCATTAAGAAAAAGTATATGCTTCCACCCATTCGGAAACGGTAATGGGATTTGCTACCCTGATAAACTTGTTTTTCGCTTCACACAACCCATAATAGAAAAATGATAACAGTATTGTTTTATGATTAACTTTTCTATGTTAATATTTAGGAATACCAAACAACCCTGAGTCATAAAGGGAAAAAATGAAAAAAAAAAAAAAGAGTTGACTTCCTTCCACAACAATTAATTAAATTTCATTCTTTACATAGGCTTTAATCTTTAGATTGTGTGGGCTCAACGAATTTAGCCCAATTCTGTATATGTATATAGTGTTGGTCTACTATTAAGCTGGTTGATTAAAGATTTGTCATTTCACATCTTTTCATATAATGTGGGCTTAATTATTATTGTCTTCGATCACCAACTACGGAGTACTATATCTTTGGACCATTTTTTGAAGTTGTATGAAATTTTTTATTTTGAAAATGAAATAAATATTAATTTTATTTTGTAATTCCATAATTGCTTGTTTTCAAATTGTTTGATGCACCGTAAAATTTGGGGCGGATCTAGGGGTGTACATGGGTTTAGCTATACCACTGGATCCTGGAAAAAAAAATCAGAAATTTTTTATTTTTAAAAATTATATATATGATTAAGTAATAAATAGTAATTGAAACGCATTATTTACACTCTGGAAGGAGCAACTCAGTGAAGTTATTTTAACTTTTCTAATTGAGGTTGAGGGTTCAAATCCGATTAAACACTAAATACTTTTTTTCCCCTTGCCATTTGCTTCTGTTTAATGTTTCCTTTTGCAAAGCTTTTGTTAATTTGGTATTGTTTAATGTTTTAGATGACTTACTTTTGTTGATTTTCGTGTTAATTTTTTATTTGTAATTTGATTATTTGCTTAATGCATGTTTTTGTTAATTTTGATTTTTTTTGTTTAATGTTTTTGTTTGTTTTTTTTTTAAATGTTTTTGTTTATTTTTTTTAATGTTTTTTGTTAATACAACAATAACTTTAATTAAATA
The DNA here is from genome assembly GCA_951394345.1 of Salicornia ramosissima. Taxonomy (NCBI): domain Eukaryota; kingdom Viridiplantae; phylum Streptophyta; class Magnoliopsida; order Caryophyllales; family Amaranthaceae; genus Salicornia; species Salicornia ramosissima. The sequence goes on along the minus strand of OX596235.1, from coordinate 46,647,036 downwards.
TTGTATTTTTTATTTTTGTTATTGTTATTGTTATATTGGATCATTAAAGTATTTTGATATTTAATTAAAGTTATTGTTGTATTGGATCATTTTATTTTGAGTTTCTATTGCATTTTAGACTTGTATAGTTGTGCACTTGTGTGTTGGTATGAATTTGAATAGACCTGGTTATTGGACAAGGTAGTCCAATGTCATGCGGTTAGAGTCAAGGTTATAGGGTATTTACAGGACAAAGTCTTTAATGGACAAGGCCTTATCGACCAGGACCAATACAAGGTCAAAAATAATAGCCTAATAAATTTTTCAAAAAAAAAGTTTTGGCAAAAATAATTACATTAATATATATTCGTATACTTGTTTTAACTATTGGCTACCTTAAATTTTATTTATATTTAATATTTTAATGGCCCGACCGCTAACGACCCGCTTTGACCCGACCCACTATTAACCCTTTTTAGTTGACCCTGGCCCTAACCCACCCCGCACCGGCCTGACCCTGCCCGCCCCGCACCGGCCTGACCTTGCCGCCCCGACCCGCCCAATAACTAGGTCTAAATTTGAACTATCGATTTATACTCGATTATTCGAGGGTATCCTAATATTCGGTCTTTAATTAAGTTCGAACCCACTTGATACAAATCCTGGATCCACAACTAGTTAGTTTATAGTAGGCCTTGAATCAGACTTAATATAGACTCATCGGACTTAATTTATCCTACACATCCACTTGAGGAGTGGGTGTAGGATAATGAATGCTGGAAAATTATATGCTATTTCCTCCGTTTCTTTAAGACTTCCTAGATAAGTGAATCATGATTTTTATGCAAAGATTATAAAATTAAGATCTTAAGTGAATCTAAATTAAAAGATTAATGTTTTTTAAGAAAGACTGAAAGACAATTGATAGCAAGTTACGTACATGGGGAGGGAACCTATTTTTTTAGGCCAGAGAAAAACAATATGATTCACATGGAGACCAAAGTATATGATAGAATAAATATTTGTTAGCAAATATTCATTCTATCAATATAAACGGTGGCTAAAATTGTAAAGAATAATTTTCCGTTTGATATGGTGTAAAACATTTTCAGATAAACATTGTTTTCCATGGAAAAGCTTTCACATTGGGAAATTTATTTTCAAGAATATTTTCCATTGGTTGGTTGCAACCGTTGTATGTAAAATGATTTTTCTTTTTAAGCATTTTTCATTGTTTGATTGAACTGAAAATCAATTGCTTCAATTGTAACGGAAAATGTTTTCCTTCTAATTGTGATGTAAAATGATTACCTTTCAATATGGAGGGAAAATGCTTTCAATAAGGTGCAAAATGATTTTTCATACCCAAGTTTTACATTTTAATACTTTACTCCAAACCAAACAATGTAAAATGGAAAAATAATTCTCAGAAAACGCGTTTTACCTGCTACGAAATGGACCCTAAATGAGCATTTATAGAAATATTCAAAACAAGTTTTTTTTTTAAACTTACAAAAAGGTAAATTGGGAAGAACTTTTAAAAACAGATACTATATATGGGTGATTCTAATTTTTTTACTAATTCGATTTTTTACATAATATTTTTTTTACTAATTCTATTTTGTTTAAAGTTCTCCTAATTTTAATTCAAAAAAAATCAATTATCTGCGATCTGATGGGCTTTGAGCATATAAATCGCATACGTGCAAGACATATGCTTCCCAAAAACTCCCCATTATATATATATATATAACCATACTATCTTAACATTAATCCCGAAGACTAATTCCACCTCCCGTACCTCCCACTTTCGACCAACCAGTCTTTGTACCACTATTTATAAAGGAATAGCTAAGGATCTTGTCAACCGACTTCGTCCTTTCCTAAATAAGATTATAGGCCCCTTTCAAAATGCTTTTGCCCCGAATCGGGCAATTCAGGATAATATTCTAATTGTCCATGAAATTATGAATATGTTCTCTAAATCTAAGAATGTCATTGGTTGGGTTACTCTCAAACTTGAAATGGAAAAGGCTTATGATAGGGAGGAACGAAATTTTCTCTGGGTTGCCCTTCATAGCTTCGGATTTAGGTCCCGTTCTTTAGGACTTCTATTAAGTTAATTTCAGTTAATTTCATTTAAGTTCAGTTCATTTCATTTAAGTTCAGTTTATTTCATTTAAGTTTAGTTCATTTCAGTTCAGTTTATTTCATTTCAGTTTAGTTCATTTCATTTAAATTCATGTTTTCTCAGTCCTATAGAACGGGGCCTTAATCATCAATGGTATCCTAGGTACGGGCTTGTGTTATAACGGTTTCATTCTCTCCGTCGGTAAATGGTCAGACAGAAAACCTTATTTTCCCATCCCGAGGACTGCGTCAGGGGGATCCTCTGTCCCCGTGTCTTTTTATTATTTGCATGAAAGTGTTAGCCCGCAAACTGGCTTTGGAATCGATCAGCTCTTACACGCTCACCTATTGGGTTAAAAATTGCTCCTACGACACCCATCATACCTTGTCTTCTCTTTGCTGATGACAGTCTCCTATTTTGTAAGGCTACCCAATCGGTTGTTTCTAAAGTTCATTCTGTTCTTAAATGAATTCATGTCCCTTTAAGGCCAACTAATTAATTTCGACAAATCCTCTATTAATTTTTCAAAAAAGGTGGACAATTCCCAAAAAATGCCATCAGGCTGGGTTTTTTGACATGATCCCAAAACAATTCCTAGGACGTTATATTTAGGTATCTTTTTCTCGTCAAATGCCTTCTCCAAGTCTAACTTTGCACATATCCTCCGTAAAGCTGACTCAAAATTAAACATTTGGTCAGCACATTGGATCTCTAAAGTTGGCAAAGTGGTTCTCATTCAAAGTAATTTGGAGGCCCTTCCTTCCTACGCTATATCGGCCGTTACACTCCCGATTAACACTTCGTCCTCCTTGGATCGTATTAATCGATCCTTTTTTTGGAAATAAAGTTCGGCTAAACCAGGTATCCCTATGATTTTCCGGGGTAGGATTTGTAAACCTAAGTCTTTAGGAGGTTAGGGCTTCGAAAGACCGATGTGGTTAATAAAGCCTATCTTTGTAAACTTGATTGGAAAGTCTTGTCTGACCATACCAAACTTTAGGTTCAAATTATTCATGCAAAGTATCTACGACGTTCTTCTTTCTTTCATTATCGTGCCCAACCTAAAGACCCATGGATATGGAAACATATTCTTCACATCCTCCCTTTTCTTTTAAAAGGGATTCGTTGGAAAATTGGTAATGAATCTAGTGCTCTTTTATGCTTAACAATTGGGTTTTCAAAGTTAATTTGCTTTCCCATCTTAATATTAACGTTTCTGATATTCATAATCCCGACTTAACAGTAGATTATTTCATTACGAATAGTACATGGAACCTCCAATTACTTTCTCAGTTTCTCCCCTTAGATGTTTGTAATACTATTCTTGGAATTCCCCTTCCCTCTTCCCCTCTCATGGAAGAATCCTGTTAGGGATTTACTTTTGATGGCCGATTTACTATAAAGTCTACCACATGGTTAACCCATGGCATCCCAGCTTATTCCCTTAAATGGGACTTTCATTGGCTATGGAAATTGGATATTAACCCCAAGCTACAAATTTTTATTTGGCAATTTTTACATAACGGTCTCCAAGTACGTCAAAATCTAGCGTCCTGAGGTCTTCCCCTCTCCCCTTTTGCCCTATTTGTCTCTCAACTGAGGAAACTCAAGACCACTTATTTCTCTTTTGCCCAATGGTTCTCCCCATTTGGTCTCATGTTCAGTCTATCCGTTGAATCTTACCTTTGCCTATGCAGCCCTCCCTTTCATCTCTTCTCTCCTGCTTACATAGTCAACATTATGCCTCCATGGCCAAATTTCTCCATATCTTATGGAGTATTTGGAAAGCTCGGAACAGGTTAGTTTTTCGTAATTCTCTTTTTTCCTCTATAGCTGTCTTTACCCAGGCCTTCTCCTATTTTCATGAATGGAAATCCCGTCTCTCTGTAGATGCTCTCCATCGATGTATAGTTCCTCCCTCCCTAGCCCACCTCCCCAGGGCCCTTCCTTTGTCAGTTGGCACCCTCCTCACCTAGCATGATTAAACTTAATTTTGATGGTTTTGCTACGACTAACTCTACATGTGCAGGTGTTGTCCTTAGAGATCAGCATGGTGATTGCATTGCAGCCCGAGCTTTCTTTTTGGGCAATGCATCTCCCCTCGTTGCTGAGGCCACAACCTTTTGAAATGGTCTTTTATTAGCTAGGCATCATAATCTGACCTCCATTTTTATTGAAGGCGATAACTTAATTGTTATTCGTGTTTTGCAGGGTAAATTCAGCTGTCCTTGGAAAATTCAACTCCTTATGGATGACATTCGCTCCATCCTCCGAGACTTTGTGACCTGCTCTTCTGCTCATGTCTTCCGTGAAGCCAACCACACTGTAGATTATATCGCGTCCCTCGGGCATTGGACCCCTACGCACATTGATATCGATCCTTTTTTAGATGCTAAGTTTTCTTATTTCTTAGCACTAGACAAATGAGGATATCTCTTCGAGAGGAAGAGATCTTGATTTTTTTTTTCGAATTGTTTACCTTTTCTCCAAAAAAAAATAGAAAAAAAAAGATATATATATATATATATATATATATATATATATATATATATATATATATAACAACACAAATGCATAATAAATAATTAATATGAATCTGATTGGAACTTATGAGATCTGATCTGACATAAGTTGAAGAGAACACACCCTATATAGTACGAGATTATTAAATACTCTGTATTTATTTTGAAAACTTGCATATCAAGCTAAGAATCTGTAGATAGTAATTATACATGAGTGTTTAAAAGAAAGATCTAGCATACAACTGTTTTTGTTTCCACTCATCAAATAGTAACGTGTATTTTAAACACTCAATTAACTAGATTGATTTGAAGTAAAGCTTTCATATTACATAAAGTTATGGATATATCAAAACCAAGAAGAATACTAATTATCGCATTAGCAATTGGTTCAATAATATTCATCATCCTATTCTTCCATTTGCATCAACAACCAATTTCTCCTAGCAAAACTTATGCTACATTTGGCTATTCAAGTGAGTCATATTTGGCTTAGTAGCATATTCATAATAATGTTCATTGTTATGCCTTTGTTTTGAGTAACTTTGTATAAATTTGTGTTCTTTTTTTCGTGTTGATGGGTTAATTTCATGTGGATTCATTTTGGTAATGATGTGATTTTGTTAATTTTATGTTGGGTTCATTGAATATTATCAAAGGGAAGCAACAAACATGGAGCAAGGAAGACACGAAGCTTCATTTAAGGAGAGTAGTCAAAGGTACCGGTCGAATTCTTTTTCTTTTTTTTTTTTGTTATTATATATCCAATTAATTAAAATGTGCTATTTACAAGGCATAGGCAATCAAATTACCAAACCTCCATTGAACAAAGCTAAGCAAAAGGTAAAATGCTCGAGAGGAATGGAACATAATTAGAAAAGTTGTTTGTACAATGATAACTAACAAAAAGAAAGGGAAAGCTATATAAAGGAAAAGACAGAAACTTAACTAACTACAATTAAAACAACTAACTAGAGTTATTACAAGTTTAATACAAAAGAACCTTATTCCTTATACCCTCCCTTCAAGCTTGACAAAGAGATCAAGCCAAGCTTGGAAGATGATGTTGAATGTTGTGCTCCTGCTAAAGCTTTAGTTAGAATATTTGTCAGTTGCCCAGAACTTGGAACATGTTCAACAATTAAGATACCATAAGCCACATGCTCTCGTACATAATGACAATCTCTGCGAATGTACTTTATTTTTTCATGGAAAACAGGATTGTGAGCAATATATATGCTCAGCAGACCTGTTATCACATAACAATTTGTTAGGTTTAGGAAAATTAAGCTGTAAATCCTCTAGAACACCAGCTATCATGTTAGCTCACTTGCAGTAAAACTTAAACTTTGATACTCAGCCTTAGCAGAAGATTTACTAACTGTAGATTGTTTCTTGGTCTTCCAAGAAATTAAATTTTTACCAAGAAAAATACAATAAGAACTGAGTGATCTACTAGTAAAAGAGCAACTATTCCAATCAGCATCTGAAAAGGCTATAATATTGCTGGAAGAATCTGACTTGTAATGAAGACCAACATGTAAAGTCCCATGTAAATACCTAACAATGTGTAAGGCTGCTCTCAAATAAATGTGGAACACTAGGGGAACTAAAAAAACTGACTTAAATGATGATCACTATAGGAAAGGTCAGGCCTGGTGATATTTAAGTATAAAAGCTTGCCTATAAGTCTTCTAAAAACCTCAGGTTCTAAAATAAGATCTCCCTCTTCTGGTGTGAGTTTAAGACCTGAAGGTAGGGGAGCAACAGTGGGAGTACAATTTTGTTAACCAGTTGAAGTAAGGACATCTTTAATGTATTTTTGTTGGAAAGAAATAAACCATCAGGTTGTTTAATTAATGACCTCTAAACCAAAAAAATAATGCAATTCACCTAGATCATTGATGGTGAATATATTCTTAATGCAATAATTGTTTGACTTGATCTATTTGAAACATAGAAGTACCAGTTACCAACATGACATCAACATAAACCAAAAGAATCAGAAAATGACCATGAAGATTTCTTGTAAAAAGAGAGTAGTCTTGCTTAGACTGAATAATTCCCAACCTAAAAATTTAGTCAACTCCTTATTCCACTGTCTTGAGGCTTGTTTTAAGCCATACAAACTATTTTTAAGAAGGAAAACTTGATTAGAGGCAGCTTTGTTATAACCAGCAGGAGGTTTCATAAAAACTTCTTCATCCAAAATACCATGAAGAAAAGCATTGTTAATATCAAGTTGGCATAAAGGCTACCTTTTAAGAGTAGCCAAAGCAAGGACTATTCTAAAAGTGGCAAGCTCAGCCACAGGACTGAAAGTGCCCTCATAATCTTGCTTAAAAATTTATTGATAACCTGTAGTTACTAACCTAGCCTTTAATCTTTCAATTGTTCCATCAAAATTGTACTTAACTTTGTAAACCCACTTTGAACCAATTACAATAGCTTTTTTTACCTTGTGGTAAGTAAGTAAGAATCCAAGTATTATTGGATTCAAGAGCTTGAAGTTCTTTGTTCATGTCCTCAACCCAAATAGGATCATACTTGGCCTGATTATATGAGAAGTGTTCAAAAGGTATTAACAGAGAAAGACAGAGACCTGGATGATTCAAGTTCTGCATTCAATCTATGTGTTTTGTAAGGGACTTCATAATCTTGTAAATATGTTGGGAGCTTGACAATTCTATTGCACTGTCTTGGTCTATCCAAGGAAATGATTTCATTATTTGGAAGAGAAACAGAATGTGCAATAGGCTGCTCAGATTTTGAAGTGGATTGAGGGAAATTTTGGCCTATGAATGAATTTGGAGCAGCAGAAAACCCAGTAACCTTAGTAGGAGAAAATGTATTGGGAGAAGAACTATGCACTAGAGAATCAGAATTTGCTATTTGAGAATTTTTTTGAAAAAGAGGGATGGAAGAAAGATCAGAACTATTAATAATAGGATTGTAAACTGGGAGATCAGAGGAAGTAGGAATGGATGGATAAGTGAGATTGATTTTGTGAAGATTCAAAAGTTTGAGAATTAGGAAGAGTATGAGCATAATCATAAGAATTATAATAAGGGAAATTAGATTCAAAAAACAACATCCCTAGAAAGAAATAGTTTCTTTGATTTTAAATCCATGACTCTGTAACCCTTGCTACCATGTGGAAATCCCAAAAATATGCACTTAATGGCTGTATCATCAAATTTATCCTTTGTTCTATCTTAGCAAAGCTTAAACAACCAAACACTTTTAGTTCATCATAGGTAGGAGGTTCATTGAAAAGTAATTCATGTGGAGTTTTCCAATTTAAGACAGCAGTAGGTAATTTATTTATAATATGAGTTGCAGCAAGAATGCAATTACCTCAAAAAGATTTAGGCAAAGAAGCTTGTAATCTTAAAGCTCTTGCTACTTCAAGAAGATGTTTATGTTTGCGTCCAACCCTCTCATTTTGTTGTGGAACCCCAGGTATACTTTTTTGATTCAAAATCCCACGAGAAGAAAACAAGATTGAGCATTGTTGATTTATAATCTCTGTTCCATGATGGGTTCTAAAACATTTAATAGAAGTTGAAAACTGATTTTTTTCACATAAGCTAGAAAATTAGAAACTATATTGAAAACTTGTGTTTAATAATGGAGAAGAAATTAAAGTTCGAAGTAGATCTAGAATTATCATCTACTATAGTATAAAAATAAGAGGCCCCATTAAGAGCTTTAATCCTATAAGGACCCCACAGATCCATATGAACAAGGTCAAAAGGCTTACTGCTTCATTTTTGCTTTTGGGAAAGGGTTGTTTGTGATTCTTAGCTAATACAGATATAGAATAAGGAAATAATGTCTAGCATGAAATAGATCTAATTATGATGGTGAGTTGCTGTTTTCTCACAAGTCTTCATGAGATATAAACCCCCAAATCTCATTCCAATAGAAAGCAAACTAATATTATCAAGAGCATAAAAGAAACACTTGGTCAAGGTAAACTTAACCACTACAATACCATGCTTTCCAATTGAGATCAGATTATTGGTAAAATCCTTTACCAACATAACATCAGATCATCCAAAATTTTAGTGCTCCGCAAGTGCAAGATGGCATACGTACGTTTAAGGTTATGTAATTCATCCTATAATTTCTTGAGCCTTCTATAATATAACGCTAAGGTTTGATTATCTTGATTTAAAGCAGTTATTTCTTTCTAAAGTTGGTATAACCAAAGGGCCATTAAAATGTCCATATCTGTCATTAACCTCATATCATATTTCATTGGCATATTCAATACAACCATAATCCTCAGAAAGCTCAGGAGTCATTGAATGCAATAGCCATTCTACCACAAAAAATTACATCTATTCCATGCTTGATAATTCGAATCAGTAGAAGCAGGTTGAGGCAAAGAACCATCAAGAAAACCTAGCTTATTCTTAGCACCTAATGCTCTTTTCATACTATGGCTCCAAAGAAGGAAGTTTTTTCCATTTAATAAAGGAGAGACAATTGCCATACCTGAATTATCGGACCCACTGATGAAGTAATATAAGGATCATTGTAAGGGTTTGGAGTTGTAGATGAAGCACTGTTCAATTGATTGAGTGAAGAATCTTGAGAAGCCTCCATTAATAAGCTTTAATTCTTCAATTAATTTTTCATGTAGAGGTCAAGTATTAAGCTAGATGAGAATTGGATCGTAGAATCGCTCGTGATAAGCGAATAGGCTCGAATACCATATAGAAACTGGAAGAAAAGAGATTAAGAAATGCAGTAAGGCAATCTAATTACCAAGCCTCCATTGAGCAAAGCTAAGAAAAAGGTAAAATGCTTGAGAGCAATGAAACAGAAGTAGAAAAGTTGTTTCTACAGTGATAACTACCAAAAAGAAAGGGAAATCTATATAAAGGAATTGAAAAGAAAAAAACTTAACTAACGACAATTAAAACAACTAACTAGAGTTATTACAAGTTTAATACAAAAGAACCTTATTCCTTATATATGCGTTATATAAGATTGAGTTCACGAATGCTTAAATCTATATCGAAGGGGAAAAGGTGCTTGCGCCCAGTAAGGTTTAACCAGAAAATTTTAAACTTTATTGCTTTACAAAATAGTTCATTTAATTATATAAGCAGCGCAGTATGACCGAGAGTGATTATTTGAATAAGCAAACTAAAGTTACAAAATACAAAGTAATTATGTGACTTGGGGCAACACTTGGGCCAATTTACTACTCCATCTATTTTTAAATTCTTGCAACAATTGACTATTAGCATGGTTCACAACTTACACTTTGACCGTAATTTTTCACTTACACATAAAAAAAATATAGTCATGTAGGGTCTCGTTAATTGGATTCGTCTCAACTCAGAGTTTTTTATTATTTAATGTTTATAATTTTTAAAAATACATAATTAGAGAAATTAATCTGAAAGTTTTATCTCGGCATGCGTGAAAAGACAATTGTTGCTAAAATTTGAAAACGGATGAAGTAGTTTTAATCAATTATTGTGTAAAGTATATTGTGTTAGAATACTTAGGAATTCAAAGGATGATATCTTATCTTTCCTCCATTTTTCCTTGTCCCATATTGATACTTTAGTCTTTGTTTATCACTTTTATATGTGGGTATTCCTTTTGTCCCACATTGAAAGATTAGTGTGGATATATCATGTTTATATATGAGAGCTTAAATGTTAGTGGTTAATGATCTAGAAATGGGACTCCCATCGCATGCCTCCGCCGGGCTCGTGACACATATGCAGTGAGTTGGGCTACTGGTTTGCTTCTAGGTCGTTTATTTTTCGTCGGTTATGTAACTTTTTAATATTCTGATCGTTTATAGCTGTTGGTCAATTCAATTTTCGTAATTGTTTTCCCCTTGATTCTTGCAATCTTGCCCACGATGGTGCACCTGGCCTCTTCACTGCAATTGTCTACTCTTTAATGCTCCATTCCATTGCCTATTCCTAATTGTTGTCCATTCCACTGTAGTTATCAAATCTCATTATGGCATTGACTTTTTGCATAGGCTAATGCAAAAAATTCACATGAATAATCCCATCTTACTACTGTGTTTTCAAAATGGTTCGACCTTTTTATTTACTCGAATAATTCCACCTTTTAGCATGTCTTAGCTTCCCAAAATGGTCCCACCTTTATGAGCTTTCAAAAGGTGGGACCATTATTTTAGAAAGACGTCCCAAAAAGGTGAAATTTTTCCAAGTGAAAAAATATCGGAACATTTTAAGAAGACCGCAAAGTCGGATTATTCATATTAATTACTAATCACAAGTCACAACTTTAACTCAAACAACATTACTTTAAGAGGCCATTTGGTTGGGGGTTTTCATCAAAGGGAAAAGGAATCAACCACCCTTAATCCTTTTTGATGTTATTTGTTAGGCATTTTTTCTCATTCTCATTCCCTTTCCCCTCCGCCAAAGTCCTCTACCTCCAAACCCTTATTCCCCCTATCTTTTCCATTCCCTTTCCCTAATACCACACCACCACCATACTCTATCCCTAACCTTCACCACCGAATCCTAACTCTAACCCTAACCTCCACCAACCCACCATCTAGTCGCCCATCTCCTACCCACTTGTCTCCCCCTCTCCTCCCCGAGAGGCAAGCCGGTTAAGAGCGGTGGAGGTTACGCGGTAAGATGGGTGAATTTTTTGGTAGCGAGGTTGGGTTAGGTTATGATGGTAGAGTGTGGAGGTACAACGGTTGTGTTAAGGGTTGTTCATTCGAATTGATCCGATCCGAAATGTCGGATATTCGAAAATTCTGATAATCAAATCCCGATCCGAATGCGATTTGAAATATTCGATCCAGTCTGAGTTTCTTCCCAAATAATTGTTGCGTGAGTTATTGATATATTTTTTCGGATTTTCGATCTAAAAAATTCTGGTACCCGATCCAAAATACTTGAAAACCCTAATTTTTTATCCAAAGTATCTAATAATAATCCCGATATCCGATACGAAATATAAAAAAATGATGATTTTTAATTCGATGTATCCGATTATCTGACCAAAAATATTATTTTTTTTGGATATTTAGGATATCCGAAACATCAATTTTTCGTAATTTGTATCCGATAGCTCTCGGATATCCGATATGAAATATCCGAATTTTTTTATTTAAAAATTTTCAGATTTTTTTCAGATCGGATTGTCCAGATCGCATATCGCTTGGAACGGATCATTTTGAACAATCTAGTTGTGTAATGCCTGATTCCTTTTCTTTTTCAAAACAAAAAGTACCTAAATCTAAGGATTTACCTTTCAATTCTTCCCCATTCCCATTTCTAAAGTCATCCTTTTTCCACTTCTCCAGCCAAATGACTCTTACTAGCACATTCTTGCCTTTTTTTGCGTTACAAAAACAATGGTTAAAAATGTTTGTCACAAAATCAATGTAGCGACTGAAATTAAGAAAACTGTCTGAGATAAAATCTTTATCACATGGATACTGCCAATACTTAAACTTAATAAATTTTTAGTATCAATCTATTATCTGATTTGATCTGAACTTATTTTTTTCTAATCAAATCTGATATGAATTTATTGTCTGTTTTAACTAAACTTTGACCGATTATATATGTTAATCCATAAGGAAAAATATATCAATTGAGAACTTATTTTATTTTTATGGATTTTTTTTAAAGAACCCCCAACAACTTAGAGCACTTTTGACAAAACCCCCAGAATCTCAACTAATTAATTAAAACTCCCAGCAACTTCAAAACGTGTTTATTAAACTCCAAAAATCTTCAGAGGTTTATAAAAGCACCCCCAAAAACTAACACCGTTAACTTTTTTGTTAAAATCGTTAGTTAGTGGGGTGGGGCCTAGATTTCAACACACCCTCAAAACCCAAATTGACCCACCCTCAAAATCCAACCAAAATCCAAATCGACCCACCCTTAAAACCCTCGAAACCTAAATCAAAACCATCGAAACCCAAATCGAAGAAGAAAGAAGAGTTCGGTGGTGGTTGGTGGTTTGGAGGAGAGAGAGGGATTTGGTGGTGCTTGGTGGTTTGGGAGGAGAGAGAGGGATTTGGTGGTGGTGTTTTTGGAGGAGAGAGAGAGGGATTCGGTGGTGGTGGTATTTTTAGAGGAAAGATTCAGTGGTGGTGGTGTTTTTGGAGGAAAAATTAAGTGGTGGTGGTGTTTTTGGAGGAGAGATTCGGTGGTAGTGGTGTTTTTGGTGATGACTTGTGTTGGTTGAGGATTTTTTTAGTGGGGAATGATTAAATAAGGGAAAAAATAAATAACTAGAAAGAAAAAAAGGGAAAAAGAAATTAAATTATTAAAAAAAGGTGGGTCCCACCCTACTAACGTCCAATTTAACGGTTTTAACAAAAGATTTAAAAACGGTGTTAACTTTTGAGGGTGCTTTTATAGACGTCTGAAGATTTTGGGGGTTTAATAAACAAGTTTAAATTAGGAGTTTCTGGGGGTTTTATTTAAATAGTTGAGATTCTGGGGGGTTTTGTCAAAAGTGTCTCAAATTGTTGGGGGTTCTTTTTAAAAAATCCTATTTTTATTAGTGAGTAGTTCTTTAATATGCAATTTTAATAATTTTTTGTTATGAAATTAAAGATATTTAAAGTTTAAAAACACCAAATTAAATTATCTAATCTGAACTTATTTTTTTCTAATCTGATCTTAAATAAGTAATGAGTTGTTGAAATAATAAGAATCAAACAAGACCTTAGCAAAGCATTCAAGAAACAAGCTAAGTGTAACAGAATTGTAGCAAATTCACTCATATATCATCTTAGCTTTTGTTACTTAGCTGCATAACCAACAACAATGAATTTTAAGAGAGTGAGGGATAGCTCAGGTGGTAAGAGCTTCTCTCCCAAATCAGAATATCTTGGAATCGATTTTCTTCCCCAACCTTTTGGCTCTCTAACCAACAACCCAGAACAAAACACAATAATGAATTTTCATATACATCATCTTAGCATAACCAACAACAATGAATTTCATACTTGTAAAATTGGCATCCTTTCTGCATGGTGAGCTGTAGCTTGCATGTCTAAATCACATTCTCCAATACCCATATTTTCAGCTTATAACATGGCCTTAATTTAGTTGTCACGACTTTGACTAATTGATCTGATGACTTGCTACAAAGATTATTTTTATGTCTTGTATGGGTTGGAGATATTATTGGTGGATAGTTGAGATATACATATATCAGTTACAGAACAAATAAAATTTGTTATTTTACTTTGAAAAAAGACAAAAAAAAGTTTGTCCATTATACACCAATAATTTCTAGTATGGCTTGGCTCACACAAAACTTATTATATGATCACCTAATTTTATTTGACCACTCAATGGTGATCTCCGTTAATTTTTTTCGTTAATATATCATAAAATTGGGATGAAATTTAACAAAAAAAAATAATAAAAAAGACTTGCGTCAAATCTATTTCTAAGGAAAAAGTAATCAGGGTCTGTTTGTTTCAGCTTAATTTCAGTTCAGTTCAGTTCAGCTCCAATCAGTTCAGTTCAGTTGTTTTACTAATTTGATAATAAGACACTAATAACTATTATTGTTATCATTACTATTACTATTATTATAACGATTGGTATTACTATTATTATAAGAATTACTATTCTTGTTAATATATTTATTTTATATCATTGATTTTTTATACGAATGAATCGTTAATGATTGAAATGATAATTGTAGTTAACAAATTTCATTTTAGAATGAACAAATATTTTTTAATAAAAGACAACAATAATATTAATAATAATACTACCAACAATAATAATTGTCATTGTTGAAATAATCATACATTTTAATACATTTGTTGAAATAATACATGTCATATAAAACAAAACAAAAGGGGTTAATTGTTGTTGTTAACAAGAATTGATACCTTAACCCTAGTTAATTTTAAGAGTTATTGAAATTTTTATTTTTGAAAATTTTGCTAGGAATATTTGAATAACAATTTTGGGGCAAATTTTCTACAAGTGATATATATCAAATTATTCTTTGTTAGAAAAAATAATTATAAGTTGAAATAATAATTTTCATACATGAAATAATAGTAATTATAATAATTGTCATAGTTGAAATAATAATTATAAGTTGAAATAATTATATTCATAGTTGAAATTATTATAAGTTACTTAATTTCTTAATCTCTTATACTTGTACATACTAAAAATAATAATTATAATTAAGTTAAGTTAACTTAAATTCAGTTCAGTTCATTTCAGCAGCAATTAGTTCATTTCAGTTCAGTTCAGCAGCAATTAGTTCAGTTCAGTTCAATTCAGTTCAGCTGTTTTCAGCCGAAACAAACAGGCCCTCATTAGGTGCTTAAATAAAAAAAAAAAACCATTAGGTAGTTATTATCCAGAAATCCTAAAAATTAAAATGTAAAGTTTTTAGACTTAAAAAATACTCCTGTTAAATAAAAAAACAAAAGTAACTCTAATAGATTTAAAATGTAACTCATTGCCACATATATTATGTAATCGTTTTTAAAACTATTATTTAATTAATAATTATAAAATTAAATGGTAACCGATAATACAACATTTAACCCCTATAAAGTTGGAAAAAAAAAATGTCACTAACCACCTAATAAGTGGTAATTGTTGTCCATAATTACCATAATTTTTTTTTATTTAATTTAACTACCAAATAAGTTATGTTTTGTTGTAAACTACCACCTACCCATGAAAACTTAACGGAATATGCTAACGCCGTTAATTTACCGTTAGTTTGTGACACGTGTTACGATTTGATTGACCCTTGATTTATTTTTCTTTAAATTAAAAAAATGAAAAATTAAGGAAAAAATTGAGAAAAAAATCAGACAAAAAGAAAAAAAATGACTGGTGGTGGGGGTGCTGCTTAATCGGGGTTGGGGTGTGCCGGTGGGGAGGGGGAGGCACTGCCGGTGGGGGAGGTGGCTGCAGTGCTGGTGGTGGAGGGGAGTGTGGCTGAGGTTTTTTTTTCCAGATTTTTTTAATTTTCTTTTTTCAGATTTTTTTATATATTTTTTTTATTTTAAAAATGTGTTAATTAAGTTTAAGTGATTTAATTAAGGTTTAAGTGGTTTAATTAAGGTTTAATTGTGATTTGAGTTAACGGTGGTAAAAACAGGTGGTGGTTTGCAACTTTTTATAACTTATTTGGTAGTTAAATTAAATAAAAAAAAATTATGGTAGTTGTTGACAACAATTACCACTTATTAGGTGATTAGTGGCAAAATTTTCAAAAAAAAATACACCATTGTTAAGAGGTAGCTTGCCACACATAAAAAATTGTAAATAATGGTTATTGTTTAATACAGTGATGTACACGATATAGATCTTCAACTTCTTCCACCAATTAAACTCGTTGAAATCTACAGTACAAACTTATTAATAGTTTTTTTTTTTTAAGCTATATAAATAAAAATTGTTATAGAAAATCACAAGGTTGCAGAGTTATGCGCGAGATAATTAATGCACAAAATATTTAAATAATAGTTTGATCAGCTGTAGATGCAATCTACACTTTTTTCCCCTCATCATAAAGTATAGCTCATTTCGTAACAAAATAACTGCAACGATTTGACATTTAATATGTTACGGAGGGGGTATCATATACTGTCAATCGTCATTAATTAACTACGTACGAGAACTTAGCTAAATTGTTTCAAAGGCATTCGAGATAAGAGTTTTGAAGAATACACCGTTGGCGGATCTAAAAAAATATTTAGTAGGGTCAAAATTAAATATATTTGATAAATTTTTATTGGAGTCAATTAATCAAACTTACTTCCTCTATTTTTAAATAATTACAACAAATAAGATTATTTGTGAGAGATTAAAAATTAGTTTGTTGCAAGTATTTAAAAACGAAGGGAAGTATATGAAAATTTTGGACAGTTCTAAACAGCGTTGTCTAAGTGGATTAACACACTACCTTACACATCTTTCGTAATTGTTAGTCAAGATGGTGACAATTTTGTCATTTATGCACTAAAATCTTCCATAATGATATTTGATTTTTGAAATCATTAATAGCCTCATTTAAAACAGGTAACACAATTTTAAAAATCACAAGTGCAATTAATTATAAAATTAATCAAATATTTATTAAATTTTTTTTTTCAATTATGTTCGGATGTATTAATTTTAATGTCAAACTATACTAGATAATGTCGTTAATGAATTTTAAGATCGCACGCATTAATAATCATATATATTTTTTTAGTGTACCCTTCCGATTCACCTTTTTTGGGCTAATTCGGAGCGCGTCCCGGGGTTAAGGTTTTAAACTTCTCCCAATATGCTTGCGGGGGATCGAACCGTGGTTCTCCCTACCAAGTCTAGCCCTAGCACCACTAGACCAAGACAACGTTGGTAAAATAAACTAATAATTATAGATAGTATTAATGTACAAGAAGAAATCACACACGGAAATATTATTTTGACATTTGTTAAATGTTTGTTACAAAAGATAAGTTTTTATACCGTAGCCCGACATGAAGGACAAAAGAATTAAAGTTAGCAAACATCATTCAGATCAATTTGTTATATTCACATACATTTGACAAATAAGTGGTTTTTTTTTTTTCTTTTCATAACGTTAATTATGGTTATATTAAACCCAAGAATAAGACTTTTCATCCCATTAGTAGTTGGTTCCATATTTATCATCTTCTTCTCTCCTCTAATTAATCAACGATCAATTTCTCCTACAAAAACCCCCGTTACATTTGCCCATTTAAGTGAGTGTAGATTATTATACATACATTGATATATTTATATATAGTAGTTTAATTTAATTAATCTTTATTTTTTGATTTGTTATAATTTTTTGGACTGATTTTGATGATATGCATATGAAGGGAATCATCATCATCAATGGATCCACGAAGATGGCGGCATTTCTATGAATGGAAAAGAAGACATGAATCTTCACCTAAGAAGACTACTCAAAGGTAACGTAACTTAATAATTAGCTTGTTTTTTTATTTATTTAATTGGCGATGATAATATATATGAATGAGATTTAAATCTTAGTTCTTGAGTTAAGTATTATTACCAATGAAATTCTAATTAATGATCAATTAAATTTGCTGATATTCACTCTATAGGTGCTTGTTTGTTGACATTATTTATTTTGATTGAGAATTTGATTGCCATATTTTTGTTAGGGGATCGGATTAGATTTTATATGAATCATGATTATCAAATCTTGTTAGCTTTAGCAAATCATGCTTGGCTAATTGATTGAATTTAGATGAATCCTTCTTAGCAAAGACAATGAGGAGGAGACAGGCGCGCTTGGCATGCGCGGGGTGCTCGACCGCTTAGGGCTCCAAATAACAAGGACCCCTGATTTATAATATTACTTATTGTTTCCAATAATTAAAAGCAAATGTTGTATAAATTAGTGGTAAGCTTAACTAAACTGGGTTACAATTAATCTCAAGACTTAAGTCGTAAGTTCAAATTCTAAAAGATTGTTGTTTAGCTTTTAATTTGATGTTTTCTAAGAACAGTATAATTTGAAAAATTGGGCCTACTTACAAGAATATGTACAGGGCCTCCATTAATTCTGTCCCGGACCTGGGAGGAGACTGGAATAAGTTGATAGAGTGTAAAAAGTTAAAACTAATTCTGGCCTCGAAACACCGTCTTAAGCGTTTCTTGAGTTGATTATTTGACATGGTATTAAAGCCAACGTCGTGAAATGGATTGAAATTTCATTCATCCCTCCTCGTAGTGAAATATAAGTGCTAGGTATGAGGAGGGCTTATTGTATGTTTCAAGCCTATAGGTATGAGGAGGGCTTATTGTATGTTTCAAGCCTAATGATTTTTCATGTAAGGGCGTGTAATAGAGTATAAAAAGTTAAAAACCAATCTGAATCTCTAAACACTAGCTTAAGAGTAAAAAAAAAGCTAATATAGTTATACAAATTTAGGGATGTGTAACGATTAACGAGTAATCATACTCTGTAAGCTTAATGGTAGGGTTAACCATTATAATAGTTTGTAAAAATAGTAAATGTATGTTAATGGTTAATTTCCTAAATGTAAGCAATTACAAATACACCCTATTAAAAACTAATGCTTAACCATATATTAAAATCATTAATAGTAAATGTATGTTAATCATTATTAGTTCGGTAATCTTAACCATTAAAAACACACCTAAGTTAAAAACCCGCTAAAAATTAATGGTCACACTGCTTTTGCACACCAATACACCATATGTATGTGTAGATTTGTATACAAGAGGGAACTGGATATATCACTATAAGGCACGGAAGAATACGCTTTCCTCTTAGTTCAATTTCACCCCTCTAGGATCTCCAGGTCAACACATAATTATTAATGAGATATAATGGAGAGAATATTTTACTTTGATGATGTTCAAAGTAAATCGTTTGGTCTGTGAATCTGTGATGAATACTCAGGGTCAGTTTGGTAAGATGTAAAACGTTTTTCCTGAAAACTGTTTTCCCATTTTACATTGTTTGGTTTGGAGTAAAATATCAAAATGTAAAACTTGAGATGAAAAACTATTTTGCACCTTATTGAAATCATTTTATATCACAATTGGAAGGACAACATTTTCAGTTCAAACAAACAATGAAAAATGCTTAAAATTAAAAACTATTTCACATGCTACCAGCCAACGGAAAACCTTTGTGAAAATGAATTTTTCAATGTAAACCGTTTTCCATGGAAAATCATTTTCATCTGAAAACGTTTTACACCCTACCAAAAGGGCGCTCAATGAAAAGCTAATTTGCAAGAAATTTCAATGAGCTAACAAATATTTTTGTTAAAAGTGAAAACATTTCTCATTTTCTACCTACATATATGAATCCCAACAATGACTTATTTATAGTCACAAATGGTGATGTTATTAGTCAAGAATTATGAGCATTCAACAATATTCAAAGCTAAATAAAAACTGAAATCAATATGGCTTTTTATCAAAAAGAGAGAGAGAGAGAGAGAGAGAGATTAATATGAGATAATTGTTTAGTAACCAAATTTATAACTTACACAATTAATCTTCAGCCATAACCAACCAGAATTTATGTAGCTTAATTGTCATGAAAACTCCTCATAATGCCTCATAACTACTGGTGGAAAAAGTGACCCGACCCGAAACCTGAAACTTACACGAATTCACATGATTTTATTAACCCGACCTTAATTACCCGACCGTTAAAGTGTGTAATTTTGATTCTTATGTCTTATAAAACTATTCAGCAAAAACCCAATGCAAAGTTGACCCGACCCAAAACCAAAAGCTCTCAAACCTAATTGACATGACCTGACCTGAATCAACCCGACCTATACCCAATCCGAACGACCCAATTGTCATCTCTACTCATATAATAGAGTATATAACATATTTTTGGGCCTCAAGTATCAACTATCAACTTAATTAAGCTTTTAGTTGCGAGTAACAGAAAAAAAAATCCAAGAAAATTAGTCATCTCTTCCTTAGCTTGCTTAATTTTTTCTTCCTATGTTAAAGCTTATTTATTTATAAATGTTTCAACAATATGTGTTCATTAATTTCACATGTTAAAACACACATCAAAATGAAAATCAGAAATTTTTTGCTTCTTCAATAATTACACCAATTCAATATCATATCATATATATCAAACCAGGGAAAGACCTAGCTCAACTTGATGCAACTGGAATATCATGCCTCTATGAGTTTCATTTTCTCCAATGCATCATCAACAAACAAGTAATAATACAAGCCAATCAACCCCTGACTGCATATGTACCGTCGGATCAACCATCAGAGAAATGGACGGTTCAGCCGTATTCAAGAAGAGAAGATCCAACGGCCATGAAAGAAGTGACACCAGTAGAGATACATTATGGGAATAACATTACTAAGAGGAAAAATGCTTCTTCATATTGTGAGGTTTATCATAAAGTTCCAGCAATAATATTCTCAACTGGTGGATTTGTAGGGAATTTATTTCATGAGTTTAATGAGATTATAATCCCTTTATTTATAACTTCTTGGCATTTCAAATCTCAAGTCCAGTTTGTTATCACTGATTATCAAGATTGGTGGGTTCTTTATAAGTATAAACAGGTTTTGAAGCATTTATCATCCTTTGAGGTTTTGGATGGTGATAGTGATGGAAGAGTTCATTGTTTTCCAAGTGCTGTTTTTGGTCTCAGGTAAATATATATTTCCCCACATACTATATATATATATATATATATATATATATATATATATATATATATTTATTGCTTCTACTATTTCTTTTTCTAATTGCAGCATTTTGACTTTTATGTTATTCAGGTTCTAATTTTGAAACTTTTTTTATGATATAATCGTATAAGGATCAAATGTTGTTATGTACACATATATGATACTCCTATATAGGAAAATTTAATTTTAATAATCTCACCTTTTGATGCTATTAATTTAACAGTTCCACCTTTGAGTAATTCTTGAATACTCTCACCTTAACACATGATCTTCTATATATTAAGGTACTCGAGTTAAAATTCAATCAAAGCCTTGATCCAATAAATGAGGTTCTCTGCAATTGACCTACAAAATTGACCTACAAAAAGATTCAATCAATCAAACCCTAAGGCTCCGTTTGTTTCGATGGAAAATAATTTTCAAGGAAAACAATTTTCAATGGAAAGCATTGCTTGAAGAAAAATTTTCCTTTGTTTGTTTGATTAGAGAAAAACTTATAAAGAAAAATAAAAATGGAGTAGAAATGAAAGAAGATGAGAGGAGTGAAGAAGGGAGAAGTAAAGAATGGGAGGAAAAATGTGGTATTCCGTTCCTATTAAAGGAAAATGGTTTTCCTTTTCTAATGTCACATTTTCCACCTTAAGAAAAATTGTTTCCACCCCTTTCCAAAACAAACAAAGGAAAATGAAATGAGGGAGGAAAACCATCTTCCGGGAAAATGTTTTCCATCAAAACAAACGGACCCTAAATCCTAAATCAAAATTGACCTACAAAAATCCGCTCAAATTGACCTACAATGAGAGGAAGCCATAGGAGTAAAAATTTGACTGAATTTAGATCATTATTTTAAAGTTGGGTTGGGTCCAATAAAAAAAATTCTTATTATGTCAGACCGAATAAAGGTAGCACAAGATTGACGTTGTTTTTGTTTATTTAGTATGATATAATCTGATTTTTTAATGAAACTTTGACTTTATTTGTACACTATAGATAAAGAAAAAAAAAATGTGAAATGAGGTACAATTGTTTCCATATTAATAGTTTTGAATATTTAATCTTTATAAATTATTTTAAAACAATTAATCATTTAATAAAAGCAATTAAGTGCTTAAATGATTTAAGTAAACCCAACTTGAATGTTGATGAAACTAGTTTATATTTTACAGGTACCATGATAATCTAGCTCTAGATAGCTCTGAAATTCCAGGAGGCTATACAATGGTAGATTTCAGGGACTTCCTTGCCAAATCTTATAGCTTGACCATGAACGGCCCATTGAAGCCCAATAAGAAGCCCAAAATCCTCTTCATACCTCGTAAAGAAACAAGAGTATTTCTCAATGAAGATGAAATAGTCAATATGATGCAAAGTTTGGGCCTAGAAATCGAATTATCCACGGCCCATGAAGTGCTCAAGTTGGACCAATTTGCAGAAGTTGTGAATTCATGTGATATTATGATAGGGGCCCATGGTGCTGGGCTCACTAACGAGGTGTTTCTTCGTAATGGGGCCGTAGTGATCCAAATTGTGCCATTGGCATTAGATTGGGCCTCAGACGTCTACTTTGGTAAACCAGCCCGTGATATGGGCCTGAAATACATAGAATACAAGGCCGGGCCCAAAGAGAGTTCTTTATATGAAATTTATGGCCCAAATAATCCTATCATATCTGATCCATTGACTGTGTTTGAACAAGGGTATAGGAAGTCTAGGTCACTTTATATTGAAGGACAAAATATTACCATTAACATACCAAGATTAAAAGGTGTTCTCATGGAAGCTTTGAACTTTTTGGGATATTAATTTAAAGTAAAATGGGATCATGAGAAGTTTATTAGAGTTAGAAAGAAATGTAGATATTGATTATGTTCTCAAGGCACTTATTATTTTGTTGTTTTGATAAACTTTATAGTTTTTTTAGGGGAATTTTATAGTTATATCTATATATGTTAAAGAGGTTCAGCGTTACTCCTATCATTATAATATTATATGCGTTATAGTTAACTAATTATTTTTTTTTTTTTAATGTTATGCATTATTATACGGTCTAAATTATAAAATTCTAATCATTAATATTTTTTTTCACTACTATTTATAATATAGGGTTTTTTAAAATTTAAAAATATATATATATATTTAATCACCGTAATGAAACTGAGAGGAAAGAAATTCAGGAGAGGCCAAATTACATACTTTTAGATTAGCATAAATCATTGTGATTAATACCTTGAATATTAACATTAATATAAAAAAGTAGAGAATGTATTATGTCAGACTTGTTTGAAATAATGTTGTTGTTAGACGAGTTCAAATGAAAAAAAATAAACTCACCAGGAAAACTAAAAACTAAACTAGAATAAATAAACACTAACATGAAAAAAATAAACACTGATCATGCCAAAAAAAAAAAAACTCACATGGAAAAATTATAAATTGACCTAGAAAACATAAAAAATTATAATAACAACATCCAACTTAAAATATATATATATAACTCAACTAAAAAAATACCCAAAATTTTCCTCCACCTGAAAAAAGCTCCTATTATTATCTGGAAAAAAAGTTCCATTAACTGAAAACGTTAACTCATTTGTTCCATGAATTTTTTTTCTCTATCTTACTCTCTTTCTTCCTCCTCTCCTTTGGCGCCTTTGCTTCTACTTCATCACCAGTATGACCAAATATTTTGGTGGGACGCTCGATCTGACCTATTATTTTCACACAAAAAAAGTATTCTTGTAATAAATGTGGTATTATGTTAAGAAGTTAAGTTATGTATGATTTTGATGATTATGTTAAGTATTTTTTTTTTTGACGTGATGTTAAATAGTTAAGTGATGTTAAATAAAGTTTTTTGTAATACCTTGATTTTCAGATTGGAAAATTTCGAAAATGGACTATAAAAAATTTCGTTTGGATTATTTTAATTTTTTTTAAATGCTTTGGAGGGAATTTATTTTTCTCATGACTTTCATTTTCAATTTTCACTAAATAATACTCGAGCAAATGCTCGGTTTTAATTAATGGTTAGGAAATATTTTTTTAGTAGTTATTACATTAGTATTAAAGTATTGGTAGAAGTATTGATATGTTGGGATGGATAATCTGGGCTTAGAAATTTTTTTTTTTGTGGTTAATACATTAGTACTACCTCTGTATCATAATACTCGCAACTTTTGCCATTATTTTAAGTTGTAACATAATACTTGCAAAAAATATTTTCTTACTATATTAATTTAGTGAAAAATTACCCAAATGTAGTTTATTTTTATTTTTTAAACTTCACTTTTGTAGGTGGCTTGACCCAATTAATTATTCATTTTTTACTCTATCTCTCTTTAAATCTATTTTTTGCCTACTAGTCCGTATCGCATACATATGTAGCAAGTATTGCAATACGGAGGTAGTATAAAAGATTATAGTAGAGATATTAAAAAAATTAATTATAATAAAATACACCCCCATTTATTTTTTTATATCTATTCATTTGTGTTTTCATCAATACCAATAAACTAATAGAGTAATAGAAAAATGAAAAAATCATAAATTATGATAAAAAAAAAAGTTGTGCAATTAAAGTAAGAGAGAGAAGATGATAAAGTAAATTAGGGAAAAAATATATTAATAAATATAAAAGAATAAAATTTTACTATAGTTAGATAATATAGGACGTTAGCAAATTAAATAAAAACAACCCAAAAAAGAAAAGTGCGCAAATTAAAATAAGACAAAGTGAGTAATTTAATTAGTAAATAAAAAAACTAATTTTTTATGTAAATGTGTGACAATTATTGTGTCAAAGTTTTTTTGTTATAATATTATTTTAGTTTAAAAAGATATTTATTTGGTATTTTATTTATTTATTAGGGTATTAAATATAGAGAGAGGTAGAAAAGTGAGATTAGGAGAAAAAAAGAAAGTGAGAGGAAAATAGTGGTTAGAGTTTTAGTAGTATAGATAGATAGATTATAAACGCCTTGAACAATTTTGCTAGAATTGCTTCAAGAACTAATTTTGTAATCGGGCCACATTAGTATATGAATGGGTGGACCAAGATTGGGGTTGTCCAACTTTTCTCTTATGTTGGCCCAGTTGTTTAGTTTAGTATTTAGTCCATTAAGTTTAGTACTGGGCTAATTAGTAATTAGTGTTTTTTATGTGTTTGGGGCCCAAATTAAAATCTTTTTTTTGTTGACATGAAATTAACACAACTGCGTGGTTTTAAACCATGCGGCCTGCTGTACATGCAGTTGATTTTGCAACAATGTGTTTCTTCATGTTCCATTCAACACATGTCTAATAAAACACTTTTACTTATAAGTTTTTCCCACCAATCATAGTAGGAGAGAGGTAAATACTTTTCTAATTTTTTTTTTTTAAAAAAAAAATTAAATACAATTCTAAAAAATAATCTAAACACCAAATTTTTTATTTTTTATACTCTATAAATAAAGACCTATATTGATATAGTAATTTCCTACGAAACACTTTGTAACCCCACTTAAACACTTTGTAACCCCACTTAAACACTTTGTAACCACACGTAAACACTTTTATAACCCTAAATAAACACTTTGTAACCCCAATAACAAAAAAGATCTATTGTAGCCGCAAAATATTGTATTTTGTTGGGGTTACAAAGTGGAGTAACGAGATGTTTTGTTGCGGTTATAAAGTGTTTAATTGAGGTTCAAAGTGTTTTTTTTTTTGTTACAAAGTGTTTTTTTTTTTTACAAAGAGTTTTTTTTTGGGTTACGAAGTGTTTTTTTTTAAAAAGTGTTTAAGTGGGGTTACAAAGTGTTTTATTATGGTAACAAAACAGGGTTACAAAGTATTTAAGTGGGATTCAATTTTTTTTATTGGGGTTGTAAAGTATTTAAGTGGGGGTTACAAAGTGTTTATTTAAGGTCATAAAGTGTTTTTTTTTGTTACAAAGTGTTATTGGGGTTACAAAGTTTCTATTTTGGGTTATAAACTATTTTTTGGGGGGTTACAAAATATTTATGTGTGGTTACAAGATATTGTTTTGGGGGTTACAATGTGCTTACGTGGGGTTATAAAGTGTTTTTAGGGTTACAAAGTGTTTACGTGAGGTTACAAAGTGTTATTGGGGTTACAAAAATTTTAAGTGGAAAGTGTTTTATTGGGGTCATAAAGTGTTTCATAGGAAATTAGTATATCAATATGGGTCTCTATTTGTAAGGAATTAAAAAATATGAATTTTGGTGTTTATATTTTATTTTTTAGAATTATAATTTTTTGTAAAAAATACATTTGAAAAAAAAAATATTTTTCACTCTTAATCATTGGTGGAAAGTTAAAGATAGTGGAAGATGTTTGGAAGATGGAATGATTGTTTCCATGGATATTGCATTTGAAAAGCAACGCTCTCTTGTTGTTGTGTACTACACGCTCGCGCTGGATGCTTTTTAACTGTGCGGCCAGCTGTGCAGAAAACACATTGTGAAATTAAAATCTAATTGAGTGTGCCTTGTTTTTCTCTCTTATTATTATCTATCTATAAATATAGGGATATACCTACTTACCTACTTTGAATCCTTTATATATGCTTTGCCCTTATGTTTTCCATCTAAAATAATTTTCTGTTCTATCTTTGTTGCTGGCATCCTCTTTTTTTTTTTTGAAAAAAAAAATTGATTTCTTTCTCTCTTCTTTATTAAAAAGTTTTAAAAAAATTATTTCAATCATAGTTTTTTAATTATTATTCAATGGTTTTTTAAAAAAGTAAAATTGAAAGAAAGATTCTTAGAAAACCCTAAAGGCCCGTGTGGATCTTGCTTTGTTTTGATGAATTATCATCTT
Source organism: Salicornia ramosissima (assembly GCA_951394345.1). Lineage (NCBI taxonomy): Eukaryota > Viridiplantae > Streptophyta > Magnoliopsida > Caryophyllales > Amaranthaceae > Salicornia > Salicornia ramosissima. The sequence continues at coordinate 46,620,346 of OX596235.1, read as the reverse complement.
TTGTGTTATCAATTTTTGATAACTAGTTTGTTCCTTATTAAATTTAGAATTTCAGTATGTAATATTGGACTAGAACTTAGATGGAAGAACTTGGAATTCTATGAAAATTTGATTAATTTCTTGCTCATAAATTCATATGGTAGGCGTGTATTATATAATACAAGCGTGGAGATCCTCTGGATTTCTTAAGCAACTCTACTGGGTGGAGTTTAGGACATCTAGACCATTCAATTAAATAAAGGCTAGGAAAAAAGCACATGTTGTATAAAAACAAAATATCTTTCAATTACTAATAAAAAAAGATATTGTTAACAAGCAAACCCCTAGGATGCTAGATCGATAGTCCTTTGTACATTTAAATTAAGTGGTAACAATTTTGTAATAATGTATGTCAAAATCTCGCTTCGATTGTCATAATTAATGCTAATTATAATTTATTATGTACTTTCACTTTTAGATTCATTATATAACGTGTGAGTGTAGGCATACAAAAGTTTACATTATCCCACATCAATTATATTTACTCCACAAAAGTCAAATGTTGACTTCAATTAAAAATAGATCATGAACTAATTAATTTGAGCTTATAATTACACTCAAGCCTATTTTAATTGGGTTTGTCAAATATTGAGCCTGTATTTGTAGACGTAGAGAATCGGACTTAAAAATTAAAGAGAAAGGAAACTTATGACTACAAAGCCCAAAAGACTATGTCATTTCTAAAAGCTTAGTAACAAAGCTCTATATATAGAGCATCATCCTCACTAGTCACTTCTTGGGGGAGAAACAATTAATTTGCTAAAAAGCACTCTCCAAAACTCTCTCAAGTAAATTCTCTCAGCAATTAGTCATCAAACACCTCAAACTGTGCTGACTGATTAGAGAAACTCAAACATATTCGAATGAGATTCAAGTTTTTAACAACCCTCATTCGAATATACCCATTACCCAAACAAACATTTAAATTTGGGTTGACATTGCAAATGCGCCAACTTACATTCAAAGTAGTGCGACCTCACATGATCTGCAATTGCAGGACATAATCAGAGGACTTAATTCATCTTTGTATAAACTTTTACAGATATTGTACTCACATTTAAATTATTATTAAAAATTCATTTATTACTTTGTTTCTTGTCTTATTTACTTATTATACTCGTAATTTTGTATCAACACCGGATCAATTGTTAGTTTTCACCATCCCAGTTACAAAAAAAGAGCATAGTAATTTATAGAGTATATAACATATTCTTGAACCTCAACCATCAGCTTAGAGCGAACCAACGTGACACAAAAGGTCACGAGTTCGAATCTTTCCTCTCTCTCCTTTCTAAGTGGAATTAATTAATTCACGCCAGATATGGTGGGCTTGCGCTGCGTCCACATTTCAAGTCCAAATGGTCTTTCATGTGATGAGAAGTGATAAAGTATATAACATATTTCTAGACCTCAACCATCAGCTTAAACTTTTGGTTGAGAAGAACTTTAACAAAAATGTAAAGTGTAGTACTTATAGTGTTGGGTGTAACAATGACCAGAAGAAATAAACTAATGTTACCAACCCTTATCAGTTAAACCAGATAGCAATAAATTAATAATACCATCACTTTCCTTCCTATTAAAAGCATCAACAAAAGTATGTGGATGGATTGCCAATGCCACACACACACACACACACACACCCACACCTTTTTTCATGTACATAATAATACTGTAGTGTTTTACTCCTCCGCTGACCACTTTCAACTTCCAACTTCCACTTCACCACTCACTCACAAAAAAGCAAAAATATGGCAAAACCTTGTTACCACTTTCACATAAATACAATCACCTTCTTCCATCCCATCCCATATTTGTGAAAAATTAAAGAAAAAAAAGGCAAATAAAAAATCACTTTCACTCACAAAAGCTATCTTACCACAAATATTATACCGACAGTTGTACAATAAACAACAAGACAAATCAAAAACCAAAAGCTTAAAATCAAATCACTTCACAACCCAAATTTATTTGCACAATACAAAACCATTTTTTTTCTCTGGCTACTGTTTTTATGTGTTATTATCAGTCATTATTCATTTTATCTGATACCAAAAATAACTTAATAATGGAGAAGAAAGAACCCATTTTTAGGAAACTCCTCATTTTTTCTGCTCTTCCTTTTTTCATTCTTCTCTTCTTCTTCATCCATCATCAACAGCCATTCTCTATTTATTCTGGTATGTCTTTTTTTTTTTGAAAAAGTTTTGATTTTTTTTTTTTTTTTGAAAATGATAGAGTATATATAACATATTTCTCAAACTCAACTATGGTATCAGAGCAAACGTGACACAAAGATTGTAACTTTTGCTTATAAAATCATAATTTTTAATATAAAGCTTAATTAGTTTTTATAAAAAGTTGATTTAAAATATAAAGTTACAATTTTTTTACTTAAAAGTTATGTTGTTGAATATGGACTAACATTGAAAGCATAAATGTTAATGGGTGTTTGAAGGGAAGCAAATATTTGGAAATAAGAGAAATGGGGTTTTTAGTGATGAAGAAGGAGATTTAATTAAGCTACATTTGAAGCTGAGAAGACTTGTTAGAGGTTAGTGATGATTAATATATTGGTCCTCTTGTATTAATAAATCTGTTTTTATGCTTTTTGTTCTCTTCTTCTTTTTTATTTTTTTTGGCTTTTATGCTTTGCAACAATAATGATTTCTCTTCTGCATGTATGTATAATAGTATGCAATCTACTAAACTTTTCATGTTCTTGTTGGATTTTATTGTTGCTACTTTTTTTAAAAATTAAATTATGGTTCAATCTTCTAAAATTTTGAGTGTATACTAGCAATTATTAAAGAAAACATACAAAAAGGAAAAAGAAATTGCCAAAAGTTATCAAAAAAGAAAGTTAATTTAGAAAAAAAAAATCCCCTGAAAAAAAATAATTTAATTTTAGAAAAAAAGAGCAAAATACTTTCATCTAAAGAACAAAAAGTTCAAATTTTTTATTTTTATAAATAAAGCTTTATTGTAATAAATTTGGAACATCTTGTATGTAAAACATTATTGCTGCAAATGAACCAGAATGTTTGATGGTGTATCTCAGTTGTGTTCAAAAATTAATAATCTCAGTCACAGTTGTCGAGATAAAAATATATAGTAGTAAAATAAATTTGTTAATTTTCTTAAATAAAAAAATTGGGTTGATTGTTAGATTAAGCTTGCAATGATTTTCTCAAGAGGTGTAGTTCAAGAGTATTCAAATTTTTTAAGTTAAGTTGGATTTGTTTAAGCAGCTTTGTGCATGTGCCATGTTAGCTTTGTACATCATTCAAGTATTTTTGTCCCCATCTCTGGATTTTAATTTCTATCTCTAACATTTCACTCTTAGCAATTTAGCATTTGCCTCATAGACATATTTATCATTTACTTGTATATCTTTAGGGCCTATTTACTTCAACTTAAATTTAGTTCAGCTCAACTCACAATTATTTTGTCTTATAAAATATTATTTTTAGCTGTATTCGGTTCAGTTCAGCTTTATTCAGTAAACATAAACAGACCCTTAGTTATGTATTTGTATAAATTATGAAAATTAGATATTGAAAACCTCCACATTGATATTATAAGTCATATAAGATTTTTTAGGACTAGGCGACTAGGCGTTGTTCTTTTGGACTTAATTTTTAAAATTTCAATTTAGTTTAGCTCCCACTGAGTCTAGGATTTGGTTTAATCTAGGCTGTACTCAGTCGGAAACGGGGTTAAAAACGAATACAGATATAGGGACTGAAAACGACAAATATAAAAACTAATGTTATTGGGTATGGCCAATTATAACATTAAGAATTTGAATCGTCCCCAGTACAAGGACGAATTTCAGGGACAGCTACCCATATGAAGTATTATTCATGCTACATATAGAGACTAATTTTGTCCAATTCAATCAAGTTTAGTTCAGTTCACATTAATTTGATCTAAAAGAACAAGACCTATTTTTAATTGAATATAAATTATAAAAGATGATTAAAGTATTTAAAAAAAAAAATTGCAAATTGAGAGTTGTAGATGGTGTTTGTTTTTTAATTGTATTGTAGGTAGAGAACAAAGGGATTTTTGTCTCTTTTCCAGTTGTTTGTATAGCATCAACATCTCTAAATCAGCAATCATTAATTTCTACTGTAGTCTATACTTTCTCTTTTAAACCAAACTTGTGAATTATTATTTAAAATAATCTTTAATTAAGTCATTTTCTCTGCATTATTGTAGTAAGATGCTTACATTACAACCGACTAGCAGTTAAGTAATGTGGTCAATATCAAATTTTATTTTGTTACTCTTTGTTTTAAGAAGTAACGGTCAAAATTTATTATTTTAATCCGCTTACAAACAATAAGTAGCTTTCTGAATTTAGGAAATTTAACTTTGAATTTTTCTTGTTACCCTTTGTCAAGAATTCCAACAAAAAATAATAGGGAAAAATCTGTTGGATTTGACCACCTTTGTGTATGGAAAATTTGTTAAAAGAAAGCCAACATTTTCCGGCATTCCTAAATTAAGTCAACCTTTTAATTAAACAATGTCAACCTAATATTAATATCTATTCAAATTAAGTTTCTTTACTATTCATTTAAATTAACATTTTTGACAATCAATCATATAAACAACATATTGATACACCGTTTTGATTTTTTTTTTTTATTGAAAGTGTTAATTTGATCAACTGCTAAATAGTGAAAAAGTTTAATTTGAATGGATATAGATTATGGGTTGATTTAAGGTGCGTTCTCTTCATCTTATTTTTTCTAATCTGGTCTAATAAGATAAGATCTCAAAATATATGAGAATTTAAACTTATATTATGAGATCCGATCTGATATAAGTTGAAAATAACACACCCTTAGTGTAAGTCAAACAATAGGTTGACCTAATTTAATAATATCGAATAAAGGTTGATTTTTTTTAATAAATTTTCCTAAAATATATCACCTTATCTTTACAAAAACCTAACAAAATTTGTTGTTTGATTGACATTAGTTAGTGTAGAAATTAGAAAGTTAAAATTCATGAGAATTGGTTGACAAAGGGCTCTTTGTTAGAATTATTAATGAGAAGTAGGAATTCCTACCAAGTTTCACTTCTCACAAAATGAAGTAAATTACTTATCTAGGGGACCTAGGTCAGTAAAATTTGCACTTTCCATGAATCATCAAAAAACAATTAGCAATTCCTAGAAAATACAATTACATAGGAAAATAAAGTTTCAAGGAACTTGCACATCCTACATTCAACCAAACAATCACTTTCAGCCTCATTTTGTACAGATATAAATGATAGTAATGGAAATGATTTATAAATAATTTGGAAAAAAATAAATCAAATCTATTTCCATGGTGATACTAGCTTATATTTAATTCATGTAATTGTGTTCGCATATATTCATTCCCATCGAATTCCTTCCTTGCTAATAGTTATTGATGGTAATTGAAAATGTGAAAGAAAATTCAATCTTGGCAATGATAATATGTTTCCGTGGAAATTACAAGGTCTATTTCCTTGCTAAACTATTGTTTAAATTCATTCTTATTACCATGATTTATTATCAACAATAAAACGAGCCTAAAAGTCTTCACTTGTTTGACTTTATCTGGGCTAAGAGCCTGAGACTTACACTTACTTGCTGCTAAATGATCAACCAGGGAAAGATGTAGCAGAGTTCGACTCCACGAGATTTTCTTATGATGTTGACAACTTTACCGAAGTATGTACAATAAGCAATCCAATTATATACGACGAACAATCATTAACCATTTACGTGCCTTCGGATGATTCAAAGGAGGTAACAAAAATGATGGTAAAGCCATATCCAAGACGAGAAGATCCAAGTGCGATGGAACAGGTAAGTTCAGTACAGATAATCCACGGAAAATGCAGCAGTATTAAGGCTCCAACATGTGAGATAACACATAATGTACCAGCAATATTTTTCTCATTTGCTGGATTTGCAGAAAACCCTTTTCATGCCTTCAATGAGATCATAATCCCATTGTTTCTTACAAGCCATCACTTTGAGTCTATGGTGCAGTTTGTGCTTACAGATTTCAGAGAACCATGGTATTTGAAATATACTCAGCTCTTAAAAGAGTTGTCCTCTTTTCAGACTATTGGTACTGATGTAACTAAAAGAGTTCACTGCTTTCCTGCTGCTGTAGTTGGGCTCAGGTATTTATTTTGGTGTCATCAATTTTGTTTAATTCTTGTAACTTTTGCTTCTTGTTAAAAAAAGTCATCTCAAGATTGGGCATTTCTATTTTCTAGTAATTTTGACTGAAAACTAGGGGTATGTATGTCTGGCCATGGAAAAAACAGGGGGCTATTTCGGGAATTTATTTTCAATAAAATTACTAAAATCTCATCCGGGTTCACTTTGAGATACAATGGGTTTGAGAATTTCACCCATTTATTTTAATGGAAAATAAATTGGAAAATTTGTTTTTAATGATCCCGGTTTGCTATTAATGATCCCACCTTTTAATTATTTCTGAATAATCCCACATTTACTTACTATCTTCATCTAATTGTCCTTTTGACTTATTAATTTTTTATTATTTTCATACTTTTTGTTAAGTTTGATTGAATATTAGAAACGGGCCTGGGCAACACAATATAGAAGATGAGAATTAGGTTACTTACAAACCATAGGAGGTTCATTTCTAAAACCAATTGGTAATAGGAGGAGTAACTCCTACACTTAATAAGTTAGTTTAGTCTCTCCTCATCTTCTGATATGGGACATTCATTAGTGCACTATATGGGGTTCTAACACTTTTATCCACAATTAGCTAAATTTTAACTTATTACTCATTACATTGGGCAAAAGCTAAGAAAAAGTACAAAAATAAGAACAAATAATAAGTCAACAGACCATTAAATGAAGATGGTAAATAAAGGTGGTATTGTTCAGGATTACTCAAAAGGTGGGATTGTACTTTGCATACCAGCTAAAAGTGGGATTATTAGAAACAATTTTGGTTCAAAGTTTGGACTGTGGACACTTGAATACTTAACACTCCATTTTCACTTTGGAACTGGAGTGTCAAGTATTCAAGTGTCCATACTCCATATTCCACAGCGAAGTTGAAGTATCAATGATTTGGCACATGGGTAGCTTAGATGAAACAATGGAGTCTAACATAGCTCATGCCATGTATGATATATGTGCCATGTATGAAGTAATCCCATTCATAAATTCTTTTCTGGTGAAGTTTATGGTCAGTTCATGCCATGTATGACGTATGTGTCATCCCATGTAGGTACCATGAAAATCTTGCAGTGAACAGCAGGGACGCTCCATTAGGGTATACAATGCAAGATGTTAGACAATTCCTATGGAGCACCTACAATGTGAAGGTAAAAACCACATTGAATCTGAAAAGGCCGAAAGTCCTTCTCATTTCACGTCAAGGGTCAAGATCATTTCTCAACGAAAACGAGATGGTAGATATGATGGAGCAAGAATTAGGGTTTCAAGTTTATAGAGCATTGCCAAGTGAAACAAAAAGAATAGGCAAATTTGCACAAATTGTGAACTCATGTGAGATCATGATTGGGGCTCATGGGGCTGGGCTTACAAATGCATTGTTTCTGCCCACAGGCGCAGTAATGATCCAGATCGTTCCATTGGGCCTAAACTGGGCTTCTGATCACTACTTTGGCGAACCAGCTCCTGGCATTGGGCTGAGGTACATTCGATACAAGGTATGGCGGAATGAGACGTCACTATATGAAAAGTATGGACTAGATCATCCAATTGTATCCGATGCGGCCTCTATATGGGCTAAAGGATATATGGCTGTTAAGGAAGCTTATGTTGATGAACAGAATTTCAGAATTAACCTAGCTAGGCTAAAGGGTACATTACATGAAGCTTTGAGGCTTATGGGAAAGTCAGATTCCTGAGTTTGGATTTGTGTGTTGAACTTGTAAATGAAGCTCTTTTGATCATTGTTTGAATGAATTTTGGGTGAGAATGAGGCACCTGTGTTCTCATAACATTTTGAAGGGTTACAACTTGCAGGATTCTTGTAAATAGCATTTTTTTGTGTGTGTGGCCTCAATTTTTTTTATATTGCACCAACTGTAAGTTGTAACCTTCAAAATGTGATTGTGATATTATATAGATTGAGTATTGTGATCTTGTCATGTGGAGTATATTTGTACTGTAGTATAATTCTTAGAAAAGAATGTAGCATTTTCTCATAATGATATGTTCATCTCTATACAAATACAATACTCTCTTCTCCAATTGTCAGATCAAAGAAAAGTTGATGAAAAATTTGACAGAAGTTGCACTCCTTGGAATTCTTATTTACCTGCTAGGCTGCAACATTTCAATTTTCACAATTGCTAAGCAATGAGATTGTGGGAGTGGGGACTACATATTAGGGGCTAGGTTTTAGAAAAGTTAATGAATTGTTTAGTGAAGAATACAATAAAGTAAATGGTCGGAAACAGGTCGGTTCAAAAACAGGTTCGGTCAAAAACGGTCAGTAAAAAAAGTTCGTATGAGTCCTTTCGGTATCGGTCGGTAACGGTCGGTCTTATTCGTTATCCGGTCGAATTTGGTATTTTCCTAGACAGGTGTTGGTCGGTTTCGGTCCGATACTTATCGATCCAGTCATTTTTTGGTAACAAGTCACATTCGGTTGGTCAAAATCGGTCTTTTACAGGTCGTAGCCGGTGCACGGGTCATAATCGATCGAGCAAAATCGGTATGCAAGTCATAATCGGCAAAGCCGCTAACTCACCCAAGAATGTCACGGCCCCCAGGAAAAAGGCGCGCGAACGGCGAAAGATGGGGTTATGGTGACGATGACAGTGATGGTGACGGTGACGACCACTACTCTATTTAAAAAAAATCGAACATCGGGGCGCATGGGCTATGCACCACGGCCTAGGTTGGGACGCATGGGCCATGCAACTCTGACTGTGCCCTTGGTCTTAAAATGTTCATATCTCATTCGTATTTTAGAGAAATTAGATGTATAATATATCAAATCGAAGATCACGGAACAAAGAATCTTCTCCAAGTTGAATAGCCTATGAACGAGTCATATGTAAAAACTTACGAGTCTTTGAATAAGACTACTATGCAAAAGCACTTGTAATGCTTTTAATACTACCTCAATTATTCAGGAAAACATTTAAAGCATACCATTATTAAGTGAGAACACAAAATAAGATAAGACTACACTAAAACACCAAAAGTCAACAAAATTAAGCCTAAAAGGCCTAAAAACAAGTGAAAAGAAGTCGGTAAATAGATTGTTATAGAATTAATTTAGATTTTAGTGTATGTATGTAATATGTTTTAATTCGTAATTTTAGTTTAATAATATGTTTTTATTTCATGATAAATCTTGATATAAAAAGATTTAGGGTATGGTCTAATTAGAGAGAATATGTGTTTTAGAATAAGGGAAGATTTGGAATAATGAAGGCTTTAGTAAGTAACTAGCATAACAACCATGAGATGCACTACTTGAAAATCTCAATATTAACTTTGTAAATAGTAATGTAAAGATTTCCATAATTCATTTTATGATATATTGACTTTAACATCATATTAAATTTTTATCTTAATAAATAGCATCCTATATTAATATATTTTTTTTAACAAAAATAGCATGCTATTCAAAACATTGAATAACCAATATATACAAAACATTAAGTAATCTTTATACAATATCTTCACTAACCCCACACAAAACATTAAGTAACTATTACACTAAACACCCAGTAATTCATATATATACTATGTATATAATAAATTTTCGGTAACCCCTATCTAAACCTGAAAAATGCACGGCTTCAAAAATTATAGTGAAATTTATTTTGCATAAAATATTATAAATATTACATAAAATAGTAAACTTTATTTTATATAAAAAAAAAAAAACTTAAATCAACTCCTTAGAAAATTATAGCGGGTTCTAGAAGAGGAGCTGAATCATGAAATTTGTGCAACATGAAATTGCAAATTAGAGTAATATAAATGATATATTACATTCATAATTTACCACGAAATACAAAATATTATAATATTAAATAAAATTTGTCAAAAAAAAAGAACTTTTAATATTATTATTATATTTATTTTTTGCAGAAAGGAACCGGAATAAAAAAAAGTACCTGTGCGAAAAGAACTTTTCCATTGTTTTTCGATACAAAATTTCCTTTTCGCAAAAATTGGAAAACGATGGAAATGTTTCTTTGCACAAAGTTTTTTTAGGTTCCTTTCTTTAAAAAAATATAATAATTCGTAATAATAATTTAAAAGGTCTTTTGATTCTTTTCACACAATTTTTTTTGAAAAGGTACTTTCTAAAACTTCATATACACTTTATATATTTCATAAAATAGTTACACATTTCTTTTACTTAAATAGGTGATTGAATCATATTTTAGTGTTTATCATAAACACTGTAATATAATTTTAACTTATTATTGTTTACAAAAGCATGAACAACATATTTTTTTAATGAACAAAGTCAATAGAAGTTTGTTTAATTTATGCCCGTGTTTATATAGATTAATATTTTTATATAACACCGACAATTACATGTTTTTGTAAAAAGTAAAAATTTTAAAATTCTTATCCAATACCTACCTTATTCTTATTTCTCTAATAATTTTCCACCATTTACCACAATTCTTCATTAAAAACATAGCCTACCCACATTTTTATGAGTAGGTAGTTCATAATTTGCTAACTCACTTTTTAATTCATATATAAACTTCTAAGAATATTGGTACGGTATTCATGGTTATAATCGATATAATATAAGTGCCCGTACAATGAAATAGTATACAATTTCTTATAAAATGATGATTGTAACAAAGTTTAAAAGATTAATGATATTTTTTTACTAATATTTTGATTGATATTTAGAATAAAAATTGTTATACTTAATATAATTTAAAAATCAAGATCAATGCATAAAAAAGAAGTAGAAGATTATTAATTTATTTCTTCAAATTATTGTAACATATGGATATGAATTGAATAAAAAAAATTGTAGGAGAAGACGAGAAATCAACGAAATCTACAGCAAAAAATATTGCATAAGGTGATACATTTTAAAATAAAATGGTTAAATTTAAGGTAATACAAACAAATTTTGGAGTAAATTCAATAATCGTTATCAAACTTTAGCTAGTTATTGATTTTTACAGGATAGTTTTTATAAAAGAGAATAAAATTACTTTTATACATTATGAGTTTTTTTTAATAGATCTCTTATTAAAAGAAAATTTTACGGCTTAAATAATCTAAAACATGAAGTTTTAGACTATAATAAATTTTCTTTTAAATAAATCTTTTAGTATATTTTTATATATAGATCAAATATGTCATACAATTGTAATTGTTCTAAATAAACACATAACAATAATATAGATTTAATTTTAGAAATTTATTTTCTCATTTATTTTCTCTGATAATTATAGTCATGTACAAATAAAAAATTACAATACACTCAAAACTGAAATATACAAAATAATTACATTGAACTAAAACTTGTTTTACCACAACTGTTAGGGAAATATAAAACTAAAATGTACATTGTTTGTTGATTTTATAATTATTAGAATTCTAAAAAAATTGATAAGTTAATATGGAGATCCTTCGAATTATATAAAAAGTCATGTTATGCATGTCAAAATAATAAATCAGTAATGATACTTATTTCCCGCAAAAAATGTGGCGGAATTTTTATTATAAGAATATGTATAGACAATAAATGTATAATGGAAAGTAAATTTTGATCTTAATAAGAATATATAAGAAATTAATATATGACGAAAACTAAATTACTTATAATAAAAGAATTAAGGTACAAGTATTATTTATAGAAATTAAATCAAATAATATATCTGAAAATATGTTATATTATATATCAATGTTTATTATTAAGGTAGAAAATATATTAAGATAGAATAAAATACTTGTTTTTTTAGGTTAAGGGAAAACAGTGGGAATTTTTTTTAATGAGAGAGCGACACGTGACAAGATATGGTTCTAGATACTTCTCTTATAGGAGTAGTATATATATTGATTTCTTATAAAATGATTATTGTAACAAAATTTTAAAAATTAATGATATTTTTTAGTAATATTTTGATTGATATTCAATTCAATAATTATTATACTTAATATAATTTTAAAATCAAGATCAATGCATAAAAAAGAAATAAAAGATTATTAATTTATTTCTTAAAAATATTGTAACATATGGATATGAATAAAAAAAAAATTGTATAATTCAACGAAATCTACAACAAAAAATGTTATATAAGGTGATAGATTATATTTAATATAAAATGGTTAAATTTAAGGTAACACGAACAAATTTTGGAGTAAATTTAAATAATTTTAGAACCAACTTTAACCCGCAATAATCATTAACAAAAAATTTAGGCGAAAAATAATTTTAGAACCCAAAAAAATTTATAATATACTCAAAATTAAAATATACAAAATAATTACATTAAGCTAAAACTCGTTTTTATCACAAATGTTAGGGGAAAATAAAACTAAAATGTACATTGTTTGTTGAGTTTCTAATTATTAGAATCCTAAAAAAAATTGATAAGTTAATAAGGAGATCCTTCGAATTATATAAAAAGTCATGTTATGCATGTCAAAATAATAAATCAATAATGATACTTATTTTTCCTAAAAAAAGTAACAGAATTTTTATTATGAGAATATGTATAGGCAATAAATGTACAATGAAAAAAAAAATTTGATCATAAGAATATATAGGAAATTAATATATGATGAAACCCAAATTACTTATAATAAAAGAATTAAATTACAAGTGTTATTGATAGAAATTAAATAAAATAATATTTCTAAAGATATGTTATATTAAATATCAATGTTTATTAAGGTAGAAAATATATTAAGATAGAATAATTTTATTTTTTTTAGGTTAAGGGAAAAGGGCGGGAATTGTCTAATGAGAGAGCGACACGTGGCAAGATGTGGTTCTAGCTGCTTCTCTTATAGTATATTTATTGATTGATTGATAACTGATTTGAGGGCTGTGTTTAGACGTTCACTTTTTTTAAAAACATGCTCAGGCTATATAATACTTAGGAACGACCTTGCTCCTGACCTAGGTAGGCGCGCCTAAAGCCTAGGTCAGTGTGTTTATTACAAGCGCCCTTACCTAGTTCAAGTGATATGTTTAGGTGCCACACTCTTTTTTACAATGGCATTTACTTTTGGAGCATTGCTCACAACTAATTTGGCATTTTTCCGATACGCTTAATGTGGTCATCGAATTAAGTTTGATAAAGTTTGAGTGTACGATAAAGTCAAAGGTAGTGAGAGATGGAATGGTTGAGAGTAATGTAAAATTATTCGCAAATTATTGGTTAGGCTTGAGATCAGTCAGCTATTTGTGGTCTCAGGTTGAATGAAATGACATCATTCTGACAATTTTTTTTATAAAAAATCATTTTTAAATAGTAAAAATGTGTCATTTTCTCTCATTCCTTCTCTCTTCTAATGCAATAATTTGCAATTGCACCTCCATTTTTGCACCTCTATTTTTGGCTTTGACCAAATCTTCCGCATTTACTTTCTTATTAATCAAGTTTTTTTTTAAAAAAAAAAATTCCTCTTAATATTCTCTCTCTTTCTTTTCAGCTACAATAATCATAAGGTTTTTTTTTTTGAACATTTGTGTTGTATGTAGTGAATATATATATTCAGTTGGTGAACATTTGTGTTGTATGCGGTGAATATTTATATTTAATTGGTGCTTTATAAACGTTATTGTAACGACCCGGAATTTTGGGCCAGAAAATTTCGCGGTTATTAATTATATTTATTTAATTCTAGTCCAAAAAGGCCCATTATATATTGGACTGTTCTATTTTTAGCCCAATTCCTTTCTCTTTCAAAATTGGGCCAGAGACCCAATTTATTCCTTTGTAGTGTCATGGCCGGCCACTCCTTGTTTTGGGCCAAGGTTATTTGATTTAATTTATTTAAGGATTATTATTATAATTTAAATAATTAAATTAATTTTAAACCACCTAAAACCTAGTCAAAAGTTTGTTGATTGACCAACAAACTTTTCCCCTTATTTCTAGTCACTCTCTCACGGCAACTCTAAAAATATTTGGGGGTTGTTTTATTATTATTTTTTTATTTATTTTTTTTTTTTTTTTTTTCTTTCTTTTCTTTCTTCCTATCTCTTCTATAAATAGGACTATTAGGAGGTAATTTGTTCATATTTGCAAAAGTTATAAACCCTAAAGAAAATTATCTCCTCTCCTCCTCCATTCAAAGAAAAATCGTGACCTCCATTATTGTACCTTGGAATAATTTAGCGTCTAAGGTAACTTCGCTTTCTCCTTTAATCTATGGGTAGAAAAACACATAGTTAATTAGGAATTGAAGCATGAAAATTGTAGGAAGTTTAATATTGTTTTCATATGAACATGTCGAGCATGAAGCATGAATTTCTTGATTGATTTTTATGTATTTTCTTGATTTTATGTATGATCTTGTATAATTTATTTACCAATCAAATCTTGTTATTTCTTGATGAATTTTTCATGGTATCTGGTTTACTGTTTGATTATTAACCATGATTTATTTCGTGGCAAAATTCGTCCGTTTATTATTTATAAAAATTTAATCTTTCAAACCGGTAAAACTGTCCAGAATAGGTTTACGAATTTATTAGTGTACTTAATCAATTCGGAATGCTACGAAATTTTATATGGAAGTCAGTGATAATGTTTTACAGCTTGTGTTAAATTTTCGTAATTTTTAAAGATCGTTTGATATGGCATAAAATTCTGAAACCGAATTCAGCCTAATCTGACTGGTTAGTTATAAAATCACTTAAAAATAGTAAAAGATGTTATTTTTAGACGAAATTTATGCGCGTAAATCCTTGAACCCATATTTAGCTCCCATAAAAATTTCCAGATTTTTAGAGATCTTTAGATGGTCTTTTTTAATTTAATTCTTTAAAAATCAGATTGTATAAAATAGGGCAATTGAATTGTTAAAATATGCTATTATTAATTATTGAATTTTCGAGTGACCTAAGTATTAAAAGGGAACTAAAAATATGATTTTTATGATGAATCTTGATAGTATTGAATTATATTGATTAATCTTGAATTAAAAATTAAATCTTGTTATTATCTTCTAATTGTCGAGTGTATAGAAATTAAAAGAAGGGTTAAAAATATTATTTTTATGTTAATCTTGATGAATGTTGTTGAAAAATATGATTTTTATCTTATTTTGGTAATTTTTGTAATTATATTGATTAACTAAATTAATTCTAGAAAATAGTTAATTATTGTTATATTTTTAATAATGCCGTGTAGAATTGATGAATTAGTCAATTTTTGATTAAATTTGATTATTGTTAATTCAGGGAATAATTAATAATAAAAGTTACGGACAAAATAATTATTAGGGATAAGTTGTAAAGTGAAGGGATAAAAAGATATTATTGGTATTATTATTAAGAGGACCGAAATAATATTAGTACTATTAATATAAATATTTTTGGATAAAGTTACAAATTGGTATATGACGTAATATTAAGGTTAGTATCCGAAAGGATAGGATTATACGTATACATATATTTTAAGGATAGTATATTATAAGATTTGAAGTTGCATAAGATACTACTAGGGATAAGAAAGGAAACAGAGTAATAGCTATACATGTTATGTTTCGGTCTCTGGCTAGGAAAGACTTGGTATTTAAGGTGGCCAATATACGTTCCGCACCTCTCTTTCCTGGGACTCCGAACATTTCATTTCCTATTACGGTCACCTAGTATTATCCTAATATATGAGATGATTGAATTAATTGAAGATATAAGATACAATATGGACACCCACCTGTATGATACACGAGTCATTAGTGGGTTAAGTCAGAACCACTACCCTATGGGACGAACACATGAGTTCCCCCGAGTAGTTTGACCTTAGAACATGTAGTCGTCTGGTAACCGTATCTGCGAGTCGCTACCAGGAAGTTATGGCCATAGCTTAGGCTTAGTGGTGAAACACGGGATCCGCTACGGGATTGAGTACACGAGCTCCTCCCGGCATGTTCTAGGGAGTTATGGTGAAACACGAGATCCATAACGAGTTATAAGTGACCGGTCCAACAAAGATATTATATTACGATCATACGATTTGATAAGATGAAATCATAAGATGAAGTTTAAGATGATTTCTAAGATGTGATGATAAGATATGTTATGATCTAATATGATAAGAAAGACATGATATGATACGATTAAGATAAGATTATGATATGACATGATCAAGATAAGACTATGATATGATATGATTAAGATAAGATTATGATAAGATATGATTAAGATTTATTAATGATATAATTTAAGAAGGGTTAAGTATAAGTTAAGGATTGGGATAATTTAAGATGTATAGTATAAGGTATAAGTTCAGTATGTTAAGTCTTCCGCTGTGTATTTCTGTATTTATGGGTATGTATGTATGCGAGTAAGGATGCATGTATGTATGAATGTTGAGTGTATTTTTGTACGTATTTCTAACCGTATTTGCAGGGTTGATTGTACGTACATTATACGTAGATTATACGTATTTCTAACCGTATTTCTGCAGGCGTGTTTATACGTATTCGCATACGTACTTTTATACGTATTTTTATACGTACTGTTATACGTATTTTTGTACATTTTTATAAAGACATGTATTAGATTTCTTTACAGTTTTTATGCATATTTCTATGCTATTATGTGTTTGGTGGTCCCTCGATTAAATGGGACAGCCTAGTTACTCGCCACTGACGGTGGACCCCCCCCTCAGTTTCAGATGACGATGCAGCAGAGTAGAGCGGGCTCCGCTGGATGGGCTTGAGTAGATTAGTATTTTATTTTGAGTATTTAGTATTCCCAGAACAGTTTGAGACATTAACTTAGTTTATCTTATGATCCCAGCATGTTGGGACAGAATTTCCAGACTTTATATGTATTAGTGACTTTTGGTTTATGGATTTTCAGTAGTTAATTTAATAAAAGATAATTTATTCATTCAATTAAGTTGATTTATTGTTATTTAAGTTAGTAACGGTCCGAATGTCGCTTTCCCTTTGTAAATCGACAAGTCGAAAAGTCGGGTCGTTACAGTTATTGCAGACACCTAATTTTGTGTCCTCCTAAAAAGCTGATGATTTAATCATACCATGTTGTGCAGGTCCAACTCTAATATAATTATGTCCATTTGATGATATGTCTCCTAAACTTTAATAAAAAAATAATTAATTAAAAGCCCAACTAATAAAATATAAGAATGATGGTGATGTTTTCTGAAAAACTTTGACCTAAATATGACATCTTCTCACCATTTTGAACATAACTTTCGATATACAAATCAGATTAATGTGATTCCAATTTTACTGGAAAGTAGACTACGAGAACTTTCCAATGGTAGGCCATATGCTTAATTCTAATGAGTAAGAAAAAGTTATGACATTTTTAAAATCAGCTGTTAATATGTCTGCGAGTACTCGCACATAGCAAAACATGCGAGTACTCGCACAAAAAAAAACCCTAAAAATGATGTCGCACAGCGGCGGCTAATCTGTTCACGAATATTCCATCTATTTGCGAATATTCACCCTAGATTCCCATGCGATTTCCCTCTATAAATAGAGGTTTCACCTAACTAGATTGACACAGTACAACCTTGAATACGAGTGAACTCTCTCTAATCACTCTCTAATATTTCAATTCTTCTCTTCTCTCTCTTATGCTTTCCTTTTTTCCCCTCAATTCTGTAATAACAACAATAGTATACGATAACAATCCCAAAAATAATAGACAAACAGGCCTGGGCCGCGCTCGTCACGGTGGAGTGCAAGTTCACTTTACAAGACAAAGGAGGTTCCACCTCAAAATCATATGGGGTAGTAAGGGAGGTAACCCCTTAGCCATATAAAGTGGAGACAACTTTATTATTTTTCCGATGTGAGATTTATTCCCAATACTCCCCTTAATTCCAATTTCTTTTCACACTCACATGTGAGTTTTTACATGGGCTCAACACTCCCCCTCACATGTGAGTTGTGCATAATCTTGGACCAGGTCAATCCAAACCTAACATGGGCTCTAATACCATGAAAAACGGACCTGGGCCGCGTCCGCCACGAGGGGGTCCAAGTCACTGTAAATTATTACTTTAACTTGAAAAAACAACTCAAAATGGAAGATAATGGAGAACTTAGTGCAAAGGGCAAGATGATTATGTCTGTTAAACAAGAAATTGGAGCAAGAATAAGGTTTTTAATAATTATGTCAAATTACAAATTTTTAATTGTTAAATTGTGTTGATTTTATCAAATTGTGATTGTTTATTGTTGATTTTTGTCTTTTTACTAATGGGTATATATATTTATTTAATTATTTGCAAAATTGACAATAAATTCCCAAAAAAGTGAAACCCTAAAATGCGTAGACTCTAAATTTTTTTTACCTTTACCTTGTTTAAGCTGAATTTGTTGTTGTATTGTTGCTTTTATCAGCTAATTTCTTTGATTTTGTTGTTGTTAATTTGTTTTGTATTTGTTGATTTATATGGTGGTGTGGTGAAATTGCATAGGTCATCTCCAAGGATACTTCTTCTCCTTGTATATTTGGGTGGTATAAATTTCAGTTCAAAGATCACAAAACAGAGTGTGTGGGGTGTATCCTATATATGAAGGAGGGGTTTAGAGTGAGTGACATGAAAATGTCAGCTATGAGGGAGATTGTTAAGTCTGCTCAGAAGTTTGTAGGACTGAATATCCATGACCATTTTAGCATGTGGCATAGACTTCATGGAAAGAACTTGACAAATGGAAGGAAAAAGATTGAAAGAGATTCTGATTTTGAAGAGTTTTATAAGAGCAATGATGTGCATGATATATAGGTTAGTGCTATATGTGGTTGATGAGCCAAAGCCTAAAATAATTGGGCCACAATTTAGGTGTAAGACAGCTCCATTTTAGCCACCCAAACATCAGCCCATTCGACAACCTACTAGAGTTATTTGGCTCATGTCCCAACCCAATCCACAATCAACTCCTCATGTTCATAGGCCATTGTTAAGAAATAATTCCCAACCAACTCCACCACTCAATTCTGCTTTCATTAGGCCTTATCCACAATCCAGAACTAAGAGAATGGATCTACCTCAAAGGCTCAAGATAAGGTTAATTAACCAAGGTGGGAAGAAACTGATATATTCTTGGACAACATTGTTGAACCAGATTGTGACTCAGATGAAGCCATGAGTCTACATGGCTCAGATGATGAGGGTGAGGCTTTTCCAACTTTTAATCCTGAGGTTGATTTAGTAGGGGGTATAAACCTAAATCTTGGTTTAAAATATGATTCAATTTATGATCTGAAGAAAGCTGTGCAATATCATAGTATTCAGAAAAGATATTCTTATTTTTTTAGACATAATGGGAGTGGTAGGTTTGAAATGTTATGTAGGTATAGATGTGAATATCTTTATAATCCAAAAAAAGGGGAAGATTATGTTGTAACGACCCTGATTTTTCATGATATTTCTGCCTTGACTTATGTATATTTATGTGATGTTATGTATGGTTCAAATTTATTTTGAACTATTTATTTTATTTTATGTGAATAATTTCGATTTAATTCGAATTATTTTTATTTCCAGTTATTATTGTTTATGTTAGTTATTATTTAATTAATTAGAATTTTTATTATTTAATTTTTCTAGTTAATTATTTAATATTTTGGGCTAAATCGATTTATGCATGATTAATCATGCGGTTTTTGCAAGTTAGCCCAATTGATCACGAAAGCCCAAATTTTGGCCCATTTCCTTGCTTGGCCGGCCCCCTTGTATTTGATGGCAAGGATTTGCCACTTGCCTCATGTTCACACCTTAACTAACTCTATAAATAGAGGAGTTAGTAAGGCTTGAGGATCCATTTTGCTAAATTGCCATCATTTGCTTTTGTCATCAAAAGATCAAACACAATTCTCTCCATTGCTCCCATTCCACACGCCATTTTTGGCTATAAACCACCATCAATTGTTCATCCTCAATTCTAACCTTAAACTTAAAGATTCAAATTCTATTGATCTTTAAGTATCCTAAACACAATCTAAACCCAATTGTTTCAATCAAGATCGTTGGTTCAGGTTTCGTTTGATCGTGTTCGTGTGGGAGTCGTGTGGTTCGAGTGGGTTCGTGTGGTGGACCGTGTTGATCAAGGTGGTCCGTGGTGGTGGCCGTGCATAACAGCCGTGCAGCAGCAGCCGTGCGTGGTGGTTGCCGTGGCAGAGCCGTGTTCGTGTGGTGTTGCCGTGGCCGTGCCATGAGTGCCATGTTTGTATGGTCGTGTGGCTCAACTTTCCGGGCAGCTTTTTGTGTTGTTTTTGTGTGTGTATCTTCAATAAGGTAACATACTTTCTCAACTTAATTGGTATACTATGATTATAGTATAGATTAAATGCATGTATGGGTTTATTTGTTGAAGTTTGTTCATGTTTTCATGTATGAGTTGCAAATATGATTTTATGTGTTTTAATGATGGTTTTGGGGATTGAATATGTTGATTTTATGGTTGAATAAGTTGGTTTTAAGTTCATGTTGATCATGTTAAAGTTTGATGAATTTTGGGTGATAGTAAGTTGGTAATTTCAAGGTTGTAAAGTTGAGTTATGCGTGTGATGTATGTATGATTGGATGAGTTCTTGATTGAAGCTCTTGAATCTTGATTGAGTTCTTGATTGAAGTTCTTGAATCTTGGATGAGTTCTTTATGGTTCCTTGTTGAGTTCTTTAAGTTCTTGATGAGTTCTTGGTTGAGTCTTGGAAGTTAAAGAAAGTTAAAGATAATGTTAAAGAAAGTTAAAGAATGGATTAAGAATGTTGATTATTTTTGGTTAGACTCAAGATTAAGGCGTAAAGGCAATTCTTGAGAATAACTTCGTGATTTAACTGATTATTTTCGAGAATCAAGGCGCAAAGGCAATTCTTGAAATTAATTAAGTTACGATTAAGATATTAAGATTTTTAAAGATTTATTTAAAGATTTAGCTTGATTTCGTAGCTAGGCGCCTAAAACTTAGAGTAAGATTCTATGTTTTTGGGTTAAGACGTTGCCCCTATTCCATCCGTGGTATTGGGATAGTTGGAGTCTTACTATGTTGTCTTCGGATGTGGATTTCCAGTAAGATTGGTTTCACGGGACTTGGGAGTAAGATTCTCATTTCCTAACATAGTAGAAAGTTCGAATGCGTAAGATGCGTTCGTACGAGCATAGTCCGGTCTAGTATATGAATGGTTGCGCCAAAGATAAGTTTGGATAAGATGTTTGAGTCGAGTTTGTTATTGATTGATTTCGCATGTTTCGTTGTTGATTTGGTTATTTGATTTATGCTATGTTCATGTGTATTCCCATTAGGGTGAGTCGGTTATGTTACTCACCACTGATGGTGGACTGTTGTTTATTTTCCAGGTAATTTTGATGACGAGGCTCTTGCTTAGTTTTGGGCTGGGCGAGCGTCGATATTTTAATATGATTGTATTTTCATTATTTGTTGATTTTGGATAGTATTAGACTATAGTATGGACTTGTATACATTGGTTTGAACTCTGACATGTGTTTGGAGTTTATAGTGTATTAGACTTTGTAGTTTGACTTTTGGTTTAGTATTGTACAAACTTGTGGGTATTTGTACTTTTGGAATCATAATAATAATATTTGAGGTATTAGTTTTTAATTCTTAAGTATTTGAGTTGTTAGTTATGACTATTCGACTCGTCGGTTTCTTCCGCGCCGATTTAAGTGAGTTGGGTCGTCACATATGTGGTGTACCTGCAGTTCTGAAAAACTGAAATGTTTTCATAAGGTTAGGGCTGTGCAATTAACCATGTCTAGTCAATATCAAATTAGAGACTTACATTTGCACCATGATTGAGGATTCTTTCACTCTAGTTGTAATAACCCAAAAATCAGGGTTAGAAAAGTTCGTGATTAATTGTTATGATTGCTTAATTCTAAGCTCGAATCCTGGATTTCGGGCTGGGTTATAAATCATGTGGGGTGTGTCTATCAGTTTATCGGTGATAAACTGTGCGGGTCATGTTTATCGGTTTATCGGTGATAAATCGTGCGGGTCATGTTTACCGGTTTACCGGTGGTAAATCGTGCGGGTCATGTTTGAACTTGATTGGAGTCTTTGAGTCTTGTTGTGTCTATCGGTTTATCGGTGATAAATCGTGCGGGGTGTGTTTATCAGTTTATCGGTGATAAACTGTGTGGGTCATGTTTATCGGTTTATCGGTGATAAATCGTGCGGGTCATGTTTATCGGTTTACCGGTGGTAAATCGTGTGGGTCATGTTTGAACTTGATTGGAGTCTTTGAGTCTTGTTGTGTCTATCGGTTTATCGGTGATAAATCGTGCGGGGTGTGTTTATCAGTTTATCGGTGATAAACTGTGCGAGCCATGTTATCGGTTGTAGACCGAGTTTAGTCTTGTTGATGAATTGAGAACCAGTGTATGTTTCGTAAATGAAGTTGATTGTTAAGTTTCCGCTGCTGTTTCTGATTTGGAGTTGTTTGATGATATGACTGATGTTGTAACGTTTTGCTTCCTGTTTTCTAATATGTTATTTTATGTAATTTGATTCTACTTCTAAGTAGGACAATCTAGTTACTCGCCACTGACGGTGGACCCCCATTTTCATTTTGTAGGTGAGCAGAATGAAGTTTAGAGTCGGGTTGAGAGTTAGACGAGAGTTCTAGGCTCCTGTTTTTCTTTCTTGTTCTTTTAATTGTAGTTTTATTTCGAGTTGTAGAGCCTTG
Source organism: Salicornia ramosissima (assembly GCA_951394345.1). NCBI lineage: Eukaryota > Viridiplantae > Streptophyta > Magnoliopsida > Caryophyllales > Amaranthaceae > Salicornia > Salicornia ramosissima. The sequence continues at coordinate 46,597,421 of OX596235.1, read as the reverse complement.
TTTTTGGGATTAGTTGTTAGTTCCTACAGTTGTTTTTAGGATTCATTAATAATATTTGCGTTTTCCATTTAATCCATGAGTTAAGCTAAATTCCAGTTGTTGAATCAATTGGTAATTTCCTGTTTACGATGTTACCACTGCTAATGTCGTTACTAAAAAATGCGGGTCGTTACACTAGTAATAAGGTGACCTCTGAATTTTTGGCTGGAAAGTATTTAGCTAATTGGAAGTCTGATCCTAATTGGAAGTTGACTGCTTTTATAGAAAGAGTTTGCAGAGACGCCGGTGTCAACATCCCATATTCAAAGGCTTGGCATATACCAGGTGTAGGGTAAAACAGATGTTGTATGGAGATGCAAGGGAACAATATGCAAAAGTATAACAATATGCTTTTGCTTTGCTCAATTATAATCCAGGTTCAACAACCATTGTGAGTGTAACTAATGATGACAGCTCTACTCAACCCTTTTTTTCAAGGATGTATGTATGCCTAGAACTTGTAAGACAAGTTGTGCAAATCTATTATAGGGATTGATGGTTGTCACTAAAAAAGCCCTTATCCAGGGATGATTTTGGCAGCAATTGGAAAGGATGGGAATAACAACATATTCCCTATTGCTTGGGTTATTATTGAGGTAGAAAATACTTCAAGTTGGATATGGTTTCTAGAACTGTTGGTGAATGATACAGAACATATACAAGGAGAAGGATTGACACTGATGTCGGATAGGCAAAAGGTATGACAGCTTGGTATTTTTTGTTCATTTCAAACATTTTCATATTTTTTTTTTTTTTTTGCATTTACTAACCTATGCAATGCTATGACCAGGGACTGTTGGAAGCAATGTCAATTGTTACACCCAAATCTGATCTATGTGAGGTTTTGTGTAAGGCACATCTGGGCCAACTTCAAACTCAAGTTTACTGGCACAATATTCAAAGCATTTTTTTGGAAAGCAGCAAAGGCAACTACTTTGGTAAGCTACTCTTCCAATGATGAAATCATTTCTTGTTTTCTATACATTAAATTTTCATATGGAACTGAGGTGTCAAGTGTACTTTGTTGCAGCTGGACTTTGAAATTACAATGAACAACATCAAATTTCTATCTGAAGAAGCCTACCAATACTTGGAAGATATACCATCAAAACACTGGTCAAGGCATGCGTTTACTACAACAACAAAGTCTAACATGGTTACGAATAACATGTGCGAGACTTTCAATGCGGTTATTAAGGAGGCTAGGGATAAACTAGTGATCACATGCTTAGTGTGGATAAGGAGATATATTATATGAAGACATGCTGACAAATGGGATGGTGCTCAGACTTACAATGGCAAGTTCATGCCCTACACAGGTAGGGTGTTAGGGTGGGTGATGGAAGGTGCTAAAGATTGCATTGCTATTCACTCAAGGACCGATGAGTGGAAGGTTGATACTAGTGATGATAGGTACATTGTGAATATGAGGGACAACACATGTAGCTGTAATCATTTCATGTTGACTGTATTCCATGTGCCCATGCATTCTCTTGCATTATGGTGAAGAAAGAGAGACCTGAAGATTTTGTTGATAATTATTATAACAAGGATATGTTCTTGAAAGCATATTCTTCCACAACAAACCAGTGCCTGGCTTCAAACATTGGGAGCCTTGCAAAATGCCTGAGCCATTTCCCCCACCTTTCAAAAACATGCCTGGGAGACCAAAGTCTAAAAAGGGAATAAAAGAAAAAGGTGAAGAAGAAGAGGGAAAAGCAAAGAAGTTTAAGAAGGTAGGTGGCCAACAAAAATGCTCCAAATGTGGACAACCAGGCCACAAGATGGTAAAATGCAAAAATCCAGCAACAACAATTCCAAAGTGACCACCCAAGAAAGGAGGTAGACCACCATTAAATGACCCTTGGGTCATTGCAAACAAGAAGAAGAAAGAAGCTAAGGCTAACATGGTATTATTCTAATCAAGTACATGCAACAACGAAGTCTCCACCTCCTCCTCTAAGGTCAACAAAGACTCCACCTCCTCCTCTAAGGCCAACAAAGCCTCCACCTCCATGTCCACCAAAGCTACAAGATAAAAGTTGCCCATTAAGTCCTCAAAGAAGAAAGTCAAGATCGAACTTGTCAACTGAGTTTTAATTTGATTATGTTAGTTTGTGAAATTTAGTTATATACACTGAATGTGGAAAGTATGGTTGTGTAATATGATTGACAACTGGTATTTTGTTATGTACTCTGATAATATCAGCTAATATTTTGCTTAAACAATTACTTTTGTAGCACTATAAAAGTGCATAACATTCCTCTTTCAGCCTACTACTATTTGGTAATGTTGTACCAGAATGAAATGTTGCCAAATTGAACTAGAATATCTCTTTTTGTTGACTAGCATCACTTACATAAGCAAACTCGAGTACATCATTTTGCAAGGGAAAATTTTGCACACCAACTGTTGCACATACACTACTACCCTACACTACTAGCCTTACTACAAATACATATATAGCTTTTGTTCATCTACTACTACTAACTTCTAGATCATTGTGTAACTAATGCTTAAGAGTAACAACGATATAAATAAACAAAAAGCTCATAATAGCCCCAACAATCAGCCCTGTCTTAAATCCTAATCTAGTGGTTGTAACCTTTGCTGCAGACCCACTCTTTCTCTTTATTTTCACAATTTCAGCTTCCGCCCTAATCCTCATGTCTAGCTTCCTTCCTTGCTAATTCACTGCTCATGAATGTCACTTCATGGTTAAGCAGCTTTTTCTCCAAAAACAAGTTCATTGATGACATCCTTTTGCCATTCCTGTGACGACCCGACTCGCTTAAATCGGCGCGGAAGAAACCGACGAGTCGAATAGTCATAACTAACAACTCAAAAACTTAAGAATTAAAAACTAATACCTCAAATATTATTATTATGATTCCAAAAGTACAAATACCCACAAGTTTGTACAATACTAAACCAAAAGTCAAACTACAAAGTCTAATACACTATAAACTCCAAACACATGTCAGAGTTCAAACCAATGTATACAAGTCCATACTATAGTCTAATACTATCCAAAATCAACAAATAATGAAAATACAATCATATTAAAATATCGACACTCGCCCAGCCCAAAACTAAGCAAGAGCCTTGTCATCAGAATTACCTGGAAAACAAAAAACAGTCCACCATCAGTGGCGAGTAACATAACTGACTCACCCTAATGGGAATACACATGAACATAACACAAATCAAATAACCAAATTTAACAACAAAACATGCGAAACCATCCAATAACAAACTCGACTCATACAAACTTATCCAACTATCTTTGGCGCAATCATTCATAAACTAGACCGGACTATGCTCGTACGAACGCATCTTACGCATTCGAACTTTCTACTATGTTAGGAAATGAGAATCTTACTCCCAAGTCCCGTGAAACCAATCTTACTAGAAATCCACATCCGAAGACAACATAGTAAGACTCCAACTATCCCAATACCGCGATGGAATAGGGGCAACGTCTTAACCCAAAAACATAGAATCTTACTCTAAGTTTTAGGCGTCTAGCTACGAAATCAAGCTAAATTATTAATTAAATCTTTAAATCTTAATCATCTTAATCATAACATAATTAATTTCAAGAATTGCCTTTGCGCCTTGATTCTCAAAAATAATCAGTTAAAACACGAAGTTATTCTCAAGAATTGCCTTTACGCCTTAATCTTGAGTCTAACCAACAATAATCAACATTCTTAATCCATTCTTTAACTTTCGTTAACATTATCCTTAACTTTCTTTAACAACTTAACCATTTTCTTTAACTTTCAAGACTCGACCAAGAAATCATCAAGATTCATAAAGAACTCATCAAGATTCATAAAGAACTCATCAAGATTCATAAAGAACTCATCAAGAATCATAAAGAACTCATCAAGATTCATAAAGAACTCATCAAGAATTAAACCCATAATAATCATCATATTACACGCATAAAACAACACTTTTAAACAACAATTTTATCAACTTTCAATCATCCAACTTTCACCAAAATTGAACACGGTTTTCATAAAACTTAATAATAAACTTTAATCATGAAATCATCATTTTGAAACATTAAAATCATCATAAAAATCATCTCAAAAATCAGATTATAATCCATACATAAAAACATGATTAAACTTCAACAAATAAACCCATACATGCATTTAATCTATACTATAATCATAGTATACCAATTAAGTTGAGAAAGTATGTTACCTTATTGAAGATTAACAAGGTAATCACTAAAAACTTGTTGCCCGAAAAAGAAACCACACGGCCCAAGCACACGGACCACCACGACACACACACGGCTTCACCACGGTCCTTGCACACGAGCCCACGAACCGCACGGCTGCCCAGCACGGCCACCCCACGGCTGCACTACACGAACCACCACCGTTCCTAGCACGGCACCACCACGGTCCCACTCGAATACCCACACGAAAAATGACCCAAAACCAAACCCGAACTATAGATCTTGAACGCAAAATATGAGGTATAGTTTGTGTTTTGATACTTAAAGATCAATAGGATATGAATCTTTAAGTTTTGGGTTAAGAAATTGATGAACAATTTGATGGAATCAAAGTGCCAAAAATGGCGTGAAGGAGGAGAGCAAAGTGGAGGTGTTTTGTGTTTAAACTTGATGGCAAGAGCATAAGATGGCAATTTAGCAAATGGATCCTTAAGCCTTACCAACCCTTCTATTTATAGAAATGGTTTAAGGTGTGAATGCATGGCAAGTGGCAAATCCTTGCCATGTACAAGGGAGGGGGCCGGTTTTTGGCTTGCAACATGGGCCAAAATTGGGCTCTCGTGATCAATTGGGCTAATTTACAAAAAGTACATGACTAATCATGTATAAATCAATTTAGCCCAAAATATTAAATAATTAATTAGAAAATTTAATAATAAAATTCTAATTAATTAAATAATAATTAAAATGAATAATGATAACTGCAAATAAAATAATTCGAATTAAATCGGAATTATTCACACATAAAATAAAATAAATAGTTCAAAATAAATTTGAACTATACATAACATCACATAAATACACATAAATCATGGCAGAAATATCATGAAAATCAGGGTCGTTACAATTCCTCCATGTTCTTGTCATGCTATCCAAAGAATCCACGCACATCCTTCCCTACCACTATATGATAATCAGAAAATTTACAAGCATAAAACCTCATTCCCGGGTTATCAATGGTCCAAGATTTCATCACTCTTGCTGAGATTCTACATTTGCACTTGATTAAAGTAGTTCCTGTAATTCCAATTGAAAACTCAATAACAAAAAATCAAGTAACACAAATCAACATAAATTCAAATTTAATAAGAACAAAAGTTGACAATTTACCTCAAAACATTAAAAACCTAAACGAATTTCACAAATTTCCCCAAAAATCACAAAGATTAAAACCCTAAATGCAAAGTGTTTAGCTGGCTTATGAACCCTAACCCTTGCAATTAGAACTAACAATATCATATTTACCTGATTTGGAAGAACTTTGGAGGCACTGAAGATTGGATTTTTTGCTGGAGAATGGATCGAAGCCTTAGTTGCAAGAGAAGAACGATTTTTTGCTGGGGAATGGATCGAAGAATGGTTGCAAGAGAAGAATGTGATATTGCAGTTTTATAATCAGTTGTGGGACCCTTTATATCGACTTAACAGAGACATTAACGCTAAATAAGAAATGGGGGTGAAATGAATAACGTTTGCAACATTCTGAGGGTTATTTAAAATAAAAAAAGTTTCTGGGAATTATTTTTAAAATGAGATAAGTTATTGATGGTCATTTTTAAATTTTTCTAAGTAATAAGGATGCATAAATCTCTATTATATAAGCCAAGAGGAGAGTTATGGTGTCCCCCCTCAAAAAGTCTATACTACCTTTCAAATATTTTCTAAATACTCAAACTATATAATATTAGCTAAAAGGAAAGTTTTTTATTTTTTAAAATGAAAATATTACAAAATATATAATTCAAAAAAATAAAACACAAACACCAAACTTCATATTTTAAAATTTTCTACAATTAGATATCCATATTAGTATAGTTTTCACACTAATATTTTCTTTTTTTATTAGTATAAATCTATAATATATAAAAATGTATAAAATACCGATCTTCCCTTACTTATGAAATAAATATAATTAAAATATAAATTAAATTCAATCAATAAATAACAAATAAGGAACTATCAATCAAAGAACAAATAATTATTTATTCTCCATAAAATATAACAATTTTTTATCTTTTAAAATGAAAATATCACAAAATTAATAATTACAGAAATAAATAAAAGCAAAAAAAAATATTTTTGAATTTATACAAATGGACACCCATATTTATATAGCTTTTCAGATCACATTAAATTTTCATCTTTTAATTACAGTGAAAATTTGATTAGAAATAGTGTAATAGATGAAATTAAATTTTATTCAATTAAATAATCATAATCTTATTTTCAACAAGCTCATAAATAATGTAAACAAATTTTTAAAAGATATTCATACATTAAAGCACGCATAACGTGCACATAAGGCTAGTAGAGTATTAAAGGAAGAGGAAATAATTGATAATTTGAGATTATGATGGGAAAATGGGTTTGGAGGAACCAATATTTTGGTGTTTAGAAAACTACAGGAATAAAATGGATCCCAAATTTCTAAAATCGGGAGAGAAACTATTTGTTACGTGGGAGCAACCAATTTTAGCGGTAGAGAATAGATTGGTTTCGAACCCAACAAAATGTCACTCGCATAAATTGGTTTCGAACCAGAAAAAAAAAATTAAATAAAAGCCAAAAATGGCAGCTCCGGCAATGGAGGGAGTAGCAGTGACAGCGCTGAGAACAGTAATGGGCCGGGTTAGGCAAGCGGTAGAAAGAGTGGGGCGTGATCCGGGCGGAGTACGGGTTGTGGCTGTGTCCAAAACTAAGCCTATCTCCCTCATCAGCCAACTCTACGATGCTGGACATCGTTGCTTTGGTGAGAATTATGTCCAAGAATTTCTTGAAAAAGCTCCTCAGGTCTCGCTAAACTTCTCACTCTCCCCCCCCCACCCCCCCACCCCACCACCCTTGCTAATTTGGGGGTTTGTAATTGAAATCGATTTAACTGTTTTTATTGGGTTTTGCAGTTGCCAGAAGATATAGAGTGGCATTTTATTGGACGTTTGCAGACCAATAAAGTCAAATCTCTATTGGGTATGTTTATTCGTTTTTGCAAATTAAGAAGACGATTGAAACTGTGAAAAGAGTGTTGTAATTGCTTATTGTTGTTGGTTCTTATTCATTCAAGAGTTTAATTTGTGCTCTTTATCATGTTATCATGTAATTATCAAGTAACCGTGAATTGTGCACCCGTGTACGCAATGAATACTAAGTACCACAGAGCATCCGTATCATACATTTTGAACCTTATTGAATATTTAGAACATTCATGATTTATATTTAAACAACTTAATTTATGATATATATTAAGAGAAGGTATTGTGTCAGACCACTCCATAAGGTTGCTGCCAAACCTGGACACATATTGTCAAACCTGGACAAGTTTTGTTGAACCTGGACACATGTTGTTAAACCTGGACAAGTATTGTTAGCCCTGGACACATATTTGTTAACCTGAACACAAATTTGTAAACTTGAAAATATATTTGTAAACCTGGACACATGTTGTTGAACCTGGACACATAGTATTAAATCTGGACACATAGTACTGAACCTGGACACATATTGTTGAACCTGGACATAAATTTGTAAATCTGGTGAAACTTATTGAACCTGGAAACATATTGTTTACCCTGGACACATGGACCTAGACACATATCGTAAAATCTGGACATATATTGTTGAATCTGGACACATGCTGTTAAACCTGGACAAGTATTGTTAGACCTGAACACATATTTGTAAACCTGAACACAAAGTTGTAAACCTGAAAATATATTTGTAACCCTGGACACATGTTGTTGAACCTGGACACATAATATTAAATCTGGACACATAGTATTGAACCTGGACACATATTGTTGAACCTGGACATAAATTTGTAAACCTGGTGAAACTTATTGAACCTGGAAACATATTGTTTACCATGGACACATAGACCTGGACACATATTGTTAAATCTGGACATATATTGCTAAACCTGGACACATATTATTGAACCTGGACACGTTTTGTTGAGTCTGGGCATAAAAAAAATACAAGTGTTGGACGGTCCGACAGTCGGACCGTCCGACACAATACTTTCACATATATTAAATGAGTGTTCTTGATAAGGTATATATTGATGGACCTCAACTATTAGATTAAGCTTTTGGTTGTGATGGTTCTCTAACATGGTATCAGAGCCAACGTGACACATAGGTCACGGGTTCAAATCTCCTCCCTCTCCCTTCTAAGTATAAATAATTCGTGCCAGGTATGGTGGGGCCTGTGTTACGTCCACATTTCAAATCTAAAAGGCCTTTCATGTGAGGGGGAGTGATAGAATATATAATATATTCCTAGGCTTCAATTATTAGCTTAAGCTTTTGGTTGGAATGGTCCTTTAACAGTGATGTAAGTAAATCATTAATGTGACATAGTAGATGTTCTAAATATATAACATAGATGTTTTATTTTAAAAGTAGGTGCACAATGATCACCATACACTTGAGTGTAACTATTAGGGGACATGCAATCATTAAACAGGAACCCAAATTTAATTTAGTGTATAATGAGAGTATACAGTAGTTCATATTGCTTGCCGAAGTTATTATATATATATTGATAAGGAAATAAAATCGATTTGCCTTTGTCAAAAGGCCAACCAATGGCATCCTTACGAATGATGAGGGAAATATTATGATCACAAGGATGAATCCAACATTTCATAGTAGGGTGGTTATGTCCTTCATTTGCTAAATAGTCGGCTACTTTATTTTCTTCTTCGTGAGAATGATTAATATGGACATATTAAGGTTTATTAAGATCAATTTTAGTACTTTGTATTACACTATGGATTTCCTATGAAATTTGACATATGCTTCAGATAGCATTAATAACAGCAAGGTTGTCTCCGTCAACATGAAAATGGTTGATTCCTTCAGAAATATCACTCTTTACGTCTTTTCTTAAAGCAAATACTTCTATAAAAAGAATGCTAGAGCGAGTATGTTTTTTTTTTTTTGCTCCTAAAAAGTTTGTGGTTTCGGATAATAATTCTTATAGCTTTACTATTATTATCGTACCCGTCAACATTAAGTTAGAAGGTTTTTTCCGGAGAGGGCTTCAAGCAAAATTATGTCATCTATTTTTGTTGGCAGAGGAGGGAGGATGAGGAATATTGCTAGTAGAGAAAGAGTATCATTATCCATAGTATTTTTTTCCAACCCTATGAAAGTTAATGATTTGGATGGTTTAGGTTATGGTCAAAGAATCATTTCTTAAAACTAGATAATTCAGAAAAAACCACACGAACTCCAATTTATTGCAATTAAAACAAAAGAATCAATACCTGCTTTATTTTTGATATTAAATATATTGTCAATCATAGAGAGACCTAGATTATAGTCAATCATAGGCCATCCATGATTGTTTAGAGAGGAGAACATATTATTTGTAAATGGGCAACTATAGAGGATGTTTTTGAATGATTCAGAATGGTGGTTACAATATTGACAACGATACTATGTATTTCCTGAAGATGTGTGATGAGGTTTTCATGTTTGCTTTTGAAGGGGAAAATTCGACAAGTTGAGTGCATAAATTAACTTTGTTTTATATTTTTTGGTTGAAAGTACACAAAAATAGGTTGTCTTTTTCATAAGACTGAACCATAATCTATTAAGTGCTAAGAAATAAGAGAATTTTGAATCTATATAAGGATATCTAATCCTTATGAGATGGATTTTCATGCGAGGAAGTGAGGCAATCTACTACTTGATTTGCCTCATGATAGATATGTCTAGAGGTTGCTAAGATATTTTTGAAACCTAAATTTAGTGCTAGGAGGACTCCATTTCTAAGTGCAAAATAAATAATAGCTATTGCCAAGATTATAGGTATGTGCAATCGGGTGACTAGGCAGCCACTTAAGCTGTCACAGATAAGGACTTCGGTTGCTGTAGAGTTGTGGGTAGTGGAGCCATCAAAGTTGATCTTAACTATATCGCGTTGGGGACATGAAACTTTGCCAAAATTTGGAGTAGGGCTTCATTGGCATGGTGTTGACCGACTATGAAGAGAGTGGGGCTGGGGTTTAAGTTCATTCTGGATAAGATTTCAAGGCTTGAAAAAAATGTTGAACTTATAAATAAAGTGGTTTTTTTATACCATTTCCCGGTTTCCAGCTAATCCAGTGAATAAAGATAGTTTTAGATAGGAAGGGTGAACTAGTCTTACATAATAATGTAAGAAAGTTTGAGGTAAAAGAGGAAGAAGGAACAAGACTTATTCAATTTTTAATATTTGGGGAGGATCAATGAGCAATAGTAAGCACCTAAGCGGATATGTTAAGAAAAGGTGGCACATAGTTTTCTTGTCTTGTTGACAAAGCAGACAAGTAGATGGAATATTATGGAATATTTAGATTGCAATGACGAGGATTATCCCTTCTAGGTATGCTTTAATGAAATAATTGCCATAAGAATATTTTTCAATCAAGGCCTTTTTGCAAGAGAGGACGAATATGTAGAATATATTTTCATATTTTAGAGTCTCCAGATTGAGTTCTATGATTAAGAAATGATTTTTTAAAAGATATTTGGCAGTAGCAGATTAGGTCTATAGACTATTTGATTCCATCTAAATTTTCAGTCCTAGTTTACAGAAAAAATGCCATACAAACGACCTTAGTTTTATGAGTCTCAATTCCCCATGTGACTTAGGTATAAAAATTTCATTCTGTGATATAAGGTACCATGTTTGTCACTAGAAGTTTGGCAGAAAATTTGCAATTAATAAATTATAGTTAGTGACATGTTGAATGAGGAAGTTTAGTGGTAGTCATCGCATAGGATGAAAAGGCTTCTAGATTGCTTTAGAAAGAAGTTTCGAAACCCAATTATTGAATTGAAACCAGCTTTCTAGAGTAAGAGTTTGAGTTGAAGAAAACTCCTAAATATCGTCGTAAAAAGATTTATGTGTAATGTTGAAGAAACTCGACAGATGTTCTTTTTGATGCGAAGGGTCAAAATTTGAGAAAACAATAGATGATTTATGGAAATTAATTAATTGTAACGAAATATTAGAAAAATTTGCTAGTATAGGTTGTAATTTGGAGCATGATAAGGCGGGTGTCTTACAAAAAAGTAGACTATCATCAGCGAACACTTGCAAGGAATGTGGGGTGCAGAAGGTGCAATACGCAATGAGATACCGGATTTAAGAGTAATCTCCCCAAAAAGGATTTCTATGCAAATGAAAAGTAGGGCAGTGGATACAGAGTCTCCTTGGCGGAGGCCACAAGAGTGGTAAATTAGCTTACACGTATTATTATTAACTATAGGGGAATAAGAAAAGAGATGGCACATGATTGAATCCAGTAATCCACTTCTTTCAAAAATCGGTCCTCGTAGGGCCGACCTTAGGAAATCCCATTCAATACGATCATAAGCTTTTTCCATATCAAGTTTAAAGGCTAGCTAAACAGATTTCTTTGTAGATTTATTTACCATATTTAAGATTTCATGGACGAGTAGTGTGTTGCCTTGAATGGGTCTTTGTGGAGTAAAAGCATTTTGAAATGGACTAATGATTATTTTTAAACTAGGATGTAAGCGATTGGACAGGATTTAAATATAGCTTTATAAATTTTACTATACATTAAGTTATAAGCTAATCAAATCTATAGTGATGGTTACGAGTTGGGTTATCTGATTTTGGTACAAGTGTGAGGATAGTTTGAGTAGCAATGCTATTATGCAAAAAAAATCCTTATTGGCTTTAGTAATGTCCTATACAATTATGGACCAATAGGTTTGCAAAATTTTTGGGCCAAAACCATCAAATCCTAGTGCCTTGTAGGGATCCAATTTCTTCAGGCATGATCGGGGTTGTAAGGTTCAAATTATCATTCTCAGAGAGAAGCTTAGGGATACAAGGGAGTGAAATCGAACAAGGGGCCGGATTTTATACTCCATATTTGTATGAAGAAGTGATGTCATCGAGTTGATTAACCCATTGATTAACATTATTTTGAAGGCCGAGGAGTTGTAGTTTCCTTTCACGTGCTTTCACAAGAGGATGGGAATTTTTTTTTTTAATCATTGTAGGACTGTAGGTTAACCATTGTTTACGAGCATATGTGCCCAGGGTTTTTTACCTAAGGATATTATACGTTGGTGTTGTCTAATTAGGCGATCCAAATGGCAATAAATATGAATGTTAATGTTTCTATTGCATTTTTACTCTTAAAAGTTTCTCATGGTTGGTCTCACGTTTTTGTTGATTATTAACATACTTATAAGAGTGCCATGATTTTCAATTCAGTTTTTGTTTTAGAAAGTTTTCGCAAGAGCTTATGAATTGATTTTTCCAATTATTCAAGGCTACATTATGTGTTTTAGGGTCAAAGGCCCAACCATGTTGGAATTGAAATGTGAAAAGATGTTTAATAGGAGTATGGTTTGTGACTGTGTATAAAACTATAAACACTGAGGGGCATGGTCTGAACAAGAGTGACAAAGGAAGATGGGTAGACAGAAGCCCGTGGTGTTAGCTAGGCATTCATCTAGACGTTTGCATTCTAGGTCAATACCAATTATTTTTCCCAAGAGAAGGAAAAACCATGTAATTGTACATCAATATCTTGTGTAAGATTACAAAATCTCTTAAGACGATTGTACACTGATAATGGAATTTTACGTCATCAGATAAAAAACCAAAGCAAAAGAAACTTAACAGACTCTAAATTAATATAGAGCAAGGGTCAAATCTACTAGGACTAAACAATAGACACCAAATTTACACTATTGTAGGTAAGCGAGCTTGAAGATTAATTGGATAGAGTTTGAGGAAAAAAGGATAAAAATAAAAAGACTGAAATAATTATAGAGAAGGATTAGTCAAATTTAAACAATGTCAAAGCAGGGATTCGCCACAATTCTTCAACTTCTTTTTATCCCTTTTCAACTTGACTTGGGCGAGTTTTGAGGTATACTCACCCGATTTTTGCTCTTTAACTTCAGAATTGCTTAATTCTTCAATTTTAGGTTCACGGATGCTTCATGCGCCTCTTTAAGGTTCCTCTTCGATTATCGAAACGTGGCCGATGCTCCGATTTCCTTCAATAGAACACATAAAACAAGCTGAGGAGATTACAATTCATAAAAATCCATTACTAAGTTGATAAACTGCCCGAAATTCACATTTCCATGGAAGAGAGGAAGGAAGAAAGAAAAGGGGAGAAAAGAACTAGAAAAAGAAGAAAAAGGAGGAAAGAAATAGGGAAAAACTTCTCTAAGAGTGAGATAAATCTCACTCATCATACATGAATATTTTGAATTGAGTGTGTTAAACAAGTCCAGAAACCATCTTTGTGCATGTTTTGCCAGGCCGTAACTGGAAAATAGAGTAAAGGAATTGTTAGTATGGATGTCCATGATAAACAATGTTGCATTAAGATGGATCAAAGATAAAGTTTGTACAAAAATGTTATTCATATTCCATCAAATCCACATACTACCAGTGTCCCTGACGGTCGATTATGGAGATGTGTTCAAATCCTAAGCGTGTTCAAATCCGATTTGAAACCATAGTCTCTAAAATGATAATCATATCTGGTGCAAAGCATTTTTAAAGGTAAATAATTTCACTAAGAGCATTTGCAATGCTGAGCATCTAACCTCCCCAAAGTGTTTCTCACCCATTTCAGGCGTTAATATAATAATATCTGAACATAAAAACTGCAACCTTGTAAAACCATTTGAATAACTTAACAAATCTTATCTTCTGAAATATGCGAAGTTATGGAATGTTTGATCTTATTTCAGCTCAAATTTTGCTGATTGTCTGGAGATTTGAGTTAGCCATGAAATATGTGATTCACGATGTTTTACGTTCATTTATATTTTGAAACTTAAATGTGGACCAAGGGCAAATTAATTGTCTTAATTTTGGTTGGTTGTGCAGCTTCGGTCCCAAATCTTGATATGGTTGAGGGTGTCGATAGTCAGAAGGTATTCCTTTTTACTTCTAAAACACTTCAGAATAGCTGATGTATCCAGTTGAACTTGCTCTTGTTTGGCCATTAACAATCTGTATTTGTATGTGAAATTCTTGAACTGATCTTAAGTAATTCTGCCAAACAGCTTGCCAATCATCTTGATCGTGCAGTATCAGCTATAGGAAGAAAGCCTCTGAAGGTCTTGGTGCAAGTGAATACCAGTGGAGAAGCATGTGAGTTAATCGCTTGTCAATGTCAAAGTTCAAAAGAAATTTATCTACCCTAAGTACTTTGTTAGGGGATGTAGGATAGGGGTATTTGAGCCTTTTTTGTTTGTGTTGTTGGGACAATACGTCCACTTCTACCTTAAGTTGCATCATGGTTTCAATTATATACCCTGCATTTTTCGCAGAAAAATTTCCCAATTCCATGTCAACGTTTTCAGTGTTTTCCAAAATTGTTTCTTTTCTTTCTCCTTTCTCCTTTTCATTCCTCTCTGTGGTCAAGCCATAGATTTAGTGAAGGCCTTTCTCTGCTGGAAAAGCTGTTGTGTATGTTTTAAAGCTTCTTTACTATGATGCCTTCTTCAAAGAACAAGTTTAATTTCAGTTGTGTGAATTTGATGTGCTATCTGCCTTTATTGTTTTTATCAGTTATACTCATGTATAATTAAAAAAAGAAAGGGGTGAAGAACATGAGCCTTATTATTGGGAGGAGTGTATTGAATGAATTAGGTTGCTGTCTTGCTTTGAATTGGGAGGAGGGTATTTAACAAATTAGGTTGTTTGTTGTTTTGAATTGACCAAACCATGATTTATGGTATCTTGAGGCTGATGCTCATGCAAGCTAGCAAATCTCAGATTCGTAAAAGGTGCATCTCCTATTCCTTCCTAATTGTTAGCTTGCATGAGCATCAATCTCAAGATATCATCATTGGGACCTGAGTTATGTTTTGCTGTTGCCTTTTTGAAATATGTGAGATCCTTTGCGGATTTTTACACCTAATGTAATGATAAACTATACAGTGGCATTGCTCATGGAGGACATATTTACTCTAATATTGCTACAGCAAAAGCTGGAGTTGATCCGCCGGCTTGTGTAGAGCTTGTGAGGCATGTCAAATTGGGGTGTCCAAATCTGGAGTTTTGTGGCTTGATGACAATAGGGATGCCGGACTACTCTTCTACTCCCGAGAATTTCAAGGTGATTATATGTCACATATCATTTCTAGTTTAACTTAGCTTTCATGCTAAGCTGTTTGACCCTCTATTGTTTTTTTTTTCATTGCAATCCTATTTTTCCGTACTTTTGATTTAGGTTTGAACCTCATATCTTGATATCTAAATTTGTTTCAGCTCATGCCTTGGGAATTTGGATAATATATTGTTCTCTTAGTCCTTACAGACAACACTTTGGGATTTGATCTAACTCTCTATAGGTGTTTCATATGAAACATTGTAACCTTTCCCTCCGTACTGATCTCATACATTTGGGCCCTACTTCCACACTCCCACTCTTTCCTCGATACTATAAAATTGTGACTTTTCTCTATGTAGCACTGATGAGTCTCATCTTTTCCTTTTCTTATGGTAAACCCCTTTTATCTAATTATAACAATCAAAATCTCAACAAATAAACTACTAAATTCTTCACTTTAACATCATCTCTACTCTCCATTATTTATTGTTAGATGAGAATTGTGCTATGAATCGACACAGCTGACAATAATTCTAAATGTCAAAATAGAACTTAAGGGAAGTAATTGTTGATTAATGGAAGATAGTGATGATTATTATGATTGATTCGATGAAGAAAACACTAATATAATTATCAAGCGTTCGAGAGGGTTGATTCTCTCCTTATACAAGCTTAAGATATCGCTCTCAAATAACAATCAGCCCCTCTCTCTCCTTGATAACCTCTATTTGTAAAATATTTATATAGAATTATTGTCTAACAAACTCATTAGGTTCTTTAAGCTACTAGATATTTTATGCAATGCGTAAAATGCCCCCTAATATTAATTCTTAGCAAATAATCCCAGTTTCTCCATTTTATATGGATGAAGTATTTTTAGCAACCTATCTTTTCTTTCTTATACATATTTAGGGCTAGGGCCCTCTTCTTTTGGACTTAATTCTATACAAATTCAGGTCAGCTTAACTCTTAAAGAGTCTAGGACTTGGTTTAATTCAATTTAGTTTAGTTCACTTCAAATTAATTTAGTCCAAAAGAGCAAGACCTATGTAGTTTTTCCTTTTGTACTTTATTTTTCCATTTTTACGTCAGCAATAGGTTATTGTAGTAGTAGAATTTATATTTTACACCCGAGTTTATGTACACTCATGTTTATATTTTGTTTATTTAATATTTATTTTTCTCATTTAATATGCAGTTTTAGAAAATGAACAATGTAGAATACTATTACTAAATGAGCAATATGGAATAATTTCATAAGCAAACTTACCTATTATATGACAATATACCAGGGTGCACGTATCTCTACGTGCATTTGAGTGCATAGTATAGGAACGCTTCTAGTAGTCATTATAGTCTTGTTTGCAATTGGTTTTTCTTTCAAAAGGCTAGCTTAAATTTTGCGACTTGTGCAGTCACTTTCGAGTTGTCGAGGTGCGGTTTGCAAAGCACTAGGAATTGCAGAGGAGCAGTGTGAACTGTCGATGGGAATGTCCGGTGACTTTGAGCAAGCGGTAAAAACAAAACCTGTCTTTGCATGGAGTGTTATTTGCTACTTTTCTGTAGAGTGATATTTGAATATGACAGTCTGATAGTATTATATATGTGCTGAATTTTTGCAGATAGAAATGGGTAGTACTAATGTGAGGATTGGGTCTACCATATTTGGCCCGAGGGACTACCCCAAGAAACAGGATAATTCTTAATCATGTATTCGTTCTTCGATTATACAGCTGATCCCAAATGTCTTGGAAGAACCCTTATATAGTATTGATATTACTGATGTGGTGGTACATTGTCTGCTGAAATCAATGTAACTAGTTCATAAAGCAAACATTGCTCTGCTTTTATATACATAGTAATCCTTTTTCTTAGGGTTCTTGCCCCCCCCCCCCCTATAGTAAGTTTGTGCTTCAATACCTTTCAAAAAAAAATTATCTCTCTATCCCTTTTACTCTCACAACAAAAAATGAACTACGAAATAATAATAATTGTGCTTCAATAAAGGCAACTCTCTCTTCTTGTTTTATTCATCTACTAGGTCAACACCTGTGTGATGCACCGTTTAACAAAGTAACTAATTAGTAAAATGAATTTATATTGATGATTTTTTAATTAATATTTAAATGTATCATAATGTAATGTTAATTTTTCTTTATTCTATTCTTTTATATAATGTTTTTTTTTTTTCTTAAAATAAAAAAAAAACAAATATTGAAATTATAACAAAATATATCATATAGTCCCAAAAAAATTTTGTTAGAATTTTTTTTTAAATATTTCATTATTGAGAAAATAATAACGAAAGCTTTCGGAGGCTCTGAATTGGACTGTTATTATATGAATTGTATACTCCTAAGAAGCAAATAGTTGGATTCTAATTTTCGCGACATCGATTTCTATTAATAAAGTATTAATTCATAAAATAAGCAAATAGAGTCATATTTTTAAGGAAACATTGCAATTTAAAAAAAAAATTAAAGTAGTTGGATTTCTAATTTTCACTACTTCATTTTTTATTAATGCATTATTAATCCATAAAATAAACAAATATTGTCTTATAGTCTTGTATGTTGCCTGATTTATATAACTTTTTAAGGAAACATTGCAATTTAATTACAACAGATGAAAGTAGTGCCGAAGAAAAGGTCACTTAATGTAGTCAGACAATATTTAAATAACATGCATTGAAAAACAATCATATATTCAAAATTTAGATTAATGTACAAATTTAGATAATTTTTAAATTAAGTGATTGTAATTTGCAAATAAACTATTGCACTTTCATTTTTAATAAGATTTTTTTGTTTTTTTTTTGTTTTTTGGTAACAAAAAGGTGTATTTGTAATTTATTTGAATATTGAGAGCAACATTTATTATTTGGTTTTCAAAATTTATAGCATTAATTATTAATGGAAAAATGACATCATCATCATTATTATTATTATTATTATTATTATTATTATTATTATTATTATTATTATTGTTATTGATTTGGAAAAGCCAGAGTTTGAATTTGTGCGAATTAAATGACATTCAGTAAAAATTCACAGGTTGTATGTTCCGTTTATCATACTATTGGGCATATTAGAAATTAAATATTATCAGGGACTATCATATTAGCAAAAGAAAAACGTTATTCATGATAATATTTACTTTCTACTATAATTGAAAGGTATAATTTTTGTATGAAATAATATTTTTATCTTATTGATTAAACATAAATAGATAATAGACTATATAGAATAATCAACAGTAATAAAAAGAAAGGAAGCCTAATAAAAAAATATTCATATATTATCTTATCATAAAGTAACATCCACACAAATCAACTTTGAGTATAGAACAAAAAATCCACAAAATCTAATTATAAAAACCATTCACAATTCATATGAGTAATCAATAAAAGAAGTTAGTAATAAAAAAAAGATAATTACAATTGTATAAAACTAATCTATAAAATTAAAAAGATAAAATATTAATTGTAAAACTTGAGTCACGCTTCATATCGGTATGGTAGCTTGAGACTTTGACAGTTTGTTGGAACATTGTCACTCTTCATTGTGTCCACTTCAATTTTAAACGTGCACTGAAGCTGAAACACAAGTTGGGTTCCTGTGTGTGGTTTTGCGGTCCTTCGATTTACCCTTTTTTGGCCCTTGGGTCTTGTCCTTGTGAGAGTCCGATTTCTCGTACTAGATTGCAAAGAAAGGCTACAGTTTCTCGCAGAGAAAACTTGAAAAACAAGTGGAACTCTGATCAAGAGGGGGACATGAATTGGGGATTGAGGTAATATAGGAGAAGCTTCCATTAGTTGACAACAAAGGGGACGCTGATTGAAAGGAGAGGTTTCCATTGTTATGCTTATTGTACATTGTTTGTGCCAATGAAACAAGAAACGCGAGACGTATAGCCGAATCGCGATCTGAGTCGTTTGTACCGTATCGCGGTATGAACACGATCCAAATCGCTGCATTTTGCGTCTCAGTACGGTGGTCATGGCGTTTCCTTTTCTTCTTCATTGTGCTGCTCGGATTCATTAATAGTCTCTGATTTTGGTTTGGCGTATTTAAGAAAATACCTCCATAGTTGCAGACATGTAGTTCTTTACAAGGAGGAAGATGAAAGACAAGTTTTTTTTTTCTCTTTTCAATGTTCTTTTTACAGCTATTCACATGCTTTATTGTACTATGTATAGCTTGCACTGTATTTACTTTTTACTACTTTATTGTACATCACTACACTGTGGGCCACTATTGCTTTTTACTGTACTTTTTTACCTTATCGTATTTATATTGCTTCTATCAATTGAGATCACTTCACAAGAGTATGAAGTCTTCTTTTTATATTTTTCAAATTTTTCATAGTGTCTTCCTTCATTAATCTATTTCAACTTTTGAACTTTCATTTTTTTTAAATTCATAGATTATTAGTTTTACGAGTTACTACGTGATCCGGCAATTAATTTTTAATGTAATCATCATATTTTGAGAAATGAACTAATGGTAATCAATATTTTAATTTTAAATACATTTTATTTCTATTTTTTCATATACTGTATATTTTTTAAATAAAAAATATATTAAACTAAACATCCAACGTTCCCGATTCATTCAAGGTAGCGTTTTCTGTTTCCGTCCCTCGTTTCGTATCGAAATTCATTCCTTATATCACTGGTTTGTGCACAATCGTGGGTAGTGTAGTTGGCTATTGTTGAAATATGGATAGTGTGTGTTCCTTGTGTGTGTGTGTGGGGGGGGGGGGGATGGTGTGCAATTAGCATTATCTCTCCCTCTTTGTGTTAGGGGTTCATCCACGGCCGTCACATCTATACTTGATGGTGGTATCTCCACCTGATACCAATGTTAACTTATTTTTTAAACCCGTCGTTGTGCTTGTATGTAGAGCACAAATTTGAAGTGGTTTAGTTCTTACTTCCCCTACTCGGGCGGAGACTTTCTTTGACAGATCCTTAAGCATGATACTCATCACCTTTGTTGATCTCAAATTGTACTATTGGACCAAAATCCCCCTTTAAGCTAGCTTTTGATAATCTCTTTTAGAGATTGTTAAAGAAGAACATAATCTTTTTTTAAAAAAATCTGACTTTAACTATTAGTTACTCAAATTATATTTTAAATATATTATAAAAATTATATATAATAAATTATATATATTATTAGGACTTTAAGTATATTTTACATAAACTATTTTATATATCATATAACTTATGATAAAAAGTACTCCCTCCGTAACATATTAATGATAAGATTGATAACGATTTGACATAAAATAGAGAGGAAAATTGTCAAATAATTGCCATTAATATTGTTAACACAAATTTTTAAATCTGCGAAAAGAAATAAAAATATGCAACAAATAATAATTTATATTGATAAAAGAATATTTTGGGTACAACTCTATTTCTTCTACTGATTCGATTTCCACAATAAAATGAACTTTAAAAGAATTTTGCAGCTTGACTTGAATGAGGGCCACCGGCTTGTTCTCGTTCAAGGAAGGATTCTCAAAAGAGCAATTTGACGGATGCTTGACGACTTGATTTGTCTGCTTCCTGGGTTGAAAGTGCTTCTTCTACTTTCTTCACCTTTGTTGGATGCTTGATGACTTGATTGGTCGGCTTCCTGGTGTTAAAAGAGTTTCTTTCACTTTCTTCTTTTGAGAGAGCTTCTTATTTGAGAGTGAATTCACCTTTGATGGAGCTTCTTGCTTGAGAGAGAATTTTCACTTTGCTGAGTTTTTCTTAGCTCTGGATTATATCCCTCTAGGAGTGGGTATGGTGCTCTATTTATAAAGTCATTTTGTTAGGGTTTTAGGAATAACCTAGCTCTTTTGGGCTTGTAGTCAAAATTCCATTTCCCTTCTAACCTGAAGCCCAACTTATTACTTATTGAATTTTGGGCTTCAAATTAAACATACATAATAATTAAAATAGGCCCAAATGTCATTACGAGCCCAAATTAATTATTTCATGACCCATTTGTAATTTAAGTCAACGTTTGATTTTTAACGGAGCAAATATAATTAATGTGGCATAATACAATTTTTATGTGCCTACAAATTGCCCCCTCGAGACCGTGTCACGTACATGACTTGAGGTGTTTGATCGTGACAGGGTCTCGACATTGTTTGTTTGACTTGACAGTCATTTTTTTTTATTTTATGACTTGGCAGTCATTTTTTTATTTTATGACTTGGTAGTCATTTTTTAATTCTTTGACTTGAAAGTCATTTTTTCCTAAAGTCAGATTTTTTCTTCTGACTTGAAAGTCAATTTTTCTTTTGACTTAAAAGTCAGATTTTTTCCTTCTGACTTAAAAAAAAATCAGATTTTTTTCCCTGACTTTAAAAAAATCAGATTTTTTTTCTCCTGACTTTAAAAAAATTAGATTTTTTTCCTGACTTAAAAAAAATCAGATTTTTTCCCTGACTTTAAAAAAATCAGATTTTTTTCTCCTGGCTTTAAAAAAAATCAGATTTTTTCCTGACTTTTAAAAAAATCAGATTTTTTCCCTGACTTTAAAAAAATCAGATTTTTTCCTTACTTTAAAAAAAATAAGATTTTTTTAAATTGAATAAAACATATCTGCAGAATATTTAAGGAGAAAATATATTTTTTCTCTTCTGTGATTGGATAAAACATATCTGCAGAATATTTAAGGAGGAAATATTTTTTTTTTCTCCTTTGGCTTTGTAGCCTATAAATAGAGGCTTGTTCATTGGGATAATCATCATCCTCAACACTTCCATCTCCTTTCATCCTTCGTTACCTTCTTCCTTACCCATCTTCTTTCTTTGTTTTCCTTCATTACTTGACAATTTCCTGTCAAACCTTAAGGTATGCATCTTCTTCCTTATTTTTTCTTTCTTTTTTTTTTCTTCCTTCTTCTTGAATTAATGGTGATGTAAACTTATTGTAAATATTTTTTCTTGAAATTAAATTCTTGACAGCACTTTAATCCGTCCAGACTTCTCCCACCGAGCTCGGTTTGCCGTCTATTACTGTGTGGCCCGCCATCTGACAGAAGTCCGTTTGCTTGACCGGAAGTGTAGTCCGTCGCCCAACAGAGACCCGTTTCCGACTATCTTCGAAGCCTCGTCTGCCGGAGCTCCACCTTCCTTCCTGTCATCTTGCAATACCCAGAACCTATTGTTTACTGTCGCTGACGAAGACCACTGCCGATAAGGTGCTGCCGACGTGCGACCACCGATCGTCGGAGGTCCTGTTACTGACTTGTTGCAGACGATAGACCTGCGCCTGCAAGCTTCGGTAATGGCGTGCTTCACTACCGCTAGCCTGCTACTCGCATACTCCTCTTTTTTGTTCCTTTTTTCTTTCTTCTCTTTTTTTTATTATTATTTTTTTTATATTATAATAATGAATATAATAATAAAATAAAATAAATGAAGAAAGTGGTATAAAACCCACTGGAAACGTGTTCCATTATTCTTTCTTTTCTTTTTTGTTTTTTTTTTATTTTTTATATTACTATATACATGAATGTACAAAGTGATATTAGGAGCCCACTAAATACGTGTTCATGCTCTTTTTTCCTTTCATTTATTTTTTTTTCCTAAAATTAAAAAATAAATAAATAATAAATTTATCATTATTTACTTATTTTATATTATTATCCTTCTCAGGCAAATATGGTAAAATTTGACTCTCACAAGACTACTGAAGGTTCCTTCTTAGTGGTGAAGCACAACAACAACGAAGGCAAGGAGTTGACACTTCCCATCTTTTCTCCCGTTACCGGAGCTCTTGCCGAGAATTGGCCAATTAAGTACAATCCCGACAATTTGAAATGTTGGACAACAGGCAAGCTATCCAACGTTGCCTTAAAATCATCCCATCATCAGAAAAGCCAAGTTAAAGAAGCATTAAGCACGCTACAACACCGTTTCCTTCAAAAACAAGCAACTTGGTCCTCGAGGCTCAGATATGGAGTGGAGTTTTCATACATTCCTCGCTATTGGGAATTGTTAGAGGATATTATCTACCGCAACAAGATTGTACTTTCAAAATTGGACCTCCTAGGCGCTGTATATGCTTCAATGTTTCTTTATGAATGTAACTCTTCGATGATGCAACACTTTTGTGAGTCCTGGTGCCCTGCAACAAACACGCTCCTTACAGAAGCCGGCGAGACCTCTATTAGTCTATGGGACATCCGAACTCTTGGCGGTCTTCCTATAACTGACATGTTCTATGATGAAGTCGTCCCTTACACCCTCGAATTGGAAGACTCCAAAGATGGTAGACAACTTTTTCCTTTTAGTTGCAGGTACATGTTTGCAGCTCTACAGCACATAACGTCCAAGTCCGGGAGATCGCATGCTACCTTTGAGGAATGGTGCCGTTTTTGGTTCAGAGGATCCGAGCAGTATTCATTAAAAAACATGCCTGCAGTCGTGCAAGACTTCTCTGATCTTGGAGACCCTAAATACTGGCGCACAGCTTACGAAGCTTTTGCTATCTTGGGTGTTCCAAAGGAATACCGCAGGCAGACCTATCTTGCCGCCTTCCTATCTTGTTGGATCTGTGCGTTTGTTTTGCCCGTGAAGGACATAGGTTGCGTTCGCCCCGGTGTGTTCAAACCTGCATCACAACTTGCAAGCGAGCAAAGGATTTCACTTGCTGTACCAGTTCTAGCTAGCATCTACCGAGGTTTAAATGAGCTTTCTAACTCTCCGACTCCGGGACAACATCGTGGACACTTCCCAGCTCACTATGTTTATGTCTGGACAGCTAAATATTTCCACAATCACCACGGGACTGCCCACAACTTCGTTGGTGCGGCGATGATTGCATATCATGGTTTAAGCGTCGTTAAAGCACTTACAAATGTAGAAGCCAAGACCCTCATCCGCTCGGGACAAAACATCAAGTGGCTCAGTAACTCAATGAATGGCACCAATGAAGTGAAACTTACTGACGACTCTGGTTTGACAAAACGGGAAACCGATTTCCTACTTTCAATAAGGTCCTGCTACCTTACCTTGAGATTTGACAATAATTATGTGATCGAACCCTATAGTCCTCATCGATTTAGTCGTCAATTCGGTTTTTGTCAAGATGTTCCTGGTACAATGAAGCTCCCTACAGAAGAAATATCATTGCAACAATTATGGTCCCTATTCCAGACGATTGTTCGAATTGGCACAAATTCTTCTTTCCTAATTCCTACCCATGATAGTTGTATTCAAACTCGAGTAACTTCTTTCTTTACTTCCTGGTGGCCATCAATTTATGCTCTTTCTATAAAATCTGCAGACTTCTCAGTGCCTCAAGCAACGAGCCAATCCCGGAAAAGGAAATCTGGCAATACTTCATCCTCAGAGAAGACCGATAAAGCTCCCTTCCATTCAAATGACGGTGAGAACATTGTGAAAATCAAGCTTTCACGCAAGTCCTCATCTCATAGTCCGCGAGAATCACCCTTACAGAGTGGAAAAGTCATCGACCCACAATCCCATCATAAGTCATTTGATGACGAAACAAGGAATATGTTCCAAGATATATTTGGAGTAGAAGAAGCCGACTCATATCCTGATGACGAGCAAAAAGTAGTCTTAGCCTGATACCTCTTGGCTTTTTTACATATTTTTTTTTTATTTTATTCATATATTTTTTTTACTTATCCTTTTGTTGAACTATCAGGATGATCTTGATATCGCCGCAGAATTGAGGGCGTGCAACAATAGTTTCACCTCCATTGACTCGGATTTAATTGCTGAAGCGAGTGGTCCCATGGCTCTACATTCCACAACTAGTATCATAGCAAAAGATCCAAAGACCACCCAAGACGATCCTCTAGTCTCCACAGTGTTTCAACCATTCAAAGCGCGGGATATAATCTTAGAAGCCGACCGTTGTACTGCCTGTTTCTTGGCCAAACAAATGAAGACTAAGTTGTTAAACACTCCTCTTGATGGCATCCATAAACTAATTCCAGAACTCAGCGAGCTTTTTGACTACATTGATAAGAGGAACGTTGATATTAAAGGCCTACGTGAACATGTGGAAGCTTATATCGGACATGCTCATGCTCTTCATACCCTAAAACTATCTGACACTGATCAGTCTTCCTTACCAAACCTTGAAGAACAACTTTCCAACTTAAGATCACGTTTGGATGTCGTTGTGAACTCTAAGATGAAAGAAGAAGAGAGGATCAAAACGCAAAATGCTGAATTCCAAAAAATTGAAATGGAATGTAACGAATTAAAGGAGAAGCTCAAGCTTTTAGAACGGAAGAAATTTGAAATCTCTTCTGTATTGGATGATTCCAAAGTCTCCCTTACTCAACATGATGCGTCTTTGTCAGACCTGACCCTATCTCGATCCTCCCTTGAGATGGCTATTGCCGAAGCTAAAGAAGTTACAACACAATGGAAGAAGTGACAGGAGAATTTCGAGAACGCTTACAATGCCCTGAAGTCTTTCCAGTGTGAACCATAATAATAATAATTTTTTTTATGTATATTTATTTTTAGGCAAAATTGACTCCAACGGTCCATACTATTTGCCATCTTCCCTTATCAGTCCCTACTATTGACTTTCCATTATCAGTCCAAACAATATCAAGCAAAAGAATTCATCAGTCCCATGAACTTGTTAACCTGTTGTAGCAGGTAAAAATTATCTCTCTCTCCTCTTTCCCTTTTAATTCCTCTTTCCCCTCAACCAATCAACCATCCAAACACCACCCCAGTAGCCCCCACCCCACTCGAATTCGATTTTAATGGCGGATGATGAAGATGATGATGGTGGCAATGGCCGGTGATGATGGACGATTGATAGATGATGACTAACAACGCTTTTCCGGGCATTTTTGGTGGTTGGCGGCGGTGATTGGGGTTTTGAATTTGATATTAATGGTTGATGATGAATGATGATGAAGACGAAGATGATGCCAGTGGTCGACGATGGGCAGGGAAGGGTCGACGAGGGGCGGGGAGGGTCGGCGACGGGCGGGGAAGGTTGGGGAAGTGGGAAATTGGATTAAGGGGTTAGGGTTTTGGAAAGGGGAAAGGGGAATGGCGGCGACTGTGTAGGGGGTTTTAGGGGTCGACGGTGGGTGGGAGAGACTCGCCGTGGGTCGGCGAGTCCTACGGTGGTATCGACGGTGCCGGGGGAAGGGATTTGGGGAAGGTACTGGTGGTGGCAGTGGGTTGGATGGTGGTAGTGGAGGGGCGTTGGGGGGAAGAAGGTGAACAAACAGCAATTTACCTGCTACAGCAGGTTAACAAGTTCATGGGACTGATGAATTCTTTTGCTTGATATTGTTTGGACTGATAATGGAAAGTCAATAGTAGGGACTGATAAGGAAAGATGGCAAATAGTATGGACCGTTGGAGTCAATTTTGCCTTATTTTTATTATTACTTTTTTTTTTTAGACTTCTCAAAGCATTGTCATTATTTGTAGACCATTGAATATGAATAATAAAATTTATTTATTATTATTTAGCCGTTCACAGTTTAAACTCTTGCGGGCCAAGAGCATTTATTTACAATAATAGTTTTTTTTTCTTTCTTTTTTTTTTGGTGTGGCTGCACTTGAACAATAATTTATGTACTATCCAAGCTGCCTACGTACTTGCAAGACACATTTTATATTGCAAGATCAAGCCGACGTAGTTCCAACACAAGGTTTTTTTTTTTTTTTTTTGCAACAATGTGGCTGCACTTGAGTAAATAAACTACCTAAGTTGCCTACGTACCTACAAGATGACAAGAAAGTAATCCTGAAGGATCAAGCCAACGTAGTTCCAACACAACTACTTAACCAACTTTATTATTATATGTGCAGTTTAAGGCTCTTGCTTAGGAGCATACCTACTTTACTATCTCATGGGTAGTAGCGCTTCAAAAATTTGCCGTTGATCGGCCCTACGTGCACACCATCTGCGTCCACAATTTTGTAAGCACCATTGGTGTACCACCTCTTTGACGACATATGGACCATCCCATTTTGATGTGAACTTGCTCCCTGTCTTCTTAGAAGTGATGATTGGCCTCCTAACAGCTAGCACCATATCCCCAACTTGGAATGACTGAACGCGAACCTTCTTGTTGAATGCCCGACTTAAACGAGCTTGATAGCAGTCCAACTTCTGTTGTGCACCAAGTCTTTTTTCATCTTGTGCTTCCAATTCGGCCAACCGAAGTTTAGCATTTTCTTCTTCAGTGAGACCCTCCTGAACGGCCATGCGCAATGACGGAATTTGGATTTCTAATTGTAATATTGCTTCAACCCCGTACACAAGTGAATATGGAGTGGCTTGGGTTGCTATCTTGAACGTGGTCCGATATGCCCACAAAGCTTCTCCGAATCGTTCGTGCCAGTCCTTCTTATGTCGTGTGACAACTTTACTTAGCAATGTGTAGAGTGTTTTATTGAAGGCTTTAGCCAAACCATTTGCCGGAGCATTGTACATCGAGGACTTGCGCTGAATGAATTTGAACTTCTCGCACAGATTCGTCATCAACTTGTTGACAAAAGGTTTCCCATTATCCGTGACAATATAGCGCGGCACACCATACCGGAATATGATGTGATTCCGAATGAAATCAACCACATTTTCCTTCTTCACTTCTCGACGAACCACTACTTCTGCCCATTTAGAGAAGTAATCTGTAGCAGCCAAGATGTACAAGTGACCGCCTGAAGATTTTGGAGTGATTGGACCAACAACATCCAGACCCCATGCTTCAAAAGGCCATGATGTTACCGTGGGATGCAAAGGTTCCGGAGGTTGATGAATAAAGTTCGCATGAAATTGACAAGCTTCACACTTTTTTGCATAGTCCATGCAATCTTGGACCATGGTTGGCCAATAGTAGCCCATTCTCTTGACACGATCATGAAGTTTAGGACCAGACTGGTGAGCCCCACAAATCCCGGAGTGAGCTTCTTCCATTGCTTTCTGTGCTTCCTCTTCTCCTAGACATCTCCACCAAGTGCCCAAGAATGAACGCTTGTAGAGGGTCCCTTTATAGTATATGAAGCGTGTTGCACGACGACGAATCTCCGTCCTATGTTTGACATCATCCGGTAACTTTCCATGCATAAGATAGTGTTGAACCATGTTTGATTTGAATGATGACAAACCAGTCCTCTATACTTGATGTCTATAAATAATTGTATATGAACAGGTTGAATCAAGTGAGGATCCATCAAGGCAATCATGAAGGCCTTGAGATACTTGAAGATCAGATACCAAGAGCTTGGAGCCTTTTATTTTTATACTTCTAGGATCTTCATGTAAAATAGGCTTAAGAAAGTATTCTTATTGTTTTTAAGTAAAGAGCAAAAAGACCTTAAGTTTACATCCAGTAAAGAGAACAGCCCAAGAACAAGCTAAGAACAGGCACAGAACAAGCTTGGAACAGTTCCCTTTACCAGACGTAAACTTAGTAGTACTGAGACCACTGTGGGAACAGACCTTAGTATTACGCACGTGATCCGTACAGATTTTCGAGCTCAAAAATCATTTTGAAAATTATTTGAAAAAATCTGGATCACTTGTACTTTGGAAATCTGCCAAATTGATTTGCAAAATCAGCCCATTAAATGCAATGTCCTTTGTTTGGACTTTAGTGTACATCTCTCTTCCCATAGTGGAAAGTGACAAAGTCTGAAGCAAGAACACTGCACTTGTGTCAGCTGAAGTGGTTTGCACAATTTAGGCAAGTCTCCAAACACACTTCCAGGGCACGGTTTTCCTTGTCTATATAAACAATCTTTGCAAGAAACCCTAGAAGACTTTTGCTCTCCAAAGAAAACCAAGTAATACTTTCTGAGAGTCTATCCTTAGTCCAAAACTATCTCCATATCCATCTTTAAGAGAAAAACTTACGGAGATTTAAGTTTGTAATATCTGAACCACTTAGAGGGAAGTGGTTGGGGAGTGTTCTGTGAACACTGAGTGAACTGTTAGAGTTAACAGTTGGGGAATTAAGTGTTACATGGTTGTAGCATTTAATTGAGTGTGTAACCTTGTTATTATTCTGAGTTGATTAATAATATTGGTGAGAGAGTGGAGGACGTAGGCATGTTTAGAAGCCGAACCTCGTTAAATCTTTGTGTCCTTACTCTTTACTTACTGTTCTCTCGTTGTTCTCACAAAAGTATACACAAAACTTGAAAACGATTGAAAAAACACATATACTCAATTCAACCCCCCCTTCTTGAGTATACATTGAACTAACAATTGGTATCAGAGCCTAACTTCTCAAAAGGTTAACTACCTAGAGGAGCAAGAAGATGTCTACTCAAGAATCAAATAATTCAAGACTCCCCAAGTTCAATGGCACTAACTACTCTTGGTGGAAAAATTGCATGAAAAATCTTATCATTGGGATAGATTATGAGTGTTGGATGATTGTCAAAAATGGACCCACGTCCATCCACAAGAAGAGTCAGGAAGGGCTCATGGTTCTAAAGACAGAAGAAGAGTACACAAGTGAAGACTACAAGAAGCTGGAGAAAAATGCAAAGGCAATGTCACTTGTCCAACAAGGAATTGCAGAATGTGAGGTGAATCGAATTCTAGCTTGTTCTTCTGCTAAAGAAATATGGGATACACTAGAGCTTGCATATGAAGGCAATTCTGAGGTGAGAAGGTCAAAAATTGACATGCTTATGTCAAAATATGAAGTCTTTGAAATGACTAGAGATGAAAATATAAAGGACATGTTTACAAGGTTCATGACCATTGTAAATGAACTAAAGTCATTGGGAAAGACCTTCTCAAGTGAAGAGTTGGTGAGGAAAATGTTAAGAAGCTTATCAGGGAAGTGGATGCCCAAGGTTACAGCCATACAAGAAGCAAAGGATCTGACTTCACTTTCTCTAGAACAACTTATTGGTTCCTTAATGACTCATGAAATGTTGGTAGATTCAAAGGCTGAATCTAGCTCAAGAAATAAGGAAATGGTGCTTAAAGCTGAGGAATCTGAGGAAGATGAAGATGATATAAGTCTTATGGCAAGAAGGTTTGAAAAATACCTTAGGACAAAGTCCAAGGGTAAGTTTGTAAGAGGAAGGAACAGCTCTGGACAGTTCAGGAAAACCAGTTCCAATGCTGGTTGCTTTAAATGTGGGGAAATGGGGCACAGAATCAAGGAGTGTCCAACATGGAAAAATCCCAAAGGAAATCCTGGAGTCCAAGCTGAGAAGAAGGTCTTCAAAAGAGCTATGCTAGCTGCAGTATGGGGAGATTCAGAATCAGAAAATGATGAAGAAGAGGAAGAAGCAAATCTATGTTTAACTGCTTTCACATGTACAGACCAGTCTGAGGTCTGTTTGCAAAAAGAAGAAGTTCTCTGTCTCATGGCTGGTGGAAGCACTTCAGATGATAACCAGGTATGCCTAAATGATTTAAAGGAAAACATGCATAATCTAGATAGAGATGAACTACTTGACTATCTTGAATTCACCATTGATCAATGCATTAGTGTTGGGTCTGCTTATCAGAACAACAAAAAGAAATTAAAAGAAACAGTTCGAGAATATGAAATATGTGGTGCTAGATCTGCTGAACTCGAGCTTATTTGTGAAGAACTTAAAGAAAAAATTTCTGAACTGGAAGTAACAGCAGATCAGCATAAAATGGAGCTTGAGACATTAAACTCCAAACCAGTCCCCAAAGAGGATGAACTCTTTGAAAAAATTGAAAAGGGGTTTAATGAGCTCAAGAAATTCACCACACATAATTCAAACTTTGAACTGCTAAAAGACACATGTACCTTGAGTAAATCTGATGTCATACTTGCATATGACCATTTAATTGAAATACTTGAAAATTTACACAAGGAACATAGTGAACTCAAGAGTTCTGAAGAGACTGGTTCTCCCACTGCCTTTGATGAGGTTTTGGATGTTTTACATGATGAGTGCATAGCCAAGATATGTGATCTTGAGGCTGAACTCATCTTGGTAAAACAAGAAAACACCAAGAAGACCAGTGACGAACCAGATCCCTCCCTGGTCTCAAGACTACAAGATGAACTTCAAAAGACTAGAATTGACTTAAAATCTTTTGAGAAACAAAATGAAGTTCAACTTAAGAGACTTGAGAACAAGGAAAATGAGCTAACAGATTGTATGAACCAATTGAACAAAATGTTAGATGCTCAGAAAACCCTAAACATCCTCACATCCCAACCTGGAAATTCTCAAAGGTTTGGTTTAGGGTATTCTGGATCTAGTTCTACAACTGTTCTTGGCAGAGACAACACATGGTTGAATGAATTCAAGAAAGGCAAGTATATATTTGCTAAGGATATGCATGTTTGTACCTATTGTGGTAAAAGTGGTCATGTTGTTAACAAATGTTTCACCAAAAAGAAACATGACAAGAAAAATAAAAACTACACCCAACAAGTGTGGGTTAGGAAGGTCAAGGTTGAAAATGTTTCAAAGAACAAGGAACCCAAGCTGGTCTGGGTTCCTAAAACTAACCTTTAGTTTGCTTGTGCAGGTACGAGTGAAAGGAAAGCCATATTGGTATTTGGACAGTGGTTGCTCAAGACACATGTCCGGGGATAAAGAACAATTCCTTTCACTCACTGCATTCGAGGGAGGGCACGTGACATTTGGTGACAATAGCAAAGGACTTATCAAAGGAGTAGGTAAGGTTGGTAAGTCACTCTCCCAAGCAATTGACAATGTTTACTATGTAGAAGGTTTGAAACATAACCTTTTGAGCATATCTCAACTATGTGACAAGGGAAATAAAGTGAATTTTGAATCAAACACTTGTCACATAGTGAACTCTAAGACAGGGGAACTGGTCTGTGAAGGAACAAGGCATAACAATGTGTATATTACATACTTAAATCAACTTCCACAGAACAGTGCCCTCTGCCTTAGTGTTGTAGAGGATGACCAATGGCTTTGGCATAAAAGATTAGGACATGTTAGCTTCACTTTGCTCAACAAGTTGAGAACACAAGAATTGGTATTAGGTTTACCTAACATCAAATATGTGGCAGACCAGCTCTGCCAAGAGTGTGCAAAGTGCAAGCATGTAAGATCATCTTTTAAACCAAAGAAAATGGTTAGTTCCTCTAGACCATTTGAACTTGTACACATGGATTTATGTGGACCTATGCGTGTACAAAGTAGAAATGGCTTTAGTTATGTATTTGTCTTAGTTGATGATTACTCTCGTTTCACTTGGACCATATTCTTGAAATACAAAGATGAAACTTTTGATGAATTTGAAATACTAGTGAAACAAGTCCAGAACAAGATCAATCATCAGTTAGCATCCATCAGATCTGATCATGGGTCAGAATTTGATAATGCTAGCTTCATAACCTATTGTATGGAGCATGGTGTTTCTCACAACTTCTCAGCCCCCAGAACTCCACAACAAAATGGAGTTGTTGAAAGAAAGAATCGCACTCTAGAAGAAATGGCTAGAACCATGCTTTTAGAGAGTGGTCTGTCCAAGAAATTTTGGGCTGATGCTGTGAGTACATCCTGCTACATACTCAATAGGGTTATGCTAAGACCAATACTAAGAAAAACACCTTATGAACTTCTAAGGGGTCGAAAACCAAACATTGAACACTTAAGGATATTTGGTTGTAAGTGTTTTGTACACAACAATGGTAAGACCAGTTTGGACAAGTTCGACCCCAGGAGTGATGAAGCTGTTTTTATAGGGTATTCTCCTCAGAGCAAGGCATATAAAGTTTTCAACAAAAGAACCTTATGTGTTGAAGAGAGTATCCATGTATTGTTTGATGAAACTAACATGTTCAACAAGCCTGTGCAGGTAGATGATGATGAAGGCTTTAATATTGGAATGACAAATTTCACTGGAGCTGAACCAGAGAACACTGCTGAACCAGACCCTCAAACTCCTCCTGAAAACAACAATGAGTCTGGTGCAGCAGAGGGAAATGCTAAGCAGGTTGTTGAACTCAGTGACTCTCCTGCCCATCCATCTGAAGATGAAGTGGGAGAGAACACTGAAGAAACTGGTTCACCCTCTCAAAATGAAAATGAAATAGGGGGAACCAGTACAGACATTGGTTCTAACTTAGGTGACTCTAATGCTGTAAGAAAGAGCATGTTTAAGCAAAGAAGCTCTCATCCTTCTTATCAAATCATCAGTGATTTATCAAAAGGAGTCCAAACTAGAAATTCTGTTTGGAAGAACTTCTGTGCTCATTTCTCCTTCTTATCTCACATAGAACCAACTGACTATAAGATTGCTCTAACTGATCCTGATTGGATCTTGGCCATGCAAGATGAGTTGAACCAGTTTGAAAGAAATCAGGTTTGGCATCTTGAACCAAGAACCAATGAGATGTCCTTTATTGGAACCAAATGGGTCTTCAGAAACAAAATGGATGACTCAGGTACCATAGTCAGAAACAAGGCCAGGCTAGTGGTCCAAGGGTTTAACCAACAAGAGGGAATAGACTATGATGAAACCTTTGGTCCAGTAGCCAGGCTTGAGGCAATAAGAATTTTGATTGCATTTGCTGCCCACATGAACTTTAAACTCTTTCAAATGGATGTTAAAACTGCTTTTCTAAATGGTTATTTGAAAGAAGATGTGTATGTGGAACAGCCCCCTGGCTTTGAGGATAGAGTTTGTCCAGATCATGTCTATAAGTTAGACAAAGCTCTTTATGGCCTCAAACAAGCCCCTCGTGCTTGGTATGAGAGACTCTCTAGCTTTCTTATTGAAAATCATTATGAGAGAGGTTCAGTGGACAAAACTCTATTCTTAAAGAAAAGGGGAACAGATCTGTTAGTGGTCCAGGTATATGTTGATGATATTTTGTTTGGGGCTACTAATTCTGTTTTGTGTGATGAGTTTGCAGACTTAATGAAAAGTGAATTTGAGATGAGCATGATGGGAGAACTTGGTTTCTTCCTAGGGCTTCAAATCAGGCAAGTGGATGATGGAATCATGATCCACCAACAGAAGTATCTCAAGGAGCTCCTCAAGAGATATGGTCTGCAAGATAGCAAGTCCTATGACACACCTATCCCTACCTCCTCTAAACTGAGCCTAGATGAGAAAGGAAAGGATGTTGAGGATAAGCTATACAGAGGTATGATTGGCTCACTTCTCTACTTAACAGCTAGTAGACCAGACATAGTGTTCTCAGTTGGGTTGTGTGCAAGATTTCAAAGCAACCCAAAAGAGTCTCATCTAAAAGCTGTTAAGAGAATTTTTAGGTACCTAAGTGGTACAGAGGACATGTGCTTATGGTATCCAAAGGGAAGCAATTTTGATCTTTTAGGATACACTGATGCTGATTATGCTGGTTTTAGTGTGGACAGGAAGAGCACTTCAGGAATGGCTCACTTCTTAGGTTCTTGTCTCATTTCATGGGGATCTAAGAAACAAAATTCAGTGACTTTATCCACAGCTGAATCAGAGTACATAGCTGCTGCTTTGTGCTGTGCTCAATTGCTTTGGATAAAGACACAACTTAAGGATTTTGGGGTCTGTTCCGGAAGTGTTCCCATATTGTGTGATAACACCAGTGCTATAAACATTTCAAAAAATCCTGTCCAGCACTCTAAAACCAAACATATTGAAATCAGACATCATTTTCTCAGAGACAATGTTGAAAAAGGAAATGTGAATCTTGAATTTTGCAGATCTAAGGAACAATTGGCTTATATTTTCACTAAACCCCTGAGCAGGGAAGTGTTTGTCAAACTCCGCACATTACTTGGTATGGTAAGGATTAGATCCTAGTTCCTTAGGACTTATCTTTCTCTTTTTGGCTATGTTTGACTTTTTGATCATTAGTGTAAATAAGCAGGGCTGGTTAACTTTTAATGTCATTGATGCAAGTGGTCTCAAAATTCTTATGCTGATGCTGTTCCAATGTGTGGTATCTCTAAGTTGCCTAATTGGAAGTTGGATTAAAGTTTTTAATTTATACAGATCAGCGTCAGACCATCGTAAGACCAGTTCCCTACATCTGTTATATCAGTTACTGCTGAATTCTCGATCTTGAAATTGAGGAGTTAAGTGTTCTGACACATGACCGTTGTGAACAGTGTAGAAGTTACTTCTACTTTATCTGTTCGAATAACTGCCGGTTTTCTCCATTTTAATTCACTCTTTCACATTGATTTCTCTCTAACTGTCTCTCTCTCCAAAAGTAATCTCTCTCTCAAACCCTAAGCACCATCATCAAAATCCTCCTTGAGAATTCAAATTCGGTTTCTTTCTCTCTCCTTCACCAACTCTGAAAATCAAATCAACATGGGAAGAAAGAAGAACAAAGCTTCAAAGAAGAAAAGCAGAGGATTAAGTCTGTCTCCTAGCTTCACACCTTCTAAGATCGAGAAGGAATCAGGTACTGTTGTGGTCAGTGAACACCACAAAGAAGAACAAGAGCAGAAAAGGGTTGAGGATCAAGCTACTGAGGAAACAGTAGTTGAATCAAAGGATGCACGTCAGTCCAAAGAGAAATCAACTCCACCACCAAGCCCTAAATCATCACCACCACCTTCTCAACAAAAATCACCACCACCTGAACCTCAGAAAACACCATCACAATCTAAGAAATCACTCTCTTCATCACCCAAACAACACTCGTCACAGCCTACAAAATCTTCACCTCCACCAAAACCACCATCTCCCACAAAAGCCAAAACTCCTCCCCCACAGTCACCACTAAAATTCACAACTCCACCATCATCTCCACCACAAAAAGAAACAACCCCATTACCCTCTCCACCATCAGAAAAATCACCCACATCATCACCACAGACCACACAGAAACCAGTGCCAAGCACTGAAGAGAAGGAAGTTGAAAAGGAAGAGATGGAAAGGAAGGATGATGACACCAATGTTCAGGATATGGATGTAGAGATCACCGGTGTTGTACAAGGTGAAAAGGAACAAGGAAAAAGAACCAGGCCCTTGAGGACAAGGGTCTGTAAGGAAGAAATCAAGAAGGAACCTGCTGAAGTGGTTTCTGAAGAGAAGAGGGATGAAAAGAAGAAAAAGGTGAAAAGTGTTGCCAAGAAGGGCAAAGCCTCTGAGAGCCCCAAGCCTGCAACCAAACTGCCAGCAGAAAAGAAGAGGAAAGCTGCCACTGCCTCTGACAAAACTCCTGCCAAGAAGAAAGGTAAGACCACTTCTGAACCACTGTATGAACTAAGTGGTAGGGGTGTCTTATTTGGTTTTTCATGTCCCATGTCTTGGATGAGTCAACCATTTTTAGAGGAGTTTAAGGAGGCCATAGAGTACCAGGGCTGGGAAGGGTTGTTTGATAAGAGGCTTAATGTTTTTGAAACTTGTGTTGAAGAATTTTACTCTAAGTTGGGGAAGTTAGAGAAAGGGAAGGTCTGGAGTGAGGTCGAGGGGGTCGACATCACTCTTTCAAAGAAGAGTCTAGGGGAGGTACTGGGTGTACCAAGGGGTGGATTCTGTGATTATTCCAAGGACAACTGGCCAACTATTCCTGAGGTCAGTACAGAACACATACAGACCACTCTCTTTACTGGTTCTCCAACTGATGGTGCTGGCTATGTTATTGGCCAATTAAGGGAACCAGTAATGAGGCTGTTCCATACAGTTGCCTCTAAGATAGTACTCCCCAGGGCTCAGGGCAGAATGGATGTTAGGAAGATGGATGCTGTGATTATTTACTGTCTATATGAAAAGATTAAGTTAAGTCTCCCTGGTCTGATGCTAGCTCACATGGTTAGCATTTTGGAAAGGTCCAACCACTCCCTACCATATGGAGCTTGGCTTACTTTGGTTTTCCAAAGTAGAAAGGTTCATCTGAAAGGTGAGGTCAAGAAAATGTCTGTCCTCACCAACCAGATTCTAGGTCAGAAGGGGATGACCTTTGAGGGAGGCATGCTCAAAATGAGGGATGAAGACAGAGTCACAGGGGCCAGAAGGACAAGTAGTTCCAGGTCTGAGGAAGCTACTGGATCACTGTCCAAACAGGTGCAGACACATGGGGAATTACTGCAACAGATGATGGCTAGTGTCAATGCTCTGTGCACTTCTCTGGATGGCTCTATAAAGAACATAACAGCACGACTGGACTCCCATGAAGAAAAGCTTGCCTCCTCTTCCAGCTTCAAGCCCAAGACCACCAAGAGACCAGTTCCCATCATAGCCCAAGTCAAGAAGAAGCAGCAGGAGCAGAGTGAAGAAGATGAGAATGAGGATTCTACTGAGGATTCTGATGATGATACTGACTCCACTTCTTCTTAGCCTACCCCCTTCCCTACTAACATTGATCTCAAACTTTCTTTTCTCTGGTTTTTCTGAACAATTACTCTGGTTTCTCTGAACAATTGCTACCTTTACTTTCTGACCATTTCTGTTGAACGATTTCTTTGCAGAATGGTCCTGGTCTGTATATTTTATTAACTTCTGTGTGCACTTGAACAGTTTGGGATTGTGAGTTACAGGTACTCACATGTGGGACAGCATCTCTAGAATGCTGTGTTAATATTATGCTTGTATTTGACTTTACTTGTTGCCTTCTCCTAATTTTGCGCTATGATTGTTTTTGTCATTTGATGATGCCAAAAGGGGGGATAGGACAGGTGAAGTTCCTAGTATCAATTGTAGCAACCTGGACAAGGTTCAGACCTTGTTAAGAGATGGCCCAGCTTTTTGCCTAGGAGTATCTTGAATTCAGATCAAGTGCTCCTACCCATCCCAACTGGAAGAAAATTCTTCCAAGTGAAATTGAAATTTCTCTTGCTACAATTGATAATTGATAAGTCTTGCAGGTTACAGGTTTAATGCTGAAACTCAATAATAAATTGAGTAATGTTATGAGTGACTGATCATTGTTATCAGTCTAATTGTGCTTTAGTCTGCTGTATATTTTTTATTCTCTGAGATTATGAATCTGACTACAGGCACAGTGCAAGACCAGTTCCTCTGAACAGTTATTTTATTTTGAAATAACTGGATACTGTTCTCAGGGGGAACTTCATGGTTTGTCATCATCAAATAGGGGGAAATTGTTGAACCATGTTTGATTTGAATGATGACAAACCAGTCCTCTATACTTGATGTCTATAAATAATTGTATATGAACAGGTTGAATCAAGTGAGGATCCATCAAGGCAATCATGAAGGCCTTGAGATACTTGAAGATCAGAAACCAAGAGCTTGGAGCCTTTTATTTTTATACTTCTAGGATCTTCATGTAAAATAGGCTTAAGAAAGTATTCTTATTGTTTTTAAGTAAAGAGCAAAAAGACCTTAAGTTTACATCCAGTAAAGAGAACAGCCCAAGAACAAGCTAAGAACAGGCACAGAACAAGCTTGGAACAGTTCCCTTTACCAGACGTAAACTTAGTAGTACTGAGACCACTGTGGGAACAGACCTCAATATTACGCACGTGATCCGTACAGATTTTCGAGCTCAAAAATCATTTTGAAAATTATTTGAAAAAATCTGGATCACTTGTACTTTGGAAATCTGCCAAATTGATTTGCAAAATCAGCCCATTAAATGCAATGTCCTTTGTTTGGACTTTAGTGTACATCTCTCTTCCCATAGTGGAAAGTGACAAAGTCTGAAGCAAGAACACTGCACTTGTGTCAGCTGAAGTGGTTTGCACAATTTAGGCAAGTCTCCAAACACACTTCTAGGGCACGGTTTTCCTTGTCTATATAAACAATCTTTGCAAGAAACCCTAGAAGACTTTTGCTCTCCAAAGAAAACCAAGTAATACTTTCTGAGAGTCTATCCTTAGTCCAAAACTATCTCCATATCCATCTTTAAGAGAAAAACTTACGGAGATTTAAGTTTGTAATATCTGAACCACGTAGAGGGAAGTGGTTGGGGAGTGTTCTGTGAACACTGAGTGAACTGTTAGAGTTAACAGTTGGGGAATTAAGTTTTACATGGTTGTAGCATTTAATTAAGTGTGTAACCTTTTTATTATTCTGAGTTGATTAATAATATTGGTGAGAGAGTGGAGGACGTAGGCATGTTTAGAAGCCGAACCTCGTTAAATCTTTGTGTCCTTACTCTTTACTTACTGTTCTCTCGTTGTTCTCACAAAAGTATACACAAAACTTGAAAACGATTGAAAAAACACATATACTCAATTTAACCCCCCCTTCTTGAGTATACATTGAACTAACAGATAGCTTGTGAGAGGCTGGCGCCAATCTTCTTCGGATATTTCAAAAACAGAAACCGCATTAGCTTATTCCTTTGCTGCAAACTCAGAAGGTGCAACCACCCAACGATTACAAACTGGAACAGAAAAATAATCCTCTGCCCCCAGTGCCAAAGTGGTTGCGAGATTTGCAAGCGCGTCAGCCACCTTATTGGCACTCCTTGGAACATGCTCTAACACCGTGCTTTCGAATTCACTTAGTAGTTGTGAAGCGTGCCTATGGTACGGTACCAAATCAT
Source organism: Salicornia ramosissima (assembly GCA_951394345.1). Classification (NCBI taxonomy): domain Eukaryota; kingdom Viridiplantae; phylum Streptophyta; class Magnoliopsida; order Caryophyllales; family Amaranthaceae; genus Salicornia; species Salicornia ramosissima. The sequence goes on along the minus strand of OX596235.1, from coordinate 46,557,576 downwards.
CCTCCTTGACATCATAATCTTCCAAGAGCTGGTGAACTACAAGTTTAGAGTCGCCATAGATGTCAATATCCTGGATGTTCATCTCCTTTGCCATTTCAAGACCGAGAATCAATGCCTGGTATTCAGCCATATTGTTGGAACATTGGTGAGTCAATGTAAATTAGTACGGAAGGACGTGCTTTTCAGGTGACACAAGGATGACTCCAGCGCCGGCACCGTCCTTTCGTGCTGATCCATCAAAATACAATTGCCACGGAGGCAAGATGTCAACAAAAAATACTTCTTCTCCCGGCAAGTCATCTACAAGTTCCCAATCCGCTGGAATCGGATGATCGGCTAGGAAGTCTGCTAACGCCTGTCCCTTTACTGCCTTCTGGGGTATATGAACAATGTCATGCTGATTGATCAGAACTGCCCACTTAGCTAATCGTCCTGACAGAATTGGCCTTGACAAAATATACTTGATAGGGTCTGCCTTGGAAATAACGCGAACCGTATGCGCCTGCATGTAATGCTTCAACTTTTGTATCGCAAAGATCAAGGCAAGGCACATCTTCTCAGTTGGCGAATATTTTAGCTCTGCACCGACTAGAGTCCTACTGAGGTAGTATAGAGCCCTTTCTTTCCCCTCTTCATTTTCTTGAGCACACAAAGCACCTAAAGATTCTTCATTTGCAGCAATGTATAGAATGAGCGGTCTACCTTGGATAGGTGCCCCCAACACAGGAGGTGAGGACAAGTATCTTTTGATGCTTTCGAAAGCCCTTTGACAAGAATCATCCCACTCGAATGGAGCATTCTTCTTCATGAGATGACTAAACGGATGACAACATCCAACTAAATTTGAAATGAATCGTCGAATGTACGCTAGTCTACCCTGAAGACCCCGCAACTCTTTGAGATTTTTTGGCTCTGGCATATTCTTGATTACTGTGATCTTTGACTGGTCCACTTCAATCCCTCTATGACGTACAACAAACCCCAAGAATTTCCCCGAAGTAACACCAAATGCACATTTTAGCGGATTCATTTTCAGCTGGTGACGGCGCAACTTTTCAAACACATCACACAAGTCTTGTAGGTGGCCCGCTCTCTCCTTTGTCTTCACCACAAGGTCATCCACATAGCACTCAACCTTTTTGTGCAACATGGACTCGAAGATTTTCTGCATTGCACGCTGATAGGTAGCTCCGGCATTCTTTAGACCGAATGGCATCACCTTATAGCAAAAGATTCCCTTAGGTGTACGAAAAGTTGTTGCTTCTTGGTCTTCAGGCGCCATCATGATTTGATTTTAACCAGCCGTACAATCCATGAATGAAAGAGCTTCATGCCCCGTCATGACGTCAATCATTATTTCCGTAGCAGGCAACGGGAAATCATCCTTTGGGCATGCCTCGTTGAGATCCCGAAAATCAACACAGACACGCAATTGTCCATTCTTCTTTCGTACTGGGACAATGTTTGCGATCCACGTCGGGTACTTGACTTCACGAATGAATCCAGCATCAATAAGTTTATTGACTTCTCCTTCGATCTCAGGGATTAACTCAGGACGAAAACGACGTCGAGGCTGCTTCTTTGGTGAGACTCCTTTTTTAACAGCTAAGCGATAAACTGCAACTTTCGGATCTAGCCCCGGCATTTCTTTATAGATCCATGCGAACACATCTTTGTACTCCTTAAGCAATTCAACATATGTACTTTCTTCTTCAAGAGAGAGTAAAGCACTTACGTAGACTGGTCGTGTTTCATCTGTGGTACCGAGATTCAACTCCTTAAGCTCATCTACTGTAGATTGCCCCCCGTCTTCAAGCGGCTTTGGTGCTTCACTTGTTTCAACCTCCTCGTCGGTGGCTAAAACCTCACAAACTGTTATATGATTGCAGACTTCCATAGCATCTCCATCACCTTCACGGTCATCACTACTTGGCTGGTTTGTGACAACTATGGTGCGTTCCTTTGCGCTAAGTGACTTTCCAATCTGAACTTCTAGGATTGTCAAGCGTTTTATTCGAGATGGTATAGTACTTTTGACACACTTTTCCAGTTCAACATCACTTGTTGCTTGTAGAGCCTTGTCCTTCGGTCTCCATTGCCATTTGCTGCTTTCACCGATTCGACCAAAGACTGATTTTTTAGAACTTTTGCAGGGCAAGGTCGGTGACTGATGATTTTTAAAAGTCTGGGATCCATTGCTCAACCTATTGAAGATGCTTCTTCGTGGTAAACTTGACAGAGCATTAATCCTTCGTTCACCTAGCCTATCAACGACACGCCCTGTAACTTTGCTTTCTCTGCAACCTTTGAGCCTACCAAAGACTGAATGCCTCGAACTTGTAGAAGGATGTTGGAGTCTATCGAAGACGGAGGTTCGCTGAGTTTGAACATTGTTATCTGCTTTGCTTTCTTGACAATCCTCAGCTGTAATGTATTGTGTTGCTTGTATCGCCTTCCGCCTGGCATTTATTCTGACTGGTCTTGATTCAACAAATCCCAACCCGACCTTCCTAATGTTGACACGCTCCCCCTTTTCTTGAAGCTTTAGCTGAGCTTCATTAAGGCCATGAGCCCTTGCCTCGACAACCTTTCCCATGGGGGACGGATTTGAAAAGTCATATCCAGAATTCTCCATGAGCTTGTAAGCAATTGGATTGAAACCTTCCTCTCTTTTGTCTGGGATTGGAGACTTAATGATCTTTAAATCTCTTGTTTGTTGTACAGGTAGTGTGATTCCTTCACCGACAACATGTGCTTCGATATCCAGGCCTTTTGAGGTAGACTTCATCTCGTCTTCCTTACTTGCACAATGTGAAAAAGGAGATTGTCCTTCCCTGCGCTGTGACCTAGGTACATACCGAAGTACTGGCCCTGAACTCGCAGATACCATCTTGTTCGCTTTTAACTAGTTATCTTCATTCTTTTCTGACGAAGACTTGATGACTTCTAACCCTGATTTCTTCACAGCAAGGACCTCTTCTGTAACTACTTCAGGCTTCAGCCACACACTCTTCCCAGTTAATGGTATCTTAGTCGGCATCACCTCAAATGATTCTGCTTCATCAAGGTAGAACTTAGCATCAGCAAAATGTGACTCTGCTTCATCGAATGGCTTTACATCTGCTATCACCTTCTGTACGCCATCTCGGTAATACTTGAGGCATTGATGAAGTGTTGATGCGACTACTCCATTCTCATGCATCCAAGGTCTTCCTAAGAGCAACCTGTAAGATGTCCTTGAATCGATGACATGAAAAATTGTTGTTGACATCATTTCTCCAATTGTTAAATCAACTCTAATCATCCCGATGACACGCTGTCCTCCTAAATTGAACCCTTGGATCATTAAGCGGCTCTGACTCAGCTCCTCCACAATTATTCACAACTCTGTCATGGTAGACTTTGGCATGATGTTCATTGCGGAACCTCCATCGACGATGACTCTTTGTTTACGGATATATCCATGCACAAAGAGTGGTCTGTTGTGAGGCTTCGATCCTAACACAAGATCATCATCTGTGAAAGCCAGTGCTGTAACGACCCGACTCGCTTAAATCGGCGCGGAAGAAACCGACGAGTCGAATAGTTAGAAACTACAACTTAAAATACTTAAGAAATAAAACTAATTCCTCAAATATTATTATCGAACCTCAAAAGTACAAATACCCACAAGTTTGTACATATACTAGTCCAAAAATCAAACTAGAAATACTAAAAATACAACTCCAACCACACATCGGAGTCTAAAACAACATATAAAAGTCCATTCAACAACGTATAAAATCTATATAACTCCATCACTATCTAAAACAACGGAAAACAGTAAATACAACAGATAACAGTAATAACAACGTCGCTCGCCCAACCCAAAGCTAAGCAAGAGGATCATCATCAGAAATACCTAAAAAAAAATATACAACAGTCCACCATCAGTGGCGAGTAACATAACTGACTCACCCCAATGGGAATACACATGTACATAGCACAAATCAAATAGTCAATATCAAATCAATAATCTAGAGTACAAGATCAACCCAACCATGAACTCGACTCAAGCCAACCTAATCAACTATCTTTGGCGCAATCATTCATATTTTAGACCGGACTGTGCTCGTACGGACGCATCTTACACATCCGAACTTTCTACTATGCTCGGATTTGAGAATCTTACTCCCAAACCCCATGAAACCAATCTTACTGGAAATCCATGTCCCGTGAAACCAATCTTACTGGAAATTCACAAAGATCACATAGTATGACTCCAACTATCCCAATACCGCGGATGGAATAGGGGCAACGTCTTAACCCAAATACAATGAATCTTACTCAAAGTATCAGGCGTCTAAAAATGAAATCAAGCTAATTACTTAATTAAATCTTTAATCATTTTAATCATATTATTCATTTTATATCCCAACATAACTAAATTAAGTTCAAGAATTGCCTCTAGCCTTGATTCTCGAAATTAACTAGTTAAATCATCGAAGTTATTCTCAAGAACTGCATCTAGCCTTAATCTTGAGTCTAACCAATCATAATCCAACATTCAATAATCATTCTTTAATCATATTAGACACTTTCTTTAACTTTCTTTATCATTTAAACCTCTTTCTTTAACTTTCAAGATTCAACCAAGAACTCGTAAAGACTCATCAAGAACTCATAAAGAACTCATTCAAGATTCAAGATCTTCAACCAAGAACTCATTCAAGATTCAAGAACTTCAACCAAGAACTCATTCAACATGTTCATACTACACGCATAACATCATCATAATTCAATCGAAAATCCAACTTTTACTCATCCAAAATTCATCAAACTTTAACATAATGTTCATGGTCATAAAACAACATATAATCAATCATAATATCATGAAAAATCATCATCAAAACACCATACTAACACATAAATATCAGATTTAGAAATTATACATGAAATCATGGATATTCATCATCAATCAACCCAAACATGCATTTAATTCATACTATAGACATAGTATACCAAAAAGGTTGAGAAAGTATGTTACCTTATTGAAGATATACACACAAATCAACACACAAATGCAACCCGGAATAAGCACCAACACACGGCACAAACAACACGCACGGCCTCCACGAGTTGCACTCACACGAGCACACCCACACACGGCCTTGCACAGCTTCTGCCCACTGCACCACGCACGGCCGCTGCACCCCACACGGCTGCACCTGCACGGCACCACCACGCTGCACCACTCGCACCCACGGCTGCACACACACAGCCCTCTACACGAGCACGATCAAAACCCAACCCGAACCAACGATCTTGGGTAAAATAATTGTGTTTAAATTGTGTTTAGGTTACTTAAAGATCAATAGGGTATGAATCTTTAAGTTTTGGGTTAAGAAAGATGATGAACAATTGATGGCTTCAAGGGCTCATAAATGGCGTGAGGCAAGGAGAAAGTGGAGGGAGTTTTTGGTGATTGAACTTTGATGGCAAGTGCATTAGATGGCAAATGAGCAAAATGAGGTTTAAGCCTTACTAACTCATATATTTATAGAGTGAGTCAAGGTGTGAACACAAGGCAAGTGGCAAGCCTTGCCATGCCTTAGGAAAACCGGCCAAGAGGGCTAATTGGGCCTAAAAATGGGCTCTCGTGATTAATTGGGCTAATTTGCAAAAACCGCATGACTAATCATGCAATAATCGACTTGGCCCAAAATATTAGATAATTAATTAGAAAATTAAATAATAAAATTCTAATCAATTAAATAATAATTAACATAAATAATAAAAACTGAAAATAAATATTTCGAGTTAAATCGAAATTATTCACATAAAATAAAAATAAATAGTTCAAAATAAATTTGAACTAACACAACAACATACATAAACACACATAGTTATCAGAAAAAAAAAAACCAATAAAATCTGGGTCATTACAACCTCCCCTCCTTAAAGAAATTTCGTCCCGAAATTTCAAGGTGCAGGAGATCGCTCTCCATCAAACAACTCCGGGTACTTTTGCCGCATAGACGCTTCCGTCTCCCAAGTCGCTTCTTCATGGTGTTGATTTCTCCACAACACCTTGACAAGCGGTACCTGCTTACGCCGCAGGGTCCTCACTTCCCGATCCAAGATTTGGACGGGTCGCTCCTCATAAGTCAGATTCGGCTCGATCACGGCCGGATCCGCTGTAATCACATGAGTAGGATCATGTACATATTTCCTTAGCTGGGAAACATGGAATACATCATGTACATTAGCCAAACTAGGTGGTAATGCCAATCGATATGCCACCTCCCCAACTCGTTCAAGTATCTCGTAAGGTCCCACATATTTCGGTCGGAGTTTCCCCTTCTAACCGAAGCGTACCACTCCCTTGAATGGCGAAACCTTAAGCAAGACATTGTCACCTACTTCGAAAGCCAGCGGTCTACGTCGATTATCGGCGTAGGATTTCTGACGACTCTGAGCGGCCTGCATCTTAGACCGGATGACTCGAACCTTCTCGATAGTATCGCGTACCATCTCAGGTCCTAAAGCCACAGTATCGCTGATATCATTCCAACATATAGGACTCCGACATTTCCTGCCATACAAGGCCTCATACGGAGCCATCTCAATGCTGGAGTGATAGCTGTTGTTATAGGAGAACTCTATCAAGAAGAGCATACGTACCCAAGACTGGTGATACTCCAGAGTACATGCTCGAAGCATATCCTCCAAAGTCTGGATGGTCCTCTCAGTCTGACCATCAGTAGCCGCATGAAAAGCGGTGCTCAACTTCAGCTTCGTCCCAAAGGCATCCTGAACTGACTTCCAGAAACGAGACAGAAATCTCGGATCCCGATCAGAAACAATCTCCCTCGGAACTCCGTGAAGTCGGATTATGTCCTGAGTATATGCCTCAGCTAGACGCTCCATCGACCAGGTCATCTTCATCGGGATGAATCTAGCGACCTTAGTCAACCTATCCACTATGACCCAAATAGCATTTAAGCCATTGCAAGTGGGTAAGCTCACTACGAAGTCCATAGATACCGACTCAAACTTCCAGGTCGGAATAGGTAGTGGCTGCAATAGACCTCCTGGTCTCTGATGCTCAATCTTGACCTTCTGACAGGTCAAACACCGAGCAACAAACTCCGCTACATCCCTCTTCATCTTAGGCCACCAGAATTGGCCCCCAAGATCCTGGTAAAGCTTATTACCACCGGGATGAACAGAATAAGGCGAGTTATGTGCCTCGGACATGATCCTGTTCCTAAGATCAGAACAGTCCGGTACACACCATCTCCCTCGAAAGCGCATACCACCATTAGAAGGGATCTCGAAACCTACAACTTTACCTTGCCGTATAGCCTCTCGAATCCTAGCAAACTGTGGGTCGTTCTGCTGACCCTCGCGCATCTCCTGAAATAAATCAGGCTCGGCACTCATAGATGTCAGACGAAGTCTGACGGAACCACGGCTTCTACTGAAGTTCAAGCGATGCTTGCGACTCAGCGCATCCGCAACTAAGTTCGCCTTGCCTTCGCAATAGTTGAGCGTCAGGTCGTAGTCCTTGATCAACTCAAGCCACCGTCTCTGCCTCATATTGAGGTCTTTCTGAGTAAAGATGTACTTGAGACTCTTGTGATCCGTGAATACTTTACACGAACCACCATAGAGATAGTGCCTCCAAATTTTGAGCGCGAACACCACAGCCGCTAACTCTAAGTCATGCGTAGGATAGTTATGCTCGTGCACCTTCAGTTTCCTCGATGCGTAAGCGATGACCTTCCCACCCTGCATGAGCACACAACCTAAGCCACACTTCGAAGCATCACTATAGACCTCGAAGCCCTCTTCATCGTTCGGAAGAGTAAGAATCGGAGCAGAGACTAATCTCTGTTTCAACTCCTGAAATGCTTGCTCGCAAGCCTATGTCCAAACGAATCGGACCTCCTTCTGCAGGAGACTAGACATCGGTCTAGCTATTTTGGAGAAGTCCTGGACGAATCGTCGATAGTATCCGGCCAAACCCAGAAAACTACGAACCTCCGCCACATTTGTCGGGCTACTCCAATCTACCACAGCCTTAATCTTAGCTGGGTCTACTTTAATGCCTTCTTTGCTGATCACATGACCTAGGAAGGCTACTTCGCGAAGCCAGAACTCACACTTGGATAGTCTCGCGAACCACTTATGACTCCTCAATATCTCGAGTACCATCCGGAGATGTTCCGTATGCTCGGACTCATCTCTAGAATAGATCAAGATATCATCTATAAATACTACGACGCACTTGTCGAGTAAGTGGTGAAACATCCGGTTCATCTGGTCCATGAACACGGCTGGCGCATTAGTGAGGCTAAAGGGCATCACCTCAAACTCGTAATGGCCGTATCGAGTATGAAAAGCAGTCTTCGGAATGTCTTCTTTCTTGACTGGAATCTGATGATATCCAGACTGAAGATCTATCTTCGAAAACACTCCTGCTCCTCGCAACTGATCGAACAGGTCCTCAATCCTAGGCAATGGGTACTTATTCTTGATAGTTACCCGATTCAACTCTCGGTAGTCTATGCACAGGCGCATACTACCATCTTTCTTCTTCACGAAGAGCACAGGAGCTCCCCACGGAGAAACACTTGGCCTAATGAAGCCCTTATCGATCAAATCCTGGAGTTGTGTCTTTAACTCCAATAACTCAGATGGTGCCATCCGGTACGGTGCCTTCGAGATCGGCGTTGTCCCGGGTACTAAGTCGATATGAAACTCGACATCGCGCTCAGGTGGAACGCCTGGTAGCTCATCAGGAAATACGTCTCTGAAATCCCTCGCTACAGGTATATCGTCCAACAGAGACTCATCAGTCAAGTCTCGTACCTGACAGAGATACACTAAATCGCCCTTCTGGCGATGTTTCCTCATTTTCAAGGCAGAGATTACCTTTACTCCTTTCTTAAGGACGAACCCAGAGTAGGTAACTCGGTTGCCCTGAGATACTCGGAATGATACTGACTGATCTTGGCAACGAATTATCGCTCGATACCTTGATAGCCAGTCCATACCAAGTATGACATCAAACTCCATCAACGGAAACTCCTTCAGATCGGCCGTCGCTTGCTCCCCAACTATCACGATAGGCACTTCTCGGAATTCACGCTGACAAACAAAATCCTCTCCGGAAGGGAGAGTAATAATTGAACTAACAGGAAGGCTGCCTCGAAGATTAGACCTCGAGACAAAACTACTAGCCACAAAAGAAACAGTAGCACCAGAATCAAACAGAACTAAAGCTAACATACCAGAGACAAGAAATCTACCTGATACGACGTCAGGCTGAACCTCGGCCTCCGCCTCGGTCATACAGTAGACTCGGTTCTTCACCGGAGTCTTCGGCGGTGCTGGAAGCTGCTTAATCTCAGAATCTGGCTTCCTCTCGGGGCATGTCGACGCCTTATGGCCTACCTTCCCGCAAGTAAAACAAGTGATCGGAGAACCGTCGCATTTCTTCCCTGGATGGAAGTCTCGGCCGCAACCTCTACACTTCGAGCCATCACTACCCTTACGCGAACTCGGGTCGAAGGGGTACTGCTAGATGTGCCAAACCGGGGCTTCTTAAACGAAGCTGTAGTCGTCGGAACCGGAGCTCTCTTCTTGCTCGAATCCTCCTCAGTAATTGATGCCTGTATCTCGAGTGCTACCTCGTAGGCCTGCTGGAACGTCGTCGCTCCACTACTGATCACGTGAACTCGAATCCTCGGATCTAGCTTTTTGATGTAGCGCTTGACCCGATCCTTCTCTGACGGAATCACAGATGTAGCGAACCTCGACAACTCCGTAAATCGGTCGGTGTACGCCTAGACAGACATCTTACCCTGTGCAAGAGTAAGAAACTCCTCCTGTTTCTGCCACCGCAACTCGTCGGGGTAGAAACGCTCCTGGACCTTATCGATAAAGTCGGTCCAAGTCATCGCATGCAACGGCTGGTACGCGTCCTTCGCTAACGTCCACCAGTTATCAGCTTCTCCACGTAAGTAATATGCGGCGATCTGCACCCTCTCGTGATCGGGACAAAACGTCGCGTCGAAGAGCTTCCCCATCTCGCGGATCCAGCTCTCCAAAGTAGTGGGGTCGGCAACCCCGTCGTAAGTCGGAGGTCGATGACGTGCGATACGATCGAACGTCGACTGCATACTCGGCGGATGACGACTATGGTGCGCCAACGTAAGGATCGCCTCCTCGAGTGCCCGCAACCTCTGTCGTCCAGTACTCAACCGGCGAGGTGTAGACATGCTGTCACGCATCACAACAAAAGACATAACAAAAATACAATGTTAGTCATATACCCCACCAAGAACAAGTACACAACATAAGGAAGAAAGAAAATAGAAAGCATCCTATCCCGGTCTTTCTACCCAACTCTCCTCCCTTCACTTAACCCTAGAATTTGGTTAATCACTCGGGAATCATACAGCTCTCAACTCCTGGGTTTAACTCCAATCCTAAAACTTCACTTAAAACCTATTCGGCTCTGATACCAACTGTAACGACCCGACTCGCTTAAATCGGCGCGGAAGAAACCGACGAGTCGAATAGTTAGAAACTACAACTTAAAATACTTAAGAAATAAAACTAATTCCTCAAATATTATTATCGAACCTCAAAAGTACAAATACCCACAAGTTTGTACATATACTAGTCCAAAAATCAAACTAGAAATACTAAAAATACAACTCCAACCACACATCGGAGTCTAAAACAACATATAAAAGTCCATTCAACAACGTATAAAATCTATATAACTCCATCACTATCTAAAACAACGGAAAACAGTAAATACAACAGATAACAGTAATAACAACGTCGCTCACCCAACCCAAAGCTAAGCAAGAGGATCATCATCAAAAATACCTGAAAAAAAATATACAACAGTCCACCATCAGTGGCGAGTAACATAACTGACTCACCCCAATGGGAATACACATGTACATAGCACAAATCAAAAAGTCAATATCAAATCAATAATCTAGAGTACAAGATCAACCCAACCATGAACTCGACTCAAGCCAACCTAATCAACTATCTTTGGCGCAATCATTCATATTTTAGACCGGACTGTGCTCGTACGGACGCATCTTACGCATCCGAACTTTCTACTATGCTCGGATTTGAGAATCTTACTCCCAAACCCCATGAAACCAATCTTACTGGAAATCCATGTCCCGTGAAACCAATCTTACTAGAAATTCACAAGGATCACATAGTATGACTCCAACTATCCCAATACCGCGGATGGAATAGGGGCAACGTCTTAACCCAAATACAATGAATCTTACTCAAAGTATCAGGCGTCTAAAAATGAAATCAAGCTAATTAATTAATTAAATCTTTAATCATTTTAATCATATTATTCATTTTATATCCCAACATAACTAAATTAAGTTCAAGAATTGCCTCTAGCCTTGATTCTCGAAATTAACTAGTTAAATCATCGAAGTTATTCTCAAGAACTGCCTCTAGCCTTAATCTTGAGTCTAACAAATCATAATCCAACATTCAATAATCATTCTTTAATCATATTAGACACTTTCTTTAACTTTCTTTATCATTTAAACCTCTTTCTTTAACTTTCAAGATTCAACCAAGAACTCGTAAAGACTCATCAAGAACTCATAAAGAACTCATTCAAGATTCAAGATCTTCAACCAAGAACTCATTCAAGATTCAAGAACTTCAACCAAGAACTCATTCAACATGTTCATACTACACGCATAACATCATCATAATTCAATCGAAAATCCAACTTTTACTCATCCAAAATTCATCAAACTTTAACATAATGTTCATGGTCATAAAACAACATATAATCAATCATAATATCATGAAAAATCATCATCAAAACACCATACTAACACATAAAAATCAGATTTAGAAATTATACATGAAATCATGGATATTCATCATCAATCAACCCAAACATGCATTTAATTCATACTATAGACATAGTATACCAAAAAGGTTGAGAAAGTATGTTACCTTATTGAAGATATACACACAAATCAACACACAAATGCAACCCGGAATAAGCACCAACACACGGCACAAACAACACGCACGGCCTCCACGAGTTGCACTCACACGAGCACACCCACACACGGCCTTGCACAGCTTCTGCCCACTGCACCACGCACGGCCGCTGCACCCCACACGGTTGCACCTGCACGGCACCACCACGCTGCACCACTCGCACCCACGGCTGCACACACACGGCCCTCTACACGAGCACGATCAAAACCCAACCCGAACCAACGATCTTGGATAAAATAATTGTGTTTAAATTGTGTTTAGGTTACTTAAAGATCAATAGGGTATGAATCTTTAAGTTTTGGGTTAAGAAAGATGATGAACAATTGATGGCTTCAAGGGCTCATAAATGGCGTGAGGCAAGGAGAAAGTGGAGGGAGTTTTTGGTGATTGAACTTTGATGGCAAGTGCATTAGATGGCAAATGAGCAAAATGAGGTTTAAGCCTTACTAACTCATTTATTTATAGAGTGAGTCAAGGTGTGAACACAAGGCAAGTGGCAAGCCTTGCCATGCCTTAGGAAAACCGGCCAAGAGGGCTAATTGGGCCTAAAAATGGGCTCTCGTGATTAATTGGGCTAATTTGCAAAAACCGCATGACTAATCACGCAATAATCGACTTGGCCCAAAATATTAGATAATTAATTAGAAAATTAAATAATAAAATTCTAATCAATTAAATAATAATTAACATAAATAATAAAAACTGAAAATAAATATTTCGAGTTAAATCGAAATTATTCACATAAAATAAAAATAAATAGTTCAAAATAAATTTGAACTAACACAACAACATACATAAACACACATAGTTATCAGCAAAAAAATACCAATAAAATCTGGGTCATTACAAGTGCTGCACTACATGCTGCTTTACACGATGCACAATCATCAGGATGATTGTCATAAATTCCTTGTTTAACATTTTCCACTGTTGTGTACTGAGTGGGATTCTCCATGGCACGCGCAAGAGCAAACCTCGTCTCTTCTGGGAGTGAAAGGGCCTTGCGCCAACCCATACGTGACGGAACTGTATCTAGTAATGCCAGAATTTTTGAATCTCTGTCTAGATCAGGCTCGTGACTAAACCCTTCCTCATTGGTTTGCCTTTCTGTCTCTTGGCTCTTCCCTTCTTCAGCCAGGCTACGTGTCACTGCATTGATTGAAACTTCGCATAAGTACTCCTTTGGAAATAACTCCTCTAACGTGATTGGTACACGTCCTTCCTGGGCAGGCGATCTATTTGGCAGAGTTGACTCAACCTTCCTCTTTCCTTGGAATTGTCTGTGTTTCTTCCTTTGTGGATTCTTCTTTTGATGCGGTAGCAGAGGCTGTGCCACAACTTTCCTCCTTGGCTTCTTCCTCACAACCAACGTCCATCCTTCGTCGTCTTCTTCAAGACTCTCAGGAGCAGAATTGTCACACTCCAAGTTTGATTTTGGTTGTTGAAACACTTGCACCACCACAGGCTCTAAGCTACCGAACTGGATGGAGTGAACATGAACATAGCATTCAAGAGAGACGGATGCATGATTGGCCTCTGCGGCTTCATCATCATCTAAGATGATCTTCCCTTCCCTTGCCAGTTGCATGATCTTCTCTTTGAGGGTGATACATTTTTCAATCGGATGACTGATCAACCGATGATGTAACGACCCGACTCGCTTAAATCGGCGCGGAAGAAACCGACGAGTCGAATAGTTATAAACTACAACTCAAAATACTTAAGAATTAAAAACTAATTCCTCGAAATATTATTAATAAACTTCAAAAGTACAAATACCCACAAGTTTGTACATAACTAGTCCAAAAGTCAAACTAAAAATACTAAAATACGAGTAACTCCAACCACACGTCAGAGTCTAAACAACGTATAAAGAGTCCAACAATAACGTATAAAGTCTATACAATACGCCAATACTATCTATAAACAACAGAAATAGGAAATACATCAAATAACAGAAACAGTAAACGTCGCTCGCCCAACCCAAAGCTAAGCAAGAGTATCGTCATCAGAAATACCTGAAAAACATACAACAGTCCACCATCAGTGGCGAGTAACATAACTAACTCACCCTAATGGGAATACATATGCACATAGCATAAATCAAATAAACAATATCATTAAACAAAGTACGAGAACAACCCAAAACGTGAACTCGATTCAAACCAACTTAATCAACTATCTTTGGCGCAATCATTCATATACTAGACCGGACTGTGCTCGTACGAACGCATCTTACGCGATCGAACTTTCTACTATGTTCGGATTTGAGAATCTTACTCCCAAACCCCATGAAACCAATCTTACTGGAAATCCATGTCCCGTGAAACCAATCTTACTGGAAATTCAAAGGATCACATAGTATGACTCCAACTATCCCAATACCGCGGATGGAATAGGGGCAACGTCTTAACCCAAAAACAAAGAATCTTACTCTAAGTTTTAGGCGTCTAGAAATGAAATCAAGCTAACTTTATTAATTAATCATTTAATCATCTTATTATTTCAACATAACTAAATTAAATTCAAGAATTGCCTCTATGCCTTGATTCTCGAAATTAACTAGTTAAAACATCGAAGTTATACTCAAGATTGCCTTTGTGCCTTGATCTTGAGCCTAACCAACCATAATCCATCATTTATTAACCATTCTTTAATCATATTAGACACAATTTTTAACTTTCTTTATCTTTTAAACCATTTTCTTTAACTTTCAAGATTCAACCAAGAACTCAGAAAGACTCATCAAGAACTCAAAAGAACTCAAAGAACTCAAAAAGAACTCATAAAGAAATCATTCAAGATTCAAGATCTTCAATCAAGAACTTAATCAAGATTCAAGATCTTCAATCAAGAATCAAACCCATACCAATCATCATATTGTACCCATAAACCATACAATTAAACAACAATTTTCATCAACTTCCAATCATCCAACTTTTACCAAAATTGAACACGATTTTCATAGAACTTAAAAATAACTTTAAATCATGAAATCATCATTTTAAAACATTGAAATCATCATAAAATCACTTCCAAACCAGAATGTAAATCATACATAAAAATCATGTTAAAACTCCAAGAAAACCAATTCTAAACATTTAATCTATACTATAAAACATAGTATACCAATTAGATTGAGAAAGTATGTTACCTTAACAAAGAATAACCATAAAAATACCAAAAACTCGCTGTCCGGATTCGTCCCATACGAACTCAAAGTCTCGCACAACACGATGCACCTTCTTGAACATGCACGGCTTCAACGCACGGCACAAACTTCATCACGGCTTCATTGCACGGCTGCCCCACGACCATGACCACGTTGCACGGCCATATTCGAACCACCACACAGCCATCTACGTGAACCCCACGAACCACACGAGAGAAACCCAAACAAACCAACCCGAACTAGTAGTCTTGAACAAGAACAATGAAGGCTAGTGTGTTTTAGTCACTTAAAGATCAAATGGAGGTTGAATCTTTAAGTTTGGGCTTGAAAAGATGATGAATCAAATGATGGGGTTTACTTAGCCAAAAATGGCGTGAAGGGACAAGGCAAGAGGAGAGAGAGTTTTGTGTTTAAACTTGATGGCAAGGAATGGCAAATGAGCAAATGAATCCTCATGCCTTACTACTACTTCTATTTATAGAAGTTAGTTAGGTGTGAATGGATGGCAAGTGGCAAATCAAGCCACTAAAGAGAGTGAGAGGGCCGGTTATGGGCTTGCTCAAATGGGCTCTTAAGATCATTTGGGCCATTTGCACTAATTCATGACTAATCATGATTATTTTCGCACTTGGCCCAAAACTAATTAATTAATTAGAAAATTAAATAATAAAATTCTAATTAATTAAAATAAAATAAAATTAGGAATTAATAAACCATTAAATAAAATGGTTACACCCAAGCATTAAAAATAGTCTAAAATAAATTTTAGACCATGCACCGCAACAACAATAATTACTAGCAAACCGACACGAAACTAGCCCAAAATCTGGGGCGTTACAGATGATATTTGCAGTAATTCGGATCAGATGTTCTACCCTTCTCCGTTGGGCGTTTGGACTCCGGGAGTTCAATGATTTTCTTCTCTAGTAGATCCTCCAACATTCCTTCCAAATCTGAATCAGGAAATGGATATTTCTTGGCTTGAAGTTCCTTCAAAGTAGGCCTCTCCTTCCTGGTGTCCCTTGAAGATGAGCCCCTCTCGTACACAGGTTTTGGCTTCACAGAAATCTTCACCGCAGTTGAAGTAGAGACATCATTTGACTCCTTAACAGAGCTCTTTGAAGATTTTTCCGTCTTCTTAAAATCCTTCCTCTCCTTCGAGTATTCAGAAGAACTAGTCTTGCGATTGGCAATAGTCAACTCCATGTCATGTGCGCGTGTTGCTAACTCTTGGAAGAACTTGGGCTTAATTCCCTGCAAAATATACAACAAATCCCAGTCCATGCCGTTAATGCACATTTCAACTGCAGAAGCTACCGATAAACGGTCCTTGCACTCGAGACTCTTAGCACGCCACCGGCTGATGTAGTCAATGACTGGCTCATCTTTCCATTGTTTGGTGTTAGTTAATTCGACCATGCTCACGACACGTCGGGTGCTGTAGAACCTGTCCAGGAACGCTATTTCCATCTGATCCCAATTATCAATGGAATCTGGTGGTAAATCTGTGTACCAATCAAAAGCAATGCTTTTGAGAGATCGCACAAACTGTTTAACAAGAAGATCTCCTGAAGTCCCGGCATTGTTGCATGTTTCCACGAAGTGAGCGATGTGCTGCTTCGGGCTCCCCTTTCCATCAAACTGTTGAAACTTCGGTGGCTGATAACCGCTTGGCATTTGCAACTTATTGATCCTCTTGGAGTAAGGCTTCACATAACGACCACTATTGCACGGATCTCCACCAATATGAGATTTGATTGCACTAGTTTCATATCCTGGAGCTATTTTGCAGTAACTGACTTGTGCCGACTGTCGGGATTTTCATCTTCTTCAGGCTCACTGTTTTCACCTTCACTTTCAGTTTTTTCATGGTGAATATCTTCAAGTTTCTTTGATAAAGAGGCTATCTCTTTGTTTTGTTGCTTGATTTGAGCATCTTTCTCCTCTCCATCCTTCAGTACCTTTTGGAGAAGAGTCTTCATCTCAGCAAGTTGTTCCTCGACGGTTTTAGCTTCAGTCACCATAACTGCAGCGACATCATTGGGGGAGCGATTGTTGGATGAATCTCCGTCAGACGCCGCAGAGGAAGATCCAATAAGAATTTCATCAGACATGGCATTCTCACGAGTTGTGAAAACAAGAGGTGCAACAGGCTGATCAGGGGTCCTATGAACCTTCCGAGGTTTGGTCGGAACAGACGCAGAACGCAGACTTGAAGCAGCAGCAGAGACAAGGGCTTGTTTCATTCCTCTGGTGCAAACACCTCCTTCTGGCTTGTCAGAAACTGGTTTCTCACCCACCGACTTCTTAGTGGCAAATGAAGTGTTGTTCTTCGAGACCATCTTTTTTTTTTGAAGCTGTTTGTAGAAAAAAGAGATGAGTAGTAGAGAGGTCCCACCGAGCGTGCCAAAAATTTGTTAACACAAATTTTTAAATCTGCGAAAAGAAATAAAAATATGCAACAAATAATAATTTATATTGATAAAAGAATATTTTGGGTACAACTCTATTTCTTCTACTGATTCGATTTCCACAATAAAATGAACTTTAAAAGAATTTTGCAGCTTGACTTGAATGAGGGCCACCGGCTTGTTCTCGTTCAAGGAAGGATTCTCAAAAGAGCAATTTGACGGATGCTTGACGACTTGATTTGTCTGCTTCCTGGGTTGAAAGTGCTTCTTCTACTTTCTTCACCTTTGTTGGATGCTTGATGACTTGATTGGTCGGCTTCCTGGTGTTGAAAGAGTTTCTTTCACTTTCTTCTTTTGAGAGAGCTTCTTATTTGAGAGTGAATTCACCTTTGATGGAGCTTCTTGCTTGAGAGAGAATTTTCACTTTGTTGAGTTTTTCTTAGCTCTGGAATCCCTCTAGGAGTGGGTATGATGCTCTATTTATAGAGTCATTTTGTTAGGGTTTTAGGAATAACCTAGAATAACCTAGCTCTTTTGGGCTTGTAGTCAAAATTCCATTTCCCTTCTAACCTGAAGCCCAACTTATTACTTATTGAATTTTGGGCTTCAAATTAAACATACATAATAATTAAAATAGACCCAAATGTCATTACGAGCCCAAATTAATTATTTCATGACCCATTTATAATTTAAGTCAACGTTTGATTTTTAACGGAGCAAATATAATTAATGTGGCATAATACAATTTTTATGTGGCTACAAATATATTATGGAGGGAGTAATTAAAATATTCTAATTTGACCCAAAAAAGAAAACAGTCCAATTTTCTACCTAGTCAACTCAAAAACCCCTCAAAATTTCCTTGCTTGGATTCTAAAAACCCCCCTTATCTAAAACCTCCCATAATATTCAAAAACCTCAGCATACAAAAACACAATGTTCTTCACTATAACATCATCTCAATACATTCCATTACTATTAAACGAGAGTAATTACCCCAAATTCAACCTTCCAAACAAATCCCAATTTCATTACCTCAAATGTTCAAACAAATGGAGATGCTCTGCTTCTTCAAAGCAACCCAAAAAACAACAAAATCAACCCAGAAAAAAGGAAGACTCATCAATAAGTGACAAAAGAAATGACCCAATTGGTGTTCTTACTCGACTTGGCATTACCCACAAAGCATTTTCTCAGTTTTTGCGTGAAAGGTTTTGAATTTCCCAATTCTATGCTTCTTTTGTTTTTGTTAACTTTATGTTGAATTTAATTTTCATGATTGGTTACTATATCTGTTTGTTTTATTTTGTGTTTTGGAATTTATGGGATGATTCAAGTGAATAGAATAATTGCAGGCACAAGGCTTTGAAAGACCGTAAAGAGGAAATATTCGAGCGGTTTATGAACCTCAAAGAATTAGCTTCTGGGTTAGTGTGCTTGATTTATTTCTCTCTGAAAAAGTAGGGAAATGTCATATTTTTCCCCAAAAATTGTGCACTTAGGCCTATTTACTTCAGCTTAAATTCAGTTCAGCTCAGCTCTCAGTTTCCTTCTCTAATAAAATATTACTTTCAGTTTATTCAGTTTAGTTTAGTTCAACTCAACTATATTGAATTGAAGTAAATAGGCCCTTAGGCTCCAGTAGTGCAAAACTATTTTCAATTTACAATTGTCTACTTTGCAGTAGTGTAAAATCAATGTAGTAAAACATCTATTACAATGATAGAAAACAAAGGAAGACTATTTTTGTTCCTTTTCTTTACCTTACCTCTTTATCTTCCCTTTTATTTTCCTTAGTTTCTATCATTTTTCTTACATAATAGGAAAGAATGAAAAACTTATTTTGCAATTGTGTTTTCCATGATTTTTTTTTTTACATTGACAATATTTTATGCCCAAGTAAATGGAGCCTTAAAAAAATGATTATGTGCTTTGTTTGAAGTTGTATGAGTTCGGTCTAATATCGATCTATGTTGGTCTATGTTTCTGTAGACATGAATTAATGGGTATGCACCGGAATCCGCAGCATCGTGTAGATTTCATGGAATGGG
The DNA here is from genome assembly GCA_951394345.1 of Salicornia ramosissima. Taxonomy (NCBI): domain Eukaryota; kingdom Viridiplantae; phylum Streptophyta; class Magnoliopsida; order Caryophyllales; family Amaranthaceae; genus Salicornia; species Salicornia ramosissima. The sequence goes on along the minus strand of OX596235.1, from coordinate 46,537,879 downwards.
CTCCAGGTTTGTTTTTATAATATTTCAATTATGTTACAGTTTTTTCTTTGTTTAAAAATGAAAGAAAAACTTCCATGCTTTTTTTTTTTTACGGAAAACTTAGATGCATAAATGTGTAATTAGTAAGATATGTTCTCTTCTATGACTTCATATTAGGAAATTTCAGCATTTGGTGATTGTTTCATGTAATCCTGTTTATGTTCTTGCATTAATGTGGCTTAGAGAGTTAGAGATTTTCATAAATTCCCGCCTAGAAGCAAACAACCTGATGCAGAATGGAATCAGAAAATTCGGTTGCTTATTATGTCAGAATAAGCTTTTTTTTTCTTTTTCTTTTTCTTTTCACATTTGTTGCATTATCCTTTTTCTCCTTTGTGCAAAGGTTGCTCATCTTGTATTGTCACGAAATTGGACCACAGGTGCACGATATTGTGCTCTTGTTGGTGACTTTAATGATTGGTCTCCTACTGAGAATTCTGCTAGGGAAGGGCATCTTGGCCATGATGATTATGGGTACTGGTTTGTAGTTCTTGATGATAAATTGAGGGATGGGGAAGAGGCAGATGATCTTTACTTCCAGCAGTATAACTATGTTGAGGACTATGATAAAGGTGATACTGGAGTTTCAATTCATGACGCTTTCCAGAGAGCGAGTGATGAATATTGGGAACCAGGTGAGGATCGTTTCCTTAATAATCGATTTGAAGCGGCATCCAAATTGTATGAACAGATATTTGGCCCTAATGGGCCACAAACAATGGAGGAATTAGAAGATATATCAGATGCTGAAACAAGATATAAGGTTTACAGAGAACAGCACAAAGATAAACCTCCAGAGTTTTTTCGTTATGATGTAATTGATAGCGGGAAGGAATATGATGTTTATAATGTTGTGGATGATCCTATTTCTCGAGAGAAGTTTCGTAAAAAGGAGCCTCCTCTTGCTTATTGGTTTGAGACACGAAAAGGAAGAAAGGCTTGGATGAAGAAGTATGCTCCTTGTCTTCCGCATGGAAGTAAATACAGAGTATTTTTTAACACTCCTGATGGGCCTTTGGAGAGAGTTCCAGCATGGGCTACTTATGTTCTTCCAGGTAAAATAGTTTTCTCTTCATATGGGCTATTGCATGTTTTTTCAGTTACATCTTGGATAGCTACAATAGGAGGAACTTGATGACCCTTCTTCCGGAGGAAAGAGGCTAGGCAGAGTAAGGGTGCGTTTGATTCAACTTAAATAAGCAATCATGTGCTTATTTTCAGAAAATTAAGATTAGATTAGAAAAATTCAGACCAGATCATATCAGTTTAGAAAAATTCAAATCAGATCAGTTCAATTAATTTAGCTCAGATCAGAAAAGTTTAGATCAGAATAGAAAAATTCTAACTATAAAAATAACTACAATCAGAAAAATTCAGATCAGATCAGAAAAGTTCAGAACAAATCAGATCAGAAAATTTCAGACGAATCAAACGCACCCTAAATTTGTTTACAACTTGCTCAACTTCAGTTCAGATGGAATTCCAATTCTTCTGCTTTGTGATGTTAGTATTAGTTATTTCGGAGTAATTGATTATTTTGGATGAGTTCAAACCTCTTGCAAGCTGAAATGACCTTTACGTGATTTTTTCCTTCTTTGTAGTAATTGACTTTTTAGCTGGAACATGTATAGGCTTAATTTTGGGCAATCATCTTCATATCCCATGCGGAAGAAGGAAAGGAATGCACCCCCTCAAGCCTTACATCCCCTATTTTTTTGTAATTCTTAATTGGTGTTCTTTTCTTTCATTTAAAAAGATAAGTTAGGTTGGTCAATTGTCATGTGTTAAATTCAATTTCTTATCTCAAAGTAAAATATAAAATTTCTACTCCGTTCGTCCCAAACAAAATGCTCCATTTACTTATTCTCATCTCCCAAGATACAACTGTAAATATTAATATCTTCAATTATATATCATAAAAAATTATAAAAATTACATATTTGGAAAGTACGTATCGAGACAAATCAAACGAGATCTCGCATGACTATGTTTTTTCTTACATATATGAAATTAAGGAGAGCCAAATTTACAAAGTGAGTATTAGACATGGACAACTTGGAGCATTTATAATGGGACAGAGGGAGTATAAGATTATTTGCAACTCTGTCCTTTTTATTTGCAATTCTGTCCTTAGCACTTCCAGCATTTCCTGGTAGTCACAGACTCTGTTAATGATGTTACTGACCTTACATCTTGTTTAATGGTGTGATGATATTGTTTTATTGGATAAGGTGCTTTTGCAGAAGCAAAGAATAGTTTCATTATCATATGGTTAATTGAGGTTGCTAAATTCATGAATAGCTTCATTACCATCATTTTTAGTGCTCCTATTACTTCCTTTGTTCCTATAGTTTTGCTGATGCTTTTGATGTTTCTCTCATGCATATATATTGAAATTGTCAGAAATTTGATTTCTTTTATTTGTGCACTTATTATAGATGTAGAGGGAAATCAATCCTGTGCTGTTCATTGGGAGCCACCACCCGAGAGTGCTTACAAGTGGAGGAATAGGCAGCCAAAGGTCCCAAAGTCCTTGCGCATTTATGAATGCCACATCGGAATTAGTGGGTTAGAGCCAAAGATAACCTCTTTTAATGATTTTACCGAGAAGGTTTCTGCAAATATTACTCCTTGGATAATCTGCAGTATCGAGATAGGATATCTATCCTCCACCTTGATAAGATGTCTATGCTCACTCTTTTTTTTTTTTTTTTGGTTTGATAATTACAGTCCCTTCCTTACATAAAGGAGATTGGGTACAATGCACTCCAGCTATTTGGAGTTGTTGAGCACAAAGATTACTTCACAGCTGGTTATCGAGTAAGTTGAAATTCTGCTCATTATTTTTACTTGGAAAAGAAGATGATTGAACATTAAATCAGAAGCTCAGGAGAGCATGCCTTGATTCTGTTTATATTAGTTTATCATTCACTGCGTGGTACAAAAGTACTCTTGGAACGGTGATTTGTAAGTGATTGCTATGTCTTTGATACCCGCAAAATTCATAGAAGAATTCCTGTAAATTGAGAACATAAGAAAGTATATGCGGGGAATTGTCCACAGGTTCCGCAGATACCACATCATAGTTCACCAACTTTACCTGGGTTGCTGTTTGTGTAAAAGGCATGAAACTTCCCCTTTTGCCTTTTGATGTAGGATGGGGTCTCAAAGACAAGCAAAAACTCATAAAATTTCAGAAATTCGTAGGTCTAGAAATACCCTCAAATATGAACATGAAAACTAACATAAAAAAGGGATATGAACATGAAAATAAGCTCACTAAGGACTTATAATCATGAGCTAAACATAATCTAATCTAAATCACAAAGGTATAGAGTAGAAAATGACTCACCAATTACCAAGGTTGATAAGATTTGCCATCCACCAAGGAGGGAAGCTCACAAAGGGCTCACAAAAGAGAAAACTCTCAATTTTCATTTCAACAAAATTTGATTTTTACATGAGGCAAAGAGACGATTTAGACTAAGCAACCCTTAATTAAGCTTCTAATCTAGGCCATTAATTTTTAAGCAATCAAGGGCCAAGATTAACCAAGCACTAACCAAAGCAAGAGAAGGGAAGCAAAATTAAGAATTCACGCGTGCTGGGCCGTGCACGGTCGTGCAAGCCAAAACCATTGTTCTGGATCGTGCACGGTTGTGCAAGGTTAGCCTGCACGGTCGTGCAAGCCAAAACCATTGTTTTGGATCGTGCACGGTTGTGCAAAGCTAGCCTGCACGGTCGTGCAACTTGGTTGCACATTCGTGCAGCCTAATATGCACGGTCATGCAAAATCTGCTGATGTCTCAGGATTGTGCACGGTCGTGCAGGTTTGGCCTGCACGGTCGTGCACCTTCAAAAATGCCTCTCTTTTGCATGATCTTCCTTGCACGGCCGTGTATGCCTCCTTTAGCCCATTTTAGCCATTCTAATCCTTTACTCTCATGCTATTACAAGCCTAGTTAACTACTAAAACAAGAGTTTAAGCTACTTATTACAACCCGAAAAGCATAAAAGTAAAGCTAAAACTGAAGCTAAAACTAAACAAGTTAAAAAGATATGGAAAGAGTCGTCGTTGACCATTGAAGACGCTTGTTTGACCATCCCATTCTGCATCACTTTTGGACTCTAGGACTTCTAGGTAGAAAGAAATAAATCTGTGTACATATATATGCTTTCTTTTCATGAAGTATGAGGAATTGCTCTTTGGATTTGTGGCAGTGTCAAGTCCTCATAAGAAACTTACATAATGTATCTTGCACATATTTCACTTACGCAGCAAATTACTGGATATAGTGTATTTTATTATAGCTTCTGTTCTATGACTTTACTATCATTACTGGAACAGGTTACAAACATGTATGCTGTAAGCAGTCGATTTGGCACCCCAGAAGATTTTAAGCGGCTGGTTGATGAAGCTCATGGTTGTTACCCATAGTTTAAGCAAATCCTTGGTTGTTCGTTATAAATTTCTTCTTTAAGAAATTAGACAATCACAACTTCTTCCTGACTTACATTTTTTTGGACTATGAAAATAAGTAAATTCTGTCTTAGAAATAGAGATATCCATGTTCTGAGTCACTCTGTCGTCAATCGCTGTCTTTCTTTATATGCTATGATAAAACTGGTTATTGATCATGTATAAGGTATCTCTATGATGATATGATAGTTATCAACCTACCTAAATAAATAAAGGCAAATTTGAAGGTAGATATCTTAAAATTTACAGTATCAAAACTTAGTAAATTTTCATGATTTTTTTTTTTTAATTTATTTTTTATGCAAAAATTGTCAAAAACCATCTTTTGTAGGCCATGTTTTGCAAAAAACCACCTTATCTAGAAACTTTTGTAAGAAACCATCTTGTGTCACTACTTTACTTGTTGACCACCAGCTTATTGGTGGCCGGAAAATTGTAAAATAGCGGAACCTAACTGATAGCACCCAAAGTAAGCGCTAGGATGATATAATCCATGAAATTTAGCAAGGATTGGCATTTTAGTGATAGGGGATGTGATTTCCGGTGTTGATTATCACGTGTTTGGCACGCGAGTCATCAAAGCACTTTTTTTCCAAATTCTTTGTCTTTTCCCTCCCATTAATATCCCATTTTCCCCTCTCTTCCCTTCCTTTTGACCTAATTTCCTCCCTTTTCCCTCCCTCATACTCTATTTATATATATTTATTGGGTTTAAAGCAAATTAGGTCAAAAACGGAGGGAAAAGGGGGAAATGGGATAAATGGGAGGGAAAAGGCAAAGAATCTGAGAAAAAACGTGTTTTTAATGACTCACGTGCCAAATACGTGATAGTCAACGCCGGATTCCGGCAATAAGTTGGTGTTCAACAAGTAAATTAGTGATATAAGATGGTTTCTTACAAAGGTTTCTAGATAAGATTTTTTTTTTTTTTTTTTTTTTTGGCAAAACATGGCCTACAAAAGATGGTTTCCGAAAAAATTTCCTTTTGTTTTTCTTTAATTGTTATTTTCAAGTGATAGGAAGCGAAATCATATTGCTTGTTTTGTTATTAAACAGGTTTAGGGTTGCTAGTTTTGATAGACATTGTGCATTCATACTCAGCAGCAGATGAGATGGTTGGATTGTCACATTTTGATGGAACAAATGATTGTTACTTTCATACTGGTAAGCTTGTTTTTGATAATTTCCGATCTTTGGTGAATTTTAGTGCGACTAGCTTCCCTCAAATGTGAGTGATTTGTTGATTGTCATACCATTCCATGCTTCCTAGAGATTTCTTCCTTTAGGGAGATGTAATAATCTATCTAAACAGAAGTATACATCGAGTGGAGATTTTAATCCAAAGTAATTGTTTTCTTTCTATATTCTTTCTGATATTTCATTAAATATTTCTTATAGTTTTGCTATATTCCCAAGTCATTTTTTTTGGATTGTGATTAGGAAAGCGAGGCCACCATAAATATTGGGGAACAAGAATGTTCAAGTATGGTGATGTTGATGTGCTACAATATCTTCTTTCCAATTTGAATTGGTAATATATCAACTCTTCACTTCCCTGTAGTCTTACTTTATTTTAGTTGCTTGTTTGTTTTAGCCCTATCTTTTCAAGTCATGGCTTGTTAATTTGATGGAAGATATTTGAGCAGGTGGATTGAAGAATATCAAATTGATGGTTTTCATTTTCATTCGCTCTCTTCAATGTTTTATACACACAACGGCTTTGCTACATTTACTGGTGAATTGGAGGAGTAAGTCCTTATGAATATCTTTGTTGATTCTTCAATGATTAATTGATTATGTCATACCTAACATCTCTATTGACTCCAACACTTTAACACATGATGAAAGTAGAGATGCTTGCTACAGTTACAACAACAACAAAGCCTTTGTCCCAAAATAATTTGGGGTCAACTAAACATGAATCACCATATGGAATCGCAAAAGTCATGTGTTGATGGAAAAAGGAAAAGTGGTGCGTGTGCTCCAAGAGCTGCAGCGGGCTCTCCAGAAGATGGTGAAGGGGCGGGTTCTCAATCTATTATGCCAAAATTCCAGTTTCCAGCCGAGAGTTTGGAGCGGATGCTCTAAGAGGGCTTTTGACTTTTCCATTGACTATTTCGTAATAACTGCTTTGAGGGATGTTTAGTGTCATGTTCTAGCTGTCACACTCTTGATTGTGTCGATTTGGCTTCTCAGCTTCTTCTTCTTTTATATTGGTTCAAAAAAATATTGAAGCTCTACACATACACAAAATTGTTTTACACAAAAAACACATAGAAAACACCTTCTAGGAAAATCTCTCTTGGGAACAAGTGTACTTAACTCCAATCTTCCTCCCTAAAGTGCCATAGTGTGGAAGAAGGTGTGAATCATTGAATTATGTGCTGAATAGAGGCAATAGAGTGTCGCGGTAGCGTTAGAATTCGTTTTCAAGTTAGTGGAGTAATTGCCACAGCACATTAATAAGTTTACATCCATCCGATTTTGCAATTCATTTCATTATAATTTGCGTTTTCTTTTTGTTCATCTTTTGGTATTTTTCTAATACAAAACAATAATTTGTCCATATTTCTCTCTCCATGTCTCCCTATCTAACAGCGCTCATCTAAGTTTGCTTTGGTCTTTCTCTACCTCTCACCTTTTCATGTGTTTGCTACTCGATCTTCCTTACTGCAACAATTATTGGCTAAGTTACTTGGACTTTGCTAGAAGTATTGGACACAGGTAGTTGTCCAAGTATTAGACACAACGATTTCATGAAAAACTATGAATTCTTTTGGTTCAAAATGGAGTAACCAATTGTCATTCCAATGTACAAGGGTCAAGTATCCGGCACCGGCACTTAAGGTGAAATACAGAGTTCGGTTAACATAATAATTGGTCTCCGACTCTCCATCTCACATGACCAAACCATCTTAGATGGTTTTCCGATCTTATCCTCAATAGTCCATACCTCTACCTTCTTCTTGATAACCTAATTTTATATATTTATTATTCCTTGTATGTGCACGCACCCAACGTACATTATCAAATTCATCTTTTGGTCAAGACAACACTTTAAAGCCAAACAATTTGGGCCATATAGCAATGCCAGTCTAATAGTTGTACGGAAGAAGTTTCCCTTAATTCTTTTTTGGCATACTTCGCAGACAAAGCAATCTCGAAGCTCATTTCCACTTTAAGCAACCCAATTTGATCCCGTGAGCAACATCCTATCCAATTCACCATCCTTTTGGATAATAGGTCCCAAATACCAGAATAAGTCGGAACATCCTTTTGCTAGCCCTAATGCTACTCTATATTTTGCTTTCGAATTTAGCCTATCACATAGCCCGTTGTCCTTGTGATATATCTATATATATATATGATCAGGATCATATGAGAATGTGTCATTTAGGTAAGAATGATTTTTATATGAGAATAAATCCACACCGTTGAGAGGTCTACATCTAAAGGCTGAGATTTTTTTCCCCTTTAAATTAGGATAGATAGTTTTTATTTTTTTATTTTGTTCCTATAAAATAGGATGGCAGATATATTTATTTAAACAAATAACTGATTTGAAGCAAATTACGCATTATTTTCACATTACACTGTGATAGCAAATAGCAAATAAGTTTATACAATCTAGAAGATATCACTTAAATTTTATAACATAAAAGTTAGAACATGACTTGTAAAATTTAGAACATATCACTCCTTGTAAAGAATAGGTTGTAAATTTTAACTCATTCTAAATCGGTTAAGCCAAGTTCTAAAGTTTATATTCTATGAGCAATGTTCTAAATTTTATATGACTAATTGAATATGATAAGATGATGACACTTTAGTACTTTATAAAGTATAGTTTGGATAAAAAAATAAAATTTAGATGTTTTTTTTTTAAAAGCCTTATGGTGTATTGCATTCAATTAATTTCCTCACAAATAGGGGTTAGTTACGGATGGGGAATTTAAATTTTTTTTGTTTGTTTTTTTTTTTTTTGTTTGTAAAATCACAACCTCTCATTGAATCGACGCTCTAGATGTATTCTCACATAAAAACCATTTTCACCTAAACAACCCTTCTCACATGATCCTGACCTTATATATAAAATGGTGATACCGTTTGTGTGCAAAAGACAATATAATTACAAAAATGATAATTTTTTTTTTTATTATTTTTTTTATATCCTTCCTGAAACTAGGATTGAAGCTCTTACCACATGAGCTATCCCTCACTCTCATAATGGCTTATGAAATGCAATAACATAGTAACAGTTGTCCCATCAATTAGAAAATTACTTTCACATTTTTAATCTTATACTTGACAAATTTCCAGTTTCCTATTGAACATTTTGCTGTACACCTTTTCTGCTGCAATTTTGTTTTTTTAAGCTTCAAGGACACAATAGTTCTGTTCCACATACTTAACTCTTCATGTTAATTGATTGAATGATTGATGCTGACGTGTAAAACATGTCAATTACAGATACTGCAATCAGTATGTAGACAGGGATGCTCTGTTGTACCTCAGTCTGGCAAATGACATCCTGCATGCTCTTCATCCCAATATTATAACAATTGCAGAAGATGTAAGGCTACTGCGTTTTGTTATATTGTCTTTTCATTCTTCATATGCTTCCCTAGTTCCCTGTCTTCTTCTGCATAACTCCATGGTATATAACCTGAAATTTCTTGGGCCTATTCAATTGAGTTATGAAATAAGTTAATGCTTTAGTATATGTCTAAAACGAGTGTTAATATTTTTCAGGGAACATATTATCCTGGATTGTGTGAGCCAACTTCTCAAGGTGGTTTAGGGTTTGATTATTACGTTAACCTTTCTGCATCTGAGATGTGGTTAACAATTCTAGAGAATGTCCCTGACAGTGAGTGGAACATGAGTAAGGTTGTACAACTTGATACTTGCACTTCTTCATTATCTTCAGTTTAATATGGTCAGTATTTCAGACTATGTATTTTTTATCATGCAAAAAACTTCTTTATAATGCAGATTGTGACAACATTAATGGGAAACAAAATGCAAGGTCGTACAGATAAAATGGTTTTGTATGCTGAAAATCACAATCAGGTTATCAGCTACTTTCCATTGACCATTCATGATTCATTTCAATCCTTACAGAAGTATGCAGATTAATAATGCTGTCAATATTAACTGTTTTTTTCCGTGTTCAGTCAATTTCTGGAGGGCGATCTTTTGGTGAGATATTGTATGGTAATTTGGAAAAACAGTCATTGGAGGCTACAGACCAATTGCTGAGAGGGTCATCGTTGCACAAAGTATGCCCTTGAGCTCCCCTTCCTTGGTTCAATTTCCGATTAGTTGGATTCCATTGTGTGTTAGCGAAGAAAAACTGAGTGCTTGTGTCTTGAAGGGGAATATAACTGTTACATCCCTCATATATTCCCTAATTTCGTTTTTCACACTAGTTTTGTTGTACCATGTGTATTCTTATGTTCCACATTTCTTTTCGGCATAGTTTCTCCTTGGATTGTCTACTTTTTTCATTGATTTCGTTCTGATGTTGCACTAACTTGTTATAAGAAGCTTAACTCAAGAACCTTCTCCCTTTTTTTGCCTCAGCTCATCAGACTAATTACTTTTACTATCGGTGGCCATGCTTATGTCAATTTCATGGGAAATGAATTTGGGCATCCAAAGGTGATATTTCTGTCTTCTAGATGCTTGAAAATGCTTAGCATCTCTTCTTATGTTACTTGGCCTTTGTAATCATCAGAGAGTTGAGTTTCCAACAGCAAGCAACAACTTCTCTTTGGAACTAGCAAATCGTCGTTGGGACCTATTAGCAGACGGAGGAATTTATTGTGATTTGTTTTCCTTTGACAAGGTTTATTTCTATTCCTAGTGTCTGTTTCTACTTTCTTGGATATCTAGAACTGTTTATTTGTTATGTTTCATCCTTCTCTTTCCCCACCCTAGAAGACCCACTAAATTGAGTTTCTTTTGTAGGACATGATGAAATTGGATCAAGCAGAAAGGGTCTTGACAAGGGGCATACAAAATGTTCACCATGTAAATGATGATTCTATGGTATGTGAGGAGATGTGTCCTTTTCTCTGCAATTGTTCTGGTTCAAGTGTTTTGCTTTATTCCATGTTCTTGCTTTGTCTAGAAATCAGTTTCCTTAGAGTGAAAATTTTGTATAGTCCACAAAAGCAGCAATTGTAACGAATAGAGTTCAGGAGCCTCTTCAAACCATTGTGCCATGTATTTTTGGATTTCTAAAACATATGGTCTGTTATTTATAGCATAGTTTGCCTTACGTCTCGTCGTCTTGTAGGAAATAGGGCTCTAGAAATTACAGATTTTAAGGTAACAGAAAAATGAAAAATACCAGCAGCAGACTGATTGGCTGTGTCATGGAAGACCTCTACTATGAAGTGAATTTCGCCACAATCTGTACAAGATGAACCTGTCCAAGTTAATGCAACCTCCAATAAACCTGTGCTACCAAATTCAGAGTATGGATTAACTTAAGAATTGCTTAGACCTCCATCTCAAGCACACACTCCTAATGTGAGAGCTTGGAAGCACCCAGTTCTTAAGGATAGAGCCAAAATCAGGAGCTTATTTTCAACAGTCCCCAAGTAAGAGATTTTATGAATCTGAAGAGTAAATAAAAGTATTAGTACTTAAGTGTTCGTATCTTTTTATTTGAACTAACACATAGTGAGATAGGGTCTTTAGTGATTATAGCAAATATTTTTCAATTTGTTAGTACTATACTATGAAAAGGACCCGGCGGCACTTACCTCTCCTCAGGAGCTTGAGCAGTCTGTGGTATAAGTGGTATAACATGAATTTCCATAACAAAACATAGGAAAATTCACATGAATAATCCCACATTTTTCTTATCTTCTCTTATCGATCCGAGTTTGATTAACTCTGTATAATCCGACCCTTTACCCTTATCATCTCATTTTATTCCAATTATTATTAACGTGTTGTGTAGGTGGTGATTTTTTTTTTTTGGGAAATTCTCAATGGTAGCCCCATGTTTTTGAGTTTTCTCTTTGATAGCCCTTCTTAACTGGAAATCTCAGTGGTAGCCATGAGTTTAATAGCAATTTTCAGTGGTAGCCCTGAGTTTATGGCTATAGTTAATAATGTAGTATTAATAACCCTTTTTCATTATAAATACTTGGTAAAAAGATTGGTTTATGACTAAGTAAGTTTCCATGAATCGGAATGACAAAAGGTATCACTTAAATTATATTTCCTTCGTCGTTTGTATGAAACTTATTTCATTTTGATTTTACAAATTAATCGAAGGCAACAAAGACTTTTGAAGCAAGTTTATGCTACTTAAGATATTAGAGAATAGAGACCTTAATTAGTTTGAAAATAACATTTTTATCATCTTTTTGTAATGAAATTTAGTAATCAATACCACATTCTTAACCATAGCCTTAAACTTAGGGCTACCATTGAGATTTACAATTAAGAATGGCTACCAAAGACTTAACTCAAAAACTTAACTAAACACATTTTAGTACCAAATATTTTTTAAAGTAATGTAAATTTAATTAAATACAACTTCGGTAAATAGAAAATTTGAATCTATGTTGAAGTCGGATTAATTTGTCAGAATATATCCAACATCCGACTTGGATTCGGATGTTTTTAAACGAAGTTGAATGCAAATTTTTATGTTTCGGATTTGAATTGGGGTTTTCCCCCTGGATCGGACTAGGGTCGGATCCGAATTAGGTTATCAACCCTAAGTGAGACCTGGAAATAAAATAACCCTTCAAGATCCGTGGTCTTCACCAAAGGCCTTTCATATATCTTTCATCTCGAATTGAGAAGATGGGAATTTCGTATCTTTATTTATCTCACACATTTTAGTACCAAACAACATATCATATATAAGCAAATAATCACACAATAAGAGTAAAACATCTTGTGCACTCCATTTTAGTACCAAACGTGCATGCATCACTTCCATTGACCAAAAACTCAAAACTAATAATTATATTATGAAATTTTTCATGCCACTATTTTGGTGAATGTTTCTAGCTATATAATGACTTTCAGAGTATACATACTTTTGCACTCCATAATTTGAACAACCCTTTACTTGTTGGTAAGGTTTTGCGTGTCAGAGTTGTTGAGTAGTTCTCAGAAAGAACTAAGGATAGAAATCTAATCTGGATTTGACTCTAGTCCCATCCAATCTGCAAAAAAAAACTCGATTAGAATCTGAAAATTAAAATTGTGCATCCGCCTTCGTCTAAAAAAATTTCAATCGGTGTCGAATCAAGCTTGGATCTTGGAAAAAACACAATGAATTACTCCAACTCCATCGTTAATAATTGATACTAATTATATATTGATTAAAGTATAATATCTAATTATGTATAAGCAATAAAGAAATAGAGTAACTTCAATGTAATATTACACAATTTTTACGGTTTTTCTACATAGCAACCCTAAGGTTTTAAGTTTTCTACATTGTACCTTTCCGTTTGAGAAGTTCTATGTGGTGCCTTTACGGCCCGTTTGGTTGCCGGTCATAAATAATGTTAATGGGAATGAATTTATAACTAAATTTGGAAGGGAAATCAAAATCCATTCCCATGGTGTAACTAGTTTAACTCCAATTTATCTAATTTTCTTCACAAATATTCATTCCCATCAAATACCACCCTCCCCATGGTAACGGATGGGAATGGAAAAAAAAAATTGAAGCTTGAGAATGAACATATGTTTTCCATGGGTATTATAAAGTTTTTCCTTAATAAAATTACACTATAAACCATTACCATTACCACAATTTATTACCAACAACTAAACGGGTTGTTAGTGTAATAGGAGTTCCACTTGGTACCCCTTGAGTGCAATTAGTAATTATACAATGCCCCATCTAGACTTTAAAAATCGGCTAATTTTCATGTTGAAACACAAAACAACCATAATAGTCATCTCTAAACCACAAAACAGGTACGACAACCACCTTCGAAACCTAAAATTGCAACAACCAACATCCCTAAACCACGTAAAATCAATAAAGAAAAGGATGTTATTGTTTTGGTTTCATGATTTAGGTGATGGTGTTTTTTCAATTTTAGGTTTGAAGAGTGGTTATTGTGCTTTAGGGATGGTGTTTGCAATTTTGTGGTTTCAGATGAAAATCAACACAATTTTAATGTCTAGATAATGATAGGGGGGGATTATATAATTACTAATTGTATTTCAAGAGTCCATGTGAAACTCCTATTACACTTGAGGGCACCATGTCGTACTTATGAAATGGAAGGATACAATATAGATTATAGAAAACCCGAAAACTTAGGGGCTCTATGTAAAAAAACCCTTTTTAAAAATTTTTGTTAATGAAATAAGAGTCAAATCAAATGGAGTTTGATTTTCAAAGTCGGAAGTAAGGTTCGGATCAGTTAGAATCAGATTGGACATCCAACTATGAGTTGGAATTGGAATATAATCCGATCCGTGTGCGAGTGTTACCATTCCTAGAAAGAACCACTAGTTTAGTGGTTTCATTTTTTCTGTTCCGGATATTACAATTTACCTAATTTGTGTTTTACAGGTTTTTTTTATAATTAGTGCTTTGATGAGGTGAAGGAAAAGTGGATTGTGACATAAAAATTAGGAAATATGGTCATTGAATTTGTTCAAGAAGTGAATGATCGATGAATCAAATCCATTCATATGAGGTCCTCTTATTTTTACAGGTGATTTCCTACATGAGAGGTCCTCTTCTGTTTATATTTAACTTTCATCCTTCTAATTCATACGAGAGATATATTGTTGGAGTTGAAGAAGCCGGAGAATATCAAGTAAGTCCAGCTTGATGCATCACTGCATACTTTTTCTAATTCCTCTGACATGGTTATGTGTTTGCTGTCTTTTCAATATAATCTGCTTGAACTGAATGTACAAGACCCCCCCCCCCCCAGGGAAGTATTCTTATAGGATTTCTTTTGTACAAAGTTTTTTATGTTGTTGTAAATGCATGATTTCTATCCTGTCATTGTGTGGGGTTGGCACCATTACTAAATTAAACATTATGCACCATACACCCTAGTGGTTTGAAAGAATGGATGTGGTACTCGTAGTATAAAACACATGATGTATCCCTTTTGTCTGCAAATTAAACACTTCATCACATCCCCCTTGATAGCTATCAAATGTCAAAAAAGAGTTAACTAACCCCCTTAGGCCTAAAAACCCCAAAATCTATTGACTTTAGTAGAAGAAATATAAGTTATGGATTTTGTGGTTTTGTTGACTGTTACAAGGATTAAATGATAACAAATATTTACATCCTTTGGTCATCAAGGTCATGGGTTAGTGTTTTGCAAACCGTAATAAATTAATAATACATGGTGTCTTTTGAAAAATGTGGGTGTAACTGTGCATTCTACTCTGCAAAATCACTTCTCTCCCAACTCCCCCCTCCCATCCCTCTCTAAAGGAAAAGTTTGGCCTTTTCAGGGTTTTTTTCCGGTGAAATTAGGATTTTTTGTTAATAAATTGGTGATCTGAAAGCAACTGTCACTTCTGAAGTTCTGAGAATCTAATGCAATTACTGATGCTACAGATCATACTAAACACTGATGAGAAGAAATATGGTGGAAGAGGTATTCTTAGCAGTGATCAATATCTTCAAAGAAGCAATAGGAAGAGGTTAGCATTAGCTTTGCTGACACTTAATTTTTCCATCATATGTTGGTTTACTGGTTTTGTTCAACTGTTAACTTAAGCGCTCCTGCAAATGCAGAATTGATGGTCTTACGGATTATCTACAAGTGCCATTGCCTAGTAGAACTGCTCAGGTCTGTAACTTGCACCTTTCATTCCTTTTATCCCCTTATGTGGGTTGAATCAATTGTTATGGTGGTGGAAATTCATATTGTTACAGAGATTTCGCTGTTGTGGATTAAAACGTGGATTCTCCAGGGAGTTGGTGGGTGGTGGGGTTCGTTGGTTGGTTGTATTGCTGCCCATTTTAGTGGGCTAGACACTTCAGCATCATAATCCAAAAGGGGGTTTTGGGTGAATACCAATTTTTCTCTTTCTGAATTAACCTAGTATGATGCAAAAGCTGGAGTCATCCTTTTGTAGAAGAGTGGACAGCACCGCTGATGCTCATTCACTGTCCTGTCCTTATTGTCTGTTTTAGTTTTCTTCGCTTCATTATTATGATGATGATGTGATTTTATGATAAATTTGCAGGTCTACAAATTATCCCGGATATTAAGGACATAATTCTTTACAGAGATGAAATCACCTTTTCCAATGATCCAACCTGATTCCTGTTCTGCTGTGACTATACTGAATGATCAATTAGGAAGATTGTCACCTGAGAAACTGGACACAAAGGTCATGAATCAACATGCTTACAGTTAATGGAGCAGTGATGTATTTTCAACAAGAAATGGTTGCACTTTGTCTCCAAACCTGCAATCATGCATGCACGATGCATGATGAGTGGCTCTTCCCCTTTCTGTAGGTAGATCATATGGAATTCGTTGCCAGTGAAACGCAGTCTTTATAATTTTTTAAGGTATTGTCTTCGACTGCAACTCTGGCTACCGAAAATGAAACCATTGTGCGTAACAAAGGAATTCCTGTGATAACACTGGGCAAAAGATGCATATACTTGAACAGTCCGGTTTTTGTATGGATAGCACATTCCATGTGGAAGGAATATTTTTCCCTTAGGCTATTATTGATGCCATGCTCTTAAAAGATCTGAATTTGTAGAATAGAGATGGTGATTTAAACATTAAGCTTGTTAATAGCAAACTAAGGGCATGTAATTTAATATGTATAGTTTTATAGAATACTGAAAAGTTAACTTTAAATTAAATCACGATACATTAGAACATTAATTAAAAAATTACCAATATAAATTAAATTTATAATTTTATATCTATACTTTGTTATTTAAAACTATCCCCAAAAACCTAAAATGAGTGCTCCTCAATAAATCACACCTCACTCCCTCCTAAGAAAGCTAGGTATGCTTCATTGCCTCTTCCTCTTGCATGTCCTCCTTCAATGCTTCAAGTTGTAACTCCCATTATAAAATGTGACTTCAAGCATAGAGAAAGTATTGTGTTAGGCAACTTTGACACAATACAAATGGTTAGACGACTTCAACTGAAAAAATCAAACTCAACTGAAAATGAAAAGAATATAGCAGAAACAAAACAATGCCTAACTGGTACTTATTTTCTTCAGTTGAGTCTTGTTTTCCTTTAGTTGAGTTCAACAAATCCCAACTGAAATAAAATAATACCAAACAAAAAACAAAGCAATGCCAACTAAAACAAAACAAGATCCATTCGAAATAAAACAACCCCCAATTGAAAAAAACCAAAGGCTCAATTGATTTGTTTCACCCACGTATTTATTTTACATCTTCATCTTTACTATTTCGTAATATCACCTGATTCTCTTCCTTGCCCAAAAAAATTGGGTTCTCTTTCCCACGTTTAATTCCATAGTTACGTGCATTTTTTTCCTATCATATTCGTATGCGATTTGCACAAATTTGTTCGAAAAGTTATTGGGCTCAGCCAACAAATTTGCAGAAAACTTATTTTTGGTCGAGAAAGCCAACTGATTTGCAAACGAAAAATTTCAAACAAATTTCCTTTGTGAAATAGATAATTCAGTTTGTGTAGTGGAGATTGTTTTTATTTATTGTGTTAGAGATATTCTAAAAAATTCTTGCTGAAATTACGATCTAATCAATGCTAAGCAGCTTGTATAGTTGTATTTAAGAAATTCGATGGGTTTGGTGGTGATGTATCTAAGAAACTTGATATTCGACATTTGCTAAAGAATGAAGGTTGTTAGAGAATAAGGCGAACAAAGAGAGAGAATATGCGATGCACTTTTAGAAAGATTATATATATATTAGAAGGAAAAATAAACAAGGGGGAATTAAGATCTCTTCTTCTCGAAGAAAAATCCTAGTATATGCATACATACATACATAAGAAAGCATTGGGCTTAGCCCATCTGACAATAAACGTTGGGTCAAATGGTCTAATCCAATACTTTCTCTTAATCGTATTCATGTACCTTCACATAATATATTCATGTACCTCCACCTCTCATCAACATACAATATTAAATTTCGTTAGTTTCATGGTGTTTTTTCTCCTACAACCGAAATATTTCAATTCATAAATACAAAATAATAAGTGATATAGTTTTGTTTTTTTTTTTGGAGAAAAGGTTACAAGGAAATCAGGAGCTCTTCCTCTTGAATAAATGACGTGATTTATCAAGAGCTAAAAAAATAAGAAAATATAGCTTCCAAAAAGGGATCAATATCGATATGCGCAGGGGACCAGTGCCTGAGCGATGCAATATAGTCAGTAGATTGGTTGGCTTCTCGGAAGATGTGCGAAGAAAAGGCTATAGCGAAATCCCAAATAATAGACCGAATACCATCCATCAGCAGTTGGATTTTCCAAGGGCAATGGAAATGACCATGTAAAACACTGATAACTGTTAGGTTTTCGCCCTCAATGTGAATAGAAGTATAATTTAGCTGACGAGCTAACAAAAGACCATTCCAAAGAGCAGTCACTTCCTCTACAAGGTGAGAAATATTGCCTAAGAAATACTCACGGGCTGCGATACAGTCACTAAGATGGTTTCGAAGTACCACACCCGCGGAAGCAGTATTATTGTTTGACGAAACATCAAAATAAAGCTTAAAACCTGGGGACCGGGGGGTGGGGGGGGCAAGAGACAAAAGAGGAAGCTAAAGAAGAGGAAGCATGTAATTCAGAGTCATAAACCGTGTGCATCTTATCTATGGAGATGCGGGTCTTCCAATCTTGGAAGTAGGAGAGAGCCTGAGTGAAGACACTAATTACAGAGAATTGGGAGTTACGAAAAAGTAACCTATTACGAGTTTTCCAAATACTCCAAAGGATATGAATGAATTTGCAAAGTGAGACAAACCATTGGTCATGAAGAAAAGTGAGGACACTAGTGGAAAAAGGCTCTATTTGTACCGGTTTTTAGACCTTATTTGTACCGGTTTAAGATGGGTACAAATAGAGGCGATACAAATAACAACCTTATTTGTACCGGTTGTATGAACCGGAACAAATAGCTTGTTATTTGTACCGGTTGTAATAAACCGGTACAAATAGCTCTTTTTTAAAATAAAAAAAATGGTTATTTGTACCGGTTTTAAGGTAGAACCGGTACAAATAGCTCTTTTTTAAATTAAAAAAAAACTATTTGTACCGGTTTTCAAGAAGAACCGGTACAAATAGCCATTTTTTTAATTTAAAAAAGAGCTATTTGTACATGTTCTTCCTGAAAACCGGTACAAATAGGTAAAAAAATTTAAAAAAAAAACGCATAGCAGCCCACACCCCCATGGCCTACACCAGTAGACAGTGTGTAATTCAGTTTATTCTATGGAAGATTAACAATGCTTTTTTAAAAAATAAAAAATCAGCATCTACCTGCATCACAATGGCAGATTAAGAATGCTAAAAAGAATTATACATATCATACAATAAGCTTGCAATGTTAGTCAGCTTTAAAAAAAAAAATTAGAGGCAACTAGCATGACAATCAATTTATAAAATTTTATTCATTTACTGTGCATTCTGTATTTTAGTTATACAAAATAACTACACTTCCAGAGTTCCAGCATAGAAAGAAGGCAGTGTCTGTCCAACAGCCATTTTCAGTATTTTCAAGAGGAAGCTGAACCTGAGCCAACATAAGATAATTGGGCGCATTCTCAGACGTATGAGTCCCCAAAATCATCTTCTGAACTGAATAATCATAATCAAAACAAAGAAAAAAAAGATTACTAAATACATTGTATTCTAAAAGCTTTGATTGTAAGTCCAAAAATCTATCACAATTTAAAGCAACAACCAGAACTATTAAGCCATTTCATTCATTCACAAAAGCATCCAACAAATTGGCATCGTAAAATTATATATATCAACAATGGAAAACATGTAGAGTTTAAAATATTAGATGCAAAAAATCCCAGAAGAAGAAAAAAGATTACATTCAATAATATACAAACGGGAGAATTAACCTTTACATGAAGATGATCGAAATAAGAACTTGAACAGGAAAAAGGTTTGTCCCTTGCTAATTGTAAAATCTTAATATCTATGACTATAGCAAAAAACTCTAATAATCTTGAGGGAACTCAAAAATATCGGCATCTGTGGGTTCAATGTGAAAATTGTTATGGATTAAATTATAAGAAATTCCTTATATGTCAAAAATCGGTATTTGTGAACAATGTGGATATCATTTGAAATTGAGTAGTGAGCCTAAAACTGGCCTAACTCATACCACCAAAACATCCAGTCATCCACATCATTTAGATATAAAACACAATTTAATCCCTTTGCACCATCCAATCAAGATACTTGCCTTCATGATGTTAGAATGTAAAGTGACTTAATGAGATGCTCAATTTAAAAGCAAGATCCAAAACCTTAAGCTGGCAGGATCCCTGATTTCAAACTCATCGTTGTCAGCAACATAGCCACAAATTAAATTATAACATAGTGACCTGCAGATAGCATCTGATAAATTATCACTACAAGAAAATTGATTATTAACACTAGCAGGCTATTTACATCCAAACTAATAATCACAAATGAAAGCAATAAGTAGGTTATTTACATTAGCAAATCAAACCAACCATTAGACTTTATGGTCTAACATACAAATATCCAAACTAATAGACTTGCTTTAGAATTTAAACACTACTTTTTGGTCACCTTGATCATAGCAGCAGAATAAAACTTCAGGGGTGCTCTACAAGATGGAGATAGAAACATAAAATATAAAAAATTATACATTCATGGTTTATTTCTAATGGAATTAATGGTTTGCCAAACCCAAAAAGATGCAATGTGCGCATCCATGAAAAGCATGAACTTGTATAAAAGGAATGGTAAAAGAAATATAAATTAACAATAATATTGGGGGATTTGGGATGGGGAAGAGTGAGAGATAAAAAATGCTAATTTACTAATTAGAGGAAAAACGATCCTAGTTACCAATTCAGCAAACGTAAAACGCATAGAAGGTTATAATTAAATCACCAAAGAAAGACAAAGTAATTTGAATTTTTACAGAAATGTGAACATTGATCCACCAATTGAGTAATGAACAACCGCATAAGGAACACTTACCAAAGCTTCATGTCCATAGGAATTCATTTAGATTCTCTATCAATTTTCAAATAGAGAAGCAAAGGGCATTTAAAGTCCATTAGAATAAGTACGAATCATCTCAATTATTGAATGTCTACCGGAATTGTTATGAGAATCCTAAATAATGGAAATGGAAACAAAAAAAAATTAAAGGAAATAGAATAAGAGAGAAGAATAAGAGGGAGTTACTTGGTTGGGGTGTGGATGGAAGCTGCTAAAACGAAGAACATAAAAGTAAAACAATTTGCTGAACTTTTCAAATTGAAAATCAAATTAAAAATACCGCGACTTGTGAGCGGTTTCTTTGAATTTTACAATCTTGACAATAACTGTGATACTGTTGTTATATAGTTCGTATAGCAGATTCTAGTAGTGTAGGGCCATATCAATATCTGAACTAATCTAACAAACTTCTACAAAGATTTTTAGCTTGCCTATGGTCCTAAAGTCATTTCTCACTGCTAGCCACTATTGTCAATCCTTGACAGCAAAACGTATAAAGCAATCCAAGTAAAAATTGAAAATATGAAAATCATCACAATTATCCCTATATAATATTGACCTAAAACTGGATTAGTCATAGTAAAGCAAAGAGTACTGTGTCTAATGAATCTACCTTCAATTCTAATCAAACTAAAACTGAAAACTGTAATTTTTTTTTTAAAAAAAAAAAGAAAATCAGAATAAATAAAAAAAAACCATACATATACAAAAAAATTGAAAACAGATCTAAAACAAGAACAAAATCCTAAATTGAAAAAGAAAAAAATAAACTTCAAAAAATGAAATCACATCTAAAACTAAAAGAAACGAAAAATGAGAAATCTTGCTTACAGTTGGCGGCGTCGAGGACGGGTACGAAGCGAGCGAAGCGACGACAAGAAAGAGGAGGTGGTGGCGGTTGTGGTAGTGGAGGTGAACAGCGGCAGTAACCCAGACGAACAACAATAATTTCAGATTTATTTTTTCTTTCTAAACCTTAATATAAGCAATCAAAATGAGAGTGAAGAAAAATGAGGTTACCATGGTGACGATGGTGGTGGCCGGAATTTCGACAAGAGGGAGGCGGTATTGGGCCGGCGGTGGAGGGGCGTGCGGTGTCACTGGTGGTGGAGGAGTATTTGGGGTTTTGGTGCTGCTTTGTTTTGGTGGAGAAGTCGAGTGAGAGAAGAGGAGTTTTTGGGTTCTGCCTAGTTTTTAATATATCTGCCGTGTTTTTTAAAATAAAAAAAATTGCCTATTTGTTCCGGTTGTAATGAAACCGGTACAAATAACTACTTATTTGTATCGGTTTATACAAAACCGGAACGAATAGTTGTTTATTTGTTCCGGTTTTGAATTAACCGATACAAATAAGTAGCTATTTGTACCACTTTTGTTAAAACCGGTACAAATATGCATTATTTGTTCCTATTTTTATATAACCGGAACAAATAAGGTGTAACAAATAACAAATTTTCCACTAGTGGGAGAGTGGGAAGAGAAGGGCATGAAGGGAGCAGGGCAATCCAGCGAGTAGATTAAATATAGGACCAAATAGGAAGAAACATCAGACTATGCAAGAAAATATGATCTTGGGATTCGTCAGTTGAGGAGCAAAGTGGGCAAAGAGGGGAAAGGGGCAAGCCTCAGTAGGCCAAATTTTGATGAACCTAAAGACCATTATGTAGGATTTTTTTTTAATCAGTAAAACACACAAATTCATTAAGCTCAAAAAACACAATTTTTACAACCTACAAGCTAAGCTAAGACTATCCAAGAAGGCAGCCAAAACAAAGCTCAAACACCACACAATAACCTAATACAAGGTTACAAGCCATTCATCATCTTTCCTAGACATCTTCATAGGCAATACACCAAATGCCAAATGCCATAAACTGTTGCCTGGACAGCAAAACCTTATTCCTAGCTTGCCATAAACTCTCAACAAAACCTTCTCTTTAACACTTTTTATAATTACATTTACATTAAAATTTTCATTACACCACAAAACCTTATTCCTAGCTTGCCAAATGCCATAAACTGTTGCCTGGACAGCAGCCAAATACACACCAAATTGGAACTTCGTGCAGCCTGACTTTCTCTTCATTTGCTTACAGATCTACAAACCATTATTCAAACTTGAACATCTGATCTACAACCATTGCATCGCAGCCCCCAGATTTGGCTTGACACAGAACATTGAAAAAATAGATGCCCATGATCCTCTACTGCTTGCTCACACAGCAGACAAACATCAGCTCTGCACACTACTATAGCATACAGTCTGTCCCTGGTCTTCAGACTCTCCAACACCACAAGCCAGAATATGAACATGTGTTTAGGAATACACATCCTCTACCAAACAAACTTATCCCACTGAACTACTTGTAGATGACCATTACTCTACCTCATCATGTCGTAGAAAACAGTAACAGAATACCTCTCCATGGTCATGATATCACTTCTTAGACCAAGACTTAGCACCAAGTCCTTGACCTCACAAACCTTCTTCCAATACCAACAAGAGTCCATTGGTGGCTTATAGCTCCACCAATCTTGCTGCTTAAGATAAACAACATGGATCCATTGAACCATAGGTTATCTTTTCTATGTGCCAAAGCCCATACATGCCTTCCTAAATTTGTCTTATTCCATAAGACCACATCCCTAATACCAAGGCCACCAGCCTTTTTAGGCATACACACCTTCTCCCAACCAACATTACCAGGCTTAAAGGACCAAGCTTTACCAGCCCACAAAAAAGATTTGCAGACCTTATTAATCTCATGCATAATAGAACTAGGCAAGATAAACACTTGAGCCAATACAAGTGGATACTGAGTAGAACAGAATTAATAAGTTGTAATCTTCTAGAGAAAGACATATGCCTAGACTTCCATACCCTTATTCTACTTGTCATTTTATCCACCAAAATCTCACAATCTTTAGCAACTATTTTCTTTGAACAGATTGCCATTATGTAGGAATTGCCATATAAAGATTTGAAGTTTCAGGGTTGATATCCAATTTCCAAAACTAATGAAAATCTCATTTGGGGAAATAAGTAGGGATGCCATGGGTGAGCCACGTAACTGATTTGATAGTGAAACGACCATCTGGGGCAAGGGCCCAACTAAGGTTCATTGAAAATTGGAGAGGAAGGAAGAGAGATATCTAAAATAGTGCAACAAACTTCTGGCGGAAGAAACTGAGATAGAAGAGTAGTGTTCCAAGACCCATGGGCTATGAAATGGTCAGCTTCCATGTCCGGATTTGAAATATTAGATGGGTCAATATTATGATGTGAAATAAGACTATCCTTAAAGACCCAATTATCGAACCACATCAACATTAGCACCATTTCCTATTTTCTAGCCAATGCCCCGTAGAAGGAAGGGGCGGATATGAAGAATTTGTTTCCAAATCCGGGAGTCATTAGACTGAGCTTGATAAAGAAAAAAGGGCGTACGACGAAGACACTTGGCTTGAGTAATTTGGATCCAAAGATTGGCATGGTCAGATATGACCTTCTAACCTAGTTTACAAAGATAGGCTTTATTTACCTCATCAGATATACGGAGCCAGGCCACCTAGGGACTTGGGGCGACAAATTTAATCACATGAAATCATGGGGAGACTAGGTTTATCAGAATTTTGTTTCCAAAAAAAAAAGATTGGTTGAGACGATCCAAGGTTGAGGTGGTCGATACTGGGAGAGCAGCCGTAGACATAGCATAAGATGGGGGGAGCCTCTAAATTACTTTGAATTAAGACAGCCTTTCCAGCTTTAGAAAGCCATTGGGCTGACCAAATATTAATTTGGCATCGACCTTATGGAGGGTATGGTCAAAATTAGACTGTGAGAAACGAGATGAGTTAAAGAAAACTCCCAAATAACGGCCTAAAAATTGTTTTGGTGTCGTATTGAAATTGCTGGCAAGTTGTCACTTGCGGGGGTTACCAACCTTTTTCGAGAACACAATTTTAGATTTATCAAAATTTATAGGTTAGCCAGAGAGTGTCTTAAATTCATTTAGAATAGATTTAACCTGATTGCAGACAGAAAAGGTAGATTTACAAAACAAAAGACGATCTATAGTTACCATACTTGCCAATATGAAATTTACGGATCACCCATATTTGCTTTTCTCTTCAAAGAAATTTCAAATGCGTATTCATATTATTTCTTTATATTAGTTGCTTCTCGCCATACCTCCCCAATTCATATACATATTCTTCCATTATTAGACTTTAATCACGCTCCTTCATCTTACCATTTATAATTCTCTAAGATTGCTCTATTCTATAACTTAAATAAGATGGAACTTGCGGTGAGCGCGTTATATATTTATCGCCAAACGACTAAATGATCAATCGATTTTGGGTATGTCTTTGTTGATCCCTTTTCTCCTTTTGTCATTCAGGGTCCTTTTGTTTCTCTTCAATCTTTGTTTTTTTAATGATGCAATGAGATGTGCTTTAAGTTTACATGTTCTAGGTTTGCAAAATAGATGTTTGTCAAAATGATCTAATGAAATCCATGAATTATGGTTTTACTTTTACTATCTTTAGCTTTGGATGTTTGAATGTATTTGTCTTCATTGCTCCCTTTTCTTCTTCTGTTATTCATGGTCCTTTTGTTGCTCTTCAATGTTTGGTTTTTTTATGATGCAATGAAATGTGCGCTGCTTTTACATTTACATGTTCTAGGTTTGCACACTAAATGTTTGTCAAAATTCTCCAATGACATTCATGTGTTATGGTTTTACTCTTTTGTTTCCAGTAATTTATTTATCTTTAGTTTTGGGTGTTTGATTGTATTTGTCTTGGAGGTTTGCTGGAGCGTTTTTGGTGTTGTTTTAATCGTTGGGTTGTCTAATTGATTGTGTGTAGTGTGTTTTTTTAATAAGTTTAAAATTATGTAGTCAAGAATCTTGGTGTCCTTTTGTTTTACATTTTTGGTTGTTTGAGGGGTTTTAGCTGGTTTAATTATTTTTTGAAATTGGCTTTGGTTATTACTGATTGCATTTTATTATATTTTTTAAAACAGAAAGCTATTGATCTTCATGGGATTTGGTGGTTGTTATTTTTTTGGCTCATGTTCTTTGTTAGTTTGATATTGGATTGGAGAAGTTTGCAACCAGATCTCACTAAACTTTCATGTTTTGTTTTGTTTTGTTTGCATACAAAGTATTTGTTTTAAATGGAAAATCAACTATAAAGCTTTGAGAGCACATGTGATGTTAGTTGGATTTGCAATGATGGTAAAAGTGAAAGTTTTGATGTCAAGGGATTAGCTTGGGAATAAGAAAAATATTACGAAGTATCTAAGATTTGATCATTTGACCACTAACACTTATTAATCTTAGTATTTGTTCTGTAATTGAACTTTAGCAATATGTTTATATGTATTAATATAATTAAGCCATTTAGAAAGAAGAGACCAAGGAGAAGAAAATACAGTATTTTGGAGATTCGTTCCGATTGAGCGGACTGAAAGATGCTTAAACTAAATCAAAGATACTAATGCGTTTGTAATAATATTCAACATAATAGCTGACAATTCTACTAATTAATCATTATTTTTTATTTAATATACCATTAATCTAGTAAGCTCGTCTTAAAAAACTAGTTAATTTGTTAAAACCGTGCATCACTACTCTTAAACTAGTGTACAATCAAGTATAGGAGACATTAGGCAATTTTCTCCCTTCCTGAGTCGACTAGTTAGGTGTTTACCTTTGTTTACCTTTGCAAAAAGCAAAGCAGAGAAACAAAAACTACTCTGTTAAAAACCATTGGATTTAGAGCATAAAGAAGAGATGGCAAATCTGCCCCAATCACTCTCGTTAAATGCTGCAGCTTACGGCGCAGGCCTAGGCCCCGGTGGAGGCGGCGGAGGCGGTGGCGCATCATCCGGAAACCCCAACGTCGACCGTAAAATGCAATCAGCCGAGCTTCTTGTCCTCGACCTCAGTAACCCCGATCGACGTGAAAATGCCCTTCTTGAACTTTCCAAGGCATGTCTCTCTCCATCTTCTTCCTTGATTTAGGGTTTCTGTTATTTTATTTGCTTCAAGTTTTGCTTTTGATTATCGATTCTTGATTTTTTGAGTTTATCTGAACCTTTGTTGTTGGTGATTCTTATTTCGGTGTTAAGAAAAGAGAATTGTTTCAAGATTTGGCTCCGTTGCTGTGGAATTCTTTCGGAACTATTGCTGCCCTTTTACAGGTAAACATATCCACTTTACATCAGCAAATGCTTTTGTTAGTTGCTACGCACCCAGGTGCTATAATTTAAAATTTTCTTATTTAATAGTCGTTTTTCTCATTCAATTTCCAGCTTTGCTTATGAAATTATTTGCAATTGCTCGTTTATTTTTCTAATTCCTCCGTTTTTTAATTTTTTCAACAATTATACTTTTGACAATATCCACAGTTTTCACTTTGATTGTAATTTGTCCGTTACACATGAAGAAAAATATAGTCATGTGGGAGGTTTCGTTGAATTCAACTCAACTTGTAGTTTTTTTTTTTATTTATAATTATTTCGTGATTATGACTTTTAAAAATACAATCTTCAAAGTGTTGTCTCGACATACCTGAAAATTCATTTGTTGCAAGAATTTTAAAAGGATGAAGTATATTATTCATTTTCTAAAACTTCATATGGAATGATCAATATGAAATGAGCAAAATATAAACATGAGTGTAAATACACCCGAGTGTAGGATAATTCTACCGATTTTATTGTGCTTTTGTGAACTAGTAGAATGCCTAGAAATGTTCCTCATTTCATAGGTGTATTGTTCATGCAGCCAATTTTGATTTCTGGAATTAGGGTGAGTTGTGGCAATTGATTGGTTTGTGTGCGTTTTTGGGAGAGACTTTTCATTGCTGCCTTTGATGCGAATGACACATGGTAGATGTGAATTGCTATCTAAATAGCCAAATCTATAGCTGCCGAAGTTGGTAAAAAGATGCAAATTGCTATCATGAATGTGTATAGTTTGTTTCCTTGAGACAGAGGGGAAGATTTGGAGTTTCAGAGACTAGTGTGGAGACTGTAACATTGAGAAAGAGAGGCTGGATGTTAGTTGGAGATGTTGCTGGTGTGGCCGATAGTGTGGTCTTAGTTTTAAAAGGCGCAAGGCGAACCGAGGCGCATGATGTCCCTGGAGCCTAGGCGCAAGGCGAAGGCGCGTGCCTTTAGGTGGTGAGGCGCACTAAATTTTCTAAAACTTTCATTTTTGAAAACTAGATCATATATTGTACTCAAAATAACATTATACTTATTATAAATGCATAAATGACATAACAAAGTATAGTTCATATTTAAAAAGGCGGCAAAAGTCTAAAACATGACATAATGAAAAGTAAAAGGGAAAGATAAGCAAACTTGGTTCTCAAAGCTTATTTTTTTTGCCTGAAGTACTAGAACAATCCTAATCCAAATCATACTTATAGAGTAGAAAGAAGAATAGAAGGGGAAAAAAAGAACGCAAGGTAGATCAGAAGAAGAGTTTACACTTCAATGTTTTTGAAGAGGAAGAGAAAAGGGAAAAAAAGCAGAGAAATTTCGAAGAGACGAAGACAGTAGAAGAGGAAGAAAAGAAAAAAAAAAAGAGAAACTATTCGGTGACCGGCGGTGATGATGGTAGCTCCGGCGGTGGGTGGGGTGATGATGGTAGCACCAAGTAGGGACTTAGTGTTTGCTTCTCTACTTCTTCTCTCTCTCCTTTTAAAACTAAGAGTGTGGTAGAAAGTTTCAAAATGCTCTAGGAGAAAGTGATAATCTACTGGTTTCTGGATAATAGAATGTCAGAGATAGAAATAAATCATCTTAAATCAATAGATTGTCGTAATTGTCTCATTGGGAGATTTGTGGCCACATTCTCTCATAAAACTAACCCAAAACCTAAAAAGATGGATGATTGACAAGCTGTCTGTGTCATTATTCTCATTAAGGTGGCAATTATGGCAATACATCTAGTGTTGATGCTAATCGGATTGCCTGGTAGGTGCATTGTGTGATGGATTCTCTTGGCTGGGTTTTGCAATATCTTGCCACCTGCCACTAATCTTTTCCCGTTGATATTCAGAACTTTCACCCTGTTTTATTTATTTATTTTTTTTGTTTGCCTTTTTATTTCCTCTTTCCTCATGTCAAATCTATCCGCGTTCTAGCAAATTTTATGAATACTTTTTATGCTGTTGCATTAATTATGGGTCCATGTTGGTTGATACGAAAGTTCAAGGTTAAACTATTAGAGGGATACCCCTTAATGAAAAATTGGTCCTCATTTGCAAATCATGCTATACAGTGGATCATGATATTTGATTCCTTGATAAATGTACCACTTGCTAGTATTGCTATAAACAAATGAGCAATCGTATTAGTTATTAGTATAAGTTAGCGTAGAGTGGTGACCAAGTATTGCAGACTTTGTAGATTCAGTTTTGTTTGGAAACAGTGAAGTTATGTTAACTCTGATGAATGTGTGCTGCAGGAAATTGTGTCAATATACCAAGTACTGTCGCCACCTACTCTAACTCCAGGACAATCAAATCGCGTCTGCAATGCTCTTGCTCTATTGCAGGTTGGAACATGTGTATTTTGCATGCAATTTATTTAGTAGTGTTCCAGTGTGTAATTTATTTTATGTCCAAAGAGGAATAATTTAATTCCTGAATAGACTGTACTCTGCACTCCAGTAAAGTTTTGTCACTTAGGAATGCTTCTTGATGTTCCAAAATGTAATCTGAAATTTGTTTTATCCAAGGTTTTCTATTTTTTCTTAGTCAACATGTCACCATCTTACAATATTTGATTACTTTCAATTGTTGGTTGTTCTTTCTGCCTAAAGATCTATTAAGCCTTTAAGCCTATGATTGTAGCTAATACCTCCAACATGGTTTATTGCTTAGGGCCTGTTTACGTTTACTGAATACAACTGAACTGAAAACTGAATTATCTTGAACTGAATACAACTGAAAGTAATATTTTATAAGAGAAGGAAATTGAGAGCTGAACTAAATTGAATTGAACTGAATTTAAGTTGAAGTAAACAGGCCCTTAGATTCTAACGACACAAAATTCTCCACGAGTCAACAAACGAATTTATATCGATTATTTCATTGTTAATTAGTTTGAAACATTATAATGAAAAGATCTTTATGTTGATGTACTCTAGTGGATCGTCTGTACATACAAAGTTTGGTGTCTGGAGAGAGCATAGAATTAGAAATCAGCTCCTTTGTCACAAAATGGCTATTTCATGATGGATGTTAGATCTTCCATTCCGCATGTTACAGAATGCGATGATTAAAAACACATCCTTGGGATATTGGATGTGCCAATTATAGAAGAATCAAATTAACGAGTCATATTATGAAACGATGGGAGAGAG
This sequence comes from Salicornia ramosissima, assembly GCA_951394345.1. Taxonomy (NCBI): domain Eukaryota; kingdom Viridiplantae; phylum Streptophyta; class Magnoliopsida; order Caryophyllales; family Amaranthaceae; genus Salicornia; species Salicornia ramosissima. Next base: position 46,507,745 of record OX596235.1, on the reverse strand, counting down.
CAGTGTTTAAAAAAGCGTGTCTTAGGCGCGCCAAGGCTCTGAGGCGCAAGGCACAAGGGCATGAGCACTTAATTATCTCTAGACGAGGCAATTTCGATAAGGTGCGCCTAAGGCGCATGAAGCGCTTGAGGCGCATTTAAGAGCGCCTCGTGCATTTTTGCGCTTGATTGAAATGTTAGTTTATATGATTTATGCATGTTATTTATTGTTTTACACCTCTTTAAAATGGGTTGCACCGTACATTAACATCATAAAACGGACCAAGAGCCTTGCTAAAAAGAAAATTAACAAAGGAATGAAGAAAATACGATCTTTTGTATTAGAAAAGGTAGTATTTTTGTTGCATATGATGAAGAAAAATGATATTTATATAACATATTTGCTTTGTTTTAGAATATTAATTGGAAATGATGATATTTAGATCTTTTGTTGACTTGTATGTATTTTGATGATTTGTTTCAATGTGTCATGTATGCATAAGTGAAAGAATACTTAATTTCTAAAAAGTGCGCCTCACTTCGATGAAGCGTGCGCTTCGCGCTTTATAGTTAGGCTCTAAGACACTTATTGCCTTAGTGAACTTTTCGCTTTTTTTTTATTCATATTTTTTTTTGGAAAAATTGTTTAAAAATACCAAATAATGTCGACTTTTTGGAAAATACTACCAACTAAAACAACTAAAAAAAAGTTGTTATAAAACCACCTAATACATCATTTTTGACCTGGTAGCACTACCACTTCCCGTATTTTTTTCATTTTCTTGATGTTATGGCCCATCATTATTGATTTTCCTCTATTTATTTTCCCAAAAATGCTCGATTACCCTCTATATCTCCAACTTCCTCTTTTCTTTTAATATATATCACACTTTTAACCTATGAAATAAATCAAAATAACCCCTTTTTCTTCAATCCAACTTTCTTTAATCCTACTTTTTTCCATTGAAGCTTGAGTATGCTTAGCAACGGAGGGAAATCAAGTAGTTTTAGGGAAAAAATTAGAGAGAAATCAAAATTGATGGGCCATTACATCAGAAAAATGAAAAAAAAGGAAAGTGGTAGTGCTACCATGTCGAAAAGGGTGTATTAGGTAGTTTTATAACAACTTTTTTTTAGTTGGTAGTATTTTTCAAAAGTCGACATTTATTTGGTAGTTTTGAACAATTTTTCCTTTAACACAGGGAGAGAGTGATTAAGGTTAAGAAGAAGTCTACCGATCTTGGAGTATTAATTTGGAATTACGTTGGGAAAATCGATCATGGAGGCAATTCATCTTATGAGACAATTCACGGAGAAATATAGGGATAAGAATGATCTGTATTTGGTTTTCATTGATTTGGAGAAAACATGTGATAGTATACCGAGGGAAGTAATTTGATGGGCCTTAACAAGAAAAGACATCTTGAAAAATGTATTGTTGTTGTTAAAGATATGTATGTAGTTGGTAGCACGAGTTTGTTGACTAGTGTAGTAGTTTCAGGAAAACAGAAGAATTCCCAATCACAATTGGAGTACATCAAGGTTTCACACAACCCTTTCCTTTTTTCCATAGTTATGGACGAATTGTTTAGTTCAATTCTAGAAGTTATACCATGGTGTAGATGAAATTTTGTTAGTTGATGAGACCAAAGGAGTGAAAAGCAAGTTGGATTATGAAGTAAGGTTTTGAAATCTCGCTTGTTTAAGCTAAACTGAAGTAAGATGGAATGTTTGGAATGTAAATTTAGTGGGATAGGAAGTAAGAGGACGAGCTCGATCAACATGGATAGAATACGTGTTCAGTGTTATGACTTATTTTGTTATCTTGGAGCTATTATGCAGATGAATTGGATGCAGATGTTGGTCACATGATCAAATTGGGGTGGTTAAAATGGAAAGGAGGGTATGCCACAAAGCGTTGGGCTTTGAATTATTGTCACGTCCAAAAGATGATGTGAAAGAGTGACATATATTGCGTTGAATGTGTGGGCATATAAGGAACGATAAAATAAGATATTAAGTTATTAAGGAGTTTAGGGGTAACGAGTATTGAGGATAAGATGACTAAAAATTGCTTAAGGTAGTTTGGTCATGTGAGACGAAGACTAATTGTTGCTCCGGTAAGGAGGATCGAAAAGTGGGGAATGGGAAGGTGAGAGGTCGAGGAAAACCAAAGCAAACTTGGATGGGAATTATTATTGGGGATATGAATATATGAGGCTATTGGGGCTTGAGGAGAGCTTAAGGAGATGGCGTTAGATAGGGAAGTGCCAACTGAGGAAACATAATCAAATGACTTTTTCGATTCCACATAGTGATTCATGTCTAGCCGACTGCCGGCCCTAAATTTTGTTGGGACTAAGGTTTTGTTGTTGTTGTTGTTGCTATGCCCATTAGTTTACTATTACAATAAAATATGATAGTTTAAGTAATTATCCATTCACCAGCTATGTGATTGGCTCACATTGTAATAATTTGGTTCTGTTATTTTTAAACAATGGTTAAACTAAAACAAATTTAAATGTTTTATAAGACTAAGCATGATTTTATATTATATATATAAAAAAATCACTCTACATTGGTTGTGTTCTTTTCCACTCAACCTTTACAAGCCACTTCCGTGACAACGCTAATGTTTCTCCTACCATTATCGCTTTCACATTTTTTTTTTCTTCTTTGGGCTAGAAGGATCTAGATACAATGATGCATCATCTATGAAGTATACATATGCTGAGTGTGAACTATAAGGCTATAAGCACCTTAAGTTTGAAATATAAGTACTTCTGTAGAAAATATGTGTTTTATATTGAAAAAATCATATTTGTTGTCTTCTATTTAACAATATTAATGATGGGCAAGAAGGTGGAAATCAGAAATTATTTAGCCATTTGGACAACATTATGAATACAAGTACATCAAGTATGCGCAATGAGGATTTTATAGTTTATGTATGATGTTCCCATGATTTATATCTACCTAAGTCGTTGTCACCATACATATCCTTCTCACATGAGCCTAAAGCCTTCTTGTTAACTTTACTTGCATATGAAATGAATGAGTTATTAGTTATGCTTGATTGTAATTCTAAATTTTGTTATATTGATAAGAAATGTTTGCTATTTTCTACAGTGTGTAGCATCCCACCCTGACACTCGGATGCTATTTTTAAATGGTGAGTTCCCCGAATAGATCGCTTTTCTAGCTTTTAGATATGTGTTTTTTTAGCCATGATTGAGACAACTGAGCAACTTCTTGTGAAATTTGGGGTGATTCTTTTGTATCGCCATATTTAAGTACATCTTAATCATCTCTACTGGACAAGAAAAGGCATCACTAAATTATACTTTCTCCGTCTTTTTTAGGTTGCTGCATGTGACAAAAAATAGTGAGAACATTTTCGGTCAAATTTAGCTAGTTAAAAAAGACCGAAGGAGTATATGATTCAAGGGTAGCCTTGTGTTTAGATGTTTTACTTTCATATAGTTGGAGCCAAACCTTGCTATAGAAGTTCAATTGTGGTAGAGATGTCTGTAGCTCAGGTTTTTTGTGAGGATTTAAGGAACGTTACAAGAACCGAGAGTCCGAGAAGCAATTGCTTCCTTTTCTAGTTTCCTTTGTCTTTATTTTCTTTTCCGCTATAAGCTCACATTTAAACATTTATTTGGTTTCCTTGGGGTTGCAGTGTCCCTGATACTTACTGCCATGCAGCTATGGACACAATTTATGAGGGTAATGTAGATTTTGTAAAAAAAAAACATTTCTTCATGTTCAAGTGATATGCCTTTTGATGTCCAAAGATTTTTACAGCATAAGTGTAATTTGTTGTTGCAAGTATAATTTGCAATTCTCTCAAGTCCCATCTGAAACCTTGTATGCATTGACATGACTTTGGTTTTGTTGGAAATTGCATCACAAATGTGGGAACTAGTTGTAATGATTATTCAAGATCATAAACGTTGTTATATGTTGTGCTTTTTACTTAATTTGCATAAAATTGAAAGAAGATATGCCAATTGACCAGTGACTACCAAGTGTTTTGGTTTACCCTAATAATGGTATTTGTCGAAGCGCATACAAGTTGTTTCATAGTGATTTGTAACCATTAATGTGTTTTTTTTTTTTTTGTAATTTTAATGGACAGGATTAGTAGGCATAGTAGCTTAAGATTATATCATTGTAGATGCCATCTTCTCTTAGCTAGTAAGAATTCCGAAGTAAACCTTGTTTTGGAGTTATATATTACCATGACTTCATGAGAAGTCCCATGTGGTTCACTCTGCTTCTTCATGCATCAACAAACGGTATTGCCGTTAAGAGTCTTTTGATTTACAACATTGAGAATTTTGTAGAAGACAATAAATGGAGACAAATGGCTTTTGTTATTGAATTGCTTTTTCAGGAGTACATGTGATGCATGTTTCCAAATTGTTTAATCCATCAACATAGTCTATCCTCAGCAAATCGTTTTCTTTGCAGCCCATATTCCTCTATATTTGTATCCCTTCCTCAATACAACAAGCAAGTCCAGGCCTTTTGAATACTTGCGTCTAACGAGCTTGGGTGTCATTGGTGCTTTGGTAAAGGTATGAATCTTGCTCGACTCTTTCATATTTTTGTCTGATTTTACTTGCTTTTGCTTTTGAAAAATAGCTGGGTCAGTTTTTAAGGAGGGTAAGGTAGGAGTTAGGCAGCTAGTGGATATGATATGTTCTTCCTAAGAAGTCCATGGAACTCTTGTTATTTGTTGCGACTTACACTCTTGATCAAATATGGAAATCGTCATTCCAAACTATAGGATACATTCTTTCTTGTCCTAGTTGATGTATTTTCGCTTCTAGTTTATGAATAATTTAAGAACTGAAAGTGGTAGAGAGTAGATTTTTATTTATTTATTTTTTTGGCAAAAAATAGAGCAACAGTACAACCTCCTTCAAGAGTTTCCCACCTACGAAGGGTTGAAACAACAAGAAGAGTCCCATAAGCAAAGACACCTCAGCTGTATTACACTATTACATCTACTAGCAACATTAAAAACAATTCTCCTAATCATCATTAGCTAATCTGTAGGTCTGTTATGAAAGATCAGACCATTCCTTGCCAATCAAATCTGATATATAGTCTCAGAGAAACACATCAGCAAAGGCTTTCTTCTAGTATTACCAAATGTAGCTGCACTACTAGCTCTTTGAAGCTCCTGAGTCCAGCTTTCACTGTGATTCTGAATTTTCAGAATCTTCAAAACTCCTGACCATACAGCAGCAGTAGCTGGGCATTGAAAGAAAAGATGAGGGATAGATTCATCAGCCCCATCACAAAGAACACATCTAGGATCAAGTTGAACACCCCGTTTAACTATTCTATCCTTAGTCGTCTTAGTGGCTAGTTTCCCATGACAAGTAAGCCATAAAAATGAAATTACTTTTGGGAGAGGCAGCATTAAAACAAACCCCACGCTACCTAGGGACTTTAGGTCTAACACCTCTCAGCAGTTCATACATCTTAGAAATGCAAACTTTCCATGACTATCCATAAATTGATGGCTCTGTAAGCCCCTCAACACACTGGCAGTTTTTATCACTTTTTGAAGAGACCAAGAAAGCCCCTGAGGAATGCAGCTACTCCAAGGGTCCATACCCTTCATGAAATAGTCATGAACCCATCAAATCCATAACTTGTCTTTTTTACAAGCCAAGTTCCCAAAATGTTTAGCCACAGCTGCAACATTCCAAATTTCCATATCAAACAGATTCCAACCACCTGCTTCTTTGGGCAAACAAAGAGTGTCCCAGGCTACTAGAGCTTTTTTAGAAGGCACATCACCCCCAGTCCACAAAAAATTCCTACAAGGAGCTCTAACATCTTTAAAGACTTTTTGGAAGAACAAAAATCTGCATCCAGATGCTTTGAATGCCTTGAAGAACAGATCTGATCAGCTGAATTCGACCAGCATAACTCAGCACCTTCACGGCTTCACTGCCCAATCTCATTTCGTTTCTGGCTTTACTTTCTTAAAATGGGTCTAGTCGTGGTGATTTCGATGAAGCTTACCTCAACTACTCCAGACTTGTAAATGATGTATCTATTTTCAGAAAATTTACTTAACCTCATTTTGTTCAAGATAATATGGAGTAAATCAAAGCATATTTCGTGTTTTATGCACCATCCATTGTTGTTGCTTGCTTTAGTTTCCTAAAATGGGTCTAGTTGGGGTGATTTCGATGAAGCACCCAAAAGGTGTAAGTAGGTGTAACTGAGCGCACACAAAAGACACACCAGGTGCACTAAAGTGCAGCTTGAGGCATACCTATTTGTTTTAAGGAAAAAAAAGAGTCCTCTTTTTTTCTAGCGTGCTTCACTTCCATGAGGTGCACTAAGATACAGTTAGGCACTTTTAAAATGCAAGGCCCTTGCCTTGGTTTGCTCCTTGAGCCTTTTTATACATTTGAACAGGGTAAACATAAAACATGGAACTCTAAAAATAAAAAATGTGTATTGGAATGGTAAAAGTGGTGAAGAAAGAAAACTAAATGAATCAAGGGCCTAGGTTCCCTACCCCGTTCCTCATTCACCCATCCAAACAGCTCCTTAATACTTTTACCTTATTTTGTATGCACTAATTCTGTGTTGAACACAACTTATCTGATTTAGCAAGTTCTGTTTTCAGGTTGATGATACAGAAGTCATTAGTTTCCTTCTTTCAACAGAGATAATTCCATTGTGTCTTCGTACCATGGAAATGGGTAGTGAATTGTCAAAAACAGTAAGTTTTCATTGACATTGATAGTTTCCTTGCTTCAAATCATCCCTACCGACACCCTCCCTTGTCTGTTTAACCTTTTCTCATGCGCGCCCTTCCCATCCCCACACCCCAACACACCAGAAATACTTGAAACAATGTCAAAAACAGTAATTCCTCGTCTTATCATGATGAATAGTCCTCCTCCCGCCCCCCTCCCCCTCTTCCCATGTGCCCCTACCAATGTCCTCTCTTGTCTGTCTTACATTATGTGCCCTCTTCCATACCCCTTAACACAATTAGATGTACTTGAAGCAAGCATGAACACCCCCCTGGCCCCCTCTCTTCTCCTCTTCTCCCAGCTCTGTAGCAGCATTTTCTGTATCGGTTCATGGGGTCGTTACTTGGATTTAGCCTGTTTATTTTTTCGACTCATTATTAGTATGTTAATAATGGTTTAATGAGATGTCTGACTGTTGACAGGTAGCTACATTTATAGTCCAAAAGATTTTGCTTGATGATGTGGGCTTAGATTACATATGTACTACAGCGGAGCGCTTTTTCGCTGTTGGAAGAGTCCTTGCGAACATGGTTGCTGCGTTGGCTGAGCAGCCCTCTTCCCGGCTGCTGAAACATATTATAAGATGTTACCTCCGACTTTCAGATAATCCAAGGTTAGCTAAGTGATTGGAATTATGGTTCTCTTGTTGCTTGTGATTTTCTTGCTTGTGCTTAATTTTTTAATTAAATTTTGACATGTACTGCAGAGCTTGTGATGCTCTGAGAAGCTGCCTGCCAGATATGTTGAGGGATGCCACCTTTGCTAGTTGCCTTCGCGTAAGTATTTTCTGTCTTGGTTTTTATAATTTTTGTTTGATATTTAGATGCAGTTACTTTCTAAATTTATCGTTCCCTAGTAGCCCAATCAACCATAGATATTCTACAACTGACATCTGGGCAAGTTTCATGTTGAAATATATTTAGTTTATATTTCTTGTTCTTGGTGACTGATGTACCATACTTTTGGCGGGATCATCTCTATGAAATGCTTTAGTTGTGGCTGTGGGTCTTTTTGATATGACCTTTTGATGGCCTTTTAATAGTAATATTCCTTGTGTTTGTTGCTTGAGCTGGCAAAACTTGATGTAGGCCATGCTGAAAGGAAAAATTATTTTCATTATATTTTATGACCAGCTAAGCAAATATGAAGAACCTGAATTTCAAATGAATTTTGATCTCAACTCATAATGGCTTTTTTTCACCCAACCCCCCTCCCCTCCAAAATTTCATGCAGACGTGCTTTTAAGAAGATACTAGAACCTGCGGATACTAATTTCTCCAGGATAGGGTTCATACCTTTTTTGAACGTGCGCAATTATGGCGTTGGTCAAAATCTTTAACTTGAGAAATTAACTAGAGATAACATCAGAAGTTACTAGTTTTTAGTTGTTAGCCCTATCTTTTTCAAAATAACTTCATTTCCTATTTTATCCTTCTTTGTATGCCCACACGTCCAATGTTTCATGTGCATCTTTGTCCCATTCATCTTTTGAACATGACATTATGTCAAAGCCCAACATTTTATGTTTATGTTATAAAGAGTCTTGATTTACGTGTATTAATTTTTGTTATGGGAAAATTGCTCGATAAATATATGTCGGTCATTTTTACCTTTGAGATCAAGCCCTTAATTCTAATGGAATCATCGATTTTGTTTGCTTTATTAGATCGCTTTTGAAAGTATGACAATAATTAAAGCTTACCAATGAGAATATAAAAAATTCAAGGTTACCAATAAAAAACTTAAAAAGTAGGGGCATTGATAATTTCCCTAATGGCTTGTTTGGTATTGAGCATTTTATTTGAAATGCTGGAATTGAGTCAATTATCTTGTTTGGGTAATCCAAACATTTGTATTTTGATTTGACCCAAATTCAACCCAATTACAACATAAGCCAAAATTTTAGAATTTGAAATGCCATCTACAATCTTGTCATTTCAAATTCACTTCACCGACATTCTTCTCCTCTACCACCCTTCACGGCCACCGTCTTTCCCTTCTCCATCGCCGCCTCTCATCTCCGTTTCTCACTCTAACGTCATATCTCTCTCCTCCACAACATCATCACCTTAATCTCAATTATCCTTCACCGCCCATCGCTGTCGTGCTCTCCTTCGCCGCCGTTGGCCATTGCTGCTCCAATTATCTCCAGATCTAGCCGTTGCCACTCCAATCTCCTCCAGATCTAGCCGTTGCTGCTCCAATCTCCTCCTTTAGATCTAGTTGTTGCCGCTCTCATCCTCTGCCGTGCTGTCAATAGTTCTCTCGAACTTTCTAACCGAAGAAGCAATTTTGGCTTTGTTTTGGGTGGGAAGGGAAAGAAGGGTAGCACTCATTTCATAGTGAAATAAGCTAATGTTGACTTGTTGAGAGCCTGAGGCTTATCGTCTCTCTCTCTTTTTTTTTTTTTTTTTTGAAAAGCTTTTTATTTTATTATCATTATTATTATTTTTGTTATTTTTTTTATTATTATTAATATTATAGATGAGAGAAATACATGTTGAATTGGAAGTTTAGTATTACTTTGGTTTGAAATTCACAATTTCAAATTCTTTGTATATCCAAACAACTAATTGAAAATTCTTAATTTGAAATTCTCAAGTTTCCCAAACAAAGAACATGTAATTAAATTCTAGAAATTGAAATCCAAGAATTGAATTGCACTATTTCAAATGAAAGTTGGTTATCCAAACGCAACCTAAAGTATTTCAAATGCTATCCATGTTTGTGATTTCAGGAAGATCCAACAACAAGAAAGTGGCTGCAACAGTTGCTTCACAATGTTGGGGGTCAACGAGTTGCATTTCAAGCAGGAACTGGATTCGAACATATGATGGTGAATTAGGTTGTACAAGCATTACTTCAAGCTTCGGACCCCTTTATAATTTATATATTGTCGAAATTAAGTTGTTACTGTTCATAAGAAGCTTTACCCTTGTATACCTAAATTAATTTTAGACCTCATTTATTCATTTGTTGTCTGTTGCCCGTCCCATAAGAAGTTAGGGGCTAGGGATATAATCTGAGGTTAACTTGTTACTAATAGTGTTAGCAGTTGGTTTCAAGCCCTTCTTTCATTTGATTGAAATCTTTGTGGAGGATTTTATGGATTACTAGATTAGTAACGGTTTTCTAGCCTTTTGTAAATAATCAGATTTGCATTTGATTGCTGTTCTGGATCTCATGTTCTCAAGTTCTGTTTTTATGTGCATTGCCGCTTTGTTAGAAAAGGCTTATAGTTTTATGATGTTCTGGTGTTTTTGAAGGCGGACGGCGAGCCCCATCAAGTTCATAGCTGGTATATCTAAATTTAGATATGCTAAGGATTATCAAGAACATAAAAATATTTTGTTACATAAAAACTTTAGCCCAGACTTGGTATGGTTAAAGTTGAATATTAAGTCACAATGCAATGTTATAGTTGAATATTACATTATGTTATTAATATTTAATGCGTTTTTTTAAGAAAGGTAAGAAAATTATGTTATTAACAAGCAAAGAGCGTTGTTACAACTCAAAGCTGGACTACCAAATTGGCATGAAAAAAAAATACTTCATCCGTTCCAAAAAAACGTAACAGTCAACATTTCACACATGCCGAAACGAAGCTTTGACCATTAATATTTATAATTATGAATAATTAAAAAATATAAAAAATTGATATTAATATAGGCCCTGTTTGGTAAAGAGAGGTTTAGGGGTGAAAATAGAGTTTTCTTTCAATTTTAGAGTTTTGACTGGTCAAACCTCTAATATGTGTGTTTGGTGAGGAGAGGTTTGCAATAGAGTTTTGATTCCAAAACTCTCAAAACAAAAAAGCTACGTGATGCAGCGTTTTGGAGAGAGTTTTACAAACCAAAGGATTTTTTAGACCATTTTGCCATTGTTAACTCTAACTTAATTTATACTGTATAATTATTAACCTAATGCAAAGAATTGTAATTTCTGGTTTCAAGTCTCTAAAATGCAAAACTAACATCATCCACCATAAATAAAACCACCACCACCACCAAACAACAAAATCAACCCACCCCACCCACCTAGATTAAACACCAACGAACAACCAATAAACCACAAAAAATCCAACAAAAAAAAAAAACAAATCAGGAATCAACACTAAATTCACCAAAAATTTGATTAAAAATTCAAACAAGGAATGATATCACCCAAAAATTTGAAAAGATTTGATTTTGGTGGATGATGGTGGTAGTCACGAGGCTGCGGTGATAGTAAGGAGAGAGAAAGTGGTGGCAGGTAGAGTGATTGATGATGGTAGTACGTGGTGGTGAAGTTGGTGATGATGGAAATGGTGGAAGATAAGTGAAGAAGAGAGAAGGGTTGAAGGTGGGTGGTAAATCTGGTAAATAGAAGAGAGAGAATGAGAAGTGAAATAAGGAGGCTTTAGCTTTATTTATTTCACTTGTTTTTTGGAACTCCGTATTAGATACTCCGTAGTTTTTTTAATTGGAAAATTAAGTAAAGAAACTAATAAAGAATAATGTCTATAATTGTCATTTTACATATATCATAATAAGTTATCAGCTAAATGTTACCAAACACATTCATATAAACAGCAGTCAAATCCGCAGTCAAATCCACTGAAGGAAAAAGGTAAAACTCTAACCACAAACTCTAAACTCTAACAGCTAAACTCTAAACTCTATTTGCCAAACAGGGCCATAGTATTTAACGAGACGAATCTAACAAGATCCCACTTGACTATGTTTTTTATTATGTGTAAAGCTCAAAACTTGGTCAAAGTATACAACGTGAATAGTGCAAAAATTTGACTATTGCGTTTTTTTTGGAACGGAGGAAGTAATAATAATAACATAACACACATTATCAATTGACTCATGATGAAAGACATCATTTTTTCTAACATCATCCCACCTTCTAGTATGGGTTCATGAACAGGAAGTAATCATATTTAGCAACTTCTTTTTACAATTTTTTTTTTTTTTTTTTTTTTGTTGTTGTTGTTGTTGTTGTGAGGAAATGGGTTGGGTTAAAATTAAGTAGAAAAGTCTACCACAAGAGTAAAATAACAATGTTTAGATCATAAGGGCATTAACAATAGAAGGATTTGTGTTGAGGTTTGTGTTTGTTTTTTGAGATTTGTTCATAAACATCACTATTGCTAGTGGAAGTTACTACATATGAGGTTTGTTGAAGTTACTAATTAGTAACCTAGGTTTGTCATGTTTTTTAATTTTTTTTTTGTGAAAGTTAATTTCTTTTTTTATTTTTACATTGGGTCTCAACACAAACCTTATAGAGGTTTGTTTATTGTTGGTAATAGGTTTATTTGCGATGAGTTTTATTAAATATGATGTGTCATGAAACAAATCTCTAACAAGTTTGTTTGTATTGCTAATGCCCTAATGTCAGAAATCCAATCTTTATCTCTTTGACTTGGCTTGTTAGGTATAGTATGCTCATGAGCCTCCAACAGCAGTACAGCACTGCATTCTGATTAGGTCTACTAGCTTCTCAGGATGCAATATCACCTTTTTCCAGACGGCTAAAACCCTTTAACTCCAAATGTTGTCAGGTTAGCAAAACAGCATTGTAGGAATCCAGTAACAAATATCAGACAAAGATAGAAATAGCTTGTTAGACTTGATTTTTCCATTTAAAGCTTTGTAACATATCTGGGACTAGTGGCAATTGAAGAATAAGTATTCACTTGTTTCAGTGTTTGGGTAATAGAGAGAGTACAAGAACACTTGATTAAAATTATTTGTATGTGTCTGACTCTCTGATACTCAATTGTCTTTTTTTACTTGTTAAGATTCAATTTTGGTATGTGGGTTCACATAAATTATACTTATTCTACCTATTTTACCCCCCTAATTTTGTCATCTTCTTAATAAATACCTCTACTTTTTATGATCCCTACTACTACACATGTTTCCTCTAAAAACTTATACTAAAGGTGAATGTAGCAAGTAAAAAAAGAATGAATGAAGTATATTTCTGTGAAAGTATTAGATTAGACCGTATTAGATTACACATGTTTCCCCTAAAAACATTCGGTCAAACGACTCTCTCTCTTCAACATCTGCTTTGTCTACTCCTCTCAATTCAAATGGCAACTCAAAATTGTCAATTTCATCTTCCTCTTCCTCTCAAAGTGCTATAATCATCTACGGAGTAATTGCGATTGATGAGGTTCGCAATAACTCCAATCTGCAATAATTGAAATTCAATGAACTTCAGTGGATGATTACCTCTTTTTTCATTTCTCCGCCGTCCTCTTTCTTATCAAGTATTTGACTTCATTCGAAGAATAAGGTATTCTTTGGTTGATGTAGGAACTGAATTTTTATAGGAACTTACAATTCATTAAAATTTAAATCACCCATTAAATTTCCTATGAATTTAACAAACTTATTTGGTTGTTATAAAGACATTTAAAAATCATGGAAATTTTGAGTTGCCAAGGGGGTGCTTGGTAATTAAATTCCCATGTTTTATGAGAATCGAAAATTCTCATAAATTTGCATTTCCTACATTTTTAACATTTTGTTGACAACCCAACAACTTCCTTAATACTCAATTCCCATGAATTTTCAATTCCCATATAAATTTTGTTCGACCAAACAACACCTAAGTAGTGATCTATAATCATTTAATCAGCTCTTCATATTTATTCAATTTAGTCTACTAAAGTTCACAAATGATAAGCACTAATCATTATTCTTATTCAAGGTGGAAGGAGACCACTAGCATTGGGTATTATACTTCTACGCTAGTATTGGAAATGGGCGAGATGATTAGATGCTACATGCTAGTAGCTTTCACTTTGGTTATGAATGGACGAAGCAAGGAACATATATATTCAGTGGTGGCATTGTGGCAGATATCTATACTTAAATATATAAAATAAGAAATTTTTTGCCACATGTCATCTTTCTAAGATAAATGTGTTTTTAAATTATTTTTTTATCCTTTTTCCTTAAATCATATTCATTGTAGTCCTTTTGGTTAACCCTTCATCAATTATCATTAATTTTAATCTTATCAAGTTCATTCAAATTATTTCCATTAACATAAGTTGTGCAATATATATATATATATATATATATATATAATATTTATTGAATTATATTTCATTATAACTACCAGTTCTTTGAATGGAAAAAAGATTATTGTCAAAGTAATAATGAACGGGAAAAATATAATATTTATGGAATCATATTTAAAACAAGAAACTTTATTTTTTGCTAAGTGTTATCTTTTTAATAAAATTATTTTTTAACCATTTTCTTTTTCCTTGAACAATATTAATTATAGATCTTTTGATTACCCCTTCATCAATTATCATATCCCATCTGATTTCTAATATTTTGTGCATTAATTTTGAATTCAACTTGAGAATTCTCATGGTGATAATTGAATTGGTTGATTTGATGTAAGCATTAAAAAATAAAATACAATAGTTGAATTCTATATTATTTTCTAATTTTTTTTTGATATTTTTTAAAAAAATATCCCGTGTCTTGCACAGGCTCAAAAACTAGTTGATGTTAAAGCAGAGAAGAAGAATTTTGTCCACGTCAAGTATACTTTTGTCCATGCCAGTCATAATTTTATTTTAGGTCACTTAGCTTGTTACTTTTTGTATATTTTTTTAACCTGGCGGAAAAAAAATAATTAACTTTGAGGAAAAAAAACACTAATTTGCAGGAAAAGAAATACTAACCTAGATGAAAAAAACTAACCCGGATAAAAAACAAGTCTAACATAGAGGAAAACGATTCTAACATGAATGAAAACTAGACTAACCTAAAGGAAACAAAGACCCAACTGAAGTAGACTGACCACAATATTTCGTCAGACATGTCTTTCACTGTAATACCCCGTATTTTTGTACATTTATACATATATTTTTATACGTATTTTGTAACCTATACACGTATTTTATACGCCTAAAGGAATATTTTATATGCTTACGAATTAGGATTAATAAAATGGTTTAAAGTCAATATTTACAAAATATTATTTATTGGGTATTTAAATAGCTTATGTATATTTACAAAGAAATTTTATAAAATCATATTTGAAAATAATACTAAAGGTTTTTATTATGTATTTTGGACGTCGTTTATAAAGTAAAATATTTTGGTTTGAAAAAGCGTAAAGGTATGTATTCATATTGTCGCAAGCCCAACCTGGTAGGAAACTCAAATCGGACCAAAGTTGTATATTTACTCTAACTTAAACCAAAACAAATCAAAACCCTAAATCAGAAAAAGAAAAAAAAAAAAAACCCAAACATACTCTCCGTGTATAATATTTTGTGCATTAATTCTTTCTTCTACAAGAAGCACCGCACAGCAGCACCACCACCGGCCCGAGGACCGCCGCCGCTCACCTGCCGCCGACCCGCTGCCGACCTGCCGCCCTGCCTCGCCGCTGCCAGCCGGCAGTTCCTCCCTGCACTGCGTGAGTCTTAAAAAAAAAAAAAAACTTTTCTTTATTTATTTTTAATTCTTGATTTATAGTTTATAAATTGTTATATTTGGTTAATTTCTGATTTGATTATATTGTTTAATCATGTTTTGGATTAAAGTTTTATGATTAAAGTTGAGGTTTGAATCTTTGATGTTTGGGATTTTGATTGAAAATTTTTAGATTTTGTAACTTGATTAAAACTTGTTTAAACCTTGATATTTTTAGTGTTATGCGATGATTAAAGTATTAAAGTTGATATTTTGGGAGTTGTTGATGAAATTTAAATGTTTTAATGAGGTTTTCTTGAAGCTTTAATGGAGGTTTCGGTGTTTTAATGGAGGTTGTTGTAGGGAGGTTGAAGATGAAGTTGTGTTTTTGTATTTTAATAAGTTTTATAAAAATTTTGATTAATCTTGATTAGCATTGTTAATTGGATTATATTTTTGCAGTTTTATTAATTTTATTATTGCTGTGATTTATGGAAAAATAATATAATTTCAAAGATTTTAATTATTAGTAGCGTATAATTATTTCCGGTAGTGTTAGGAAGCCGTCGGGCGTTGTTAGAACTTTAAAATCTATGTTCGAAACGTTTTAAAAAGGCTTTAAAATAATTTTATACACGCTGAAATTTTTATTATCGCACGATAAGACGATATTTCGACTATTTAAATTATTATCCAATTTTTAGGGCACAAAAATATATTTCCGAAATTAAGTAGAGGAATTTAGTGTTACGATTAAATTTTATTAGAGGCTGGAATTTTGTAATATGTACTTAGAGTAGTTTTGGGTTTTGATTAGTTGTAATGTTTAATTGTAGGAGATTTTGAATTCCGAGAACTCAATTAAAAGTGGCTAGTCGGATTTATTATACCAGGTACGTATGTACTCAGTAAACTGTCTGCATGTAGTAGCATGTCTAGGACATGATGTGAACTGTGATGATTGGTTATATGTTATATCTGTGATTGTGGAAGAAGGAAAAATATATATTGTTACAGCATGTTGGTCTGAATTAGGTATTTTATCACAGTTTGGAATAGGAGTTCAATCATGAACCTTTACACCACATAATGTGGGGCCAGTAGGCATTAATATTATTTTACCACCATTGTGTGGGGCCATGGGCATTAAAGAACTGGGTAGGATCTTTACTCGCTCCCTCTGGCAGAATGAGACTCAGTAGAAAGATTGGCTAAATAAAATTGGTTATTGGTTATGTGATCACCTAGACCTAGAGGATTTAAAGACGGAAAGTGTGTTGTGTGTTGCATTGATGTTGTGCGATGTCTTGTGTGGGGTGAGTCTTCACAATTACTAATTAAATATGATAAATCACGTAAAGCGAAAGAGGATTCACACCAAAACTTTTGGAACGTATACACCTTGAGTATGAACACATGGGGGAAGCTAAATAGCTTCCTACGAGGGGTACAAGACGTTTTTCACCCTTGTTTATTTTTATTATTTTGGTCTGGGATCCCGCCACTGTTATGTGGCATCGTTTTCACCACTCGACTTGCAACCGAGTGGGGCTCTGGTGGGCATGGTTACTTATCTTTAGAAACCCGTTCGATGTTGAATCCAAATCTGTAACGACCCGACTTTTTAAACATGTCGATTTACGAAGGGAAATCGACAACGGATCATTACCAAAACAATTTAAACTATAAATTAGATTGTTCAATTAAAATTTAGTAACTTTTATTAAATTAACTAAACTATCATCCAAAAATCTGAGTAATTCCCAAAAGAAACGTAATTACATGAGTTATTCTAAAACCGTCCCAACATGCTGGGATTATAAATAAATGAAATAATCATAAAGTCTAATTCAATTTACTAAGTAACCAAGGTTTACTAAGGTCCTCAGCCACTAAAAAGCCCATCCAGCGGAAGCCCGAATTAATCAGCCGCACCTTCACCTGAAACTGAGGGGGGGGTCCACCGTCAGTGGCGAGTAACTAGGCTGTCCCGTTTAATCGAGGGACCGCTAAACACATAATATCATAGAATATCGCATGAAAACCATACAAAAAAACCTAATACATGCTATACAGAAGTCAACACGGGGTACGTATAAAAATACGTACAAAAATACGTATACAAATATGTACAAAATACGTATAAAAATACCTGCAGAAATACGGTTAGAATACGTAGAATCTACGTATAATGTACGTATACCATACGTATAATCATACCTGCAAAATACGGCTAGGAATACGTACAAAATACACGTATAACACACTCATACACTCATACATACATGCATACATACATACGTACATACTTACATACAATCTCATACGAATACAGAAGTACACAGCGGAAGACTTATACTATTCTCAATACATATCCTTATAACATTATACTCTTATAACCCAATCATCCCATTTCCTTTAAATCATAACCTACATCTTATGTTATACATCTTATGTCATATTACAATATGCATATCATATCTTATATTATTCATTAACTTATACTATATCTTATCGAACATGTCATTCATATCATATCTTATCATTCGTATCATTCATATCATGTCGTATCATTTCATATCATTCTTATCTTTCGATGGACCGGTCACTATAACTCGTTGTGGATCCCGTTTGCACCACAACTTTCCTAGAACATGCCGGGGTGGGCTCGTGTACCCAACCCGTAGCGGATCTCGTTTGCACCACTAAGCCTAAGCTATGGTCATAACCCCTAATAGCAACTCGTGTACTACTACTAGACGACTACATATCCTAAGACCCAGAACTGCGCGGGGGAACTCGTGTATTCGTCCCATTGAGCAGTGGCTTCGACTTAACCCAGTCTGACTACTCGAGTCATCAGGTGGGCGTCCTTATCTTATCTTATATTTCAAAGATTATATCTTATCTTATATCTTTCAATATTATATCTTATCTTATATCGGGAAATACTAGGTGGCCGTAATCGGAAATGAAATGTTCGAAGTCCCAGGAAAGAGAGGTGCGTCACGTATATTGGCCACCTTAAATACCAAGTCTTTCCTAGCCAGAAATCGAAACAATTCATATTCCTATTACTCTGTTTCCTTTCTTACCCTTTTAATATCTTATCGTATTTTATATAACTTATCCCTACTGATTCCTAATATTAATAATAATACTAATAATAATCGTAATATTAATATTATTAATAATAATACTCGTGTAATTGTAATAATAATAATAACAATATTATTATCTACCCCTTCCTGTTACAACTTATCCCTTTAACTGCAACTTTTATAATTAATTATTCCTAAAATATTATAAGTCAAAATTAAACAAAAAAAAATTGACTAAATACTTTTAGGCCACTCGATAATTCTAGTTAAACAACTTTAATTAAATAAATTCATAAATTATTTTAATTAATCAATTAATCACTAAAATTACTTAAAACATGATAAAAATTCCATTTTTTTATTCCTTTGTTCACTCGACATTTTTCACTCAAGAACACCAATTTTATCAATTAATTTAAATAACTACAATCAACAAGATTCAATTAATTAACCAAACAACAATAATAAAAATCATGTTTTTAACATAAAATCATCAAGATTGAATACAAAACAAGATAAAAAAAATATCATCTTTTTATTCTTCAAACCACTCGACACATTCAAAGAGCAAAACAAGATTTAATCTTCCTCCAAGAATTCGAAATAACTTGTTTTAATAATTTAATTACACTATTTTACACAATCTGATTTTTAAAGAATTAAATTAAGAACGACCCTTTAAAGGTCTCGATTAATCTGGAAATTTTAATGGAAGTTAAATATAGGTTCAAGGTTTAACGTGCATAATTTTCGTCCAAAAATAATGTCATTTACTATTTTTAAGAGATTTTATAACTAACAAATCAGATTAGGCTGAGATCAGTTTCGGATTTTTCTGCCATATCAAACGATCTTTAAAAATTACGAAAATTTAACACAAGCTGTAAAACACTATTACTGACTTCCACCTAAAATTTCGTAGCCATAAGATTTGATTAAGTATATTAATAAATTCGTAAACTAAATCTGGACAGTTTTACCGGTTTAAAAGATTAAATTTTTATAAGCAATAAAAGGACGAATTTTGCCACGAAATAAATCATGATTCATAACCAAACAGTAAAGAAACTTCCACGAAAAATTCATCAAGAAATAACTAGATTTGATTAATAAATAAATTCATACAAGTAATTATTCAACAATTAAAGATTTCAAGAAACTACATAAAATAATCAAGAAAATACATAAAACAAATCAAAAATCAAATCATCATGTACTCGACATTTTCGAATCAATACAAACATAAAATCCTACAATTTTCATGACCAATCCTAATTAACTATGTGATTATCTATCCCAAAATTAAAAGAGAAAGCAAAGTTACCTCAGATCGCTTAAATTATCCAAGGCAAATAATTCACACTTTGGTGAATTTTTGTTCGGCTATTTGGAGAAAGGAGAGGAGGATTATAATTTTTTTAGGGTTTATGAGCAATTAACAATTAGGAACCAAATGCATGAAGTAGGCCTTATTTATAGAAAAAAAAAAGAAGCAAAACCCTACAATTACCTAAGGGGGGCCGTGAGAATTGAGAAAAAAGGGGAGCACAAGAGAGGAAATAGGTGGTCAAATTATGCTAGGTTTGAATAAGTTCAAAACATAATTTTTAATTAATCAATTTAAATTTTAATTAACCAAATTGATTAATTAGAAACAACATACACTTGGCCCAAAGGAGAGGGGGACCGGCCAAGCCCAAGAAGAGGAAGAAATTGGGTCATTTGGCCCAATTTGAGAAAAAAAGAAAAAAAAAAAGATCAGATTAAAATAAAACAGTCCAAATATAATGGGCCTTTTGGACTTTGAATTAAATAAATTAAACTAATAACCGCGAAATTTTCTGGCCCTAAATTTCGTGTTAATTACAAAATCTCCTTATAAACTGATAGAGTCTAGGATGTATGGGATTGGTCCTATAGTGTATAGCAGGTTATCATTTGCATTATTTATTCATGTTATATTATAGGTGCATATCTTGTTGTATATATGTACTCAGCTTTTGCTGATTACGTGCTTTTGTGTGTGTCTTCTTTGGTCATGGCCCTCGCCTTAATGACCATGTGATGAACTAATTTATACACTTGTATTATTGGGGAGCAGAATTGCACAGGTTAGTTTAATGATGTGAAGTTCAAGCATTCAGCATATGCACTGTCATGGGATGAGAGTGATTCAAGAGTTAACAAGTCTTGTATCTGGCTTATTTTCAAATGTATTTCACTTACGTTGTTTTGTTTAAATAATTGTTAAAGTTTTTCCGCTGCAAAATTCTGATTAAGCCGAAACGTTTTCACACGTGGCGGTAATACTTTGGAAATTTCCTTTCAAATATATATTTTACATGTCATAATTTTAAATAATGTTTAGCGTTTTCAAGTAGGGAATTTTCAGGGTGTTACATTCACAATGTATCAAAAATGAACTAGATGTTTCTTGCACATACCGTGTATATTGGCTAAAGTCTATCTTCTCATTGAAAAGTGTACCGTGGGGATTGCTTAACTTTTGTTTATTAGGGTAAAATATTTTCACTTAATTTTCCCCCAATTTATATCGTTAAGTTTGGGTCGAAAAGTTAAATAGAAATTTGGGCCAAAACTTATTTTACATTCTATTGAATTTCTCTCAAAATTCGGAGGAAAACACTCTCATTTACGTGTAAACAATTGAAAATGCTTAATGTTCCTGTTCTGGAACTTTTGTTGAATAGTCAACGATCCTTGGTGTGATTGATGCGGACTCCGTACACTTCTCGCTAGGGTTTTGACCTGCAAAACAGTCAAAGGTTGCTAACCCGGGTGTGGAACCCGGGAACGCCCCTCCGATGCTTAAGTCAGATATTGGGAGTAAGGAGTCACTGAATTGTGAGTTTTTATGAGCTATGAATTGCGTGATTAATATTGCGTACCTTTGGAATGATTGGACTGATCCTTATATAGGCATTACGTTCCCCGGTTAGGGTTTCACCAAGTCAGTTGGGTTGATGCGTGGGCCTGGCCCATGACACGTAGCAGTAACCTGGTCAAGGTTTTACTAAGTCCGCTGACACGTGGCACTATCTCATTCGTCGTAGAATATCTGATGTGTCCCTAGCCCTATCATAACTGGGCCTAGGATTTTGGGCCCACTAATACGGGTTTGACCATCTGGGTGGGCTCGGAAAAATTAGCCCCACGCTCGACGTGGAACGGGAAACTTTGGACGTTGGATGTCGAGCGAAATATCTCGAAAAATGAGCTACAACGGAACCCATGGCTGTGCCTCGAGGTTGGTCACCTCGACCATGGTGGATGACTCTCGATGGTGAGGGAATCCCCTCGACCATGAATGTGTTACCTCGACCGTGGGGTGTCCTCGACCGTTGAGGACTCCTCGAGGTAGGATGACCACCTCTCAATATTTTAGACATAACTCGAGCTATGAATATCGGATTCAAGCGATTCTAGCGGCATTGGAAACTAGATTCAAAGAGCTTTCCAACAGTGTGTCATAAGCTCAATTCCGATTTGAAACGAAGGAGTTATGGGTGTTCGAAGTCGGCGCATCAAATCAGACCCCGGTACAGCCTTGACCTTATGGACCTTTCCTCGATCAACATGCTCGACCCATATGCTACCTCGACCAACAATTACTTGGATCCATGAGGCTCTTAAATTCACCTCGAGGGGGTATACCTCGAAGGTGAGGAGATACCTCGACCGAGTTAGGGGCACCTCGATCGTTGAGGACTCCTCGAGGTAGGATTACCACCTCTCACTATTTTGGACATAACTAGAACTATGAATATCTTATTCAAGCGATTCCAGCGGCATTGGAAACTAGATTCAAGGAGCTTTCCAATGGTTGGTCATAAGCTTGATTCCGACTTGAAACAAAGGATTTATGGGCGTTCAAAGTGGGTGCATCAAATCAGACCACGGTACAGCCTCGACCCTATGGACCTTTCCTCGATCAACATGCTCGACCCATATGCTACCTCGACCAACATGCCTCGGGACCCATGGCTGTGCCTCGAGGTTGGTCACCTCGACCATGGTGGATGACCCTCGATAGTGAGGGAGTCCCCTCGATCATGAATGTGTTACCTCGACCGTTGAGGACTCCTCGAGGTAGGATGACCACCTCTCACTATTTTGGACATAATTCTAGATATGAATATTGGATTCAAGCGATTCCAGCGGCATTAGAAACTAGATTCAATGATCTTTCCAACGGTGGGTCATAATCTTAATTACGACTTGTAACGAAGGAGTTATGGTTGTTCAAAGTTGGTGCATCAAATCAGACCCCGGTACAGCCTCGACCGTGCGGATGCTTCCTGAAGGCACCTCGATCGAGGGGAACCTCGACCGTGAGTGTGACGACCCGACTCGCTTAAACCGGCGCGGAAGAAACCGACAAGTCGAATAGTCAGTTCTAACAAACTAAAATACTTAAAAATTAAAAACAAAACCTCAAATTGAATATATATACTAAATCCGAAAGTACAACACCCACAAGATTGTACATATCTAAACCCAAATGTCATTATTACTACTACTAACAATATAAACTCCAAATAAATGTCAGAGTTAGAAAATTACACGAGTACCACTACTATAGTCTAACACTAGAAATCGTAAAAAAACAACACAAAAACTAAATAACATCGACGCTCGCCCAACCCAAAGCTAAGCAAGAACCTCATCATCAGAATTACCTGAAAAATAAACAACAGTCCACCGTCAGTGGCGAGTAACATAATTGTCCCACCCTAACGGGGATACACATGGACATAGCATAAAACAAGCAACCAAATCAAACATACAAACATGCGAATCAAATCAAGTAATCATGCTGACTCGACTAACTTAACCAACAACTAACATTACTTTAAACTTTGGCGCAATCATTCACATACTAGACTGGACTATGCACGTACGAACGCATCTTACGCGATCGAACTTTCTACTATGCCAGGATTGAGAATCTTACTCCCAACCCCATGAAACCCATCTTACGGGAAATCTATATCCGAAGACAACATAGTAAAACCACCAACTATCCCAATACTGCGGATAGGATAGGGGCAACGTCTTAACCCAAATTCTTAGAATCTTACTCTAAGACTTAGGCGTCTAGTAGCAAAATCAAGCTAATCTTAACTTTAATTTACATTCTTAGTTAATTCTTAAGTTGCATCTTACGCCTTGACTCAAGAATAACATGTAAATCATCCAATCTTAGAACCTCGAATACCATTCTTTAACTTTCTTTAACTTTTCTTTAATTATTAATAAAATTCTTTAATTTTTAAGACTCGACCAAGAACCCATAAAGTACTACCAAGACTCATAAAGGACTTATAAAGAACTCATAAAAAACTCAATCAAGATTCAAGAACTCAATCAAGAACTCAATCAAGATTCAAGAACTCAATCAAGAACCATCCATAAGCATATCATCAAAATTCACGTATAACATGACCAATTTTAACAACTTTTTCATCAACTTGTAAACATCAAAACTTCACAAAACTTGAACATGATCAACAACAAACATGGAATTATTTAAACATCAAAGAATAAATCGAATCATGGCAAGAATAACATAAAAATATCACCCCCAAAACAGCCCCTAATTCACGCATGAAATAGAGTACAAAACATCAATTCCGGTTCAATCTAATAACTTATTCTACCCTATGAATCATAGTATTCCTATTAGGATTTAGATAGAATTTTACCTTTTTGAAGATTACACACAAAAATACACTAAACTTGCTGCCCAAATTCGTATCACACGGCCCCAACACACACGGCCAACCACACGGTACACACGGCCTTGCATACGAGCACACACGGCTTCACCTTCAAACACGGCCCTGGCTGCACGGTCTCACGAACATGGCACGACCTTGGCTCGAACCACCACCACGGACCACCGTCTTTAACACGAACCACCATACGAACCACACACGTACCACACGGCCTTCTCGAACAACCCCAAAACCAAACCCCGAACAAGAATTCTTGAATGAAATAATTGAGGTCTTGATTGTGTTTTGATACTTAAAGATCAATAGAGGTTGAATCTTTAAGTTTGGATTTTGAATGGATGATGAACAAATGTGATGGTGTTTGGAGCCAAAAATGGCGTGTGGATCAAAGGGTAGGGAGAGAGTTTGTGTTTAAACTTTTGATGGCAAAGGATGGCAAATGAGCAAATGAATCCTCAAGCCTTACTTCTACTTCTATTTATAGAAGTTAGTTAAGGTGTGAATGCATGGCAAGTGGCAAAATCAAGCCATTAAACATAAGGGGGCCGGTTTTCTTAGGCTAAGAAGGGCTCAAATGGGCCTAACGGTGAACAATTGGGCTAATTGCACTTATGCATGACTAATCATGCTTAAATCGCATTGGCCCAAAGAATATTAATTAATTAATTAGAAAATTAAATAATAAAAAAAATCTAATTAATTAAGTATTAATTAAAATAAATAATAATCAACCAAAAATAAAATAAATCGAATTCAATCGAAATTATTCACATAAAATAAAATAAATAGTCCAAAAAAAATTTTGGACCACACAATAAATCACATAAATAACAAATAAATCGGTGACAGAAATACCGAAAAATCTGGGTCGTTACAGTGAGGATGCTTCCTAGACCCACAACTTCTCCAAGCTGTCTCGCTTGCTACCTCGATCATGGTCCTCGTCCGTGATGGGGTTTTCTCGACCAACATACTATCTTGCAATGCAGCGTGGTCCTTGGGTGTGCCTCGAGGGACAACACCTCAATCGAGGGTACCCTCGACCGTGAGGGACACCCCTCGACCAACATGCTTCATGGCCTGCCTAACGTCCACCTCGACCGTGTGGATGCCAGGAGTGAGGACTCCTCGATCGTCGTGATGCGTAGCTATTGCAATGGTTGCCTCGACCGTGTGATCCTTTTGGTGCCTGAGGCTTACCTCGACCATATGGGATTGGGCCTTGGTATAGTGCACCTCGACCGTGAGGGTGTCCCCTCACCCATAGCTTCATTATCATGCTTGCCAGCTACCTCGACCATACCCCTCGACCAAGTGGGGTATGCCTCGATCAATATGTCCCCTTGTTTTGCTATGCTTAATGCCTCGACCATCAAACCCTTTTGTAGAGCCATTGGTCCCCTCGATCGTGTGAAGCATACCTCGTCCAAGTGTGCTCTTATTTACCTCAAGGGTGCATACCTCGATAGTGAGGGTCACCACCTCGACTGAGGTGGGTTTTTCATGAACTTTTGAGAAAATTTCTAAGTGTTGGCATCAGTATTATCCTCCGCGACCGTAGTTACCTTGGTCGTGGTGGGGGGTAAAGCATAGTGAGCCCTCTTGGAAAACTCAAGGGTCCTTCCACCTCGACCATAATAGTGCTTTCCGCGACCACGAAAGACCTCCTTCCTTTAACCCTGTTGTTGAAATTGTTGAAATCTTCCCAAGTGTTGACACCACTTTCTATCCTCCGCGACCGTTGTTTCCTTGGTCGTGGTTGGGGCAAAGCTTGATGATCCCTGCTAGAAACCTCGAGGGTCCCCTCTACCTCGACCGTGACAGACATACTTAGAGAATCTTTTAGAATGTCCAACGAGGTAATTTAGACTATGCTATTCCGCGACCGGGATAGCCTTTTCCGCGACCGTGATGGACATCTTTCAGTTGAGCCTTACCATTTGAAATCATTAAAACTTTCTAAGTGTTGATGTTTCCTAGGCCTCTCTTTTACCTCGAGGGTTTTCCCTTACCTCGACTGTGAGGGACGTGCCTCTGGCATAGGAATTTCTTTTGTATGCCCAACGAGGTAATTGAGATGATGTTATCCCGCGACCGTGATAGCATCCTCCGCGACCGTGAAGGACTTCCTTTATCTGAAATTCATCAAAATTTTGCTAAGTGTTAATCTTGCCAAGGCCCTCTCTTTACCTTGATGGTCCTCCTTTACCTCGACTGTGAGGGATGTACTTTAGAAAAGCAACAGCAAGACTTATTCCATCCTTAGTAGCAAATGCCCATTCTGAATGGGGCTTGGGCAATGAGATGACCAGCATGGACTTAGGGGCTAATGAGCCCCATGGGTTGCCCCCTTTTTACCTCGAGGGTCTCTCTTATCTCGAGAGTTAGAAATGACATACCCTGGGACAAAGCCTTCCCAATGACCTTGAGGGTCCTACCTACCTCGACCGTGATAGAGGTGCAAGGAGAGGGTTTCCTTGGTAACCTCGAGGGTTCTCCCATTACCTCGAGTGTGATAAGGTAATCCAGGAGATTTTTTGATTGTTTATACACCTCGGTTGTTCCCACATTGAGTGGGGCTTTGGCCTAAGGTGGTCTACTATCCCTTAGGGGCTAATGAGCCCCAAGGTATGGTTGACACCTATCCAGCCTCCCATCTCCCTTGATGGGTGCCTAGCTTGAGTAGCGCTTATTGTTAGCCTTAAGAGCATTCCTCAAAGCTAAGGGGTTAATGAGCCTCAGGGACTGGGTGTCAAGCCACCTTCCCAAATGACCTCGAGGGTGTCTATTACCTCGACTGTGATAGATGTAGTCAGAGAATTCTCTTGAATAATCAACGAGGTGATTGAGGCGAAGCTATTCCGCGACCATGATAGTATTCTCCGTGACCGTGAGGGGCTCACTTCACTTGAGCTTTATTGTTGAAATTGTTCTAAGTATGGTGCCCTGTTAGCATTCTGCGACCGTGGTGACCTCGGTCGTGGTATGGAAATGCTTGGGGGTTCCTTTGAACTCGAGGGTCATCTCACCTCGACTGTTGTCGTCCCTTCCGTAACCATTAAGGACTTTCTACATGAAATATTTTGAAATGTCTAAGTGTTTCTTTTCCAGGCTTCCCTTTACCTCGAGGATCTTTCTTCTACCTTGAGTGTGATGTATTCCCTATGCAATTGTTGATCTATTAGCCCCACACTTGGTGTGGAACGGGAAACTTTGGACGTTGGATATTGATAAGTGGTATTTTGGTAGTTATTTTCTTAGTTTTTATTAGTTTATTTTCTTATTTTATTTAACTTTCGTTAGCGTTTTTAGGCTTTTTAGCTTAGTTTTGCTTTTGTAGTCCCCTTCCCCTTTTTCTATGTGATTTCCTCTATTTTGCCTTATTTTTTGCGTTTTCTTCCCCTTTTGCAAGTCCCGAGTCAATTTCGGAACCTGAGGAAGCGAGCCGGGAACCTCGAGGAAGCCATAGAGTCCTTTATGCCATGGCATGTGAAAAGAAGGCCTCAGCGGGCGCTGGGAATTCCTCAGCGCCCGCTGAGATGTATTTGGGCATGAGCATTTTAGGGCTGAAGTCAGTAGCAATGAAAAAAAGACCTGAGCGAGCGCTGGAAATCCCTCAGCGCCCGCTGGGATGAATTTTGGACTTTGGTGAAATGAGGCAGTAGCATTTGATGGTGCTTCAGCGCCCGCTGATTGACCTTCAGCGCCCGCTGATTATGGTGCTGATGGGCATATGTTGAGCACAAAGAGAAGACAGCGGCCGCTGACCATTTTTCAGCGTCCGCTGTCCCCCTCCCCTGCTTTGAGGCAGTAACTCTCCAAGTATTGGCAGCGGCCGCTGACCCCAATTCAGCGCCCGCTGACCATTTTCCCTAGCAGACTGAGGCACGTGAAAGTAGGCGTCAGCGGCCGCTGATCCGCCATTCATTAAAAAAGGGACTATTCTGTTGAAGTCCTAAAGAGATCCAGTGCCAATGCAGCGTCCCATTTCAGCGCCCACTGACGTGATACTACACGTTTTATTTTGCGATTTTGGTCTGTTTTTGCTGGCATTTTTGGGGGGTTGTATAAATACCCCCCTCTTCCCATTTCTTAGACAGCTGATGTTAGAAGCTCAAATTAGGGATAGGCTTAGTTTTCTTGCTTTCTTCTTCAATCCTCTTGTAATTTTACATTTGTTCTTCAATTTATGCAAAGTTCTTAGTTTGTTCTTCTTCTTCTTCTTGTTCTCCATCTCAAGGTATTTTATAGTTTTCTTTTACTTGCTTTTTATTGCTTTATGTACTTATTCCTTATAGTTTTAGCTAGTTCTTGTTGTTTATGTTTGTTGCTCTTAGATTTTAGGTTTAGTTTATGTTATTAGTTTTAGTTTTAATTATAATTATTAGTTTAATTATGTTTTTATTAATTATGTGTGAGTAGTTAATTTCTAGGGTTTGAGTGAAACTTCTCAATTCCTCCATGATTGTGGCTTAGTTGTTTCTTGGCTTTGGTTGTGATAATGTCGGTACCTTAGGATTCGGTTATGTTGAGTCTTATGTTTAGCTAGCATAGGATTCATTGAAGAATCCCCACCGAAGGACCGAAAGGTGAACGTGGGTGATGACTTCCTTTGCCCGATTGATGGAAGCACCACGAAAGTTGGGCCTTCGATCAAGGGAAAGTTACCGGTCTTCGTGATTTTGTGCTTAGGACTCGTTAGATGTGTCGCTGCACGAAAGTGAGTTGTATATGTCTTTCCGGTCATCGTACTAGCTCGAAAGAGTAGTACGATCATAGAACGACCTCCCCTTATCCACGACCTAAGTCTAAGTTTCGATTGATTCATAATTCATGGTGGTATGAGTTGTGGATCTCTTACCCTAGTCCCTTTTATTCTTGTTTCCTTAGTGTAGTTTTAGTTAGTTCTCTCCGCCTCTCGCGACCATCACCCGACCTAGCTTGTTCGACGCTTATGCCTAGGCTAGTGCGAAGTACCTTCCCCGTGTTCGACACCCCCACTCATACTACGACGGGGTTTTTTTATTTGGTAAGAAATCCGTCCTATCAGATATCAAGCGGAATATGGTAACCTTCCTCGACCATGGTCACCTGGGTCGCGGTGAGGGTAAAAGTTAGGGAACTCTTTTATAAGCTCGAGTGTCCTCTTACCTCGACTGTGATCATACTTTCCACGACCGTTAGGAACTTCTTTACATGAACTTCCATGAAATTTTCTAAGTGTTGATCTTTTCAAGGCTTCCTTGTACCTCGAGGGTCTTCCCTTACCTCGACTGTGAGGGATGTACCTTGAGAAGAAAATGCTTCCACTTTCCATAGTAGCTGCCCATGCTGAATGGGGCTTTGGCTTGAGATGATTAACTAGGTCTTAGGGGCTAATGAGCCCCATGGATACTTTTTACCTCGAGGGTCCTTTCTACCTCGAGGGCGAACATGATACACCTTGTGGGACAAAGCCTTCCTAGTGACCTCAAGGGTCCTCTTTACTTTGTCCGTGATAGAGGTGCAAGAAAAGGATTGCCCTGATAACCTCGAGGGTCTTCCCCTTATCTCGAGTGTGATGGAAGTAATTAAGAGAAATCTGTTTTGATTGCCCATCTCTTTTGATGGGTGCCCGCATTGAGTGGGGCTTTGGCCTAAGATGATCAACAGAGTCTTGGGGGCTAATGAGCCCCATGACATGGTTGATACCTGTCCAGCCCTCCATCATTCTTGATGGATGCCTATGTTGAATAGGGCTTATGCCTAGGATGACCAACTGACTCTCAGGGGCTAATGAGCCCCATGACATGGTTGATACCTGTCCAACCCCCCATCTGCCTTGATGGGTGCCTACTCTGGGTAGGGCTTATTCATTGGCCTAAAGAGCTACTCTAAAGCCAAGGGGCTAATGAGCCCTTAGGACTTTGAATGCCTGTCCAGCCACTTCATCTCCTTTAATGGATGCCTATGTTGAATAGGGCTTGTTAGCCTAAGGTGATGCTATCAAGGACCCTGGGGCTAATGAGCCCCAACTACTTGATGAGGTACCTGTCCAGCCTCCCCATACTCCTCTATGGGTGCCTACGTTGAGTAGGGCTTGGTGTTAGCCAAGGTGACGCTATCAAGGACCCTAGGGCTAATGAGCCCCAGACACTCGATGAGGTACATGTCCGGCCTTCCCCATACTCCTCGATGGGTGCCTACATTGAGTAGGGCTTATCATCCCGGTTAGGGTTTCATTTTGTTAAGAATCCAAGTAATAACACTGAACTCGACCCCGTTAGGGCTTTATAAGTTAATGAACAAAACTCGACCCTGTAAGGGTTTTATTATTGTGAATATTATTTCCATGATAACAAGAAGAAACTCGACCATGCTTTGGTCTTATTACAAACGAAAAAATAACTCCAGTGAGGATAATCAAAGAAACTCGACCCTGTTAGGGTCCTTATTGCAAACACTAACTTCGGTAGGGAGCTAAGATATGACATTAATAATTCCATCAGACTCTACGCTATGACTACGCTTTTGCCTTTTTTCCCCTCCATCATTCGAGAGATAAGAGTTTAGTTTTCCTTGGTCTGCTAGCTTGTCGAGAGCTTTCTTTAATTCTCTACAGTCCTTTGTGGTGTGACCACATTCATGATGATATTCGCACCAAAGCTTGAGATTCCTCCTGCCGACGGGTGTGCGAACAAGCAATGGCTTGGGGAGCACATCTTGGTTTTTAATGTCCAAGAAGATTTCTCTCCTATTGGTGTTGTATCTAGGATCCATACCACCATCACGAACATCTGTCCTCGAGTCGGACGTCCGGTTAGGACCTTCACCTCGATGGGGCCCTTTCCTTTTTCCATCCTTTTTCTCAGACTTCTCAACAGGGTTGTTGATGTTTGATGCTTGCACATACTTCCGTGCTCTGTCCATCGCGTCAGTATATGAGGACACTTCATTTTCCAATAAGGAAAACTTAAACTTACCACGATTTAATCTAGACATGAACGCTGTATAGGCCACTGAATCTTCAACGTTGGGTATTTGGAGTAGTTCAGCGTTGAAGCGCTTGAGGTAGTCTCCCAACAGTTCATGTTCCCCTTGTTGGCAGGCCATGAGGTGGATGCTTGTCTTTCTTTGTTTCTTTCCAGCCACGAAGTGACTAAGGAACATGGCCTCCAGTGTGGAAAAGCTATTGATCGAACCCGATGGGAGAGCAGTGAACCATGTTAGGGCCAGGCTCTTGAGAGTAGTAGGGGAAGTACCGGCACCAGCTAGCCTCACAGTTCGTTTGCACTGCCATTTGAGCCTTGTAGGCGGCCATATGGTCAACAGGATCAGTAGTTGTAACGACCCGACTCGCTTAAATCGGCGCGGAAGAAACCGACGAGTCGAATAGTTAGAAACTACAACTCAAAACTTAGGAAATTAAAGACTAATTCCTCAAAATATTATTAATAACCAAAAACGTACAAGTACCCACAAGTTTGTACATACTAGTCCCAAAAATCAAAATAGAAGTACTAAAAATACGAGTAAACTCCAACTACATGTCAGAGTCTTAAACAACGTAAAAGAGTCCAATAACAACGTATAAAATCTATATAACTCCATCACTATCTAAAACAACAGAAAACAGTAAATACATCAGATAACAGAAATCACAACGTCGCTCGCCCAACCCAAAGCTAAGCAAGAGTATCGTCATCAGAAGTACCTGAAAAACAACAACAGTCCACCATCAGTGGCGAGTAACATAACTGACTCACCCTAATGGGAATACACATGCACATAGCACAAATCAACAACAACATCCAACCAAAGTACGAGAACAACCTCAAAACGTGAACTCGACTCAAAACCAACTTAAACACTATCTTTGGCGCAATCATTCAAATTCTAGACCGGACTACGCTCGTACGATCGCATCTTACGCAATCGAACTTTCTAATATGTTAGGATCGGGAATCCTACTCCCAAAAATCCCACGAAACCAATCTTACTGGAAATCCGTGTCCCATGTAACCAATCTTACTGGAAATACAAGGAATAACATAGAAAGACTCCAACTATCCCAATACCGCGGATGGAATAGGGGCAACGTCTTAACCCAAAAACAAAGAATCTTACTCTAAGTTAAGGGCGTCTAGAAATGAAATCAAGCTAATTAATTAATCATCTTATTAATCCAACATAACTAAATTAAGTTCAAGAATTGCCTCTTATGCCTTGATTCTCAAAATTAACTAGTTAAAACACCGAAGTTATACCCAAGAATTGCCTCTAACCTTGATCTCGAGTCTAACCAACCATAATTCATCAATCTTTAACCAATCTTTAATCACTTTAACCACATTCTTTAACTTTCTTTAATTAATAACCCACTTTCTTTAACTTTCAAGATTCAACCAAGAACTTAAAGAACTCATCAAGAACTCATAAAGAACTCAAAGAACTCATCAAAGACTCATAAAGAACTCATTCAAGATTCAAGATCTTCAATCAAGAACTCAATCAAGAACTCATCCAAACCAAACATACCACACGCATAACCTCAATATACCACACGAAAATTCAACTAGAACTTATCCAAAATTCATCAAACTTTAACATGACTAGCATGATCATAAAACAACATATATTTAATCATAAAATCATTAAACAATCATCATAATATCATGAAAACCATATAAAAATCAGAATACAAATCATACATAAAATCATGAATAATCAACAATAAACAACCCAAACATGCATTTAATTTATACTATAAACATAGTATACCAAATAGGTTGAGAAAGCATGTTACCTTAATCACGAATAACCCCAAAAACGTACCAAGAACATGCTGCCCGGAACGAGTCTTGCACACGGCAGTCCCACGCACACGAACATAGCAACGACACCATCACGAACCAACCAACACCAGCCAGCACGGTTCCCCCACAACAAGATACACGGCTGCCCAATAGCTTTGCACGGCCCTACCACCAGCCACGAGCACTGCTACCACCAGGATCAGCCACGGCCCACCTAAGGCAGCAACAACCACCATACGCCCACCATACGTACCCCAAGCACGGACCACCCCAACAACCAAAATCAACCCGCACCCAAAGTCTTGATAAAAAAAACAATGAAAGCTAATGTGTTTAGTCACTTAAACATCAAAAATAGAGGTTGAATCTTTAAGTTTTGGTTGAGGAAAAAGATGAACAAAGTTGGGTAAAAGCAAGCCAAAATGGCGTGAAGGAGCAAGGGCAATTGGAGGGAGTGTTTGCCTTTTAAAAGAGATGGCAAAAGATGAGCAAATGGCAAAAAGGATCATCATGCCTTACTAATACTTCTATTTATAGAAGTTTAGTTAAAGTGTGAATGCAAGGCAAGGGGCATAATTAGGCCACCTAATCAAATGGGCCGGTTATGGCTAAGAAGAATGGGCTTCCAAGTTCAATTGGGCCCCTTTGCAATAATTCATGACTAATCATGATGAATTTCGCACTTGGCCCAAACCAATTAATTAATTAGAAAATTAAATAATAAAATTCTAATTAATTAAAATAAAATAAAACTAAGAAATAATAAACCATTAAATAATAATGGTTACACTCAAGCATTAAAAATAGTCTAAAATAAATTTAGACCATGCACTGCAATAAAAATAATTACAAGAAATTAAACACGAAACTAGCCCAAAATCTGGGGCGTTACAGTAGTTCCTGAGAAAGGTTCAATGGTAGGGGCTTTCACCTTCTTAGTGTCGGTGGTATACAGAAGGCTTTGGCTGAATGGGGTTTTGAAGGTGAGCGTTCCCGTTGGTCGCTCTTGCTCGACCACGGGGGATCGTCGTATGCCATCGTCCTGGTTAGGGATAGCAACTGGGGAGCGTCGTACGCCTTCTCCCTGGTTAGGGATGGCGGCTGACTTCTGATTTCTAGCAGTGGTATGATGAGATCTCTCTGGAGACCTCCTTGGCCGGCCTCGGGTTTCTTGTCTTCTATTGTTAGTGACCTCTCTGACATTCGAGGTTGTTCTTACTCGGCGTGACTCAATGATATTTCGGGCGTCATCGCGCCTAGAGTTGATAATTTCTCGAGCATCCCCGGGCTGGGATCCTCTCTGTGAATGCGCCCCCGTTACCCGGCTAGGTATGGGGCCCCTGGATGGAGCAGCTGCCTGGGATGGTGGCCTTTGTTGCCCGATCATCGCAGGTATGCTGTCTTTCAGCTCCTGTAAGCTTTGTTGGAATTTGTTGTTCATCCCTGTCACGATGTCTTCGAAGTCCTTACGTGAGACCATCTGTTCTTCGCGACGGTGACGGTCACTCGCCCGATTGGACGAATTGTCATCAGTGACATGTGCATCTTGCCGATTAGGCGATTCACGGGGATTTTCTTCTGGCTGATTGGATCGAGTCGCCTTTGATCTGGTGTTAGCCATGTCTTTTGTTCTTGTCCCCACAGACGACGCCAATCTGTTCCTGTTCTGGAACTTCTGTTGAATAGTCAACGATCCTTGGTGTGATTGATGCGGACTCCGTACACTTCTCACTAGGGTTTTGACCTGCAAAACAGTCAAAGGTTGCTAACCCGGGGGGTGGAACCCGGGAATGCCCCTCCGATGCTTAAGTCAGATATCGGGAGTAAGGAGTCAGTGAATTGTGAGTTTTTGTGAGCTATGAATTGCGTGATTAATATTGCGTACCTTTGGAATGATTGGACTGATCCTTATATAGGCATTAGGTTCCCCGGTTAGGGTTTCACCAAGTCAGTTAGGTTGATGCGTGGGCCTGGCCCATGACACGTAGCAGTAACCTGGTCAAGGTTTTACTAAGTCTGCTGACACGTGGCACTATCTCATTCGTCGTAGAATATCTGATGTGTCCCTAGCCCTATTGTAACGACCCGACTTTTTAAACTGTCGATTGACGAAGGAAATCGACATACGAATCATTACTTAAGCAATAAACTTAACATTAATTGAATATTCAAAATCTAAGGCATCTTTTATTAGCTTAATAACCAAAAATCCAAAGGTCTACAAAGATAAATACTAAATTACATAGACTAAATATGTTTTTCCCAACAGGCTGGGATAACTACTAGCATAAAAGTCTTATTGAAAATTCTAAATAAACTAGGGTCAAACTACAGAACTCTGCCACTCAAAGCCCAATCCAGCGTAAGCCGTTCTAAGCTGCTGCATCATCACCTGAAACTTGGGGGGGGGGTCCACCGTCAGTGGCGAGTAACTAGGCTGTCCCGCTTAAATGAGGGACCGCTAACCACATAATAGCATAGAATTGTACATGAAAACCATACGCAAACATATAACATTTCATATGAAATTACATACAGGGTACGTATAAAAATACGTACAAAAATACGTATAAAAATACGTATACAATACGTATATTAATACCTGCAAATACGGTTAGAAATACGTACGAAAATACGTATAATAGTACGTATACAATACGTATAATAATACCTGCAAAATACGGTTAGAGATACATACAAAAATACGTAAACAATACAGGTACAACATACAAATACATATACGTATACATACATACTTAAGTCGTACAAATACAGATGTACACAGCGGAAGACTTAGACTATTCATAGTACGTTGCATTTCATTCTTATCTTATATTATAAATATACATATACTTAGTTATCATTAATTCATAACATATCATACTTCATCATATCTTAACTTCATAAAATAACTTATCATATATCTTAACTTCTTAGCGGACCGGTCTTTATAGCTTGTAGTGAACCTTTGCGTCCACAACTTTCCTAAAACATGCCGGGGTGAACCTTTGCGTCCCACCCGTAGCCCTCCTTTGCGAGAACTAAGCCTAAGCTATGGCCATAACCCCTAAATAGTCCTCCTTTGCGAGAACTACCTAGACGACTACATATCCTAGAATCAAGAACTGCGCAGATACCGCAGTCTGGCAGTGGCAACGACTTAACCCGATTGATAACCTTTGCGTTATCGCAGGGGCGTCCTATCTTATTAACCCGATTGATGACCTTTGCGTCATCGCAGGGGCGACCTTAACTTATTATCTTTCTTATATCCAGAAGTACTAGGTGACCGTAATCGGAAATGAAATGTTCGAAGTCCCAGGAAAGAGAGGTGCGGCACGTATATTGGCCACCTTAAATACCAAATCTTTCCTAGCTAGAGATCGAAACAAATCAATATCCTTTTACTCTGTTTCCTTTCCTTCCCTATTAATATCTTATTATACTTTCTTATTGTAACTTGTCCCTACTGACTTCCTTAATAATAATAATAATAAATATTAGGGTGACAGATATAATAACTATCCTGAAATCCTTTTTTTATTATTATGTTACAACTTATCCCTTTTTGTTATATTATTATTACCCTTCATATTACAACTTATCCCTGATAGTTCCTTTGATAAATATTATTAATTATAATAATAATATTAATTCCTAAAAATTATCCCAATATTATTATAAGTCTAATTTAAACTAAAATTGACCAAAATTCATAGGGCCACTCGAAAAACATATAAATAACCATATAAAAAATTAAATAAACACAATAACAAATAAATTATACAATAAACATTAAATCATCAAGATCAATCAAGAACAAGATCAAAATTAATTATTTTTATGCATAACATCACACGGCATTCTGGCATATTAAAATTATCAAGATTAAATCCAAGAATTCAATAATAACATGTTTTAATAATTTAATCACACTATTTTACACAATCTGATTTTAAAGAATTAAATTAAGAACCACCGTTAAAAGGTCTCGAATAATCTGGAAATTTTGATGGAAGCTAGATCTAGGTTCAAGGTTTAACATGCATAAATTTCGTCCAAAAATAACGTCATCTACTATTTTTAAGGGATTTAATACCTAACAAATCAGATTAGGTTGTAATCAGTTTCCGATTTT
Organism: Salicornia ramosissima; assembly: GCA_951394345.1. Classification (NCBI taxonomy): domain Eukaryota; kingdom Viridiplantae; phylum Streptophyta; class Magnoliopsida; order Caryophyllales; family Amaranthaceae; genus Salicornia; species Salicornia ramosissima. The sequence goes on along the minus strand of OX596235.1, from coordinate 46,470,730 downwards.
TCTGCCATAGCAAACAAACTTTAAAAATTACGAAAATTTAACACAAGCTATAAAACACTGTTAGTGATTTCCACCTAAAATTTCGTATCCATCCGAATTGATTAATTGTCTTGAATAATTCGTAAACTAAATCTGGACAGTTTTACCGATTTGAAAGATTAAATTATTATAAGCAAGAAAAGGACAAATTTTGCCACGAAATAAATCATGATTCATAATAAAACAATAAAGAAACTGCCACGAAAAATTCATCAAGAAATAGCAAGATTTGTTTAAGAAATAAATTCATACAAATAATTATTAAACAATTAAAGATTTCAAGAGACTACATAAAATGATCAAGAAAATTTCATAATAATTCTTAAAGATTACATATTATCATCAAGAAAAATTACATAATAGCATATCATATGATTCGAAATTTTCTAGGTGATCATGACACTAATTCCTAACAATTTTCATGTTTTAATCCTAATTAATTATATAGCTAACTTGTTCCAGATTTAAATGAGAGAGCTTAGTTACCTCTAAACGCAAAAAAAATCCAAGGAAATATTCACCACTTGGTGAATATTATGCACGGCTGAATTTTTGAGGGAAAGGAGGAATATTTTCTTGTAGGGTTTATGAGCTTTAGCAATTAGGAAAAATTATTGCTAAGCCTAACATATATATAGAAGAAAGAAGGACAAAACAACCCTAATAACTATAAGAGGGCTGCCGTGAAATGGGAGGAAAAGTAGGGGGAATTGGACCTAGCAATTAGGACTCATTAGACTAGGTTTAAAAGATTTAAATTAATTATTTAATTTAATTAATTTGATTAATATAATCATTTAAATAATTAAATTAAACAAAAAGAAATAATCATTGGCCCAAAAGAAGGAAAGGGCCGGCCATGTCACAAGTGAGACGGAAAAATTGGGTCATTGGCCCAATTTGAAATAAGGAGAGAAAATAACAATAAAACAGTCCAAATAAATGGGCCTCTTGGACTTAGAATAAATAAAATAATACTAATAACCACGAAATTTTCTGGCCCTAAATTTCGGATTATTACACCTATCATAACTGGGCCTATGATTTTGGGCCCACTAATACGAGTTTGACCATCTGGGTGGGCCCGGAACACTTAAAATGGAAATTTATTTTCTTTGCTACTAAATCTTTGTTTTGTTGGGTGTAAAACATTTTCATTGTCAAATGCACAGGATTGCAAAACTAACTTTCACTTGTTTGGTGCAATGTAAGAAAAATGATGGAAAGTAAAGAAAATAAAATGGAAATTGAAGAAGTAGAGGTAGGAGTGCACAAGAGATGTAATAAACATTAAGAAAAATAGTTTTCTCTTTATTTTGAAAGGTAAATGCTTCTCCATCATTATTGTAAGAGATATTTTACTCCAATGGGAAATAGTTTTACAATACTTTATAAACCTGATGTGTCGAGTTTGTATGAGTTATTTAACTCCATTATAGTTCATTGATGTAATTAGTTAGTGTAAATTTTCATATTTTGTTACTTTCAAGTATAAACGAAAGTTTTACTTGAAATGTAAAGTTGTAGTGCATTTTACAATTTTTATTGCTTTTTAGGAATTAGTTTGTTTTTCTATGTTGCTCTTCTATTTTGTTAGGCTTTGGTTCATTGCCTTTGAAGTGGTAGAAGATTTCAACGATTTTTTGGTGAAGAATTGAAGAAGAAGACCTTCGCAAAAGCCATGGTGTATAATGACGATAAAAAAGACATTGAGAATGTTGTCTACTAACTTCAAATGTGTATAACTTTCAGTCTATGCATTTTTTTTGTATGATTCAAGCTGGAGGTGATAGCTTTCTTCAAGAGCTTTCCAACGACTGGTCATAAGCTCAATTTGGATGAGAAACGAGGGAGATATGGTTGTTTTAGTCTAAGTTGTCAGGCCCTACTCGTGAGTCGCGAAACACCTCGCGAGTCACGACCTTGGGGATTTTCCTCCTTGATCCAAAATCGGAGCAGAGCAAGAACAAAGAACAGAGGCTCCTCGCGATTCGCGACATTTGTCGCGAGTCGTGACCTTTGACGGTGCCACTTGCCTTTTGCTTTACTTGTTTTGCAAGTTGGATGGTGAGTTGTTTTGATTGGTTGAATGAAGAGACACGTCTAGCTTGACAGAAAAAGAAGAGGAGAGAGAGAGAAAAGAGATAACATCTCATACTTTCACACTAAGAGTTACTACACACTTCTTCCTCTCTACACAACTTCTCACCATTTTTGCATTTTTCATGAGCTTGGAAACTTTGTATATTTTGGTTTATATGAAGCTTGTAGCTTAAACATTATCTTGGTGAAAATTTATTGAAGCTTTCTCTGTGGTATTGTGAGAATTTCTACTCTTTATTTATACTTGATTATCACTTGTTTTTCATGTTTGAATATATTGGTTTGATGCATAGCTTGCTAGGAGTACTACAAGTATTGTTGTGTTGATGAATTATTGCTAGATTAGTGATTTGCCTTAGCTTGCTAAGGAAATCCCTTGTCAATTAGTAGCAAGTTAGGGTTTGGTTTGGATGTACTATATCCTTATTTCTCCTTAAGAATTCAAGTGTGTTGTTATATGTTAAAAGCTTAGGAAATTCTATCTTGTAACCCTCAACTCTTGCAAAATCTACACGGTAACCCTCAAACTTAAAAATTCTACCAAATAACCCTAAACAAATTAAATTGTCCACACCGTAATCCAATTGCTAAATTCTGTTAATTTGACCATAGTTTGATCGTTAGTTTTTTAAAAAAAAATTATAAAATTGAAAAAAAAATCAGAAAATGTTGAAAAAAAAAAATCAGGAAATAGAAAATAAAATCAATTTTTTAATTTTTCTGATTTTTTTTTTCCTTTTTTTTTTTCAATTTTCAGATTTTTTTTTTTAAAAATTCCCTTTTTTTTCATCTTTTAGATTTTTTTTAAAATTGTCCTTTTTAAAAAAAAAAAAATCAGATTTTTCTCTTTTTTTCTTTTCAATTTTAAGATTTTTTTTCCTCTTTTTTTTTTCTTATTTCTAACGGTCAAACTAACGGTTTTAGTCAATTGGAATACGGTGTGAACAAATTCATTAGTTTAGGGTTATTTGGAAAAAAATTTAAGTTTGAGGGTTACCTTATAGATTTTAACATAAACTATCTTATTGTTCTCCTCTTAATGTTATTCTCGGATTGAACTTAGAGGTCGGTCTTCTAGGTTCTCTTTGAATAAGGGTTTTGTAGTATTGGAAATTTTACTACTTAGCTAATCATAAGGAGATTAGAAGATTTATTCTTCACATTAGGTGATCAAGATTATAGATTTTGAGTTGTTTTTTCGATTGTAACACCCTGGAAATTCCTGATTTGAAAATTCTAAATATTACTTGAAGTTATGACATAAAATACATTTAAAAAGAAGTTTCCAAAGTATTATCGCCACGTGTGAAAACGTTTCGGCTTATTCAGAGTTTAATTTAAGGTCCGTTTACTTTGATGTAAAATATTTTCGATGTAAAATAATTTTCCAGCATGAAAAATATTTTACGTTGGAAAATTCATTTTCATATAAATTTTCCAATGTTTACTTGCACGGAAAATAAATTTTTCTCCCAAATTTGGAGGAAAATGTTTCCAATAGGATGTAAAATGAGTTTTCACCCAAATTAAACGATGTAAAATAGGAAAACTGTTTTCAGGGAAAACATTTTTCACTCTAGTAAACGAACCCTTAATCACAAAATAAACCTAACTAATTAAAGCTTACAATCTAGTAAAATTTTAAAACCCTTAAACAACTGTTATTTGAAATAAATAACATAAATGGAATAACATTTTATAATAAGTTCAAATCTGAAAAACCATTAACTCTCGAATCACATCCATCCCATGACAATGCATATGCCGAATGCTTGAACTTCACATCATCAAGCTAACATGTGCAATTCTGCTTCCCAATAATACAAGTGTATAAATTGGTTCATCACAAGGTCATTAAGGCGAGTTTCATGACCAAAGAAGACACACATAAAAGCACGTAATCAACAAAAGTTGAGTACATATATATAACAAGATATGCACATATAATATAACAAGATTTAAATAATGCAAATGATAACCTGCTATACACTATATGACCAATTCCCATATATTCCCCCAGACTCCATCAGATTGTAAGAAGGTTTGGATTCAACATTGAACAGGTTTCCTTCTGAAAATAAGTAATCATGCCCACTAGATCCCCACTCGGTTGCAAGTCGAGTGGTAAAAACTATGCCACTTAAAAGTGACGGGTGTAGACACCTAATTCTGGCACCTCAGTTAGCTCCCAATGGTCTATGATGAATGTACCCTGTTGCACAGGTCCGGTCTTGAGCTAGTATTCCAAAATGCCACCGCTTTACCCATCTCATACCACTCTCACACTATTTATAGGCATTTTAGAGGTTCACGACTCGTTTTAGGATTTTTCGGACATTTTTTAGGATTTATGTTAATTTTTTATTATTATTTTTCATGCATATTTATTTTCTAAGGGCATTTTAGTCATTTTAAATTGCATCAAATAATTTTTCTAAGTCAATTTCATTTTTCTAGATTTTTTGGTAATTTTTCCACAATTTTCTGAGTTTTTACCTATTTTCTATGAATTTTTGAAGCATTTTCCATTCCTAGGGGCATTTTAGTAATTTTACATCTGCATCGTCCACTTTTTCTCTACTTTTCACTCATTTGTATTTTTCTAGAATTTTTCCATATTTTTTGGCATCTCTGTTGCTCTGAAATTGAACAATGATCTTACAAAATAGACCTAGTAGAGACCGCTTGCAGGCGGGCGAGCACAATGCACGATTGGCTCGTAACCTGTCCCCGAACCCCTACTCTGGTGCACGACCATATGGGACCGATTGCTCCTGGCTTTCGGTACTTCTTCGGTGTCCGTGGACCGTATAAACGCACGGTGGCGACTCCTACTAGTCCGTATTCACGTACGGCGTTAACGAGCATTGAAATCAATTCGTGACGTAAGCGGCCGGGTAAAACGACCCCTACAACGGGATCCCAGGCCAAAATAATAAATGATAAACAAGGATGTACAACGTCTTGTACCCCTTGGTAGAAGCTATGTAGCTCCCCCCCATATGTTCATACTCAAGGTATATACGTTCTAAGAGTTTTGGTGTGCATCCTCTTTCGCTTTACGTGATTTATCATATTTAATTAACATCTGTGAAGACTCACCCTACACAAGACATCATATGAAACCAATGCATCAAATACACATTTCTCGTTTAATTTCTCTAGGTCTAGGTGATCACAGAAACAATTTTAATTATCTTCCTTACCTACGCCCAACCAACAATGTGGTTGGGTGAAACTTTTAACCTTGTCTTAATCCCCCGAAGGAGAGAGTAAATACTACATTGTCTCAATCTCCCAAAGGATAGAGTAAAATACTACCTTGTCTCAATCTCCCGAAGGAGAGAGTAAAAATAATATACCTCTAGACTCAACAGGTGAGTAACAATAAATTCCTTGTCTAGATTGCAACCTACCCTTCTTTTCCCATAATCAGAATAAACAGCCCACACTGGGGAATTCATACTACTTGACAACTTTTCACAAAGTGAATAATAACTGAAACAATTACATTATTTTCCTCTTTTTTTTTCACACGCATAATCCATACATACACATGAATAACGTTTCTTGCATTCCATATAATTTCCTAAACATGCTGCTACTTCAGGAAATAAGTCTTGTGTACACACGTACATGGTATAGTAAATCCTACTAGCCACTGTTAATTGAATTTTCGGCATTCAAAATCACAGCCCTAAAACGATAGATAAAGCCACTTTAAAATCATTATGAAAGATGTTTTTAAGTCCGAATTCCATATATAATACATAGGTATACATAAAAATAAAATTTGATCAAACATAATCAAGATTTAGTAAAAACACACTATTGTTTATAAAATTTCAGAACTTAACACAATGTTTAAAGACACTTTTTGCATCACCTAACTATGATTAAGGCCTTAAAACTTTAAAGAAAACAATCCATACATCCCATATACTAAATCTAACATTTAAATCCATAAAATACTTTGATTAAATAAATAAAATTAGGGTTTAAACATGATTTATGAAATCATTCCATAAACATTTTTTCATCGCATCACCATTAAACCAGTAATGACAAATACATGATCTCTAGAATAAGAAAATTACTCAAGTAGCAATCTAGCAATATTAGTCATCATAACACATCATGGATTAGAAGAAAATTAGCATAATATGTTCCAAAGACAAGAAATCAAAATAACTACTACCCAACTTCTAATGTTAAAAAGAAAAAGAAATTCAACCAAAGCAAAAGAAAAGAAAATCTAAATCATGTTTAGTATTACAACCAAATCGAATATTAGCAAAAGTTAAGGTAAGAGGCAAAGTGAAAGAGAAGGGTGGGGGTATCAATCAGCAGTAGGAGCAAGAGTAGGATGAATTTCTGTAGGTCATGCATCAGTTCCTGGAGGTTGAGTTCCAGCTTTATCCTCAGATGGTACAACCTCCTCAATCTCAAGTTCCTTCAAGCTTTGAAGGATCTCAGCATGTCGTTGCTCGGATGTAGTAGCCATAGTAGTAAGAGCTTGGCGTATCAGTAACACTTGGCCCTCGAGATCCTCCTGTTTGGCATGCAAGAACTGTAGTTCCTTGATGATCTGGAGCAGAATGTCTTCAACCACAATGTCTTCAGCTGTTTCTTTAGGACCTTTACCCTAAAGTTGCTCATCATTCTCATCCACCAGATTGAAGGAATTTCTCAACTTTAGAGTGAATCCTTGTACTTTTCCTAGTTGAGACCACGTCACTTTTTTCACATTTTCTTCAATCACCACTTTCTTCCCTTTGTCGGCATGTTTCTTCTTTTGACGCTCACTCTCCACCCTCAAAACCTCAGCATATGACTCAGTTTGTCCATCTAAAACCCCTAAATGGTTACTACGCAAAGTGGAACCTTGAACAAATTGGTCCCTTTTCAAACTTATCCTTTGGTAACCATGCAACGGGACTTTAAAATGTTTGAAAATTTTAGTTAAAAGAGTGTTATATCCAATTTTATTTCCTTGCATGACCGAGTGAATGAGGTGTTACATCATTAAACTTGGAAAATTTAAATGAATTTTGTGAACTAAACAATATATAATACCACAATCAAGTAAATTAACGTCGTTCCTCTTTTGAGTCTGAGGAACAATCGTTCTCCAAGTTAAATTGAACAAAAGCTTGTTTAACGGGCTTAAAGACCCGAGCACGACATGAGTTCACCCGGTTTCCCCATTTAAACTCATAATAATGTCATCTTTGCACACACCATTAACCTTCAAATTGTATTTACCCTTAAAGTATTGGTCATACCCATCATCCGGCACCTCAAATAATTGAGCCAAAACAGCAGAATCAAACTTAATATCTACTCCATTAACACCACTCATGATAACATTTTTCTTGGAATCAAAATTCTGAAAAAATTCTAAGATTGCATGTGGGTATGAAATTTGAATTGGTTGTTACTATGACAAAATTCTAAGATTGCATGTGGGTATGAAATTTGAATTGGTTGTTACTATGACTTGATGACTCAACTAATAGACTTTTCTAATGGGTAGAAAAAAAAATTAATTTGTGGATAAAGAAATTAATTTGTGGAAAAAGAAATTAATTTATAAAAATAAAAATAAAAATAATAGGAACATATTTATGCACATATTCAATTCATCTTCCAAATAGAAATCATGAAAATAAGAGTAATATTGATAGACATTTACAAGTACAAATTTCAAATTCTATCAGGAACACGCTTTCGCACCATAATTGCAATGAAAATTATTCTAGGAATTTTGATAATTGAATAGACTTATCTGGAGGAGATTTTTGGAAAATTACTTTAATTTTATCATCCCTAGTTCCATCCGCAATTTCTCATATCTTTCTCTATTCAATGGCTTAGTCAATATGTCAGCAATTTGCTTGATCTTCAGTTTGACAAAATTCAAGTTTTATCAAACTTTTTTCTGCATTATCCTTTAGAAAGTGATGACGTATGTGAATGTGTTTCAAACGTTAATGGTGAACTGGATCCTTTGATATACAAATGGCACTAGTATTATCACAATATATAGGAATACAATTATAATTAATACCAAAGTCCCTTAGTTGTTGTTTTATCCAAAGCAGTTGTGAACAAGATGCAGAAGCTACTACGTATTCGGCTTCTGCAGTAGATAAAGCAATTGTGTTTTGCTTCTTGGAACTCCAAGAAACTAAACACGTTCCAAGGAACTGAACCATACCTGAAGTGCTTTTCCTATTCACCAAATCACCGGCATAATCCGCATCAGCAAATCCCTTGAGTTCAAATGTGTCATTGTGAGGATAGAACAGTGTTAGGTCATCAGTTCCTTTCAGATATCTTAATATCCTCTTGACCGCAGTGAGATGTGACTCCTTTGGATTTGCTTGGAACCTAGCACATACACCAACACTAAAAGAAATATCTGGTTTACTAGCAGTTAAATATAATAAGGAACCTATCATGCCTCTATATTGCTTTTCACGCACACTAGTTGTGACGACCCGACTCGCTTAAACCGGCGCGGAAGAAACCGACGAGTCGAATAGTCAGATCTAACAAACTAAAATACTTAAAATTAAAAACAAACCTCAAATGATTATATATACTAAACCAAAAAGTACAATTACCCACAAGTTTGTACATAACTAATCCCAAATATCATACTACTACTACTACTAACAAACGTAAACTCCAAATATATGTCAGAGTTATAGAAAATACACAAGTACTACTTCTATAGTTCAAAACTAGAAAACATCGTAAAATAACAACATAAAGTCTAAGCAACATCGGCACTCGCCCAACCCAAAGCTAAGTAAGGACCTCATCATCAGAATTACCTGAAAAGTAAACAACAGTCCACCGTCAGTGGCGAGTAACATAACTGTCCCACCCTAACGGGGATACACATGAACATAACACAAATCAAATAACCAAATCAAACACCCAAACATGCGAATCATAACAAGTAATCATGCTTGACTCGACTAACTTGACCAAATCTTAACTTTGGTCCAATCATTCGCATACTAGACCGGACTATGCACGTACGAACGCATCTTACGCATTCGAACTTTCTACTATGTCAGGATTGAGAATCTTACTCCCAAATCCGATGAAACCAATCTTACTGGAAATCCATATCCGAAGACAACATAGTAAGACCACTAACTATCCCAATACCGCGGATAGGATAGGGGCAACGTCTTGACCCAAAAACATAGAATCTTACTCTAAGTTTCAGGCGTCTAGTAGCGAAATCAAGCTAAACTTTAACTTTAAATCGAAGTTTACATTCTTAGTGAATTCTTAAGTTGCATCTTACGCCTTGACTCAAGAAATAACATGTGAACCAAACAAACTTACAACTCTTTAAACAATCTTTAACCTTTCTTTAACTTTCTTTAACTTTAAAGACTCAACCAAGAACTCATAAAGAACCTTAAAGAACTCATCAAGAACTCAATCAAGATTCAAGAACTCATCATAATATACGCATACTTCAACAATAAAACACATAAAATCATCATCTTCCTAGTATCCAAAAATCATCAAACTTGAACATGAATAACATCAAACTTAATACTAACATATTCAATCATGAAATCATCATATTCAATCATAAAATCATCATAAAACCATCCCAAAATTTCAGATTATATTCCATACATAAAAACATGGTTAAAAACATCAAATAGTCTAACCTAATCATTTAATTTATACTATGAAACATAGTATACCAAATTAGATTGGAAAAGCATGTTACCTTGATGAAGATTAACAAGATAAACACCCAAAAACTTGCTGCCCGGAAACCCAAACCACACGGCCAACAACACGGTCCACCACGGCACCACCACGGACACGGCATGGCTTCTCTATTTGCAGCCACACCGCACGGTCTTCACCACGAACACCACCTGCACCACCGTCCCTTGCACGGCCCACACGACCCTTGCACGGCACCACCACGGTCACCACTCGAACACCCACACGAACACGACCCAAAACCAAACCTGAACTAGAGATCTTGAATGAAATTGTTGGGGTTTAAATTGTGTTTTGATACTTAAAGATCAATAGAGGTTGAATCTTTAAGTTTGGAGTTTGAATGGATGATGAACAAATGTGATGGTGTTTGAAGCCAAAAATGGCGTGTGGTTATGATGCAATGGAGGGAGTTTTGTGTTTGAACTTTTGATGGCAAGTGTTTAAGATGGCAAAGGATGGCAAAATGAGGTTTAAGCCTTACTAACTCTTCTATATATAGAGTTAGTTAAGGTGTGAACATGAGACAAGTGGCAAATCCTTAACATGCACACAAGGGGGCCGGTTATCCCAAGCCAAAAATGGGCCAAGTTGGGCTTTCGTGATCAATTGGGCTAATTTACAAAATTTGCATGATTAATCATGCTTAAATCGATTTAGCCCAAAAATATTAAATAATTAATTAGAAAATTAAATAATTAAATTCTAATTAATTAAATAATAATAAAATAAATAATAATCAATCACAATAAAAATAATATTCGAATTAATCGAAATTATTCATATAAAATAAAATAAATAGTTCAAAAAAAATAAATTTTGAACCATACATATAATCACATAAATAAAAATAAACATACGACAGAAATACCAATAAAATCAGGTTCGTTACACTAGTTCCTTTGGGATCTTCATCTAATCTGGTGTTAGTTCCCATAGGAGTGTGATTTATTTTGGATGTTTCCATCCCAAATTTCTTTAGAAGTTCCTTTATGTATTTTTTTTGATGAATATAAATTCCCTTTTTAGTTTTTCTTATTTGCAAACCAAGAAAGAAATTTAACTCACCCATCATGCTCATCTCGAATTCCTTGCTCATTAAATTTGCAAATTCCACACACAAAGATTCGTTAGTAGCACCAAATATTATATCATCTACATAGATTTGGACAATGAAAAGATCAGTTCCTTTGGATCTCAAAAATAAAGTTTTATCAACTTTTCCTCTTTTAAATTCATTTTCCAAAAGGAACTTGGACAACCTCTTATACCATGCTCTAGAAGCTTGCTTCAACCCATAAAGGGCCTTATCAAGCTTATAGATATGGTTAGGAAATTTAGAGTTTTCAAAACCGAGAGGTTGTTCCACATAAACTTCCTCATTTAAAAATCCATTTAAAAAAGCACATTTAACATCCATTTGATATAATTTAAAAACCATGAAAGAAGCAATAGCAATAAAAATTCTAATAGCTTCTAACCTTGCTACCGGAGCAAATGTTTCTTCATAATCTATACCCTCTTGTTGATTGTATCCTTTTACAACTAACTTGGCCTGGATCCTGACGATTGTGCTATGTTCATCTAGTTTATTCCTGAACACCCACTTCAATCCAATTACCTTTTGCTGTTTCGGCTTTGGTTCAAGGTGCCATACCTTGTTCCTTTCAAACTGATTGAGTTCTTCCTGCATGGCTAGTATCCAATCTGCATCCTCAAGTGCTTCTATGTGATTTTTAGGCTCAATGATGGATAGGAACATACCATGGGCACATAAGTTTCTGATCTGAGTTCTGGTCTGAATTCCTTTCCCTATATCACTTATGATAAGATCAAGAGGGTGAGATTCTAATGTTTCCAAGGTTTTGGTTCGAAGTCTCTGATTGGAAATGGTCTTTTTACAGTTTCTTCAGGAACTCTGATCTCTTCTCCTAAGTTCCTTTCAGTCTCTGGAACTTCCCCCGGAGTTCCTTCAGGAACTGGCTCTTCTTGTCTTTCAACATGAGGTCATTCTTCTGGAATATTTGCTCTTTCTTTATTGGATATTAGATCTTCTTCATCTGGATCTTTACTAACCAAGCCTATCTCTAAGTCCTCAAGTTCCTGCAAAATGTTAGTATCACTATTTGTGTAACACCCCGTCCTTAAAAACAGAGGATACAAGCGGAAGATAGGGCACTAGACGGGAATGCCACTTAAATTCTAAGAAAACATAACCCAAAAGAAATCATTAAAGTCCGATTAAAGAAAGTTCAATACAATTACTAAGTCCGAAGTACAAGGTATGAACACCGATACATAAGTCTAGAAATCGAAACTACTTAAACAGAGATCATAAACTAGGGAATTCTGGTCATGCCACACAAACTGGGATGTCTAAACTAATGGAAAGGATTCCTAACGCCAATCCTCACACACACACTGCCCAAACCCTTAAAATCCTGCGGTTAGTCAGCATCTGAAAAATGAATACAACTCCACTGTTAGTGGCGAGTAACTAACAGTCCTTCCCAACATAGAAATTCACAAAAAATAGGAATACGGAAAATCACGCCACTCACAATACAGACAGTCATCATATATTCCATATAAACACGTAAGACTTACCTCGAATCCCATTCTCCTGCAAAATATAAATTAGCTATACAAGAGAAGTAAAATAATATCACAAATGGCATTCCAACTAATATTTCGAATATTAATAATTATTTAATTTAATTTAATTTTTTTTTCTTTAAATAAATAATGATTCCTTTTATTTATTATCCAAATTAAATTAGTTGTAGATGGAACGATCCAGAGTGGTATCCCGCAGTACCACTTCCTAAGGTTTGTCAGATAGATGCCCAAAATATGGACTTACACTACCACAGTCGATCCCGCAGCCGACTGGTCTAAGAATGGCCAAACTCCCGGTGCCGGATGGAGTTGCCCAAAATATGGACTTACACCTCCGAACCTCCTGGACGACAACAATTAACCCAGGTAAATAAAATAAATATCTCAGATCCCGCAGTCCAAGAAAATAACTGATCTAACCATTGAATCCCGCAGCCCAATGGCTCCATATTATCAACAAGTCATCACAATTAAATTTTAGATTTTTAATCAATTTAAATTTCACTTAGCAAAACGTTGAGTATTAACAATGCTCTTACAATTTAAATTCCAACATCCAAACTATACCACAATTACCCACTTATCTTGAGTAATTAAATTCCAAATACCATCATACATCATCCAACCATTCTTGGTATTAACATTATCATTATTTTTCCTTTTTACCAATATATAATATTATTGGAAAATAAATTATACATTGTAAATTAACTCGAAATTTAATTTGACAAGCCCTATTGACCAGCATCATTTACTACAACATCTAGGGGTCCAAAACATTGAAAATAATCAGATTTTAAGCTTCAAGAGCTGCTGCACAGATTTTATAAATGTTGTAAATTCAAGCCAAAATTTATTTAATTAATTCTATTTACACCGAAATTTACCGATAACACTACCAACTAAATATTAAGCCTAAAAATAAAATTCAATACATGATATCACACGGCCAGTAGGTCTTGGCAGAAGTTTTTATTTTTTTTTATAATTAATTCACAATTAACAATTTATACAATCAATTATAAATAAATCAGCTAATTCACGAAAACCCAATATCCAAGTCTAAAAATCAGATTATAATATCACTAAAATTTCACTAAAAATTTCGGCAGCATTTCGCCTCTTTTTGGGCTCAAATTGAATTGGTAAAATTACCCGTTTCGACAAAAATAATTGTACAACATAATCAATAATACCAACAAGCAGCAAGTATCACAAGTTCAAAAATTTAGTCACATATTAAAGCCAAAATTCGTCCCTTATGTACATGATCCACACGTTTTTTTTTTAATTAAATAAATAGATAAATATTCATACATTACAATTTCATATAAACATGCACCTATGCATCAAATCCAACATAATACTCCAATACCCATAAAATTCATGAAAATCACCCAAAATTCATCTTATTTCACACGAAAATTTCAGAATTATCACCCACAAAAATATTTGTCCTAAACATTAAAAATAGCATATTACCGATAAAATTACTATTTAGCTTATATAGTCCATTTTGATTGTATTGTGATCGGAAATTCGGAATTACTATTCATGTGACTACTATAGGAGGGTTAAACGTTAGTTGCCTTGTTTTGGTTGAGAAAAGATTAAAAAGTGCTTGAGAATCCACTAGAAATTGCCCCAAAAACCAAAGGAACTTAGAGAGAAATTTTGTGTTTTTTTTTTTTAAAGTGATGAGCAAAAATGAAAATGAGGCCACAAAGCAATCCCCCCTCCTTTATCAACCGGCCAAGGAGGTGAGGGGGTGATTAATTAATTTTTTTTTATTTTTTTTTTTAAAAAAAAAGCAATTAGTTAATAGATTAATTAACATACTAATGAGCAATAATCATACACTTATGGAGATGAGCCAAGAGTCTCCACCCCCATTATGCATTGAGGAGGCCGGCTTCTAGGAGGTTCCTCCTCCAATTTATTTATTTATTTTTTAAAATTAAATTAATTAATTAGTTAATTAACTCATTAGTAAGATTGATTGCTCATAAGTATTAAAATACCAAGAGTTCCTATCATTTTGGCACCCTAGGCCAACCGGCCACCTAGGATAATTATCATCCAAATATTATCTTTTTTTTTCGTTAAACATCTAGTTAAATCCGAAAATAGGGTACAGAATAAATTCCTTAAATAAACACTTAATACTAAAAAATGACATAACTACGTGTAAATATTAATATAACGCAAATACGTAAATTAACGGCAAATAGTAAATATATAAGGAAGACACATATATATATACATACATACGAATATATATATATATATATATATATATTATTGAAAAATAATAATTATGCCTATTTAAGATCATGACAGTTAAAACAAAAATTTCGTTTTAGATACATATGTTCATGATTATTTAAATATTAAAATTAAATAAAGAAGACGTATAAAAGTAAACAATTAAATAATTAAAATACACAAAATATATTCACGTAAATAAAGCACAAAAATTTAAGGGTATTATATCCCAAAGACTTTCAAACTAAATAGTCATATATATTTGGAAACCAAATAGTGAAAATAAATCACTAATAGAAATTTATCAAACAATTAACATATTTCAAAAATAGGTAAATTTATTATTGAAAATGAAAATAGATTAATAAAAATAGAGTAGAATCCTTTCTCTAAAAATAACTTAGCGTCCAAAATTCATTTCAAATATTTTATTTCAAAATTTATTTATCAAAAATGAATAAATAATGTTTTTATTATTTAAATCACAAAAATCATTACTTTTAAAAGAAGTGAAAATGTGGAGTATTACAATTTGCATTTGGGTTAGATTCATCAAATAAAATATGCACACTTTCCTCAACACTTAATGTCCTCTTGTTATAAACTCTATATGCTTTACTATCAGTGGCATATCCTAGGAACACGGCTTCATCACTTCTCTCAACAAACTCCCCTAATTTCCTTTTACCATTATTGTGCACAAACACTACAAGAAAATTGATTTTTGGTAACAAATTTTTCGCAACAACAAAAAATTTTGTTACTAAAAATGATATCTGGTAACGATTTTTTAATTTCGTTGCTAAAGATTGTTACCATAAATGAAATTTTTCCTTCCACGATAATTGAAAAAAGAGAGCAAACTTTAGCAATGATAGTGTCGTTGTTGTAAATCAAATTATATATGGCAACAACAGCAGCTTGTTACCATAAATTGTTTTATTTTTGGCAACAAAATAAATTGTTGCCAAATATAGGTTTCCTTATTTTATAAAAAAAGTAAAAATTTCACTTTATGAAATTTAATTTCTTACCCAACATGTTTTAAGGTAGGATTAGGCGAAAAAAGGTATACTAATTAGCAACAACAATTTCGTGGTTGTAAATCTACTTATGTATGGTAACAACTTGAACTTGTTACTACAAATTTTTATTTTTGGTTATGAAATTTTTGTTGCCTAAAATATATTTTCCACTTTCCATCCACCAAAATTTCGGGGGCAAGATAATTCGAAATTTCGTGAAAATCTCACCATTAATGAGAAATATTAGGTTTTCTTCCTATTATTAGTTCATAGGGAGTTTTATTAGTGATGGGTCTTAACATGCTTCTATTAATTATATAACATGCCGTATGAACGGCTTCAGCCAAGAAGTTCCTAGGTTATCCACTTGCAATGAGCATTGTTCTTGCCATGTCTTCTAAAGTCTTGTTTTTCCTCTCCACAACACCATTTTGCTGTGGTGTCCTAGGAGCGGAAAAGTTATGATCCATGCCATTTTCCCTGCAAAACTCATCAAAATTTTGATTTTCAAATTCAGTTCCATGGTCAGATCGTAAGTGGATTAGTTGATAACCACTCAACTTTTGTACCTTCTTAGCAAAGCAAATAAATTCTTCAAAAGTCTCATCTTTGCTATGAAGGAACATTGTCCAAGTGAATCTTGAGTAATCATGAACTATGACTAAGACATACAATTTTTCCACTTGTACTTTGGACTCTCATGGGCCCACACAAATCCATGTGAATAAGTTCCAATGGTTTTGTGGTGCTCACGAGCTTTTTACTTTTAAAGGAACTTCTAACATGTTTACCTTTAGCACATGCATCACACAATTTATCACATTGGAACTTGATGTTTGGTAAACCAACAACTAGTTCCTTTGTTCTCAATTTATCCAGTAGAGAAAGGCTAGCATGTCCCATTCGTTTATGCCAAAGTAGTGGATCATCCTTAATGACACTTAAACAAGTAAGAGTAGTTTTGGGAATTGCTTCAAGGTCCACAGTATATGTGTTCCCATTGCGTTTCCCTTCAAGAATAATTTTATTAGTGTCATTGTTGATGATTCTGCAACACTCATTAGTAAAATGTACAGGATTTCCTTTATCACAAAATTGCGAAATACTAAATAAGTTATGCTTCAAACCATCTACAAGAAAGACATTATTTATGTTATGGGAACTTGACTTACCTACCTTACCTACGGCAATTATATTACCTTTCTAATTGTCACCGAACGTCACAGTTCCCCATGAGTAGGCTACTAGTGTGAGAAAGTTAGATTTTTCTCCGGTCATATGCTTGGAACATCCACTGTCGAGGTACCATGTGGTGTTCCCCCTCACTAGTTCCTGCAAGAATAATTAGTGGTTAGGTTGATGAACCCATGTTTCCTTGGGTTCCTTTGTAGTCATCATCACAAGTTTTTTCAATCCATTTCAGATTAACATGTCTATGATTCAGATTTAAGCTGTTGTTCCTTTTGGAACACTAGTCCTTCAGATGACCTGAGTTCCCGCAGAATAAACAGACTCTGCTGCTTGGAAGTTCCACATATTTTTTTGATTGCTCCCTTTTTGTTTATAGTTAAATCCCAGACCTTGGGTCCTCTTTGCTTGAGCATTCAGAATCCATTGTGGAACTTCTCGTTGATTATCTTTATCCCTTTTTATTTCAGTGAGTTCCAGTGTCAATTTTTTATTATCAGATTTTGTTTTTTCCAGATCAGTCTTGAGTTCCTTCAGATTAGAGACCCTGGAGGAACTTTCACTCAAACTTTCTGATTTCAAAACTAAGATTAATCAACTTATAGCAGTTAATTTCCATTGTTGTCTGGCTTAATTCTTTTTCAAGATTTTCAACCTTAGTCATTAAAACATTGTTTTTTTTATCAAATAGGTCAAAGAATCTATTTTCAGTTTCAACTTTATTACTCTCAAACCAGTCACTATGTTCCTTACTAACTTTGAGTGTGTTTTCACACTCATTCTTTTCCCTTTCAACAGTCATCCAGTTTTTATGAAAATCAATAACTATGTCAACAAGTTTTTGTTTAGGCAGAGAGTTTAAATAATAAGGATTGAGACTTACCTTCTCGTCGAGTTCCTGTGGGAACTCGGGCACATCTGATCTTGCCATTAAACACAATTGAGTCGTTTCCTCTTTAGGTTGTTCCTCCTCTTCTTCTTCTGATTCAGAATCACCCCATGAAGCTATCATTACTTTGCGAACATGATTTTTGGAATAAGAAGGCTTGAAGAATTTTTCTTTGTTGTAATCCTTCTTTTCCTTAAATAATTCCTTCCCTTTGGACTTAGGCTTCTCATTTTCCCACTTTGGACATTCCTTGATGAAGTGATCAATGGAGCCGCACTTGTGACATCCAAAGTTCTTCTTGGAACTTGACAATTTCTTGCAAGAGTTCCTGAAGGAACTTCGGTTCCTGTTGAAGGCTCTTTTGAATCTTCTAACGAGCAATGCTGTCTCGTCATCTTCTTCAGTATCATCACTTTCTTCTGCCTTCAAGGCTAATCCTTTGTTTTTGGAACCTTCTCCGCTGGTTCCCAGATGTAATTCATGGGTTAACAAGGAACCCGCCAATTGCTCAATGTTGAACTTTGTAAAGTCCTTTGTTTCCATAAGTGCGGTTACTTTGGCTCTCCATCTCTCGTCTTGTGGAAGGCTCCTCAAGACCTTTCTAACATGTTCATCAATAGGAATATCTCTTCCAAGGGATACAAGCTCGTTTATGATGTTAGTAAATCGAGTAAGCATATCTTGGATAGATTCCTTAGGCAACATTTCGAACCTTTCATATTTAGAGATTAATAAATCAATTTTAGACCTTTTAACTTCATTAGTACCTTCGTGTGTTATCTGTAACATATCCCATATTTGTTTTGCGCTCTTGCACCCCATAATAAGATTATGTTCATGGGGTCCAAGACCACAATGAAGTAATTTTATGGCCTTTGCATTTATTTCAAAATTTTCAAAGTCTTCACGTTCATATTCAGAAAAAATTTTAGGAACTATCTCATTATTAGCATTAGTTTTAGTTACCTTATAGTCATCGACTTCAACAACTCTCCATACCTGATAGTTCTCGGCTTTGATATAAATCTCCATCCGACTTTTCCAATATGCATAGAATTTCCCATTAAACATGGGAGGTCTCTGAGGTGAGTACCCTTCTTCCAATTTCTCGCAAGTGTTCATACTTCCCAGATCTCTCGTCAAGGTGTCTTGAACGTTCTGAGTTCCTGCTCTGATACCAATTGTTATTCCAGTAGGAACACGGCAAGAGGGGGGTGAATTGCTGTGAGGAACTTGTAGTACAAATTTTCGACAGAAACAGAAACGAAAGGAACTTAAATGAAAATTGAATAACAAAAGAAAGAATTAAGGTTATGCCATGAATCCCACATCGAAAGAATAACAAAGGTTTGTTATTCTTCTTTTTATAAAAGAAGTCCTAGGCATTAGGTTTGTGTCAACTGAATTCTATTGAGCTAAGGTTTGCTGCTAAGCTTATTTTAGGGTATTTTCTATTTTTATTAGGAATATCATATAAACTCCAATTTTCCATAACCTAGCCAACTTTTGTATTTTGAGAATTCCTCGTCAGTAAAACACTTTCTCCTCTGCTGGTGGACGTAGCCAACACATTGTTGGTGAACCACGTTAAATCTGTGTTTTGTTCTTGTTGATTTTTACTTACATTTTCTCATATCCGTTACAACAAATTTTTAACCAAATTTTATGAGAATAAATAAATGTATACATCCTCCGTAATCTTGCAACATTTGCTATTTTGGGAAATTTTTGAATTTTTTGAACAAAATATCAACTTTCCTAAAATATACTTCAAATTACTTGGAAGTATTAGAACAATAAAATTACTTTTGGATTAGCAAACTACGAATTAAAAGGTTGCTAAAAAACTAATAGTATTTCATCAAACTAATATAATTATATTGCTTTAACAAAAAAAAACATTCAATTGATTTGACAAACCAAAAATAGAAAGAAAAACTAATCAATTACACTTAAACTAACAACATATTCTAATTTCTATGTAGACTTGAAAAATAAAAGTTATACAACCCGACATCGAATCAGAATAGCTTCAATTACAACTTTACAAGTACACTGACTGCAGTTCCTGTAATAAGTTGTCACGCAAGTCTGAATTACTTCACCAGTTGCTTTGTCATTGACCCTTTCTTTTGGATTTACTTCTTAATATTAAGAAAAAGGAATCTTAGATAAGTTAGCAAAAATCACAATCCTGTAAAGCCAATCTTTATTTGCTGGAAGTAACAACGATCTCAAAGGGTGCGTAAAAGTAGTGAAAAAATCCTAAAATACGAATTCAAGAACAAGGATATTCTAGAATTGAAGAAGCCCTGACACATTCATCGTACACATAATCGGCTTCGTATCAGCGACTGGAGTTTGTGGGGACACTGTTTTGGGAATTGTTTCTACAAACTATGTTTACTTGGCATACCCCAATGTTGATCAATGCATTCTCTCCCTCATTCGTTCTGCTAATATTAATACTGAGAAACTTGTGTTGTTGTTCGTCATCGTCTCTATCATTTTGTTCGTCATAGTGCTCTTTCACTTTATGATAAGGTATTTTTTTATTTTTATTTTTTGGGATTATATTCTCATTTAATTTCGATTTAGGTTCTACTCTAATAATCCAATTGATTGTTCAGAGTTTATTTTTTACATTTCAATTTTGTGTTTAGAGTTTATAAATTGATTGAATAAAAATAAGGTAATTATTACTGTTTTTTTTTTTCTTAAAGGGGTAATAATTGATTTAAATTAAGGATATAAAGTATTTTCATGGGGTCTAAGGTTTAGGCTTCAGGATTTAGGGCTTGACGTAATAATTTGGGTATATCCACTACAAAAAAAAAGTGCTAATTGGATGCTTTTTTCATCATATAGTGATGTTTAAAAGCGTCCCTAATTTTCATTGGGACGCTTTAAAAAAGCGTCCCAATTTTCAATGTGGCTATATTAGGACGCTTTTTATGGTCCATATTATTACATATTGTGAAACTTTAAAGTGTCCTTTTATTATTTTTTAGTATGCTTTTTTCGGTGCTTATGAACAAAATTGGGACGCTTTTTATTGTCAATAATAAAGAAGAAATTCATAACGCTTTTTTTCAGTCCTAATAGGTGAACTATTGTATTCCACCTATCAACTATGTATGAGCGCATAAAAGCGTCACAATCTATTCGTTTTTTTTTTTTTTTTTTTGCTATCTAGATTTTCGACCATAATTGTGATAATTTAATACAAACAATAAGTGCAAAAAAATGTATAATAGATGGATTGAAATTAAAAGATTTCATAATAATCTTTGTCTCTGTAGGACTTGAACCTACATAATGTGCAACGGCATATTGCTTTGCCATTTAAGCTAATAGACTTTTGTGGAACAAAATTAATAGATGCACTAGACTTAATTAATATTCACGGCCCGCTTGGTTGTTGGTAATAAATTGTAGTAATGGTAGTGAATTTTAAGTGTAATGTGTAATGAAAAAACTTCATAATCCACATAGAATACATTTTTTTTTTTCATTTTCAAACTTGAAATTTTTTTTTTCTTCTTGTTTTCCATTATCATCCATTACCATAGGGGGAGGGGTGGTATTAGATTGGAATGAATATTCATGAAGAAAATTAGATAAGTTGGAGTTAAACTAGCACCTCCATGGGAATGAATTTTGATTTTTCTTTCAAATTTAGTTATAAATTCATTTTAATTACCACAATATACCGTCTACCAAATAGGTCATAAGTATTCAAGTCAATTCAATACTGATTTTATGCATCAAAAGTACATGATGAAACTTCTAATATATATAAGTACATGATTATATTTAATATAAATAGAATATTAACTCCATGGCAGTAGCATAATAGAAACAAAGAAATGATAACTGAAGTACGTATACCAATAATCTTAGTAAACAACTAACAACAATAGCTGATTAATAGCAGATAACAATAGCAATAGATACAAGTAGTATTTTAGCAGCACAAATTGCATTAATACAAACAACAACATAACATCATTTATAAAATCAATGAAAACTACAATAGATCATCTATGAAAAATAACTAGAGCTATAGAAGTGGCAGCAACAATGCCACTTACAGCACTAGTGACAACACTTACAACATCACCACCAAATTTGCAGGCTTTGGACATGCTACACCAAAAAGCTCATAACTCATATTCTAAGACTACCATTATTTTCTATCTGTTCCATAAGAAAGTAGACTTATAGAGCTTCGATTTAAGTGGTTACCGAGCTAAAATGGACATCATTTGACGCCTCTAAGACACTGTCAAAGTGAAAAGTACAATCAGCCACAAAAATTACACAAATACCCTCTAAGACACTGTCAAATTTTCAACAATAACGACACCTGAAACAACATCATGTGTACTGGCAATACAAGATTATCATCATCAATGTCTCTTGATTAACAATGTAAGCAACATGTATTTGAATCCTAGTAACAAAGAGATTGATGAACAAGTAGCAAAGAAATGGAGTAAACATAAACACAATAAGATAATAATGCTAGTAGCATTAAATGATAATAGAGGTGAAGGGATAAAGAGTTCTTATTCTAAAAGAAACCACAATTACAATATTGATTCATATTCTTATTGCTTTTATCCTTTGATGTTCATAAAATTGATGTAGTTTTTTGTAAAATTACCTATATAGTGACCACAAATTGCTAATACTATATTACTATTGTCTTACTTTCTGGTTTGAGATGCCTGGCTTTGATTGTATTTTCTGTGGTTTCATTTCTGTGCTCTTTACTTTTTGCATTACCATATATAGAGGGATAAAAGAAACTGATAGAATTAAATGGCCAAAACACTTTGTACTCTTTTTTAAGCTAATTTTGAAGGTGAAATGATCTGAGGAATCAAAGAAAGGAGGAATTCTTACTTCAATTCCCTTATTCCCAGGGTTTGAGTGATCTAAACATGGTTATAAGTTCCTATATAGACTCTTTAGCATTAGCTACTTCAAACTTAAAATTAATAAATAAATTAGAGTTAGTTCTTACGAATCCTCTCCTAACCCACTCTAGGCTTAATAGGGGGATCTGGGAGGGATTGACATCCCTTAAAAATATATAGTGTATTATTGTGAATTATGTACAGAGTTCTAAACGTTATGCTTGGAATTAGATAACCACCCAGTTTGCACACACATAGATAATCTAAGTTCAATTCAAGGGTATCATACTCCTATCCAAACACAATGGCTTAGTTAATCAAGTGAGTAGATACGTAATCTACGTAACAGCTAGTCTAACACATCATAGCTTTATTTTACGGCTCTTGTCTTAAAAACAGAATGATTAGACCTGGCAAATATCTCCAACTCCACCGGATTTTTTTTAAAAAAAAAATATATATAAACACACAAAATAATAAAAGAAAACAACCTGAATGAAATGTTGCAGCTGTACAATATACAAGCATTATGATCTAATTTTGAAAGCTAGGGAACCATCAAGCATTAGCAATAAGCAATATGTTCAATATTAATCTAATGAGAGTTTTTCATTTCTTCACTATCTACATGGAACAATAGCCTAATATTGTACTAGTAAAATGGCCAAATGTCTAATTAGGAATTAAGGCTTATAATAAACTAGAAAATTAAAATAAAATCGACCTACCTCATCTGATGCCGAAATTATGGACCAAAGTTTTGGTATGGAATCTGCACTTTCAATTTTCTCTAATACATGAATATCAATATCGCAACCTATGGAACAAATAAGACTAGTCAGCAACCACCTATATATTGACTGGACGTCTAATATGGAAACTAATGCTTTACCTTTAAGATATTTTTCAACTCGCGGACAACTTCAACCCCAAATTTGATATATATCCTCCCATCTTTGTCTGCAAAAATGACAAAAAACAAGCAAAGTAGTCACAAATAAGTTAGATGGAAAGTAGATGCATTGAAAGTAACTTCAACGAAGATAATATGAGCTAGAAAAACGAACCTTTTATTGATGGGAGATTGCCACTTTTCCCAAGCACATTCAAATGTAGCCTAGATTTAAGCTCCCGACCATCGACTACCAGGCATTTTACTGTGTCATTTGTCATGGACTTCACATAAAGTGATATCATTCCACCTATTACAAGAAAAGCAATTGCAATTAACACCTTTTGCAAAGAGACGGAAAATAACTAAATATTTTATACCAAACTAGAAAGACAAATTCTTATATACAGCAGGTTGCATGGTTTTAAACCATGCGGCCTGCTGTACATGCAACTAATTTTACAAAACCATTATCCTTCATGCTTCATTCAACAGTCAACACATGCAGCCTAATAAAACAATTTTACTTATAATATTTTTCCACCAATCATAGTAGAAGAGAGGTAAATATTTTTTTAAAAAAATTCAAATGTATTTTTGCACTAAAAATTCAATTTTAAAAAATAAAATTTCAACACCAAAATTTTTATTTTTTAATACTCTATAAATAGAGACTCATATTGATATAATAATTTTCTACGAAACACTTTGTAATCCCACGTACCAAAAAAAAAACACTTTGTAACCCCAATAATACTTTGTAACCCCACTTAAACACTTTGTAACCACACGTAAACACTATGTAACCCCAAATAAAAACTTTGTCACCCCAATAACATAGTAATCTATTGTAGTTGCAAAGTGTTATATTTTGTTGGAGTTACAAAGTGGAGTAACGAGGTGTTTGTTGGGGTTATAAAGTGTTTAATTGAGGTTCAAAGTGTTTTATTGGGGTTACAAAGTGTTTTATTGGGGGTTATAAAGTGTTTAAGTTGGGTTACAAAGTTTTTAAGTGCGGTCACAAAACGAGATTACAAAGTATTTAAGTGGGGTTCAAAAAAATTTTAATTGGGGTTATAAATAAAGTATTTAATTGGGGTTAAAAAGTTTTTATTTGGGGTCACAAAGTGTTTTTTTGAGATTACAAAGTGTTTATGTGGGGTTACAAAGTGTTTATTTGGGGTTACAAAGTGTTTATTTGGGGTTACAAAGTGCTTTTTTGGGGGTTACAAAGTGTTTTTGGGGGTTACAAGGTATTTATGTGGGGATACAAAGTGCTTACGTGGGATTACAAAATGTTTAAGTGGGGTTACAAAGTCTTAAAGGGGTTACAAAATGTTTAAGTGGTGTTCAAAGGGGTTACAAAACGTTTTATTTGGGGTCACAAAGTATTTCGTAAAAAGTTACTATATAAATATGCGTCTCTATCTGTAGAGAATTAAAAAGTAGAAATTTTGGTATTTATCTTTTATTTTTTAGAATTATATTTTTTGTAAAAAATACCTTTGAAAAAAATTAAAAGATTGTTTTTTTCTCACTCCTACTATGATTGGTGGAAAGTTATTTATAATGAAAGATGCATAATTTGCCACGTGGATTGCATTTGAAGAGGAAATCTTTCCTTTTTCATTTACCACACAAAACCAGCCGCATAATTTACAATTGTGCGGCCAGTTGTACACAAAACCAACTCAACTAGAAATTGGTTCATAGCTGAACACTATCTCTACTAAGGTGAACAAAATGGACGAAAAATGCCATATATATCTAACTCTTCCTCATATGCAGTAGATATCTGACATTAATATCTTGCAAGTTAGCCACTTGGAATCTAATTCCCTAAACAATTTAACATGTGCACGCGTACAATTATGTATGTTCATTTTAACTTATTTCTTTATTCCACATCGGCAAAATCATGCTTCTATTGAAAAAATAGATGTGTTGAATGCTCTGTTCCTGTACTACTAAACGTGAGTCCATTGCAAATATTAATTGTCCCATAAGCTCCCAAAGACATTCTTAACAGCTCGACAATTTTTAACATGCATTGATAAAAGGCCCAATTAATGTCGAAGATACATTTGAAAAAGAAATAACTCCAATACATAACAAGCAAAAACATTTTTATAAATAAACAAGTAATTTCATAACAAGCAAAAACTTTGTACAACTAAGGCAATCAATCTATCTAATTAGAACTTAGAAGCATAACAACCTTTCATAAACATGTCTTATGCACTTTCCTTGAATCAAACCTCTGTCACGAGGTAATCAGGTCACATATGGACAATGACGAGTGGTCTCTAATGAGCTTACAATAATTACTTTCAAGCCACAAATTTGAGACTATCTTAAAATGCAGCATACCTTGACAAAAATTTGTTATATAAACTTCATATAAAAAACTGAGCAAAATCACAACAATTATAAACAATCGCAACTTAAGATTCGACAATCAAACAACGAGAATGATCACAAATTAACAACCAAAATTCAGTGTAATTTTAATAGGAAGAATAAAACAAACAGCCAAATAGTAAAGAGCGATAGATTCTTCCTGAAATTATAAATAGAAGAATCAATTTATCTGTAGAAAGCAAAGATTGTTTCTATTAGATATAGGGGAATTTGAACTTTCAAGTATCAAACCTAAAAAAACAATTATAACTAGCAATAACATCAACATTATTAGCAAAACCTATAATAAAGAGCCTTGTTTGAGGATGGGTATCGCCAAAAATGATGCACCGAGATTAAGAATTGAACTTCAATTCACATACCAGCATACCAAAGTCCAATTAGTTTCAAATGAGTCATAAATTTCAATAATAATTAATATAATTTAGGTTTTTTTCCAGATTTTTAAGGCGTTCGTATGCAAATTCAATTCAAGAAACTAAATAAGTTCCAACTTTGTCAAAATTCATCTTAAATATTTTAGAAAGTACGCCCTAAAAAGCTATACCCACAACTAATTAACAACTGAAACCCCCATTTGGTTTAATTACTTTCATTAAACTTAGGGTGTGTTTGGTTGGGGATAATAATCAAAGGGAATGGGAATCAACTGCCCCCATTCCCTTTGATTGTGTTTGTTAGACTATATTTGACATTCCCTTTCCCCTCCCTATTCCCCTATTCTAACACTTTTCTAAACACAACCTCCCCCTATCTTTTCCATTCCCTTTCCCTCATCTTCTACCCAACCACCCCACAAACCACCCCAACACCAAACATAACCACCCACCTCCCCTCCCCCACACCACGTCGGCGTCGTCGTCGCGGTCTTCCAGCCCCACCCATCACCGGCGCCCCAACCACCCTCAAAACCCTAACCCTAACCACCCAAATTAAAAAAACAACCCCAACCCACCTCCACCACCCCCAAAGCCACCCCCAGCCGCACCGCCTCCCCTTGCCACCCTTTTGCCACCGCCCTACAGCCCCCAAACACCCCCCCACCACCCTAGGTTTTCGAATTTGGGGGTTTTTGGTTCGTGGGGGGTGTTTGGGGGCTGTAGGGTGGTGGAGAGGGGGTGGCGAAGGGGCGGCAAAGGGAGGCGGTGTGGTTGGGGGTGGCTTAGGGGGTGGTGGAGGTGAGTGGGGGTTGTTTTTTTAATTTGGTAATTTGGGTGGTTAGGGTTAGGGTTTTGAGGGGTGGGGGAGGGGAGGAGGGGGTGGCGCCGGCAAGGGGTGGGGGAGGGGGTGGTTTCGTTGGTGGTGGAGGAAGTGGGGGTTGTTTTTGAACTTGGGTGGTGGAGGTGGGTTTAGGGTGGTGGTAGTGTATTTTTTTTTTTTTAACAAACAACCTTTTAAATCTAACACTTTTGCTTTCCATTCTCCCCAATTCCCATTCTTAAAGTGATTCTTTTTCCCCTTTGATAACCAAACGGCCCCTTTGTAATTAGGTTAGAGAAGTCATGAAATCCAATTAATTCCAAGCATAACCAATAAACACGTATGTAGTGCAAACTAAATAAATTTTGAACAAAACAAGAGAGAAAAAATTACTTGAAGGAATGTAATGTAGCAATTGAAGGATTGCCCAACCACTTGAGTGACTCGATTGAAGTGCAACAAAATAAGCCTAGATAGATTATTGCAGGGTTGGTAGAGAAATTAGAAAAAATAAATTTTGTGAAGGATTTGATGATCGAATCATGAGAGAAGTTAGTTTTCGCTTAAGATTGGAAAGATGAAGGTTGAGGAGATGGTGGGGAGTGAAAGCGGTGAATTTAGCGAAATTGTTTAGTGTGAAATTTTAGGTTTAGCGGGCAGTGGATAAAACGTGCAACACGCGTGATATTATACACAGTTTGGATGCTTTATTCTGTAACAATGTGTCTGGACCAAAAAAAACTATCCTAATTTGTAAAAACCCACAAAAATTTGTGTGACGCTTCTTAAAAGTGTCCTAGCAAAAGTGTCCTCATGTACCTTGTTTTCTTGTACCCTATATGTATTATGGAAATTAGTACAGAAATGTATGAATTCTTCACCAATAAACTAATAATAAATTGATGTACGAGATATAATGTGATTAATATGGGCTGATAAGAACAACTATTAAATACCTATGTTCTAATTAGTTGTTAAAGAATCTGATTCTATTCATGATGAAGGACTTGTTGTAAAAGGTAGTTGTGAGTCAACTAATTCATCACATAAAGAATTAATTAGCAACTATTGTCGTATGAAAGGTCATATTAAGTCTAACTGTCTCGAGCTAAAAAATAAAAAGATTAGAGAAGAAGGTCAAGATCGGGGTAAGATTAATCAAGAGAAGGAAGCCGCTAGTGTGGACTTTTCTTATGATGTTCAAGATGATGAAAATGTTAGTTTGGTTTTAAATGATGTACCTAGTTCCAGTGACAAGTGGATTATTGATTTTGGAAGTTCTTCTCATGTTTGTTCCATTGAGAAATATTTTTCTACCTATGATTCAGTTTAAAGTAGAGGAGTTACACTCGACAACGGTAATGTTTTCAACGTTGTTGGAGTTGGTTCGTTAAAGATGGGAATGTTTGATGGTGCAGTGATTGTATTGTCTAATGTATGTCATGTTCCTGATTTGAAAATTAACCTTATCTTAGTGGGTGCTCTTGATGTTCAAGGCTACGTTTCCGCTTTTAAAAATGGTATTGCTATGATCTCTAAAGGCTCTAAGGTTGAGATGAAGGGTATTAGAGTTGGGACGGTTTATGAGTTGGTTAATTATGTTTACGTTTGAGTTTGAATCAATTAGTGCTGATGTTAAGAATGTTGGAAGCAATGTGTCTAATTAGTTTCTCTCTTTGGATCATCGTGATTGCGATTTGAATGGGGGTTGTGTATGTTCATGTCGGTTCACAAGTCAGAAGTTGTTCCTGTTTGGATGCCTAAGTGTATTTTAGGCTCAATTTTAAGTTCCTTGTGTTAAGGTCGAGCCCGATTGGATTTTGTTGGAGGAGGAAGGAGGAGATTAATGATGTTCACTTTATGTTTGGATCTTAGCAAATTTGATTCAAGGTAGAGATTATAAGGTGTGGCTTGAATTTGGGTTCGTTTGCTAGTTGTATATCTCGATTTGTGAATCGCGGAGTTTTTTGTGCTTGACCCGGTTAGTCGGGTCATCTGACCTGATCGGGTCCTGTGAACCGGTGGCCTCACCCGATCTGGTCCTCGAGTATGAGGCGAAGTTAGAAGCATGACCTGATTGATCGGGTCAGCTGACCCGATCGAGTCATATGGCCAGTTTATTTTTGCGAGTTTTAAGATTTTCTATTTTTAAAGTACTTATTTTTAGATCTGCTTGTTGGAGGATACTGTAGGAGCCACGGACGGCTCCCCACTTTTTTCCTTTCCCCTCTCGTCGCCGCCAAGAGGATGTTTTAGACCTAGTCGCATTGGCCATAGAAGGAAGAATGGACTGGATAGAGGGAAGAAAAGATTAATTAAAGGGACAATATTAGTAGGAGTCGCCAATGAGTTTTTAGAAATTAAACTCATAAACCATGTATTTAGATCAAAAAATACGAATGGACACGATTTAGGGACGGATTTAAATATAGCATGATTTTTCCCCTTCGATCCCGAGGGGATGACTTCAAAAAATGGTCATGCGAACCAAAGATTGAATTCGGGGGCAAGGGTACTAACATGGTGGAATACGTCATATTAGCCTGTAGGCGGCCTTTACTAATTTCTCTCAATTGCAAATATATAAGTTACAAAAATAATTAATTATTTTTAAAGAAATTAGAGACAAAAAATTTCGTCGCTGATAAATCAGCGTTTAACAAATTAATACGCTGATAAATCAGTGTTTAATAAAATAATGCGCTGACAAATCAACGTTGAAATAAAATAACGCTGACGAGTCATCGCAATAAAAAAAATTACTCGCTGATAAATTAGCATAAAAAATAATTTGTCGCTGATTTTTTGTTGATAAAAAATAAAAATTATTCACATATGTACAAAGAAAATAAATAGAATGTAAGACTCTCAGGAAACTTACCACTTCTCGTTCAAATATTTTTCCTTGAGTGTTTAGTTGGACAGAATTTCGCCTTAGTATAAAGAATTGATGAAAAAGTAAACCAGTTTGTAAAATATAAAAGAATTTTGAAAGAATAGAGTATTATGGAGTAATAAGAGTATAGATCAGAGTTGTAGTAGGAAGTATGATGAAAAGAAAAAACATGTCCCTTGTTTATGAAATTTGAGGGTTTTTATAGGAAAACATGGCAGCGTTTCCTTCTCAGACACGCTGATCCGTCAGCATTCCGTATTATCTCGCGCTATCAAATCAACGCTTAATTAGGGAAGGCGCTGACAAATAAGCGTTTTTTCCTCTTCAGTGCTGACATGTTCCGCGTATAAAATGATTTGGAGGAATTAAAATCAGAAACAATATCAACTAGGGAGTAAATTAACGCTACTGTATCAGCGCAAGATACGAATATGCGCTAATTATATCAGCGTATGAATTTTATCTATGCTGATTGATCAGCGTATTCTAATTGAAATCGCTGATTGGTCAGCGTATCCTAATTAGAATCGTTGATTGGTCAGCGATAAAATATTTGACTCCAAATTTTGAAACGCCGTAAGTTTTGATCTGTAAGTCTAAGTTGGACATGTAATATATCGTTTTGAAGCTCTTTTAGTCTACTATATGACTGTAATGTAATTTTGAAACAATTTTTGGTTGAAAATAAAAAAAAAATATTTTAATAAGGCTTAATAATGTCCAATAACACACAATTATTACTCAATCCTCTAGAAAAGTGAGTTTATTTATATCATCATCGAGTCTTTCCTCGGGACAGGAGACTAAACCTGGTGTCAACAACTAGCCCCCACTTTGATTGAGTCTGAGTAAGATGACAACCAAAGTATGCTCGAATCGCTTTTCAAGACTTCAGATACGGAACCAAGGGCTCCTAAAAATACTAATGGATGAGTGAAAGTTTTAGAAAGCGGGTGGCTTCCAAAACATAACCAAATAAAAAAATTATCCTTTAATTTTGGAAAACAAAAAATTCTTTTTCTACGTAATCAATTTCTTTGAAAGAAATCGATAGGTAGAAAAATTTATAAAAAAGAAAATAGAAGATGTAATAAATTCGCTCATTTATTGAAAGAAATTTTAGCAGATTCGTTCATCTACTAAAGAGAGAAAACACTTGAGAAAATTGAGTAGATTTGTTTATCTGCTTAAAAGAAATAGTAAATTCGCTTATTTCACAACAAGTACTTTTAGCAAAAGATAGTAAATCCGTTTATTTACTAAAAGTTTAGCAAAAGATAGTAAATTCGTTTATTTGCCATATAAGTTGTAGCAAATTAAGTAAATTCACTTATTTACTTAAAGTTTAGAAAGATGTAGTAAATTCGTTCATTTACTAAAAGTTGTAGCAAAAGGTAGAAATTCGTTTATTTACTAAAAGTTGAGCAAAAGATAGTAAATTCGCTTATTCACCATAAGTTGTAGCAAAATAAGTAAATTCGCTTATTTACTTAAAGTTTAGAAAAAATGTAGTAAATTCGTTCATTTACTAAAAGTTGTACAAAAGATGGTAAATTCGCTTATTTACTATAAGTTGTAGCAAAATAAGTAAATACGTTTATTTACTTAAAGTTTAGCAAAAAGTAGTAAATCTGTTTATTTACTAAAATTTTAGCAAAAATTAGTAAATTCGCTTATTTACTATAAGTTGTAGCAAAAGATAGGAAATTCGTTTATTTACTAAAAGTTGAGCAAAAGATAGTAAATTCGCTTATTTACTATAAGTTATAGCAAAATAAGTAAATTCGCTTATTTACTTAAAGTTTAGAAAAAAAAAAGGTAGTAAATTAGTTTATTTACTAAAAGCTTAATAAAAAATAGTAAATTCACTTATCTATACTTAAATATTTAAAACAGGAACTCTATTGTCCATGTGTCATTCCATGAAAAACCCTATTTAATTTCATTTTTTTATTAATACAACAAGTTGTTCCTCCTCTCCTTAATTTGCCTTTACTCCACTTTCTCAACATAAATTGTCACTTTTGGTACTACTACTATCATTAAGGTGATATAAATACAACTCAATGCCTTCATGATTATTTACATTACTTTCTTACCTAAACTCATATGACTCTACTTTTCTTTTTTACCTTTTTACTACAATTACTTACCGATTATCATTCTTCAATTAAAAAAATAGAGTAAAAATCATTACAAGTTGTTAATCTTTTTGTAAATGTAGGTATTTATTAAGATCATATATTTTACATTATTGTGATTTTTTAAATCTTCACTCTATTTCTATTTAATTTGACTTTTATAAATCATAGAAAATGACATCCAAAATTCAATCAAAATACAAATAAATTTTTAAAAATACTAAGAAAAGGAAAAAGTTAAAATACTAAAACAGGAAGTTTAAGCTGCCACATGTTATTTTGTCGCACCATGTTGCGCCACGTAGGCGTCCAGTCATTGCACCATATCATCAAGCCCAAATTTGTTTTATATAAAAAAAAATGTACTACAAGCCTTAAACTCACAAACTCATTTTCATACACTAATGGTTCAAACCATTAGTCTATCTCTCATCCTTGTACTTAAAAATTAAAGAGGATTTTAATAATTATAAACTAGCAACTAAAGTTGATGTATAATATAACAAACAAGTGCTCATTCGATTACTCCATTTCCACTCGAATTTAGCCATCTTCTCCTTCGTATTCCCGAAATGAAAATTCATCTCAACCTATAAATCCAATTATTGAAATTAATGGCAGATCATTACTTATTGTGTGTAGATCGATAAGGTGATGGCACGATAAAGTTAACTACTAATTTCTGTCATTACTTATTGTAAAATACCAAAATATATAAATTATAATTGATGAAAATATAATGGAGAAATATCTAACAAAATGTTATCTAACAAAGAATTATATATGTATAGGTTTGTTAGTTAGCGACCTGGAGCATTGCCCAGGCAATAGTTAATCTATTGATCTTCCATCACCACTTAATTACTATTTATGTGGTTATTATATATGTAATTAAAGGTTGATACCACTACTGCAATAACTTATCTTGCCACTACTTTGATTTCTCTTGAATATTTTTGGTTATCATCTTATATAGTGTATCATTACAAATTCTTTATCCTATTAATTCTGTTCTTCAATCCTATTTTACACTACGCTATATTAAACTATACTATTATTTAATATTTATCTATAATTTATGATCTATACTAAACATTTAAAACAAGATTTTTAAATCCATGTGACATTCTTTCGAAACATATTGAATTTATAATTTATAAAAACAAAGAAATTATGATAAGTTACCTAATCATCTTTCTAATCTCTTTAACTACTTCCTTACATTACCTTTTTTAAATTCATAATTTTTTTTCATATCTTAATTTAATAGTAAATGCATACTTTTAAATTTAAACTCTTATTTATGGAGTGCAGGCTCTTTATTTACATGCATGTCCAATTTCTTTATTTTTTTAATTTAATATACATTTTGGTGTATATAAATAGATATTTCTTATATATTTATGGTAAAACATTGCAATTTTTTCTTATATAATCAATCTATAAGTCAAACAAAATCCCGTGCAAGGCACGGGGTTAAAAATTAGTTTACTTAAAGTGTAGAAAAAAAAAAGTAAATTTGTTTATTTACTGCAAAGAAAGTAGATAGAGTAAATAGAGTAAATTTAGTAATCTCGCTTATATACTACAAGATAGACAATGATAGTAGATTCATTATCACGGGTTTTGCAGAAGATAATAAGTCATTTATTTATTTGTTTAAAAGGATCATATATTTTAAGTAATAGACAAATATATAAATAAAAGCTAAAATACTTATTAGAGAAAACTAAAGTAAGGATAAAAAGGATGGTAAAAAAAAAATAAAAAAAAGTAGTAATAATAATAAGGAAAAATTACTTTTAAAGGTATGAACTACGACCGTTTCAATTTTAAAGGTACCAACTTTGGATTATTTCTAAACAGTACGAACTATGAAGTGGCTTTGCAATTAAAGGTATTAATGAATTTTGACCTGCTGCTAAAGGTAAGAGGCATGACATGTCAGTTTTGATCCTTGTAGTTGTTATCTATTAATGATTTTTAAATTTTTTCCTTAAAAAACCTTTTTGCTTAAAACCAACTCTTTCTCTCACTCATTCTCTTTGTTCTCCATTTCTCTTTCTTCCTTCTTTCTTCTTCTTCTCCAATTTTCTTCCATTTCTTATGTATATCAAGAGCTTAAGCAAGTTCCCAAAATCATACCCACTATGAAAGATAAATCCAATGAACATTAGGGTTTAAAACTACTCTTGATGACATCCAATGTTTCCCCAATCTCTTTGCATCGATTCCATCATCGTTATTCCTCTCAAATTCGACGAAGAACCTCGATCAAACCGTTGGCAAAAACATATTCATTCAGGTTAAATTCACAGAAATTGAATTTCCAGATGCAACACTTAACAGTTCCACAAGTGGGTAAATTACCATTTTCATAGCTATATAAGGGTATTCATAAAATTTCCCACAGGACGAAGAACAATACCAGGAAACTCAGTATCTATAGCTATATAAGGGTATTCATTAATTAATTTAAGGATTAAATTAAACTCTTCCTCCAGATTTTCTCCCCAAACTTCTCAATAAAATGGTGGAAAATTAGAGAAGAAGAAGAAAGAAGGAAGAAAGAGAAATGGAGAAGAAAAATGAGAGAAAGAATGTAACACCCCGTATTTTTGGGGTTGGAATTTTCGGAAAGTAAATCGTCTTTCCAGTCGTCTTAAGAATTTATTTCGAAAACTATTAATAAATTCTCTGTTTTACAAATGGAAAATTCTTTAAAAGTTATTTTTCGGGAATTTATGCTATTAATATTTTATAACGTTGTCAAAGTATTTTTCCTCTAATCTGACTATCGTATATTTTCTCTTGACCTCAACCCACTAGGTACCTAGAACTTCACCTTATGGCTATTCATGGTTGTGGACCAACTCAGAATTTATGTTGAATTAATAGTGGATCGGCTAAGTAGGGGTTAGAAGTAATTTTAGTCCCTTCTTAGTAACCGGACTTGAATAGCCTTTTGATATGATTTTTTTGAGCCAAATTAAATCTTCTGGCTTATCTCGAATTTGGGCCAATGACCCAATTATTTTTCCTCTTGGCCGGCCCCCCCTTTATCCTTTGGGCCAAGTATTATTTTCTTTTTGGATTTAATTTAATTAATTTGATTATTCTATTAATTGATTAATTAAATTAAATATTTAATTTAAATCTTTTAACATAGTCTTCTAAGCCCTATTTGCTAGGTCCATTTTTCCCTAATCTTCCTTCCTTTTCACGACAACCCTAACAAAAGTTTAGGGTTTGTTTTGTTTTCTTTCTTCTATAAATAGCATGCTTGGCAATTTATTTAGTTCCTAATTTTCAAAGGCTCATCAACCCTAAACACTTTATTCTTTCTCTTCTTTCCTCTTGGCCGTGTGTATTGAAACCTAAAGGGGCAATTTTTCTTTGGAATTTTTAGCGTTTCGAGGTAACCATGCTATTTCGTTTAATTTCGGTACAAGTTAATCACATAGTTAATTAGGATTAAAACATGAAAATTGTTAGGAATTAGTGTCATGATCACCTAGAAAATTTCGAATCATATGATAGGATATTATGTAATTTTTCTTGATGATAATATGTAATCTTTATGAATTATTACGAAATTTTCTTGAAATCTTTAATTGTTTAATAATTATTTGTATGAATTTATTTCTTAATCAAATCTTGTTATTTCTTGATGAATTTTTCGTGGCAGTTTCTTTATTTTTTTATTATGAATCATGATTTATTTTGTGGCAAAATTCGTCCTTTTCTTGCTTGAAATAATTTAATCTTTCAAACCGGTAAAACTGTCCAGATTTGGTTTACGAATTATTCAAGACAATTAATCAATTCGGATGGCTATGCAATTTTATGTGGAAGTCAGTTATAGTGTTTGACAGCTTGTGTTAAATTTTCGTAATTTTTAAAATTCGTTTGCTATGGAAGAAAAATCTGAAATTGATTTCAGCCTAATCTGATTTGTTAGTTATAAAATCACTTAAAAATAGTAAATGACGTTATTTTTAGACGAAATTTATGAACGTTGAACCTTGAACCTACATCTAGCTTCCATCAAAATTTGCAGATTATTAGAGACCTTTAAACGGACGTTTCTAATTTAATTCTTTAAAATCAGACTGTGTAAAATAGTGTGATTAAAATTATTAAAACATGTTATCATTGAATTCTTGAATTTAATCTTGATAATTTTAATGTTTAAAGTATGATCTTTATATTAATATTAATAAGTTTAATTTCTAACCATTGATAATTGTATTTAATTAATTAAAGATGTAATTTTTGGTATTGTTGTTCATGAAATTTTCGAGTGAGGCAAATTATGAAAAATAGGATTTTTATCATGTTTTGAGTAATTTATGATGTTAAATGTTACTTTATATGATTTATTGAATTAATTATATGATTAATTGATGAATTCACGTAATTGTTATATTATTCCTAAAATGTCGAGTGCCATGTTATTAATTTTATAAGATTATAGATAGTTAAATTTTAGGAATCATAAGTCTTATTATCAGGGATAAGTTGTAATATGAAGGTAAGTAATAATATGACTAAGGAATAGGTTATATAACAATATTAAGGATTAAAAGATTATTGTTATTAATATTTATTATTATTACTATTACGGTTATTATTAGTAATATTATAATTATTGTTATTAGTATTACGACTAATATTATTATGATTATGATTATGATTATTATTATTATTATTATTATTATTATTAAGAATCAGTAAGGATAAGTTATAATAAGATATGATAAGATATTAAAAAGGGAAAGAAAGGAAACAGAGTAAAAGGAATTTGAATTGTTTCGATATCTGGCTAGGAAAGACTTGGTATTTAAGGTGGCCAATATACGTGCCGCACCTCTCTTTCCTGGGATTTCGAACATTTCATTTCCGATTACGGCCACCTAGTATTTCCCGACTTAAGAAGATATAAGATAAGATTTAAGATATGAAATATAAGATAAGATAAGGACGCCCATTCGATGATACACGAGTCGTCGGATTGGGTTAAGTCGATGCCACTGCTCCATGGGACGAACACACGAGTTCCCCCGTGCAGTTCTTGGTTCTAGAATATGTAGTCGTCTAAGTAGTAGTACACGAGCTGCTATTTAGGGGTTATGGTCATAGCTTAGGCTTAGTGGTGCACACGGGATCCACTACGGGTTGAATACACGAGTTCACCCCGGCATGTTTTAGGAAAGTTGTGGTGCACACGGGATCCACAACGAGTTATAGTGACCGGTCCGTTAAAAGATAAAGATGATAAGATATGATATGATTATAAAGTTAAGATGAATAATATGATATGATTATTAAGTTAAGATGAACGACATGATATGATTATGGAATTAAGATAATTAAGGTATAAGATCGTATATAGTATAAGTTCAGTATTAGACGTAATGTATTATGATTGGTATAAGTCTTCCGCTGTATATGTCTGTATATGTATAACTCTGGAATGTATGCATGTATAAATGTATTCCGTATGTATACTTGTATTGTATACGTACTTATATACGTATTGCGTATGTATTTCTAACCGTATTTTGCAGGTATTATTATACGTATTGTATACGTATTCTTATACGTATTTTTGTACGTATTTGTATACGTACCCCGTATGTACTTGTGTATGAAATGTTATTTGTCTACTTGTATTTTCGTGTGTTACCCTATGCTATTATGTGTTTAGCGGTCCCTTACTTAAACGGGACAGCCTAGTTACTCGCCACTGACGGTGGACCCCCCCCAGTTTCAGGTGACGATGCAGCTGCTTAATCGGGCTTCCGCTGGGTTGGGCTTTGTACAGCAGAGACCTGTAGTTTAGCCTTTGTTTTCTTAAGTTATTTAATAAGAGTTCTACGCAATTTAGATTATCCCAGCCTGTTGGGATGGATTTTATTTAACTTATGTAATTTAAGTTCGACCTATGTAGACCTTTGGAGTTTTAGTTTATTTATTTAATAAAAGATGTTTAGTTTTGAATAACTAATTTCATTTATAGTTTAATTGTTTAAGTAATGATCTGTTTGTCGATTTCCCTTCGTCAATCGACATGTCCAAAAAGTCGGGTCGTTACAAAGAAAGAGTTGTTTTAAGAAAAAAAAGGTTTTTTAAAGAAAAACTATTAATACCTAACAGCAATAAAGATCAGAACTGACATGTCATGCCTATTACCTTCAGTAGCAGGTCAAAAATTCATTAATACGTTTCTTTGCAAAGTCACCTCATATTTCGTACTGTTTAGAAATAATCCAAAGTTAATACCTTTAAAAATAAAACGGTTATAGTTCATATCATTTTTTTTTCATGAATAACAATGCTGTAAGAAAGAAAATACTCCGTAAGAAAGAAGGAAACAACATGGTTATTATCACTGCAGGTTAGTCAGCGAGAGACAATTTCATCCGCTGAGTCATCAGTGAGAAGTACAAAAACTCGCTAATTCATCAGCCCGTCCAACAAAATTGCGCTGAAGGTTCAGTGATTCTCAAGTTGACTCACTGGTTTTTTTTTGTTTTTTTTTTAAATCTGAAATCTTTTTACCTCTATCTTCCATCTCCTTCCATTGTTGATAGATCTTGAAGCTTTTGAGTTGGATTGTTAATGTAACACCCCGTATTTTTGGGGTATTTTAAATTTTTAATATTTAATTACATAAATTGTTGGCACAACTTTTCGAATCAAACTAAGCCTAAATTAAAACCCGAGTCCAAACCTTTACCTTGCATTAACCAAAATAGGGCCAAAGCCCAATCCCACCTTGCTACCTAGGCCCACACGGCTCCCCATTACTTGAACCAAATATTTTTTTTCAAATCTTTTAATTAATAGATATGAATTAAATAAAAATCCTATTTTAAAATTGTAATGACCCGACTTTTTAGCGACGATGTTATTAGTGATAACGTCGTGAACAGACAGTTACCAATCGACTTAGATACAAAAATAGAACTAAAACTCGTGGAATTAATACTTATTATTAATAATAATGGAATCTCAATTACAAAAGGTTAATTAAACTAGAAATCTGGTCCTAAAAACTGAAATAAAAACCTATTGCAAAAGCAGGAAATAAAAATAGGGGCCTAAACGCTCATCAACCCATCCTGCTACTAGCTACTAGCTTCTAGCCAGACATAAGCCTACTTATGCGACTGCATCATCACCTAAAATGGGGGGGTCCACCATCAGTGGCGAGTAACTAGGCTGTCCCGCTTAAATGAGGGACCGCTAGCCATATAATAGCATAGAATCAACCAAGGAAAATCATATAGAACATATGGAAATACGTACAAAAATACTTACGAAATACGTACAAAAATACGTATAAAATACCTGCAAAATACGGGTAGGATACATACTAAATACGTGTACAATACAGGTACATAATACGTACATCATACAAATACATACACGTATGACATATAAACATAACTACGTACAACATACAATTACAAATACATACAACATACATATACAAATACGTATAACTTACAATCACTCAGAAATACCCATATATAATACAGACTTACCAGACGTATACAGCGGAAGACTTAATACTACAACCTAATACTTATATATATTCGAAAATACGTACATGCAATCAATCTTCCATTAAATACATATCTTATCATATCATGTCATTTCGTTTCATATCATAAATATCTTATCTTAACATTTCATATCATAATATTGGACCGGTCTTTATAGCTCGTTGTGGATCCCGTGTGCACCACAACTTTCCTAAAACATGCCGGGGTGAACTCGTCTATTCAACCCGTAGCCCTCCTTTGCGAGAACTAAGCCTAAGCTATGGCCATAACCCCTAAATAGCAGCTCGTGTACTACTACTTAGACGACTACATATTCTAGAATCAAGAACTGCGCAGATACCGCAGTCTGGCAGTGGCAACGACTTAACCCGATTGATGACTCGTGTATCACCAAAGGGGCGTCCGTAATACATACTATCTTTTCTAAAGGCCATCGTGAGACCACTATTTCTTTTAAGTCTTTTCTAAAGGCCATCTTGAGACCACTAATTATTATTATATTGGTACTCATACCGGCCGTCAATTCCTTAATACCCGGTAGAGTATACCAAAACTGGAAGTACTAGGTGACCGTAATTGGAACTGAGAGGTTCGAAATCCCAGGAAAGAGAGGTGCGGCACGTATATTGGCCATCTTAAATACCAAGTCTTTCCTAGCCAGAGATCAAAACAATTCAATGTCCTTTTACTCTGTTTCCTTTCCTTCATTATTATTATATTATTATACCTTCCCTTCCTATTGCAACTTATCCCTACTGACTCCTTTAATTATAATAATTATAATAATGATAATAACAATAATAACAATAATTCCTAAAATTATTCTAATGTCATTACCAGTCAAAAATTAAACTAAAATTGATCCTAACTTAATAGGGACACTCGACAATTCTAATAACAAAATAATAATTAAAATAAATTCATTAAATAATCATATAACAATTAAATAAATCATTTAAATATTCAATTAATCATATAAACAATTTAATTCAAGAACTTATTCACTTAGTAAAAATTAAATCAAGAAAGTCATAAAGAATCATAATCTGAACAAGGGATTCGACAAGATATACTTTAAAAGTGTTTTAATAATTTAATCACACTATTTTACACAATCTGATTTTAAAGAATTAAATTAAGAGCAACTGTTTAAAGGTCTCGAATAATCTGGAAATTTTGATGGAAGTTAAATATGAGTTCAAGGTTTAACGTGCATAAATTTCGTCCAGAAATAACGTCATTTACTATTTTTAAGGGATTTTATAACTAACAAATCAGATTAGGCTGTAATCAGTTTCCGATTTTTCTGCCATAGCAAACAAACCTTAAAAATTAAGAAAATTTAGCAAAAGCTGTAAAACACTATTAGTGACTTCCACCTAAATTTTCGTATCCATACAAATTTATTAAGTATCTTGATAAATTCGTAAGCTAAATCTGGACAGTTTTACCGGTTTGAAAGATTAAATTATTATAAGCAATAAAAGGACGAATTTTGCCACGAAATATATCTTGATTAATAATCAAACAGTAAAGAAACTCCCACGAAAAATTCATCAAGAAATAACAAGATTTGATCAAGAAATAAAATAAAAATTCAACCTTTAATTCCATAAAACAATTAAAGATTCATGAAACATCAAGAAAGTAACATAATAAATTATACTATATGGTTCGAAAAATACTAGTTGAACATGATACTATTCCTATTAATTTTCATGATTTAATCCTAATTAATTATATGGAAAACTTGTTCCGGATTTAAGAAGGTAAGTCTAGTTACCTGGATTAGAGAAAGAAATCAGAAAAATCACCTCTTTGAAATACGAAAAAGTACACGGCCAAGCTAGAGGAAACTTTTAGGGTTTTCTTTTGAGTTTTGTATTGTATAGACAATATGTAAAAAGAATTAGGTTAGGAGCTTGTTCCCTATTTATATATAAAAAACAAAAGAATAATAATAAAAGAAAAAAAAATAATAAAAATATTAGTAAAATGGGAGGGGGTCGTGAAAGTGGAGAGTAGGAATAGGGAAAGGGAGTGTAATTAGGTAGACTTGGTTAGAGGTTAGATAATTAATTAATTAAATAACCATAAATTAACCATAAATTAAATAAAATAACTAAAAAGGAAATAGTTATTGACCATGAGAGGCCGGCCGTGAGAGAGGATATGGGTCATGGGACCCGGTTCTCGGATAAAAATTGACGAAATAAAAATACACAGTCCAAATATACGGGCCTTTTGGACTTAGAATAATAAAATAATATTAATAACAGCGAAATTTTTTGGCCCTAAATTTCGGGGTATTACAAAATATTCTTTACCTATTTTTAGGAGTTCACTGCACCTAAACCATCCAAGAGTCTATATAAACCCCCCATAACACTAAATCCCACAACATCTGCAAAGAGAACAACACCACAAAATTCTTCCACCTCTCTCAAAAATATCTAAACACAAAAATTCAAAGATCAAGAGACCCAAAAGATTGAAGCAAGAAAAAAAAGGAAACAAAACAAGCCTTGTTCGAACTAATCACATGGCCAACCCAAGCCAAAGATTCGAAACTCTTGTACTTCAATTTAAGATAATTAGATGTTTTGCTTAGTTTTAGAACAAGATTAAATATATAATTGTTAGAACATCTTTAGAATTGCTAAAGATTGTATTTTTGATGTTTGAATTATTATTATTGATATTAAACAATTGAATAAATATAAGTGTGTTGTTGAGTGTATGAATTTATTTCTTGATCAAATCTTGTTAATTCTTGATAATCTTTCGTGGGATTTTCTTTACTGGTTGGTTATGAATCAAAATTTATTTCGTGGCGAAATTCATCCTTTTCTTGCTTATAATAATTTAATCTATCAAACCGGTAAACCTGTCTAGATTTAATTTATGAATTTATTAAAATAATTATTCAATTTGGATGGCTACGGAAATTTAGGTGAACGTCCGTATTAGTGTTTTACAGCTTGTGCTAATTTTTCGTAATTTTTAGAGTTCGTTTGCTACAGCAGAAAATTCTGAAACTGATCTAATCTGATCGGTTAGTTATAAAATCCCTTAAAATTAGTAAATGATGTTATTTTTGGATGAAACTTATGCACGTTAAACCTTGAGCCTAAAGTTAACTTTCATCAAAATTTCTAGAATGTTAGAGACCATTAATTGATTGTTCTTTAATTTAAATGGGTAAAATCAGATTGTGTAAAGTAGTATGAATAAATTAATAAAATACTTTTAAAGTATATCTTGTCAAATCTATTGTTTAAATTATGATTCTTCATGACTTTCTTGATTTAATTTTACTAAGTGAATAAGTTCTTGAATTAAATTGTTAATCTTGATTTAATTAATTAAATTCTTTAATTATGTTTTATTGATTATTATCTATGAAGATGCCGTGAATATTGTTTATAAATAAAGTTTGGATTTTGTTTAATTATT
The DNA here is from genome assembly GCA_951394345.1 of Salicornia ramosissima. Classification (NCBI taxonomy): domain Eukaryota; kingdom Viridiplantae; phylum Streptophyta; class Magnoliopsida; order Caryophyllales; family Amaranthaceae; genus Salicornia; species Salicornia ramosissima. The sequence goes on along the minus strand of OX596235.1, from coordinate 46,427,327 downwards.
AGGAGATTGAAACCTATTTATTGAACTATTTATTTTTATGAAGTATTTGTTTTGCTTTGTGATGATCATGTTGAAATTATCTTTGTTGAATTTGTGTGATGTTTTCGAGTGATTGGAGTGCTTGGTTATTGAGTAGTGGATTGTCTAAGTTGTTATCGAGTCTAGAAGTCAAAGTTATGATGTTTGACCTAGAGTTGACTAAGTGATAAGTTGAGTTGACTTAGAGTTAAGTTGTAAGCTTAAATAATTAATAATAACATAATAATAATGAAGGAAAGGAAACAGAGTAAGAGGATATTGTCTTGTTTCGATCTCTGGCTAGGAAAGACTTGGTATTTAAGATGGCTGATCTACGTGTCGCACCTCTCTTTCCTGAGATTTCGAACAATCTGAGTTCCAATTACGGTCACCTAGTACTTCCAATTATGGTATACTCTACCAGGTTTAAGGAATTGACGGCTGACATATACTGATAATTAGAATTGACGGACAGTTATGCCGATAATTAAGGAATTAACGGACGGTATGAGCACCATATAAAATACATAATAAATGATGAGGAAGGATGATGATGAGAGTGAGATAAATGAAAGATTAATAAGCTATGAAGTGACCGCCCATCTAGTGACTAAAGTGCCACAAACATGGGTATAGTCGAAGCCACTGTCCCGCTGCGGAATGACGACAGTTCTGGATCCCAACGCTCGGGAAGTAGATCCTTTGTGGTTGACCCGGCATGAAACAAGGAAAGTTGGGGAAGTAGATCCTTTGCGGTTGACCCCTACGAGCATATGATTGTGTCACGGATTAGAACTCTAATGTGAACTGGAACTTGAAAGTTAAAGAAATGAAAGTCTAGAGTCTAGAGTCAATACTAGCTTGAATGGGAGGTCTGGTCATAGCTTGGTCTTGTGTATATTTCCGCTGCGTATCTTGAGAATTGGGTATATTGTTATGTTAGTGTTGAACTCGTCGACTTGTGTGGACTTTCTGTGTGACTTGTTCTGATTATTATATGTCTAATTGCATTCTACTATTAAGTAGAACATTCTAATTACTCCCCACTGACTGTGGACCCCCCAATCCCCTTTCAGGTGATGAAGAGGAATAAGCCGGGTGTTAGCGAGGGTTGGGATTCGTGAGCTTACAAGCGTAGCAGTTTAGTTACCCAATTTAGTAGTCCTAGACTGAGGAAGTATAAGGGCAGAGCCATTCTGCACCTAATTGTAACAAGATAAGGGCATTAGAAAAAATATAATTTATATTATTAACCTTCAAGTTTTGAATATGTGCATATAAGTCCTTATTCTTTGTTTACTTAGTTTTATTACTAAAAAATATAGTTAAGCCTAGATAAAAAAAAAAATTAATTTCCGCACAATTAGTAAAATTAACGGTCCTAATTAGCTTGGTATCAGAGCCACGTTATAAAATTAATTATAATTAGATTATAATTAGTAGATTAATTAATACTTAATTCAGTATTATCAATTAATTAATGTCATTTCGCTCAAGGGCTCCCCCTCTCCCAGAGTGTAAGGAACCCACTTGTCCACATTTATCTCATTTACCTGAAGGTAGCACTGCTACATGAGCTATACTAAATTATATTGTAGATCAAATTAGTGATCTAAAGGTAGAAGTAGGGGGTACTTCTTGTACTTGCACTAATCTTGATAGAAAAATTTCTACTTTTACAGAAGAATTTAAAAAGGAAATCAAGGAACTTAAAGACAAAGTTAAACAAATAAAATTAGCCTTGATTCACGAAATTAGACATCAACGTGCTCAACGAGACAAAACTCCTACTAAAGCTACCCCATATAATTATAGTTATCCATTTCAAAACTTAAATAAAAATAAGAAGTTTACAGTAATTGACCTTGAGAAAAATAAACAAGTTAAAAAGGATGAGCCAGAATCTTCACAACAATAATAACCTAGAAAAATTACAAAAAATGTTCGACCAAGAAGAAGATCCTATAAAATTAAATGAAATAATGACTAAAATAGCAGAGACGCAAATAGTCCCAGAAGAAGAGATTAAAGAAACAAACTACGTATCAATAGAAGAAGATATATATCAACAAATGGGATTAATAAAACTGGATGATTTAGAGAACATACCATTATAAATAATCTAACAAAAAATGGAAAACAAAAAGGGTAAAATAGTAGATAATAATAAAATAGGTGAAGAAGTATGTCCTGAAGAAAATAATTTATGAAAAATCAAGTAATGAAATTCCAAGGGGAAACTAGTAAACCAAAATATGTTCCAGGGAGGACTACTCGGTTTAGTTGCAAATTTATGCCAAATAAAACCCCAAAACAAGAAGAAGTAACGTTAGAACCTATTAGTCAATCTGGATACAAATTAAATCTAGATGGCGTAAGAAATAGAGTTCAAGTCCTAGATCAATGGAAGAAAAGCATGAGTAGTGTACTTAATTTAAATACTGAATGGACTTCGGAGAATTTCTTAAATTACATAGAACATAGCTTCTATGGATGCGTTGCTGATTGGTATGAGGCAATAAGCGAGGATACCAAAATACAATTAAGACAATTAGAATTACCTACTACTATGTTTAGACAACTATGTCATTTCATAGAACTAGAATTTGTAGGATATAAAGCAGATCCAAGTGAAAAGATACTAGAATATCAGAGAAAGCTAAGTAACTTAATGATTTGTAATTTAAAATTTGTCGAGAGTTACATTGCTGAATTTGAAACATACTATTACAAAATTGGAGAAAATGATACTAATCTAGAAATGTTCTTCCATAAATTAACAAGTCCTATTAATGAACAAATAATGGAAAAATATCAAGAATGGAGAGAAAAATATGGTACATGAGATAGCTTGGGAAAAAGAATAACATTTCTAAGGCAATGGATTGAAAAGAAATGTAGGGAAGTAGCTGGAACACAACAACTTAAAAAACAATTCCTTACATGTTGGGAAATGCCTAATGAATATGGTTGTAATAGCTATAGAAGATCTGATAATAAAAGAAAATACTATAAGAGAAATAAATTTGATAAAAATAGAGGAGAACAATATAAGAAGAAGTATTACAAGCATAAATATAAAAAGCCAATACGGTTTTTTAGAAAAGCAACATATTGTCCAGAAAAGAAACGAAATTGCAAATGTTGGTCTTGCGGAGAGATAGGACATTATGCTAACGAGTGTAAGAAAGCAAACCTTAAATTAATGGAAGCTTTAGGAAGCTGGGATTACATAGAAATCTCAGAAGATGAAGCTTTAGAATTAGCGTTAAGCAATAATAAAGGCATAATAGAAATTATCGAAGAAGATAATGACATTGAAGAAATTGAAAGTTCTTCTTATGAAGAAGAAAATGAATTAGAAGAAATTAATAATATGATGGAAAGCGAGGAAGGTTTTGAAGATGAAGAAGATGAAATTGAACAAAAAATGACTATAGGTCAATTAAGGCAAGCTGAGTATGCCATGGATGACAAAGAAATGGAACAAATGAAAGAAAAGGGATGGAATTTCCCTGAGATAACAAAAGATAAAATATTCAAAACATCTTTCTTTAAAACAAGATCAAAATACGTTTGTGAAGAAATGGAAGGAAGTATAGTTATTGGAGATTGCGAAAAAAGAGCCGCTGAAGTTAACATAATAAACTGGAAGCGAATTAAAGAACATAGTGAAAAAGGAAATTATGGTTATATTTGTGTCGGGGCTGTACAAGTTTACATAGAGCCTTTGCATGATTTTGGTAAGGATATTAAATGTTTAAGCTTCGTTTGTGATATTAGGCATAGAAAATTCTATGATCAAATAATTAGTGGCATCACGTGCAATCTAAGCCAAGGTAAGGTAAGCTATATTTGCGAGCCCAAGTATTATGTTAGCTCAGAAGACTCATTTAAAGATAGGTTCCTAGCCATTAAATTATTAACAATAGGAGAAGATATGTTTAAAGGAACTCGACCTATAAGACTTCATTGGAAGATAATATATAAATTGGTAAACACCATAGATACCTTCGAAAGAAAAAGGGTAGTGAATGCTGAAAAATATGAGCAAGGTGGAGGACCGAAAAAGAAAATAAATCCCATTAAAGTAAATCCTAATGACATAGTCATAGAAAAAACATGGGAAGAATTCTTTATGAACCCTATCGTGGCCAATAAATCAAGTAAATTAGTAATAGACGAACTTGGAAACCTCCATAGCGGAGTAAACCCACTTCCAAGAATGCAAGGAAATTTAAGTATTCGAAGTAATAGCATGAGTAGATTCAATTCTTCTAGGAATATAAGAGAACCTATCCAAACTGAAAAATATGACCCAATAGCATTGAAGATGATGAGGAAGAGCTAAGACGATTAATAGAAAAAATCAACATGAAGAAAAAGCGTTTACAAGAAACTCCTAGACAAAGTATAAATCTAGGGTCTTGTTCAAGCTCTAGTAGTGATCAAAGCATAGGAAAACGAAAAATAAGAGGATATATTACTAAAACAGTAAGTGAACCGGTTTACGAAGACGAAATGAATATGAGAATGGAAATGAGCTATGAAATTATAGAAACAAATCCTAATAGTATTTACGTTCCTATGAAAATATGTTTAGAAGAGCAAAAAGAGTATGAATTATGTGCTTATGTTGATAGTGGATGCTCAGTTTGCTTTGGGAAAAGAACGTTATTTCCTGAATATTTGTGGAAGAAGGCTAAAACTCCCATGAGAGTAAAAATTGCAGATAATAGCGTTATGATGCATTCAGACATAATTGAAAATCTACCAATAAAAATTGGTGGAACTCAATGCATAATTCCTGTATTATGCGCAATTACTCAGCCTTCTCATGACATGATTATTGGAAATAATTTCCAAAGATTATATTCGCCATGCACTCAAACTATAGAGCACATAGTGTTTACAATAAATGGTCATTCAGTCCCCGTTACAAAATTGGCAAAAGCTTATACACATCAAACTATGGAATTCAAACGCAGCCAGCGTGGTGATGAGTATGAAGTCACCCCAACACAAAGAGAAGTAGCATTAAGAATATCTGAAGATGAGTCTACTATAAAAGAAGAAATAATAAAGCAACAAGAAAAATTATGCGAAAAACTATATTCCACTAATCCACTACAACATTGGGATAGGGACAAAGCCTATGCCAAAATAACACTATCAGATCCTAATAAAATTATAAGGGTAAAACAGATGGTATATACGTATCAAGATATAAAAGAATTCGATGAACAGATTAAGGAATTATTAAAAAAGAAACTTATTAGGAATAGTAATAGTCCTCATAATAGCCCTGCGTTTATGGTAAGAAATCATTCGGAAGAAAAAAGAGGAAAAGCCCGGATGGTAATCAATTACAAAAGGCTAAATGATAACACTATATTTGATGGATATTATATTCCTAAAAAAACTGTTTTGTTTAATAAAATCCAAGGAGCTACGTTGTTTTCAAAAATGGATTGCAAGAGTGGATATTGACAAATTAAAATGGAAGAGGAAAGCATTCCACTGACAGCGTTTAGTGCCCCACAGGGACATTACGAGTGGTTAGTAATGCCATTTGGACTAAAGAATGCACCTCAGGTATTCCAAAGAAGAATAGATAATATCTTCAAAGAACTAAATCATTGTTGCCTAGTATACATAGATGATATACTAATATTTTCGAAAAATCTTGAGCAACATAAAAATGATTTAAAAGCAGTAACCCATAAATGCATTGATCATGGAATAATACTTGGAAAGGATAAATGTGTTTTTGCTAAACAAGAGATAGACTTTCTAGGATTAGAAATAAAAGATGGACAAATAATATTGCAAAAACATATATTAGAGAAAATAGAAAAATTCCCTGATAATATAGAAGATAGGAAGCAACTAGAAATATTTTTAGGATGCTTAACTTATGCTTCTGATTTCATTAAAAATCTTGCTTTACTAAGAAAACCATTACAACAAAAACTGAAGAAAGAAGAGGTATGGAACTGGTCAATTGAAGATATGAGCAATGTTAAAAATCTGAAAAAATTATGTAAAAATCTGCTTGTTTTAACATTACCAACTAATGACGATGGGCTAATATTAGAAACAGATGCAAGTAATAAGCATTGGAGTGTTGTCTTAAAAATAAAGGAAGGAGAAAAACTCTGCAGATATAGCAGTGGAGGCTTTAACAAGGCTGAATACAATTATCCAACAATGCAGAAAGAAATGCTAGCAGTAATAAGAGGAATAGAGAAGTTCCTAATATTCTTGGCACCTAAAAAATTCCTAGTAAGGACAGATTGTAAAGGAATCTTAGGTTTTGTCAAGAAGAATTTATCTAACATGCAAGCGCAAGGGAGACTCCTGCGTTGGCAATTATGGCTTAATCAATTTTCTTTTACTGTTGAACATATACAGGGATCAAAGAATTCTCTAGCTGACAGTTTAACTAGAGAATTAGCCAATGGCATCATCATCCAACCTGAAGCCAATTTACAAGAAGATGAAACAACAACCTTCTACAGAGACAAGGGGACTCTTGGCTGTAGAACGGGAAACTCTAATTAAATAAACACAAGAAGAATTGGTGAGGGTGTCACCCACCACAAAGGCTTTGATGCAGGCCTTAATAGCATCAGCAAAGAACATATGCAGAGATGGATTAGTCAAAGGATGCCACAGAGCTGTCCGAAGGTTTCTTGTGTTAGAGATACAAGAAAACTTACAAAAACTTAACAATGATCTACAAAATATAATTCTTGATAAATTTAAAGTTAATGATTTCAAAGCATGGTACTTTGAGGTCGTAACAAGAATTTATAAGTTCTACGATATATTCGATATGTGGGGAAGCCACATACGCTATGTTAAAAATTCTGGTGTAGGAACCATGGTAATAGATGTGAATCCTATTTATCATGATTGTGGGTATGCTAGAGCAAATCTTCAGGCCTGGAAGTATGGCATGATACATGGATGCCATTCTATACCATTCCCAGGAAGTTACCTATTTGAGCATCTCACCAAGTTCCAGAAATATATATTTAAAAGGGTTGAGGATTACAGAAAAGAAGATCTCCGGACAACTATGGAAATACAATGTGCAAATATAGAGTTCAGAGAAGGAAAGATTGATCCTCCCCATTATCTCATAATGCTAAACCAAAAGGTTCGATATGTACAAGAGCCAATAAGTAGAAGGCAACGAAGAGTAGATAATCCAGTAAAGGCAAGAGCATTTGGGTTCTTCTATATTGCTCAATATATCAATCGAGCTTTGGAAAGGCAAAAGAGTCCAGAACATCCCATTGAAGCTCCTATAATATTCCATGTTGGAAACACCACAATAATAACACCAGGAGAAATGCAACCATATTTTAGAGAAGGGTTAGTTCATACAGAATCCATCCATGACTATTTAGAAGAAGTTGAAGCTGGAAAATTCTTATCAGAAGAAGGAAAAGGTTATCTGCTAGACACTTTTCTAACTTGGATGAGACTTATGCAACTAGATATTTTGGAGATATTTTCATGGAAGAAGATGCTGATGATCATGAAAATTGGGAATCCAATGTTGGAGATGAAGGGATGTACAACATCACAATGGAGTAGGCCCAGAAATAAGCATGTGTAAAATACCAGCCTACTTTATTCTATATTGTCACTTTTACTTTTACTTTTACTTTTGCTTTTAGAGTGTGGTTTGTATCAGCTGAGAAATTGTAACCATTCAGAAGGGATCCAATGCTTGGATACTCCCTCTATAAATAGAGAGCTTAGGAAGCATATAGAAGGCAGACTTGAGCTAGAGAAATTTAGAGAGAGAGAAACTCAAGTCATCTAGAGAAAGATAGCCTTAAGAGAAAGAATGGGATTTCATCTCTCCTAAGAGCAAAGCATCTCTAGAAATCATTCTGAGTGTTTAGAGTTGTAATATTTCGTTAAATTAATAAAAGTTTTTTAGAAGGAAACGTTATCCTTTCGAACCTTATATCTTATATGATTAATTTTCTTGCTTAAAACTCTCATCATCTAAACATAAAATATTATAGAGTGAGACTACGGTCTAAGGTAGGAAACGTATTAGATCTGTGCTGTGCCTGATCTAAGGGAAGCAAGGTTGTGGTTAGCTACCACAGTAAAGCCGGAAGCTTAGGAACGCCGGAGGTTCCAGTGCCGACTAAGTTCAGGTATCGGTTAAAACTCTCTATCTATAATTATTAATGCGAAGCATGGTGGGCTATTAAGCATAGTAATTAATTTATTCATGATATAAGTAGTAGAACAGTGATAACTAGTACCATTAAAGTCATTAAAAGTTAATCAAGCATTTAATTAAGTTATTAATCATAATTAGTTATTTAATCTTAAATTATCTTAATCCCTATATTAATTATTATATTACTGTTTAGCATTATAGTATTATATTAATATAATCTCGTTTTATTAAAGTCGTATTTATAAAAGGACTAAGTTGCAAATAACATAAAATAAAATATCAAAAAGGATCCTGCTCTGCACCACTTAGGTACAGAGCCAATCTCCCCCTATCACACCTCGTCCTAGACTAATGTTAATATTTCTAGCTTGTAGTAGTATTTTTAGTAGTTTAATGAAAACTTTGGGATAATTCTAGTTTTAATTGAATTTTTTTGATTAATAAATGGCTAAGTTTTAGAGCTTCCGCTTTCGTTTTAAGTTTTGATCATTATAAAGTCATTTATTAATGATCTGTGTTGTTGTTTTCTCCGAAAGCAACGTTGCTAAAATACGGGTCGTTACAGTTAAATTCAAGTAATTTTTTTTTTACTCCAATTTGTTTGTTTTGGAGTTGAATGGATTAAGAATTGAGGTTTATTTTTCATTTTGAACATTTTTAGACCCTTTTATTTTGGCCCTAAAAATCCTATACGGGGTTTTTTTTGTGCCTTTAAAAATTTGAAGTAAAAGTGCTCCAAATCTTTGCTTAATTGAGATTAAACGTATTATAAAATTAAGTGAGTTAAATTTTACTTAAAATTTACTATTTATATATAAATCATAATTTATATTTATTTCACTTAAAATTTACTATTTATGTATAAACATTAAAAGATTAAGGGCATGTTTATTGGTAGTCTGAACAAGAGTCTGAATATAAGTTGTGCTTGAGTCTTTAGGGATATTGTTATGCAAACTAGGTCTGAGTCTGAATGCAAGTTTTGGTTTTTAAAACTCAACTCAAGACTATGGTGGGCCCCACAAAAATCAATTAATTATTTATGTTTGCCTTTGTTGTCAAATAAAAAAAAGTTACAAGATATTTTATATAACAACTTTTTATTTTATAGGGATAAATGAGTTTGTGTTATAGTCTTTGGATGTTTGCCTTTGTTGTCAAATAAAAAAAAGTTACAAGATATTTTATATAACAACTTTTTATTTTTTTTATAGGGATAAATGAGTTTGTGTTATAGTCTTTGGGTTAAAGTGTAAAAGTGAAGAGAGTCTTGTATGGGTCTGAATGGGTAAAAGTTAGTGGAAAGCTGATGTGGTAGAGTCTGAATTATGTAATGAAATCTGAGAGATAAACATGCCCTAAGTGAGTTAAATTTTTATAGGATATGATATTATCACATTAATTTATTATTAGAATTGTAAAAAGAACTTTCTCCTATAATCTCATCCCCTATATTTAGGGAAAAAAAGTCTAACATTTTTTTGTCAATGTTTAACAAGCAAGAAAAGTAGAGAAAGTACGTTAATATGTTAATCTATAAAAATGCGTTAAAATTTACTGGTAATTAGGTCACTCATTTATTTTTTCAAAGTGATCTTATATATATATATTTTTTAAAAAAAAACAATGAGGAGACCGGGTACCCGGTTCTGGAACCGGTTTCTACCGAGTCCGGTTCCAAAAGACTAGGAATTGGTTGAACCGGGTCCGGTTCCTGTTCCAGAATTTGTGGACCCGCCGGGTCTGGGTCTGGGACCGGGTCCGACGAAATTTACCGGGTACTCGGTTCCGCTCACCCCTATGTGGGAGTACTATAATTTTTCCCTTTAAGTTGTTCCTCCATATTTGATATTAGTAAATTCATGCTCTTCGTCCGCCATATTATTGTTTGTTTTTCTCTATTTCTCAAATTTTTATTATTCTCAATATTTTGCTTATAGTTATTGAATTTACAATTGACAACAACTATTCAAAAGGGCAATTTTTCTGCATAATTACTAACAAAAATTGATACATATTTCCATATTACTCGGAAGAAGAAACTCGGCTAAGCTCGATAATATCCGAAGTATACATATAACATAACCGTCACGGCAATTTGTACAGAACCGAATTTAGCCATAACGTAACTTAGTACTTCCTCCGTAAACATATTCTTGCAACAAAGGGGCTTGACACGGACTCCAAAAAAAATTTATAATTATGTTTAAGTTGATAGATTAGTAAAAGTATGAGAGAGAAATACGATAAAATGATAAAAATTGGTATTTTATTGGTAGATTAGTAAAAGTAGGTGAGAGAAATAAGTAAAAAAACTTACCAAATAGGGAAAAGTTGGTATTTTGTTGCAAGAATTTAAAAACATCCCAAAATAACAAATGTTGCAAAAATTCATTTACGGAGGAAGTATAATAGTTTACAATGAGGTAATAAGAACTGAAATCATATGCTCGTCAAAAAAAAAAAGAACTGAAATCATATGGATAAAACTGATATTAATCCTAACGTAACTAAATACAATCGCAACCATTATACCAACTATTCACAATGAACTAACACTAACTTAAATCATACGGGTAAGCCGAAGGCCAACTATAAAAAAATCGATTTGAACTAAATAAAAATAACTGTTACGGGTTGGAACTAAAACCGTAAAAGTTAAAACTAAATTGAATAAATTGGAAAAAATTAAATTAAATAAACTGAACTGAACTCAACCAAACCATTTGGGTCCAACCATAGTTGAATTGATTAACTGATCTGACATTCCTACTAAAAAGTAGGGGCGGGCAAAAAAACCCATACCTGGTTCCCGGTTCTTTTACCCGAAAAAGCGGGTACCCGACCTGGTTTTCAAAACCAAACCGTGTACCGGGTCGGATCCGGGTCGGTATTTTTTAAAACCGGGTACGTGTATCTGGTTTTAATTTTTAAAAAATAGTTTTCTATTATTAGAAAAAAAAATTTACTTTAATTTAAAATTAATTTTTTATTATTATTATTATAAATATTTTTTTAAAATTTAAAAAAAAGTTTTTTTTTAAAAAAAACAATTTTAAAAAAAAAAATCAATTTTTTTAATTAAAAAATTAAAAAAAAATTCTAAAATAAAATTCAAAAAACAGTTTTTTTTTTAAAAAAAACTAACAGTTTTTTTATATAAAAAATAAAACATTTTTTATAGTAACTCGGATTATCCGGGTCGGATCCGGGTCAAAAAACTGTGACCCGAAAAACCGGGTACCCGAATTTGCTCACCTCCACTAAAAAAGTGTAATTATTTTAAATTAAACTAAACTAGTTTTAACCCCGTGCCTTGCACGGGATTTTGTTTGACTTATAAATTGGTTATATAAGGATAAAATTACAATGTTTTACCATAAATATATAACAAACATCTATTTATATACACCAAAATGTATATTAATTAAAAAAATAAAGAAATTGGACATGCATGTAAATAAGAGCTTGTACTCCGTAAATAAGAGTTTAAAAGCATGCATTTACTATTAAATTAAGATATGGAAAAAAATTAGGAATTAAAAAAAAAGGCAAAGTAAGGAAGTAGTTAAAGAGATTAGAAAGATGATTAGGTAATTTAATTTATCATTAAATTTTTTTTTTAAATTATAAATTCAATATGTTTTGAAAAAATGTCACGTGGATTAACAAATCTTGTTTTAAAAATATAGTATAGATTATAAATTATAGATAAATATTAAATAATAGTAGTTTAATATAGCGTAGTGTAAAATATGATTGAAGAACATAACTAAGAGGATAAAAAATTTGCAATGATACTCTATATATAAGATGATAACCAAAAATATTCAAGAGAAATCAAAGTAGTGGCAAGATAAATTATTGTAGTAGTGGTATCAACCTTTAATTACATAATAACCACATAAATAATAATTAATTGGTGATGGAAGATCAATAGATTAAATAATGCCCAGGCAATGCCCCAGGTCGCTAACTAACAAACCTATATACATATATATAATTCTTTGTTAGATAACATTTTGTTAGATATTTCTCCATTATATTTTCATCAATTATAATTTATATATTTTGGTACTTCACAATAAGTAATGACATAAATTAGTAATGATCTGTCATTAATTTCAATAATTGGATTTATAAGTTGAGATGACTTTTCATTTCGGGAATATGAAGGAAAAAACGACTAAATTCGAGTGAAAATGGAGTAATCGAATGGGCGCTTGTTTGTTATATTATACATCTAACTTCATCTAGATTATAATTATTAAAATCCTCTTGTTAAGTACAAGGAAGAGAGATAGACTAATGGTTTAAACCGTTAGTGTATGAAAATAAAGCTACGAGTTCAAGGCTTGTAGTACTTTTTTTATATAAAACAAATTTGGGATTTTAACCTTTTCCTTTTCTTAGTATTTTTAAAAATTTGTTTGTATTTGATTGAATTTTGGATGTTATTTTCTGCGATTTAGAAAAGTCAAATTAAAATAGAAATAGAGTGAAGATTTAAAAAAACCTCAATAATACAAAAATACTGATCTTAATAAAGAACTAAATTTACAAAAAGAATAACAACAACTTGTAATGATTTTTACTCTATTTTTTAATTAAAGAATGATAATCGGTAAGTACTTGGAGTAAAAAGGTTAAAAAGAAAAGTAGAGTTATATGAGTTTAGCTAAGGAAGTAATGTAAATAATCATGAAGACATTGAGTTGTATTTATATCACCTTAATAATAGTAGTAGTACCAAAAGTGACAATTTATGTTGAGAAAGTGGAGTAGTGGCAAATTAAGGAGAAGAGGAAAAATTTATTGTATTAAAAAAAAAAATTAAATAGGATTTTTCAAGGAATGAAACGTGGACAATAAAGTTCACGTTTTAAATATTTAAGTATAAATGTGAAATTATTTTGAACAGAAAACCTAAATGTGTGATATTTGTTTTCTATTTTATTCTAATTTAATTTAGGAAAGTCACAGACTCACAGGTTACACAACCAGAGTCAAGTGCAGTAGTTTTTAAATTATATATATAATAAAGCTCTCCCGATCGTTTTCAATTATTCATTTTATAAACTTATTTTGAATCATTTTCAGTCGCCTCCGCCTCCATCTCTTTCCCTGAAACCCAGAAATTTCTCCTCCTTCAAACAAACCCCAAAAAACTCGAAAAAAGACAATGTTATCATCATCATCAAATGATACTGGAAGTAACAACGATCTCAAGGGGTGCATAAAAGCAGTGGAAAGAATCTTGAATTACGAATTTAAGAACAAGAATCTTCTTGAAGAAGCCCTCACACATTCATCGTGCACAGAATCGGTTTCGTATCAGCGACTGGAATTTGTGGGAGATGCTGTTTTGGGACTTGTTTTTGCAAACCATGTTTACTTGACATACCCCAATGTTGATCAGGGCATTCTGTCCCTAATTCGTTCTGCTAATATCAGTACTGAGAAACTCGCTCGTGTTGCTGTAAAGCATCGCCTCTATCATTATGTTCGTCACAGTGCTCTTTCTCTTGATGCTAAGGTATTTTTTTAGGGTTATATTCTCCTTTAATCTTGATTTAGATTCTTCTTTCATTATCTAATTGATTGTTCAGAGTTTTTTTTTTTTTAATTTTTTTTTTTAAGTTTCAATTTTGTGTTTTTTGGATGGCTATGGAGTATTATGAATTTGGGGCTGGGTTTTCTTTTTGATCGAATGACTGTTGTACAGTAATTTGGATTTTTTTTTTTTTTTTTTTTTGCGTTTGATAAGTTTGGTTTAAATTTCTTTTTTGACCATTTTTTAATTGCACATATCGTACTATTGAATATTGATGACCTAAAAAAAAAAGAAAGAAAAATGTATGTACAGGACAATAAGGAAATGCTTATAACTTTAATCAGTACCATATCTTGTTCAAGCTTGTGCTCGCAGGAAAAACTGATGCTTTTTATTCCACTTTGTAGTTCGTATTGCTTTTTGGCTCAACACTTTATTTGTAACCATTTGCATAAAGCTTGTGTTTACTTCAGCTTAAATTCTATTCAGCTTACCTCGCTCTCAATTTCCTTTCTCCTATAAAATGTTACTTTCAGCTTAGTTCAGTATAATTCAGCTCAGTTCAGTTCAATTTAGCTATATTCAGCTAAAGTAAACAGGCCTAAAAAGTTGCGGAGGTAATAATAAAATTGTACTTCACTCCCAGTAAAAAATTGATAGAGAAGGGCAGAACGCAATCAAATAATGGGGTGTTTGGGAGTTAGAGATTCGAGGGAAAAGGAGAGGTTTGAGAAGAAAGTGAGGTTTGACTAACTCAAAAAGTTATCTTAGGTGTTTGGTAGTTAGCGATTTGGAAGATAGTTTTGTATGAAAAAGTTCTTTTTCAAAAAGTTCATATGAAGAGCTTCTTGGAGGAGCTTATAGCTTTTTGGTTCTTTTTACTCAGAAACTTCTAACAACTAATGCTATTTACCAAACAGTTTTACACAAATAGCTAATATAATCAGTTAATCAAATAAGCTAGTCAAAGTAGTTAACTCAATGGCTAACTTCTACCGGCTAATAGCTAACTTCCAAACAGGGCCAGTATCTCATACGGAGTGCAAGTTTTTTTATATTAAATTATGGTTCGCAAGTTTTTTTTTTTTAAGTTTTCCCATACTTTCTCTGCTACATTTGTGCACTAGTTTTTCGGAAATTCTCAGTTTCTATGAGATATCAAAATGTATCTCAAAATGGCATTTTTATGATTTTGTTGAAAATACCTTCTATTTGTACGTGGACGGACACCTGTGCCCCTGATTTTGCTCAAAATTACGTTATTGTATCTCACAATGAGAAGAAACCAGAGTCCCTTGTTTCTAGCATGTATTGTTCCCCTTTCTCATTCTTGGTATCATGTATAGAAATTTATCTTTGATGGAATGGAGGTAATACTACACATATCGATCCAAATCTTTAACAAATTTGAGATTCAAATCATTAGCAATTAAATTTGGCTTATGGCCAAAAGAGATGTCCCTTTTCTTTTTTAATGCAAACCAGGCTAAGTATGGTCAATTCTTATGACTTATGAGCCACTTTGAAAATTTTGGAATTTGTCTGCAGTTCTGTACAAGGTTCATATTTAGTGTTTGTTTTAGGAAGAAGAAAGTATTGAAGTTGTGGATATGCACATGCCTTATTGGTTTAGCTGGCTCTTTTTGTAAATAATGGTTCAAGTTACAGTGGAATTAATCCCAGATCTCTTCATAACAGGAAGTATCCATTATTAGCCCATTCATGACCTTTAAAAGAAACTCTTCCCACCACCATGATACTGCTTATCTTGCTAGTGTTCGGAACTCTAAGGGTGCGTTTGATTTAACTTATTTAAGCACTCTCAAGAAAGTTCAGTTCAAATCAGAAAAATTCAGATAGGTTCAGAAAATTTTAGATCAGATTAGAAAGATTATAACTATAAAAATGACTACAATTAGGAAAATTCAGATTAGATAAGAAAAATTTAGATCAGATTAGAAAAATTAAGTTCAGATCAGAACAGTTAAGATCAGATCAGATCAGAAAATTTCAAAAGAATCAAACGCACTCCAAGACTATGCATGGCTACTTGATTAGGAAAATCCTGAGATTCGTATAATATTTACAATTTTGGTGTAATTATTTGGAAATAAAATTTAACTGAAATACCTAAGATGATGCTAGTTGTCATTGAACCCAATTGTAAACACCTTTAAAAGTTTAAATTGTTATATTTCGTATATGAAAATGATTGCATTTGTCACGGTGAACACGCACAATTTGCAACTATTTATCGAATTTAAAATTTTCTTGGCTGATATTTTGCCCTAATTGTGTTTAAAGGTTCGAGAGTTTGCGCTTTCTGTGAAAGCGGAAGATAAAATTGCTGTTTATGGAGGTGAAGTGAAAGCCCCAAAGGTTCTTGCTGACATAGTAGAATCTATAACAGCAGCTGTTTATGTTGATTGTGGTTTCGATTTGAAATATGTTTGGCAGGTTGTTGTCTCTACCCCCTTTCTTTTTCATTATCATTATCTTATAATCTTATATATTTTTTTATGTGAAAGAGTAAGAACTACGAGCAAATTCTCTTGGTGTTTTGATGGCAATATTTGTATAGCTGCTGACCTCGAAAATGTGGTTGCAATTTGTAGGTGATTAGAGGTCTTTTGGAGCCAATTGTTAGCCTTGAGAAGTTGCCATTGCAGCCAGTGACAACACTGTATGAGATGTGCCAAAAGCAAGGGAAACAAGTTGATATTAAGAGCTGGAGGAAGGGTGATCGAAATATTTGTAGCATTTATGTAGATGGGAAACTCATTGCAACAGGAACTTCTGATCAGAAGGTTATTTCTAAGCTTAATGCCTCGAAAGAGGCACTAGAGAAGCTCAGCAAATCTGTTATCAATTATATGGGTATTATTTACGAAAAGAATGACAAGAATGAGATTGAATCTGCTAAACAGAAGTTAAATGAATTATGTGGCAAAAAGAAATGGCTTAAGCCAGCTTACAGGTATCACTTTCTCTCTCGAATATGCAGGTACCAGCTCCCCCTGGCCTAGTGGCTTACGGCTCGAGCTCTAACTTACAGATCTTGGGTATAGACTTGTGTTTGATGATTCGACAGAATTTTTAATAACAAAACTAGAACTTTTTTTACCACAAGTCTATACCTTCAAATTCAAAGTATAGTTTTTTCATCAAAAAATTATCGCGTTAGACCTCCAATTGGTAGTAAATTTGTTACCTATGTAGCATGGGTACTTCATATGTGTAATTGTCCTCGAGCCCGATTCGTCCCGTATTGGGGACGACACTGATTCTTCATGCTATAATTGGCCGTACCCATTAACATTATTTTTTTAGATTTGCGGGTTGGATTAGGTTTATGAGTTTCTTGGTATCATGACTCATGAGGGCTTATGAGTAAAAGCTTGGGGCTGGTCTACCAGCAGTACCCGTATCCGTTTTTGTTTCCGAACTTGTTCCCGACTCAGTGCAACCTAGTTTGTTACCTTTGAAAAGCACACTAGATTCATATATGGGCACATGGATGCTGGAAACTCACAATGACAAATTTATTTTAGTAAACAATGAAATAATTTTATGTATATATTGGTCTGTTGTTTGTAGGATTGAGAGTGAAGTGGGGATGGCTCACGAGAAGAAATTCGTATGCTCTGTGGAGATTGAAACTGCGGATGAGAAGATGATTATGACAGGAGATGTGAAGCCAAGAGTCAAGGAGGCAGAGAGTTCTGCTGCCTCTAGGATGATCCTCAACCTTGTGGAGTCCCATTACGTCTAAGGCATTTCCGGTATGGCCTATTCGTCTGCTGCATATAAGTGGAGGAAATATCAGAATGTACTTGTTTTTCATGTCTGAACATCTCCTGTAATCCAGAGCATGAGAGACACAGGTTACAGCTGCATTTCCTTCTCCTATTTGTAGCAGAGTAATGGGCCTCTCTTGAACTACACTGATTGAATTGTTTGCTTAAAACTAAGGGTTCTTTGTTTTTATTTTTTTAATAAATAAGTGATGCAATATCATATATTCATATGTGATGTTGCTTGTTTATTTTATTTGGTTTGTCTTAAAGATTTCGGCCCAATTTCAAATAAAAGATGGAAGGTTAAAGTGAAATACTATCCCCATTATATATTACTAGCTTTCTCTGCACGTGATACGTGCGATAGTGTTGAAAACTTTGTATTATTTGTTGACAATATACACAGTATTCTTTTAGTGATTGAATTTGGTCCAAACTGAAATTTTCTGAGTTTGAAACGAAATTTTTCTATGCATGTTGGTAATGCAGGTTATGCAATACAACTAAGTGGATTATATATGGATTCGTAAAACAATGGTTGTTGTTGACTTATTTTGTATTGATTGAATGTTTATTTTAGGCAAAGATTTTGCGTATGTTGATTTTGGTTTGTTACCCTGTTTTGCAATGTATAACCTCCGTTTATATATGTTTGTTGCATAAGAACTTTTGTCACTATTCATTGTGTAACTTTGGTTCTCCCTAATTTTATACATATAAGAAAAAATATTGTCAAGTGAGATCTCATTTGATTCAGCTCAATGTCTACTTTTTAATATATAATTTTTTTATTATATATATCTAAAGATATATTCATCTAACGCTATGTTTTGGGAAGCATAAAAAGTAAATGTAATAAACTTCAATAACGTAGGAAGTATAAGTTTTTTTTTATTTAGTTAAGGTAAAGGGTAAAAGTGTAATTCACTTGGATACTGCTGCGACATTTCCTTCTCTTATATAATAGAGATATGCAACGAAATTGTTGCAAATAATATGAAATTAAAGTTTAAATGTTGAAAATTTAATATAGGCCATCAAATATTTTATTAATAGTGAAAAATAAGAATGATTTACTCTAATATAAATTATAAAATAAAAATCTAGACCAATTTTTCTATACATGTAAATGATCGTTATTAGCACTAATATGAGCTTAAACAAGTCACTTTAATAAGCTTTAACATCTCCTAACAAGTAGAGTTGTCAGTTTGGTTAGGAACTGTTAGTTTAACTGTTAACCTAACGTGAACTGAAATGAACCAATAACCAAATGACTGATAACTGAAAGTCCAACTGAAACAAAATGAACTCCATTCAACTGAACTGAAACTGAACTGAATCATGAACTGAAATCAACTGAACTGAAAAGGTTGACTACATAAAACTGTTTTTAACTGACCATAACTGAATCATAACTAAACTGAGATTAACTGTAACCTATATGATTTTGTTAGTTAATTGAACTGTTTTAAACTATTAATTAACTGAACCGAAATGACTTATAAAATGTTTGATTTTGTTAGTTAACAGAACTGCAATTAACTATTGATCAATTAAACCAAAATGACTTATAAATAATTTTAAGTTGTTGGTATTAATTGAGCCAAAAAACTGTTTTAAACCGTTGGTTAACTGAAAATCGCTGTATACTAAACTGGAATTAGGCAAAATCTATTTGTATCAAATTAAACTTTATTTAATAAAATTGTTCTTTTTACGAAACGATTATTTATAATATACACCATCCGTAACAATTTAATTGTAACATTTGCATTAGCACATTCTCCTAGGCAAAATAAGAAAAGTGGGGGTATTAAGTGGTATAATGATAAAAGTAGGAGAGGGAAAAGTAAATGGGGTATTATGTGGTATGATGATAAAAGTAAGTGATAGAAAAGTAAGAGAGAGAAAAGTAATTGGGTATTGTGTTTTTTTTTTTTTTGCCAAAAATAGAATAAAATGAAATTGGAAAAAATTATTGCAAGTATTTTCTTACACCTAAAAATGGAAATTGTTGCAAGTAATTCATTATGGAGGGAGTATTGTTAATTAAAATTGTTACGCGGAATAATCACCATCGGAAAAGTCAGTCCGAAAATCGTCGCCGGAAAAGTCGTCCCGAAAACCGTCGTTGGAAAAGTCGGCTGAATAATCGCCGCCGAAAAAGTTAGTCCGAAAACCGTCGTCAGAAAAGTCGTCCCGAAAACCGTCGTAAAAAAACTCGGCCTGAAAATCTTCGCCGAAAAAGTGGGCCGAATATTTATTTTATTATACCATAAACTGAATACATCTAGAACCGATATATCAACCGTTCACAATGAACTAACAACAATTGAAATAGCACGGGTAAAACCGAAGAACAACCATAACGTAATCTAAATACAACGGGAATTGTTATATCAACCGTTCACAATGAACTGATAACAACTGAAATCGTATGGGTAAAATCGAAGATCAACCATAACGTAAACTGAATACAATCGGAACTGTTATATCAACCGTTCATAATGAACTGACAACAACTGAAATCGTATGGGTAAAACCGAAGACCAATCATAACGGAACTGATTTGAACTGAAAATAAAAATAACTGCAATGGGTTGGAACTGAAACTGATAAAGTTAAAAACAAATTGGTTATTTTGGGAAAGATCAACTGAAGTCAACTGAACTGAAGTCAACCAAACTGTTTGGGTCAAACCATAACTGAACTGATTAACTGAACTGACACCCCTACTAACAAGTACGGACAACAATCATCCAACAAAACAAGGGCAACAATATCAATAACACACTAATAATCAAATTCGCAGTTCTGGACAGTCTGTGGAAAAACATCCATAACTCTCAAAACAGGTATACCCACAACAAACCATTTGTACCATTGGAAAGTAGGCTTGAAGAGCTTCGATTTGAGTATTCATGGGGCCCAAATGGACAATATTTTCCCTCTCAAATCACCTGTTTTCGACAGGTTATTCCAGCAGCCACAAAAATTCGTCAATGGCAACTACTTTCACAAATTCATCATCAACACTTTCCCAATTCCACAAAACTACCAAATCAACTTTAAAATTAGATTTATACCACGATTTCAGCAAGATAAATCAGTTTATACATCCCATATAATATGTTTAATTACCAGAACAAGAACTATAAGTTTTCCACAACTTTAACAACTATACTTCCTTTAAATCATGGTTTTTGCAATAGAAATTAGTATGAACGAATTTAACAACCCTAATACTTATAATCTACATCTAAAACAAATAAACTAAGTTAAAAAGAGATTATTCTAGTTACCTTAGTTTGTGATCAAGAGGAAAGAGAGAAGATGATGACTTAGAGGGAGAGAATCACTTCCATTGATGAATTTTGCTTAATCTTGCTTGAATGCTTGAAATTTTATTTTATTTTTTGAAGAAGGAGAAAATAAGATAGTTTAAGCAGCCAAAAGAGGTTAAACGTGAAATAGAGAAGATGGGTAAGTTTAGGGTTTTATTTGTTTTGTTCCCAATTGTGACCCATATAGTTTAAGCAGCCAAAAGAGGTTAAACGTGAAAGGCCCAAATGATCTCAAATGGAGTGTAATCCTAATTAAATTTATGAAATAAACTCCTTGTCACTTCTAGCATTACCAACCAACCCTTAAATAAACTCCTTACCTTTTTTCACAAAAATAGATAAGTTCATATTATTTAGGGTAATGGTCAACAATGAAATTGATAAAAAAAAAAAAGGTAGTGTTTCACAAAATTTTGTAAATAGGGTTTTTTTTTTTTTTTTTTTTTTTTTTTTTTTTTTTTTTTTTGTAAAATGTGGTGTAAATAAGGTAGTTTTGGACCAAAAGCCCTTTTAAATTTTGTCACTTTTAGGTGCGTGGTAGTTGCTCACAACTTTTGCTGATTAATAATAGTTAATATTTTCATTTTTTGTAGAGCTTAAGGCGTGTTTGATTCAACTTAAATAAGCACTCTTGTACTTATTTTAAGAAAATTCAGATCAGATTAGAAATTTTATAACTATAATAATAACTACAATAAAAAAATTAGATCAGATTAGAAAAATTCTGATCAGATCAGAAAAATTCAGATAAAAACATATCAAGTCAGGAAATTGAAGACTAGATCAGGTCTGATAATTTCAAATGAACCAAACACACCCATTTATAGTTAATCTAATTTCGTGCAGGCCGCCAAAAACTCATTAGTTTATTAATAGTTAGACTAATTTCATGCCTCGTACCTTTACATCCCGTTTAGTTTTCGTAATAAATTATGGTAATGGTAATGGATTTAAAGTATAATTTTTTAAAGGAAGAATTGTAAGTTCAAGGATACTCAAGAGCGGAGGGGGGGGGGTGGTTGAATTGAATATGTCATTTTTTGCAAACTTCGATCTCCAATCGGACCCCATTAGGGTTAAAATGACCCGTAAAATCATGAACGGGCTATTTTTTTACGTACATTGATCAACACAAATCGAGGCGAACCGGGAATGCGAATCGGGGCTAATCGGATCGAGTCGTTTTTTGCAAATTCCAACCTCAAAACGGACCCCATAAGGATTAAAATGACCCGTAAAACCTTTAAAGAGCTATTTTTCACACATAGATCGATGCGTGCAAATTGAGGCGAACTAGGCACGCCTCGATTTGCGCGCATTGATCTATGTGTAAAAAAATAGCACTTTAAAGGTTTTACAGGTCATTTTAACCCTTATGGGATCCCTTTCGAGGTCAGAATTTACAAAAAACGATCCGATCTGATTAGCCCCGATTCGCGTTCCCGGTTCGGCTCGATTTGTGCTAATTGATGTATATAAAAAAAAAGTCCATTCATGATTTTACGGGTCATTTTAACCCTAATAGGGTCCGATTCGAGATCGGAGTTTGCAAAAAACGACCAGATTAGCCCCGATTTACGTTCTCATTCCGCCTCGATTTGCGCACATTGATAAAAGGAAAAAAAAATAACGTGGACCCTACCCCCATTTTACCATTTTTAACAGGTTAATTAACCTGTTGGAACATTGGTGGAAGATAAGGGGCAAACATCGGAATATTCGTGGATTATTCAAAGTTCGGAATAATCACAGAAGATGGCCTAAACTTCGGAATATTAAATTATTTGCAATTTTTCCTTTTGCCTCGATTTGCGCATCGATCTATGTGTAAAATATAGCTCTTTATCGGTTTTACGGGTCATTTTAACCCTTATGGGGCCCGTTTTGAGGTTGGAATTTGCAAAAAATGACACGATCCGATTAGCCCCGATTCGCGTTCCCGGTTCGCCTCGATTTGTGCTGATCGATGTACGTAAAAAAATAGCTCGTTCATGATTTTACAGGTCATGTTAATCCTAATGGGGACCGATTCGAGGTCGGAATTTGCAAAAAATGACACGATTAGCCCCGATTTGCAATTTCATTCCACCTTGATTTGCGCGCATTGTTTTAAAAGTTAATAAATATTATTAGTTTTAATGACAATTAATGTTAATGATAACTAGTGTTAATGATTTAAAGGTTAATAAATATTATTATTGTTAATAATAATTATATTATTAAAGTTAATTAGTGTTAATGATAATTAGGATAATTAATCAATGCCTCCCAATTTTTTTTTACCGGTTCAGCAAGTAGCAAGTGGAATGGGAACATTGGTGGAAGATAAGAGTTAAACTTCGGAATATTCATGGATTATTCAATGTTCCTAATTTTTTTTTTCTAAGAATATAATAAATACATAATTTTCATTTAAAAAATAATAAAATATTAATTTTCAATGAAAAATAATAAATAAATAAATCACATAATTAATAACTAAATAATTTCTGAAAGAAAATAATAAATAAATAAACTTCCTTAAGGAAATAATAATAATTTCCACAAAATAAATAATAAAAAATAAATAAATTCCTTAAAAAATAAATCAATAAATAAATAAATAAAAAAAAACATAGTAAAAAAATAACCTTTTAAAACGTGACTTAAAAATAATAAAAAATAAATAAATAAATAAATAAACAAAAAAATAGTAAAAAAATAACCTTCTAAAATGTGACTTCAAGTGTAAAACCAAAAAACATCATAAAAACATGACTTCTGCAAAACTAATATTTATGTCCTTTAACAATTATGCTATTTTTTTTACGAGAAAAATTAGGTTATTTCAACTTAAATAAAAGCTAATTTTTCTCTTTTAAAAAAGAACTCTTGCTTAGTGCTTGCAATAAAGCTTGAATCCAAATCTAATTTCTGAACTAATTGTTACCTACTAACAATATTTAAATTAATCACCCTAAATTTTTGTAAAATCAATATTTCTTTAAAATTTAAATGATTTGAATTATCTAAACATATCTTTAAAAAAATTAAATAAATATTATTATGATATATATATATATATATATATATATATATATATACATATATATATATATATACCGTGCATAGCTCTGACCAAAGACTAATTTAGTTATAATTTCATTCCATTATCACCATTTATAACTAGTTATCCAAACAGGCCATTAATATATCAATAGTTACTCGTGTTTCCCTTATTTTAACGCTCAAATCACTAACTAAAAGAAGATTAGTATAGATATGATAAGGAGCATGTGAAATGGTCCATTATTTGTGCAAAATATGATTATGGGGTTGAGTGTTACATGTGATTTAAGGCGAACTTAATGGGGGCTGTGTTAATTTTCAAGAAACCTTTTATGTGAAATTGAAGGTTTTGATTTCTTAATTTTGGGTATCCTTTTTGGCCCTTTTCTTCTCAAATTTGCAATCGTGCCTACACCTGTTAGGCCTTAAATTAAGTCATGTATCTCAAGAAACTTGAGTATCACATTTAGTAGTGGACTCAGGATTTGAAAAATGTTTACGGAATACTTACGCCAGATATTAGGATAAAATCAAACCAAAATTTCACATATTAAACAATAAATAGCATATATATTTTATACATCAGATTAAAACAGCCAAGCTAATCCACTAATCAATCTAAAAAAATAAAATAATTAGAAAATGATACAAATATTGAAAAATCAAACTTAAAAAAATAGACTAAAAAAAATGACTCAACTAAAAGTTACAAAATCCAAAAATCAGAAACTAAAAGCAATCAGAATGAGGGTCAAAGAGAAGTTACAAAATAAAACCATAAGTTACAAACTCAGATCAAATAATCAGAAACTTAAATCAAAATTAGACTAAAATCACAATCAAACTAAATAAATTGAAAAGACAAATTTAGAAATTCAGAATCAATTAAACATAAGTTCAAGTACTAATTTTGTTCAAGTGAGTACAAGAGTACTAATTATTTGTTCAAGAAATAGAATTGTATAACAACATTAGTATGTAGAAACTCATATTTTACCTTAGAAATGTTTGTTTGATACAAACTTGATTGAAGTATGATTAATGTGACGCATTGTATATATAAATTCAATAATTATTGTGCGTAAACCATGCATCGCATGAGACTAATCTAGTACTAACTATAAATTAGTACATGCTTTATTAGCAGGACGTACTGTGCTAATTCCTGAAATTTAGGTGGATTTTGCAAAACTTAGTAACTTTAATTACACCTAAGAATCTTTAATATTGTATAACTAACCAATGAAAGTTAATTTGTGCCTTTTGCATCAACACGAAAACACTTAAGTCCAGCGTCAGAATTGGGGGGTGGGGGGTGGGGGGGGGGGGGGTGGGGGAATGTATGTTGACTATGGAGACAAGAGACTTGCTATTATAATAAAACTTAATTACTCAAACATTTTAGTGGAAAATTATTTTTTTTTTCTTCAACAGATTCTGTTGCAATGGTTGGGATGATTGTTAGTTATTGGGGCTGAGCAGAGTGCGGTATTGAACCGCACCAAATCGCAAGTTGCTGTTTGAAAAGTGCAGTTTGGTTTGTAATTTTACCAAACTGTAATTTTACGATTCGTTTTGGTTTCTCAAAATTTTAAAACCGCACCAAGCTGTAAACCATAATTTTTCAAATTATTCTTAAATATTATTTTTTGTTTGTGACTTACTGGTTCTAAAAAAATAAACTTAGGTTTTTTTATCCTTATTAATTACTAATTATAAAACCAAACCGCACCGCTCTCAGCCCTAATTGTTACCATAGATAAATAACGACTTGCAGTTGGAATTATTGATGTTTATTTTTGGGTATTACTATTTATCGCCCTTAAATTACCGTATACCGCCCGTATTTTGACAAACATTCCCTATTTTACCCTTACCCCAGTTAATATCTTTCACCCCCTCTTTCTTCTCCAATCTCCATTTCACGCATCTTTCAGAAAAAAAAATCTTCTTTCTCTCTCTCCATTTTTTCTCAGATCCACCATCAGCAGCTCCTATTCCACGCCAAGCTCCACCACCAGCAGCTCCTATCCGACACCAAGCTCCACCACTTGGGTAAATGACTAAATGGGGAGGGGTAAGTGTAGTTAGGTTAGGTAAATGGGGAGTGGTAGTATAGGAAGTATTTGTATAAATACAGGCGGTATACAGTAATTTTAGGCAGTATTTAGCAATTCAGTTATTTTTTCATATTTACTATGTGCATGTTATTTTAAGGGTAATGTTATATATATACAACCCTTAGGATGTCAATAAACATATAATATGTTTCCTAATCAAGTAGTAATAATTTGAGAATGTATGTCAAAATTATGTGTCCTTCAAGGGTAATGCTTATTTTAATTAGATACATGAAATATGATTTGTTTTTTAAGTTGAATAAATTAAAAAGATCTAAATTATCGTAATACAAATGAAAATTTCCATTTTAGGGACTGAAGTATTATCAACTATTTTGTTACCTTCATAAACTTGTGTGCTGGAACAATCTGTGTGTATTGTTGCCCTTTTTGCTCCAAAGTCGAGTGTGGCTCAATTTTCACAATTTGTTAGTAGTATTATAGACATAAACCTTTTGATGGATGTCACAATTAGCTAGGTGTAATTTGGTATATAATCAAGGAGATTAAATGCAAACAAATTAAACGGGAAATGATTTTGTTTTCACAACCATCTCATAAGAAAAAAATAATTATTTAATTCTATTTCAGACGCACAAAAAAAATTAACCAATAAATTTTGATCTATACTGACCTAATGCATGACATAGAATTAATGAAGTGAAATTTCTTTAGTATTGGACCTCATTAAATCCTTATCAAATGATTCTTGAAGAATTAGGTATAATAATCCCTCTAATACACAACACCATATTAGTTTTATATATCACAATAAATTGTCAAAAGTTTTGTGACACAACAATACTACAAATGTATCATTATTAGTCTAGATGGCACAATAAGTTGTGTCATCAAGACATTGTATATATAAATCAAACAAATTATAGACATAAATGAAAAGTATACATTCACCACTAAAATTATGTGGCTCTTTATTGCTTCAAATAAATCATAATGAAATGACAAACCTTACAAAATAATTAGTGATTCAAAATGGGATTGATTAATAACCATGATTATTAAGCATAATCACACATCCCATAGATGCAATAACCTCCAATGAAGCACTTGTTGTTGCATCTCCCACAATGTCTCTTGTCATAGGCTTTGTCAACACACATGCCATTGCAACAATCATAGGTGAACTTGCACTTGTTACGGCAACCTCCACAATGCTTCTTGTCAATGGTGAAATCAAAGCATTTATTTCCACAACATTCGAAATTTTCACCGTACTTGGTTTTACAAACCTGGTTATCCTTGTTGCAATGATCAGCTGGCTTTAAGCTTCTACCATGATGATCATATGTGTTATTATAATTTCGGGCTAGGAACCTGCTTACCCTCTTTGAAGGGAGTAAAGCCGCGTTACCATTGCTTCCTTCATCTTTGATATCGTCGAATCGAGGGTTGTTGTTGTTGTTGTTATAGGTTACATTGATGGAACTTAGAGCAATAGTTATTGCCATGGTAATTGCTACCAAGGCAAGTGCCTTAACAATGTTTTGGACCGTCGTTGACATTTTTTGGTGAAAAATGTCAACTAGAATAAAAGGGAAGAATAAGGAAAATTAGGGTTTTTTTTTTTTAGAGTAATGATATATATTTTGTGTATAGCTAAGCTAGCTAGATAGTTTTTGGTGGAAAATATGTGTATGAATATTGGTAGGGGTTTATAGAGGGAATAAAGGGAAAGAGTTGACGCTAAAATTGTGGTGAAAAGGGATGAAGGATGATTTTGTGGGGAAACTGCATGAAGTGTGGTCTAATTCTCTATGGTATTTTAAGTAATTAAGGAGGTGACTACTATCCAAAGATTTTGTGAGTATTCTAATTCTATGATTAAAATAAAAGGGTCTATATATAATTGTTTAATGGCTATAGTTTCGTAAAATTTGATTTAGTCAAATGTCAAAGGCTAGGGCTTTTAGGTTCAATTAATGATTAGTAGAATGCAATTTCTTCTGATTAAATAAATAAATAAATAAATAAAGTTCCATGTTGATGTGCAATGTTCAAGGTTTATTCTTAAATTCTCTGTGCTCTTGTTTTTTGGTTCTTTTTTTCTTTGATTAAGTGAATATCAATTGGTCAAGAATTACTAGTACACAATTGAATGTTTTATATTAAACACAAAGTTAAGAAAAAGATTGAAACAAATCACCTATTTTTTCTTTATCACTTGCTTTAACTATTAGGCGCCACATTTACTTTGTTGTTAGTAATTGCATACATACATATTTTGAAAGTAAATCTCATTAAGTTAAATACATAACTTATATGTGGTCGACTTCTTTCATTAGAAAATAAACTAGTCTGTCAACCCTTGCATTGTCCCGGGATCATTTTTTTTAACTTAGATATTGTATATATCTTAACTTGATATTATACCTGGCAAAAACAAACCTGACCCAATACTGACCTGAAAATCGACCTGAAAAAATTGGGACATGAACATAAAAATAGAACCCGAAACTCGTTTTTGACCGAATCCGGAGACACGTTTTAAAATAGTGATTGACCCGTTACCGACCTGACCGACCGATTTTCCAAGTATAATTTTATACACTTGCAATAATATTAGGCTACAAGACATATCCAATAGGATCCCACTTGAATATCCATTATTCTGGTTTTTTTTTTTTGTATAATTTTATTTTGTTTAATACATTCTGCATTATTCTAAATTTTTTAAGGTGTTAGTCGTGGTTCGGTGGTTTTGGTGGTGGAGATTCGAATTTCATCGATCGTGGTTCGGATGGTAAAGATTCGGAGGTGATTCGAAGGTTTAGGTGGTGGTGGGGTTTGATTTGGGTGAAGGCGGGGTTTGATTTGGTTGGCAGCGGTGTAACGACCCGACTTTTTAGACTGTCGATTGACGAAGGAAATCGACATACGGATCATTACTTAAACATTAAACTTAATATTAATCAAATATTCAAAAACTAAGGCATCCTTTATTAACTTAATAATCAAAATCCAAAAGTCTACAAAGGATAAATACTAAATTACATAAATTAAAGATGTTTTTCCCAACAGGCTGGGATAATTAATAACATAAAAGTCTTATTGAAAACTCTAAATAAACTAAGGTTGAACTACAAATCTCAGCCACACAAAGCCCAATCCAGCGAAAGCCCGTTCTAAGCTGCTGCATCATCACCTGAAACTGAGGGGGGGGTCCACGTCAGTGGCGAGTAACTATGCTGTCCCGCTTAAACGAGGGACCGCTAACCACATAATAGCATAGAATCGTACACGAAAATCTCACGTAAACATAACACATTTCATACAAAAACACATACAGGGTACGTATAAAAATACGTACAAAAATACGTATAAAAATACGTATACAATACGTATAATAATACCTGCAAAATACGGTTAGAAATACGTACAAAAATACGTATAAAGTACGTATACAATACGTATAATTAATACCTGCAAAATACGGTTAGAGATACGTACAAAAATACGTACACAATACGGGTACAACATACAAATACATACACTTATACATACATACTTAAGTCATACAAATACAGATATACACAGCGGAAGACTTATACTATTCGTAGCACGTACATTTCATACTTATCTTATATTATAAACACTTATAACTTGGTTATCATTATTTCATTATATCATATCTTATCTTAATCTTCTTAACTTATCATACATCTTACTTATCATACATCTTAACTTAACATATTTCTTAACTTCTTAGCGGACCGGTCTTTATAGCTCGTAGTGAACCTTTGCGTCCACAACTTTCCTAAAACATGCCGGGGTGAACCTTTGCGTCCCACCCGTAGCCCTCCTTTGCGAGAACTAAGCCTAAGCTATGGCCATAACCCCTAAATAGCCCTCCTTTGCGAGAACTACCTAGACAACTACATATCTTAGAATCAAGAACTGCGCAGATACCGCAGTCTGGCAGTGGCAACGACTTAACCCGATTGATAACCTTTGCGTTATCGCAGGGGCGTCCTATCTTATTAACCTGATTGATGACCTTTGCGTCATCGCAGGGGCGATCTTAACTTATTAACTTTCTTATATCTAGAAGTACTAGGTGACCGTAATCGGGAATGAAATGTTCGAAGTCCCAGGAAAGAGAGGTGCGGCACGTATATTGGCCACCTTAAATACCAAGTCTTTCCTAGCCAGAGATCGATACAAATCAATTACCCTTTTACTCTGTTTCCTTTCCTTCCCTACTAATATCTTTTTATACTTTTCCTCTTATAGTAACTTATCCCTTTTTGTTATATTATTATTCCCCTTTATATTACAACTTATCCCTAATAGTTCCTTTAGTAACTATTTATAATAATAATATTAATTCCTAAAATTATCTCAATATTATTATAAGTCTAAAATTGAACTAAAATTGACCAAAAATAAAATAGGGCCACTCGACATATGTAAATAAACATATAAAGATTAAATAAATTCATAAATTCATCATATAATTAATTTAATAAATTACATAAAAATACAATTAACTACATAAATTACCTAAAACATGATAAAAATTTTATTCCCCAAATTTTAATCCACTCGACATTTTCATCTAATTTACCAAAAAATTTATACTTCATTAATTAAATAAATTCAACAATAACAAATAAATTATACAATAAACATTAAATCATCAAGATCAATCAAGAACAAGATCAAAATTAATTCTTTTTATGCATAACATCACACGGCATTCTGGCATATTAAAATTATCAAGATTAAATCCAAGAATTCAATAATAACATGTTTTAATAATTTAATAACACTATATTACACAATCTGATTTTAAAGAATTAAATTAAGAACCACCATTAAAAGGTCTCGAATAATCTGGAAATTTTTATGGAAGTTAAATATGGGTTCAATGTTTAACGTGCATAAATTTCGTCCAAAAATAACGTCATTTACTATTTTTAAGTGATTTTATAACTAACAAATCAGATTAGGCCGAATTCAGTTTCAGATTTTTCTGCCATAGAAAACGAACTTTAAAAATTATGAAAATTTAACACAATCTGTAAAACACTATTAGTGACTTCCACCTAAATTTTCATAGCCATCCGAATTGATTACGTATCTTAATAAATTCGTAAACCAAATATGGACAGTTTTACCGGTTTGAAAGATTAAATTATTATAAGCAAGAAAAGGACGAATTTTGCCACGAAATAAATCTTGATCAATAATGAAACAGTAAAGAAACTTCCACGAAAAATTCATCAGGAAATAACAAGATTTGATTAAGAAATAAATTCATACAAGTAATTATTAAACAATTAAAGATTCATAAAAAAATATCCAGAAAATACATCAAATTAATCAAGAAAAATTCATAAATAAATTCATCATGGTTCGACATTTTCTTTCGAGGCAACAAACAGCAAAAACCCTACAATTTTCATGATCAAATCCTAATTAACTATGTGATTAACTTATCCCAGATTTAAACGAAATAGCATAGTTACCTCTGATCGCTAAAATATTCCAAGGCAAAAATTCACCACTTTGGGTGAATATGGCACGACTGATTTTTGAGGGGAAAGGAGGGTAGTTTTCTTTTAGGGTTTATTAGCTTTAGCAATTAGGAACAAATAACATGCTAAGCTTAGGTATATATAGAAGAAGAGAACACAAAAAAAAAAAAAAAAAAAAAACAAAACAACCCTAATAAACTAAGGCTGCCGTGAGGGAGAGAAAGAATAGGGGGAAAGAGACATTTTAGGGGAGACTTGGCAAATTAGGTTAGACTAGGTTTTTAGAACTTTAAATTAATTATTTAATTTAATTAATTTGATTAATTAAAAATCATTTAAATAATTAAATTAAACAAAAGAAATAAACATTGGCCCAAAGCAAGGAGTGGACCGGCCATGACATAAAAGAGAAGAAAAAATTGGGTCATTGGCCCAATTTGAGAAAAAGAGAGAAATAAAATATAAAACGGTCCAAATTAATGGGCCTTTTGGAGTTAGAATAAATAAAATAATACTAATAACCGCGAAATTTTCTGGCCCTAAATTTCGGGTTATTACAAGCGGTGGTGGTGTAGCCGTGATGGTGGTGGTGCAGATCAGAGGACGTGCAGATGGTGGTAGTGCAGTAGGTGGTTAGTGTTGCTGTTGATGGCGAGTGGTGCTTGGTAGGTTTAGGGTTAATATATCATTAATGAAGCTCTTAATTTATCATTAGCTTATTTTGTCTAGGAAGTTCCCCTTGTTCAAATGTTGCAAATAATCAGTTACGAGAGGGAGTAGTATAGATATGTATTTTTGATTTGTCATTTACTACCACTATATTGGTAATTGCACAATTTGGTAAATGTACCGATCGATCGACCGACCTGATACCAAAAAATCTGGGTCATGAACAAAGAAACTCGACCCGTTACCGAAAAAGTATCGACCTGAAAATGACCGAAACCCAATTTTGACCAATTTGCCAGGTATACTTGATATTGTATAGTATATGTATCCATTTCTCACTCTTGTGTAAAAGTACAAAAATAATATAATTATTAACTTAATAATAATTGTAACGACCCGGAATTTTGGGCCAGAAAATTTCGCGGTTGTTAATGTTATTTATTGAATTCTAAGTCCAAAAGGCCATATTAATTGGACTGTTTTTATTTTTAGCCCAATCCTTTCTCTTCCAAATTAGGCCAAAGACCCAATTTTTCTTTCTTTTTCTATTGGGCCGGTTCCTTCCTTTTATTTGGGCCAATATTATTTTGTTTTAGTTGATTAAATATTAATTAATTAATTAATTTAATTAACTTGAAATTATCTAATTTACCCATTCAAAGTTGTTGTTTTGACCACAACCAACTTTTCCCCTCTTTCTCTATGTACACGGCTCTTTGGTTGTTGCTTGTTTTTTTTATTTTATTTTATTTTTTTTTTATTATTATTTTCTTTATATATAGGACCCCTTCACTTCTTTTGGGTCCTATTTGTTATTTGCTCCCAAAAACCCTAAAGAAATTTCTCCATCTTTTCCCTTCCTAAACAGCCGAGCATATTGTATACCTTGGATTAAATTTGCGATTTAAGGTAACTAGCTTTCCTCTTTAATTAATGGGTAGCAATTCACATAGTTAATTAGGGAATTAAAATCATGAAAATTGTAGAATTTTAATCTTGTTTTACATGGAGATAGCCGAGTGATATGATATTGAAATTTGATGTGTTTTACATGTTTTTCCTTGATTTAATTGTATGATTATGTATGATTTAATTATTAGAATTATTGTAATTTGAATCATGAAATTTTAAGCATGTAATCGAATTTATAGCATGAATTAAATTCTGATTTTAATTGATACTTTTCGAGTGAGCTGAAATATGATTTGGATTGATTCTTGAAATTTTTCTTGAATTTTACATGTTAATCTTGATTGTATAATTAATCTCATTGCAAGAAAATTCTGATTTAATTATTTAATCACTCGAATTCTAGCATATATAATTTTAGATAGTTGTTCTTGATTGCCTCTAAAATGTCGAGTGACATGCTGTTTTTATAGTAAGTTTTTTGCATCGTTTCTTGATTGTTTCAAGCATGATTATGATGTGTTTAGTTAATTAAATTAATATCATGTATGTGTAAAATCTACTTACTCTCGGGATATTTCCCGAGTGAGCTAAAGATTAAAATATTAGAAGTTATATTTTGCTCTTGGAATTTGGAGAATGCCGTGTGTGTGTTGGAACCAAGGCATGATTTTGG
Source organism: Salicornia ramosissima (assembly GCA_951394345.1). NCBI lineage: Eukaryota > Viridiplantae > Streptophyta > Magnoliopsida > Caryophyllales > Amaranthaceae > Salicornia > Salicornia ramosissima. The sequence continues at coordinate 46,393,476 of OX596235.1, read as the reverse complement.
ATCTTGATTCTTGATTTTAATCATGTTAAATGATGTTAAGTATGAATTTTATGATAATTGTCTAATTAATTTAATTATTTTATTTGTATACTTTATTGCATATTTTTGGTCAAAATGCTAGTGTTTGTCGAGTGAAAGCAAATTAGGAAAAAGTATGATTTTTAATCTTGTTTTGCTAAATTTTGGTGATTAGTTGTTAATTAAAAAGAATTAGGAAATTAATTAAAGTTTGCTAATATGTTGGAATGCCGTGTGGTATTAGTCAAAGTTAGGTGATTTTGGAATTATTAATAATTTAGGAATTATTAATAATAAAAGTTACGGTTAAAATAATTATTAGGGATAAGTTGTAAAGTGTAGGATTAAAAGGGAGCAATATTACTAATATTTTCTAATAGGGCTGGAAGGGTGATGATATAATAATATAATTATTTTTGGATAATGTTACAATTAATATATATGGTATAAAGTTAAGGTTAGTATCCGAAGGAATAGGATTATAAGAATATGTTATATATATTTGATGGATAGTATTTATATAGGGAATGAAGTGCATAAGATATTATTAGGGATAAGAAAGGAAACAGAGTAATAGCTATACATGTCATGTTTCGGTCTCTGGCTAGGAAAGACTTGGTATTTAAGGTGGCCAATATACGTGCCGCACCTCTCTTTCCTGGGACTCCGAACATTTCATTTCCTATTACGGTCACCTAGTATTATCCTAATATATGATATGATTAAGTTAAATGAAGATATAAGATACAATATGGACGCCCACCTGATGATACACGAGTCGTTAGTGGGTTAAGTCAAAGCCACTGCTCAATGGGACGAACACACGAGTTCCCCCGAGTAGTTTTGGATCTTAGGACATGTAGTCGTCTGGTAGTGGTACACGAGCCGCTACTAGGAGTTATGGCCATAGCTTAGGCTTAGTGGTGAAACACGGGATCCGCTACGGGTTGAGTACACGAGCTCCTCCCGGCATGTTCTAGGAAGTTATGGTGAAACACGAGATCCATAACGAGTTATAGTGACCGGTCCAACAAAGATGTTACGTTACGATCATACGATTGATAAGATGAAATCATAAGAAGAAGTATAAGATGATTTCTAAAGAAAGATATGATATGATCTAATATGATAAGAAAGACATGATATGATATGATTAAGATAAGATTATGATATGATATGATTAAGATAAGATTATGATAAGATATGATTAAGACTTATTAAGGATATAATTTTAAGAAGGGTTAAGTATAAGTTAAGGATTGGGATAATTTAAGATGTATAGTATAAGGTATAAGTTCAGTATGTTAAGTCTTCCGCTGTGTATTTCTGTATTTATGGGTATGTATGTGTACGTATAATTATACGGATGTGGAATGTATTTGGTATGTATTCTAACCGTATTTGCAGGGTTGAATGTACGCATTTTTATACGTAATTATACGTATTCTAACCGTATTTGCAGGGTTGAATGTACGTATTTTTATACGTAATTATACGTATTCTAACCGTATTTCTGCAGGGGTATTTATACGTATTTTTATACGTATTTGTATACGTATTTTATACGTACTTTTATAC